>OZ038496.1:80214926-80227426 GCA_964036315.1 Acanthosepion esculentum
ATAACAGCACTAGTTGCCTGACGATTGCATCTCGCATGAAACAGACTGTCGCCTCTAAGTGTTGACTTCTATGTTCACTTTTATATATATATATATATATATATATATATATATATATATATATATATATATATATATATATACACTTTACTCTTGTCGAAATAACTGATGTGCAAGGCATAATTTACGCGAGTTAATTGAAAACATATACTTGATGGCAAAGTGTTTACTTATGACTAAATACAACGAAACTGGATATATGTATATTCCTATTTATACGCGACACTCACTGCGTGTTTATTTGATCCGGAGCTTAAGAACTGCACCTATGTATTTCAAATGCTCCAGTTAACATATACCAGGGATTTCCATATCCTTTTCTTATTGGTCGATCCTTCAATCTCTCCCATGTGGCACGCGCGTCAAAAGGCCTTTCGCTTTTATTCAGTTTCCTTTTCGTTTGATGAACACCATATGGCATTTTGATGTACTTATTTGTCGAAGTCGGCGATGTATAAAATAGAAAAAGAAAAGGCCAGATTTGCTCGCATGAAGAAAATGAAGACCATAGCTAAATACATCTGCAACTGATGCAGACAAAATGGAAAAGTCGGGAAGTAAAATGACCCTTAAATGGCGCCTGAAATAACACAAACATTAATACATGTATAACCACAGAAGAAAGAGCACACATTGGCAATTTGTGATTTCATTAATGGGTACGTGGATATTAGAGTCTGTGCAGTTTTGAGCATGTGTGTAATATGGGTACTTGATTTACCTACATATTTTGAACTGTGTTAAATTACAAGGTCCAGTGCAAAAAGTTAATAAATTAATTTCTTTACATAAGTAACCGTTTATTTTAAATTAGCCGCCCAATTCACAGTTTTGAAAATTAAATATCTAACTAATTTATCTATTTACTGCTGTTTGAGTGGTAAGATTGAACAGTTCGATAAGATCAAATTGGCAGCTGATCGCAAAAATGATATGCAGTATATTTTATACTTGTTAATATTAATGCCTGGAAAACGAGACTGCAACCATGTAATCGACTTAGACGACCATTTTAGCCTTACATCAGCATGTATGTTGCTAATCTCCCTAAGAGAGACTCATTGCAACTTCTCGATCAAACGTTGCCCACTGGCATGAATTGAAACGATTATACCGAATGCATTGTTAGCGATAGTGCTAGGAATGTTGGTTCATTCCGTTGTGCATAGAATGTTTCTCGCCAGAATCTATCTTACGCGATTAAAAGACTGTCATTCGTCTATGAATCGGCTATTACTGGCTCATACGGTTGGTTGTTTCGGCCATGTATTTAAATATACTTGGTCATATCCAAAGAAGAATCTGCCATATTACTGGGCTTGGTTTGTCATCTCGGATTCAGCCACTTTTCGTTTGCCGTAACGTAGATTCCCTGTGCCTTTCCTATAAATATTCCATTGTAAGTGTTCTGTGGAGCTTTCGTCTGACGTACCTCGATTTTTGTTAATATAAACGCAGCACTAGATGGGCTCAAAGGTTTTAATTAGAAATGGCTAACTGCAAACGTAAGTTCAATATTAAACATTTCTTGACTCACGCTACTCGATTATGGAATTCTTTTCCGACTTTTTACTTTGCAGTCAAATGTGATCTTCAAAAAGTTTAATACGGTGTCGATCCTAATCTTTGAATGTTTTCCAGTTCATTTATTTTTCTCTCACCTTAATCAAATTTTTTGTATGGCTCAGATTTTTTCACACTCCCCTTACGTCTTAATGGCTTTATTGCCTTGCTTGTGGCGAAATGATTAAAAAGAGTAGCGCTGGGTTTTTCGAAAGAAGACCAATGCAGTAAAAGGTTTGCGTGCCAAACTGAATTTATATGATATTTATTGACGCAACAACGTATGACTAAGCATGTTCATATATCACAATGATCGTCAGTGCTAATGGAAATGATATTTGCAAATACAATTCGGCATATAAATATATATATATATATATATATATTATGGAAGCGATGAAACTAATATACATGTTCATATGTATTACTAATTAAAATTTACTTGTTTAAGATTTGTTTTATGTTTGTGGCAAGGCAGTCGAATAACATTGGTAAATAGTGCGTAAGAATATCAGCGAAGACAGAATTCAATGCTGCAAGGAGACTGCCAGTTTAACAATTTAAGCGGGTATCATACTATATTGTTTATTACAGACACAAAAACACACGCTCACACACACGCACGCACACATACATAAACCGATAGCGCATACACACACCTATAGCACAAACACACACACAGACACACGTGTGTGTGTGCATGTGTGTGTGTGGGGGGGATCCATCACCGAGAGCACTACTGAGTTTCATGCACATCGCAATCTTCAGGTGCTGGATATAAACTATACCCGGCACCTGAAGATTCTTTAGAAATATAGAAGTGTGTGTCTATGTATGCACATATTGCGTTTATATCTCTCTCTCTTTATATATATATATATATATGTGGGGGAGGGCATGCATATTTCTAACTGCATTGATGTTTTTTTTGCTTGTTTTTTTTTTATTCTGTATTTTATGTCGGTCCGCGAGCAGGTTGATACTATTTACAAAAAAATAAAAATAACTATCTCCTACATGTTCGCTTTATTCCCCCTTTTATCAGACCTATTTGTGTTTCTTATATGGGCTTACCTTAGAAGGATTAGTCATGCTTCTTTTGCAGAACCCACTTCAGGCTTATGTTGATACAGTATTCATTTCGTAATCGCTAATAATTCCCTTACTGACATAGTTTCAGTCTGTTGTTGTACTGTACGTATTTTGTAAAAACTTTCTATATCCACACATTATCTATTTTTCATAGTATAGACCGCATCTCATTTTCCAGGTTTGGTGCAATGGTTCTCATACGATTACCGAAGTTAAGCAACGTCGGAACTGTTTAGTACCTGCATGAATGACGCTTAGAAATGCATAGTGTTGTAAGCTACGGTTTGTGGGTGGTGTATTGGAGAACAGCTTCGAATTTGAATTCAGTGAGTCGTGTCTCAATTCCAGTCCATTTAATTCTATCCACTTACGTGCAAATATCCTTGGAAAAGTTAGGAATTCACGTCTTTTCCCCCTAACTATGTGTTAATTAGTAGACTTTGTATCAGGAAATAATTATTACTTCTAAAATATTCTACCAATCTAAAAATATATATTATGGCTTTAAATGTCCTGCAAAAGGTTACTAAGCCTTAAAATACAAGTCAATCTATAAAAATATGCTTGGACAATTTTTAACTTACATGTACTAAACCTTTATGCAAATTAATTGAAAGAAATGTTTTACTTTCCTTTCTTTCACCACACGGTCAGTTTTAGATCCACTGAAGTAACAGGGTGTAATCGATATGCATTTTGTTTACTTATTAAGTAATTTACAGTGGTGTGCAGTAATAGGAATTTATTTTCGAGGTATATGATGACATTTGCTTGACCTTGAAAAATATTGCGTCATCCGTGATTGCATCAGATTATTATAACGACCAGACGCTAATGTCTCGACTGTCGATTTGTTGTCTTACAGCCATTGTCTGCGATGGGCTTTACTCCGAGGTAAGCGTACGAAAACTGTAACGCTTTACGAACACACTGCCAAGTCTTACCACTTAGCAAATCAAAGTACAAGAACTGACCGGAAACTCCTGATTAAAATCTCATCGAGAATCTGTCGTCAGTCTGCAAGGAAAGACTTTGTGGAATCGACATACGAGGTACTAACATGTGCGCAGGGTCATGTTTCATTGGAAAAATACGAAAAATTAAATAATAACGGAATTATTCGTTTCGTTTCAATTAATTTGCACAAGGGTGTATGTCCATAGGGAATATTTATGTTTGCTCTGAGTTTAGTCTCCATTTTTATATTCTGGCATTTAACTTGCATCCTTCCCTATGAATTTCAACCGAATTAAGTTTAATTTAAAAATTTTCTCAGTTGTTTTTTCATTTTAATTTCCTTTGGACGTTCTTTGTTCCGCTCTAGTTTCTCGTTTTATTTATTGTAGAATTCTTTCGCCCATTTCTATATTTTCAATGAAGGATTTTTTCCAATGAGATTTAATATATAAATCATAGTCTTCGAATGTTTAGCCATTGTTGCGGAAGCGTACGTTGGTAATCTGGGAGACAGAATCTTGTTGTTCTTTGTTGATGTTATTGTGGAGCTAATTCATTCTCCGTCCCGGCAAAAATAAATCCAAATGTCAAACAAAAGAGGGCATTCAGTAGGGGTAAATAAATGTATAATTTATTTACATATATACAAAGACGGTTAACTTCTATCTGTTGCTGTTGCTAAGGTAACAAGAAAAGTGAGTGGTGAAACTAGAATCGAATAGACACTTCGAGTTGACCCCACCTTCTCCGTCATCGTCCGTAGTGTTTCCCTTTCAGCGTGTCGGTTTTGACATCAAGCGCTGATGTCTTGTGTATATATAGTTTTTATTCGGCTTAAAATTAAGTTTTTGGTTTTTGTGCGGGAGTAGTTCTGAATGGTCATAATATATCATTAATTTTGTTTTGGTTAAAGCGGGTGTATGCGTTGAGGCGAGGCGGAGAACGAGTAGTACGCAGTCGGCTTTGGTTTCCTTAAGCGGTCAACATCCATTCTCTCTCTCTCTCTCTCTCTCGTTCATTCATTTGCAGATGAACATGTCAGCTTTTTTTTTCTTCCATGTTGAATTTTTGCATCTTCACGAGTTTGCTTGTTTACTGATAGATGCCCCCCCCCCGTGAAATGACAATCCTCATTTGGAATTATTTATCGAAGAAATAAACAGACAAAATCGAAGGAAAGTTGAAGGTATAATACTAAAAAAAGAAAAAAAGATAAGAAAAAATATCTAATGCTCACAGAAACAGATATCTCTGGAGATTTATCATCCCAACAATCGAATCGAAACACCGTAAACTTTTTGATGAACATGGAGAACATCGAAAAATATAAATGGATTCAAACCACACTAAGATGAGATGACCGCGATAATATAACATATACTATTATGTATCCGCGAATAACAAAGAATGTCTACAAATGTAGGCAATAAAGAAACTCTCTCGTTCATTCATTTGCAGATGAACATGTCAGCTTATTTTTTTTACGTGTTGAATTTTGCATCTTCACGAGTTTGATTGTTTACTGATAGATGCCACCCCGTGAAACGACAATCCTCATTTGGAATCATTTATAGAATAGATAAACAGACAAAATGGAAGGAAAGTTGAAGGTACAATGCTAAAAAAATAAAGACGAAAAGAAAAAATATCTAATGCTCACAGAAACAGATAACTCTGGAGATTTATCATCCCAACAAACGAATCGAAAAACCGTAAACTTTTGGCTGAATATTGAGAAAATCGAAAAATATAAATGAATTCAAACCACACTAAGATGAGATGATAGCGAAAATATAATATGTGCTATGATGCATCCGCGTATAACAAAGAATATCTACAAATGTAGGCAATAAAGAAACTAGTGATTAAATAGTCAAAAGATAATTAATAAAATGACTAAAGCAGTTATAAAATATAAAGGCATCACTTGAAAATTAAGGCTAAACCTTTGAAAATAGCCTCGCCTAGAATTTTAAAAAATAACTTTCCTGAGGGATGTCTGTACTCAGAAGGACTACACTAAAATGCTGGGTATATAACTCATTATTGGACTAAAACGCTGACAACAAAAACCTTTACACATACAGCGGTATCTTAATTGTATCCATTTCGGGGAAAGTACTAGTAAACATTGTATTAACTAGACTAAGCATTGTATAAAAATTAACATCTCACAATCCAGTTTGACTTTCGTTCCAGTAACAGGTTTAATGGTGGTATATATGCTATCAAACTACAGGAAAATACATACACCTTTGGACTCAGAAGAGCATATAGACAAATCCCTAAGAAAACATCTTCCAAGTTTTGTCTTCGTTAAATCTGTTGATCTGATAAAGGAAATATATTGATCAACAAAGTTGTACGTGTCTGAAAAGCATCATAATAGTGAAACATTACAAATTCTATACGAGTTCGTCAGTTATGAAAAAAAGACCTCTATCTATATATTCTTATACAAAGGCCTGCGTATATAAATGTACCGTTGCGAAAAGATTGGCATTGACCATTTAAGAATTCCATACCAAAGGAATGTCCTAACAGAAAACAGCTTTCTCTTACGTTTCAAATATATTGAAGATAAAGGGGGGGGCTATGCCGATGACATAGATCTTCATAGTTGGAATAAGAAATATCTTTAACAAACTCTTAACATCCTCGATGATGTGTTACAAGAAATAGGATTCAATATAAAACTTTCCAACCAAAGTAGGAAGCCGACTCTAAATACATCATAAATCTTCGGAGTGGAATTGGTAAATAAATAAATCTATTCATGGATCAGTCATAAGAGTTAGTTCAGAAGATAAGGAAATTCAACTTCGGTCTGCTGTCACAAAACAACTCAAACTGCGACAAAAATCAAAGCATTCTCGTAAAAGAAATCGAAACATTGTCTTAAATACCGTCGTTAGGTCGAGATGTTCAAAAGAATACATGGCGCCAGACTGGTTTAAAAATATCTAAACTCTCACTCGCTTTTTAACATCAATGAAATAAAATGGCTTCGGGAGAACGGAATATGTTTGTCTGCATGAGGAACATATTTCTTCGAACTGCGCGCAATGCCAATCAAAGAATCATGCAACAAGACTTAAGTTCAGCAAGAAAACCTCCATCAATATTGGAATGTGCGATAACACGTAATGGAGTGGATTAATCCATATTTGCTGAAAAATTATTTTAATAGAAATGTTTCATATATATAAACGAAAGGACTACTGGGTGCTTGGTTAACAAATACCAAATATTTTGAAATGGACAAAGTCCGACAATTATTTTAAGATATTTTTATGTTTAACGTTCTTTTTATAGATAAAAATATTTAAGTAAATGCTCTGTTTATACTAAACAGTATTAAACAACATTTACCGGCCTGAATGTCCGATAAATTTTCACAGGAAATATTCGTCCATCCGACAGGATTCGAACCTGTATCCTATACGGAACAGTCATATAGCCTGACGTGCCTTTTAATCGATTCGGCCACAGAGGATCGTTCGGTTGGCAAGGTCGAATTTACTGCTTAAAAAACTCCAATCTTCCATTTCATAATGTGTGACGTCATTTGTTTACATTTGATACGCCACGAGCAGATATGAATGTTCGTGAAAGATTCATGCAAGATTAAGGATTATGGCGAAAACAAAATCTGGCCATTTTGAATTGTTTGTATAGATAAATATTTACCATGAAAAAAATAAGCAAAATGTTAATATTCATTAAATAAACCTCACATTCATTTATGATGAAATGAATAATGAGTGAATTTCTATGCTACACTAGGTTTTTATTTGTTTCAGGACTATTATTAAACTACTGGAGTTTATCCCTTGTGGTGTTTGTACATCTATATTCTGATTTGAAGAAACCGCTCGGTTATTGCGTATTATACTGAAACTGTTTAACCAATACCCATTATACTATGTTCTTGTGTTATCCATATGGTCAACTTTTGGAGTTAATTTCTCAATGTATATAATTTCCGTTCTTATTTTTGTATTTCATCTATATCCTGAAGAAATTCCATCAATTTGGGTTACTATTGTGCTGATTCATTTTGCTTCTGGAAAGTCCGTATTAAATTCCCGACTTAACTTACGCCTGTATCATCTGGTTCTGCATTTAAATAGGAATAAAATTTAGTTCCACTGATTTGGAAAAAGGGGTTTCACGCATATTAGTAAATCCTTTGCTTTTAAATATTTATCTTGCTACACAGAGTTTTCGTGGATATTTCCGCACATTTCCGTTTTCTTACTGTAATTCCCCATGTATAAGCATTGTTTCTAAAAAGTAATTAAAAATTAAGTAAAATCAGGGGTACAAAAATTCTTTAAAAAATTGCCGTAAAATTAAAATAAGAATTATAATAAAAATAAAATAGAATAATATTATTCTATGTTTAAAACCATTTTTGAAAATAAGTGTAAGAAACGTTGGGCATAATGAAATTGGATAGTACAATTTATACAGTTTGATTACCAGGCATGGGGTGCGTATTATGCGGGAGTAAGAACATTTTCCCACACATTCAGCACAATTTTAGGTGTGCGTATTATGGATGAAGGTGTATTATACATGATAGTAATTACATTTTTTCATATTCTCTATTTTTGTCCTAATATCGGATTCAGGATAAAATGTTAAAATTAAATCTCTTTCTAGTCTAGAGGTCATTGTAAGTTTATTCCTCATGCTAAATGTTGGTTTTTAGTTTTATTTCTTTTTTTTCTTTCATTGATGTTATAAGTATTTCGCTATCTATTTTTGTTTAGCACGCATCACTGAATTATTTTATAACTTTTGTTTACTGTTGTCATATTTGGGTGGTGGCTACCCTTCCCTAACTTTCCAGTTCTAAATAGTTTCCGAATCCTTTCCACACCCCAACGATTCTCTTGCAGGTGGGATCTGACGTGCCCCTCTCTGTTTTATCGCTACCTCCATGGGAATTGCTTGGACGAACTAGATTCCGCCAGGTCTAACCTTCAAAGCTAGGGGCCGCCATGCTAATTACATTGTAGCAAATCAGACACACATCCCCTCCGTATTCCTACGGTGAGAATTTAGTTCCATTCGAACAGATTTCTCCAGCGAAGCACAGCTCTGTGGAACAGACTCCCAAGAGGATGTTTCCTCGACCATTACAATCTGACCCTGTTCAAGTCTAAGGAAATACCGTTATAATCTTCTACCATCAGTATAAATTACCACTTAAATTAACGCTCTACCACGAGTGGCCCCCAGATCTTCTAGAGGGTGAAACTTACTGTAACATAAAGAAATCTTCTAAGCGTCCATTGGCACATATAGTTGCTATTTGTACATTCTAGATGTCTTGCCCCTAAGCGATGTCTGTTTCCTCTTGGCCTACTTCAAACACTTTTATTGGTTCGTCTTCCCTGTCAGATTGATTATTTTTCCGCATCTCTTGGCTGATTTGTTGTTTAAGTCTCCTTCTTTATCGCAGCGTCTCTGACAGAATATCCACAGCTCCGTCTTTCATAACCTCTTCCATTTCAAAATTTGTTCACATAGTCGCCAAGACTGTGACTCAAGTATTCTGCTGATGTTGTTTTCTCCATTTTGAAAGCATTCATTTGCTAGACCCTTTAACGGCTGAATTAATTTTCCAGTAGGAATGGAGAACTAAATTTTCTCTCTGCTTTTTATTCCGCGTTCTCAAACTCTGCTGAAATGTCACTAGATTACGAACATAACCCTACTTATGGCTATCAATTTTGGAAAAGCCGTAATTATGGCCAACAGTCACAGAATGTCGAATGGATATCGTTCTGTTGGCTATAAAAGGCAACCTGCCAGACAAGATCATACATATTTTTCACAGCACTGGGTCATATAATCTCTTTTGATTAAATTTTAGTCTGTTGCGTTTTCTTTCTCAGGCTGCTTTTGTATAGAGCAAATTCATATAAACCAGGGTTTCCGTAGTGTCTAAGGTTCAGCGCGCTGAAAGCAACTTACACTTCCTCTCGCAACTTATTTCCTGTGAGGAACACGCTACATTAAATTTGAGCATTCACCTTGTTCCATGTATTAGTGCAATTTTGACACATTGGAAACTAATTCGTCAAAATAACGCAATCATAGCACCGGAAAATATATTTTAAAGGACTAGGTTTGTTTAACATCAGATTTAGGTTCACGCCATTTATGTTTATATTTCAATTAAAGTCGTTATTACAATTCCCCGTGGAGTACGCTTTCTAAATTTGTAGATAAAGTACGCCACAGAGAACTGTTAAAACTGTGAGGTAACTATCACATATCTGGTAAGGATATTATAATAAAGCATAAACTGTAGTGGTAGAAAAGCGCTGGCATAGTCAAATATGAACTCTATATATATATATATATATATATATATATATATATATATATATATATTGTTGCGATGTCTTCCCTCTAAAGAGTCTATGTTAGACTCTTCCGCCTACCATAAAATTAGTAGAACAGAAGGCTTCGGGAAACAGTGAATAGATTGAGTGCTAGTTCATTCGATACACTCTCGTTGGTCATGTAAAACTCTTCTGGTGTACTTACTGTTTAATATACGATATATCTACACACCTGGATTTTTTATTACTTAACCATTTACTTGGTCACAACATATATATATAAATATATATATATATATATAAATATATATATATATATATATATAAATATATATAAATATATATATATATATAAATATATATATATATATAAATATATATATATATATATATATATATATATATATATATATATATATATATATAATATATATATATATATAAATATATATATATAAATATATATATATATATAAATATATATATATATATATATATATATATATATATATAGAGAGAGAGAGAGAGAGAGATAGGTATACTTATTTAATAAATAATATAACAAACCTGTTTAAAATCACTACAAAAATGGTAATTTTTTTCAACACAGTTTTTTTCTCAAAGGACAGTGTTCTATTTTGGAAGTGATGTTATTAAATGTCTATGGTATAATTTTTGAATAAATAATATGTGCTCTAATCTGTATTGAACACTCTTGTAAGATTAGAGTGTTGGATTATTGGAATTTAATTCCGTCTACAACAATACTATATATATATATATATATATATATATATATATGCAAAAGTAGAAAGGAGTGTAAGACACGGATGTTTCTTATCAACGTACTTCTTCAACCTATATATTTTGGAGATTTTGTGAATATTAGAAGTCCAGTCGGCCACGATCTTAATGACATAAGATATGTTGATCATCCAGGGTTGATAGCAGACACAGAATTAAAACTGCAATAATTTCTACAGAAGGTAGTTAAAGAAATTGATGAGAAAGTTTTAAACATCAATTGCAACATAACAGAATGCATGGTTGTTATCAAAATGAACAGGCGAAAATGAAAATTACAAACTGGGGATAAGACAATCAAAAATTACAAAAATTACATACTCCGAAATCCGAAGCTCCATTGGAATTGCGACATATGCCGTTCAAAAGGTAAGCAAAGTATTAAAAAAAAACAACACAAAAGAGAGCTGAACTGTTATGTAATATCAGTCCTCCTATATGGCAATGAATGCTGGACAATCTCCTCACAGATTAATTAAAGTATTCAAGGTGCAGAAATATGGTTCTACAGAAAGGTGCTGATAATATCATGTGGGGAACGACGAAGTCGTAGAGAAAATGGAAATTAAAATTGCACTTAGACTTAATATCAGGAGTGGCAGTTGAAATTTCAAGGGAACGTAATAAGGAAATACGGCTTGGAAAATATCATACTCACAGGACAGATTGAACGTAAGATAGACAGAGGAAAAGATGCATGAGCTTCCTAGTTAGATAAAGAAACAAATTTCTTGTGGCTTTGTTAGGGCCAGAAATAAAGACAGAAGACAGGGATTGAATTAAACAAATATATTAACAGAAACAGTCGTTCAAACATATACAAACGAGAGCGTTACAGCAAGTATGTTCGGTCCGACTGTCAGATCTGACTGCTGTAAAGTCCCTCTCCAAAAGTCAGTGTCTGCTCCATTTTTATAGCTGGGATAGCCCATGCGTGCGTGGGTAAATTAGCATAACAAAATTAATGACGTAACACAGTTTAGGAGAAATAACAAAAGTTATAATTTATTTCGAGATACATAGGACAGGGAGACGTTGATAACTATGATCGTAATTATTTTGACGAGCCACAACACATAGAAGAAGAGAATGTAAGTATTCCGAGTTATTTTGCAACACTTATTAATTAGATGGCTTCATTTAATCATCCGCTATCTTATATTTAATGATTTTAAAATATTATCATGCATTTGTTCTCATTGAATAACTATTGATTTATTCTTGCTTTTCATCTGTCCTTTTCACAACCGCCATTTTATATCTAATTCCTGCATTTCAAATTTAGATTTAATTTATAGTGAATTGAAAGAGACAATATTTTGTGTGATTAGATGTAGCGCTTATGGACATGATTTTACAAATATTTCCTATTCAATTTATCGTAATCGATATTATGAATTATTTATATAAATAATTATTTTTCATTTTTATTCGTACAATTGTGTACAATGAAACAAAATTTGTTTTCGTAGTTCATACACATTTTCTCCTACAATGTATAAGTCTCTGCCAATCATTCAGTCAGAAGATAAATTAATTAATAATATTAGCATATTATTTTATTTATTAAAAAATAGTTCGTCATTTATTTACTCAATCTAATAAAAACGGATGCCTTCCAAATTATGGGAAAACACCTTGTAACGGGAGAGAGCCATGAAA
>OZ038496.1:80232426-80249926 GCA_964036315.1 Acanthosepion esculentum
GCCTGTACTTTATAATGCTCCATAAGTTTTCTATAGGTTGAGGTCAGGAGATTGGGGTGGCCATGTAATAATACTCACCTGCTTCTCATTAAAGAATTACTTCATCAATTTTGATTTATGACAAGGAGCATTATCCTGCATAAAAATGAGCTTGGTGAGGTCGATTTGCACCCTTTCAGCAGAAGGGAGCCGGGAATACACAAAAATTCTCTTTTACTGCTCGCTGCTGAGGGTATTTTCAATAGGACTTAAGGAACCAGTTGCATGAAAAGAAAATCATCCCCAGAACATTATACTGAACGGATGCTTGACAGTACTTATTGCTGAATTCAAAGCGCTTTCAAAACTTCTTCTTTGGATTTTAGATAGCTTATCGTTTGAATTTAGCTCACCTTTCGTTTCATCGGAGAAGAGAACATTTAGTTACAAAAATCAGGTGAGTCACTTTTAGCGAACAGCACTGTATGTTTACTTATATTGAAGTTATTATAAATAGCAGTGAAATTTGTAAGTCAGTTTGAGAGACATAATCATGCTATTGTATAGTAAGCTGAATTAAATAGTATGAAAACGAAGGAGCGATTGATAAAAATGAACCCAACGCGTAATGACTTCGAGCATAAATAGCCAAGAAAATCAGCTACGGCCAATAAATAAAATACACACATCTGGAACGTACAGGCGCCCATAAATACGAAGCATTCATTCACCTTGGCAGAAAGACTGACATCAGTAAAGAGTCACGCGTAAACCTTGTCGTCGTGTCTTTCTCACCAAAGCAAAAGTGAACTCTATTTGATCTTGTCTACTAACTTCACTTTCGCTCTTCCTCACTGAGAGATTATTTATGTTCACTTCATTACAGGCGAATAGAAGAACTTAGAAACATTCATTTCCTGATTAAAGTTAAATGTATCTTATGTTTAGATAAATATCATCATTTTATTTGAACACACGGCAATCTTTTCCCTTTTTTTTATTCGTCTAACGGTGACCCATGGAACCTTTCCTTAATACTCTATTGTCACCTATGTATCACAGTCTCTATATCCCTCCCTACTTCTCTCTCTCTCACACACACTATATATATATATATATATATATATATATATATATATATATATATATATATATATATATATATATATATGGGGAGGGAAATACAATCCTGTTTGATTCGTTTATTCTCTTGCAATATCTAAGGCGTTGTGAACTTCGATCTCTCCCGTTGTTCCATATTGATGAACTGCTTCTGTATTCATAAATCGATTGTTTCGCATTGATCTCGCTAAGATTTTTAAACAAAACTCCGTATAGAATTATGTAAAACATAATATAGACAGTGCACGGTAAATAGGCAACAATAATGGTTACTCCATGTCACCCATTCATTACAAAATATGATCTTTTGTTACGGCGATGATTCGCTGATGTCTATTTATATGAAGGCATTTAACGAGAAGGAAAAATCTACATTTGAATAGCAGCTCTGCTCAGAGCGAATTGTAGATAATGAGTTTATGATTGCGAAAAATACGCCGAGGAAGAGTCAGGAAGTCTAAATAGCAAATAATAATAATACGAAAAAGCATAAGAATAAGAATACAGTATTTCATAAAGTTTACAGGAATGTTAATAAGGTTTTTAATAAATGCTGTTTAAAGGGCTGCATTTTATTCTCTTTTATTCTATCATTTACTTTACCTTGAACTCATGGTGATCGTGATGATGATGATGATGATGATGATGATGATGATGATGATGATGATGATGACAACAGTAAGTAGAAGAAGATAATGTAGAAGTAAACAAAGGAGAAGAAGAAGAAGATTAAAACAAAGAACAAGTAAATAAAAGCACAAGAAAATAAAGAAGAAGAAAAGGAAGAAACCATGTCATATAGAAAAGAACAATAATTTTTTTGATAAGCGTTATTTAAAGGAATATATTTTGTCCCCATTTATACTATCATTGCTTTTACTCTCTATTGAATTCACACTCATAATAATAATGATGCTGCTACTGATGATGATGACGAAGTAGATGGTGGTGATGAGGAGCAGAAGAAGAATAAAGATAAGGAGAAGTAAGTGAAGAAGAGGAGGAAGAAGAGGAAGAAATAATGTTATATATATATATATATATATATATATATATATATATATATATATATATATTACAATTTATTCATATATATTTTAATATAAGTTTTAAGCGTGTATTTCTCTTTTTCTTTTTCTCTCTCATTTACTATTTAATTCCCTGTCGTAATAATGATGATGGACCTGATGATGAAAAGAAGAAGGAGAATGAGAAGAAGAAGAAGAAGAAGAAGAAGAAGAAGAAGAAATAATGTTATATATATATATATATATATATATATATATATATATATATATATATATATATTACAATTTATTCTTATATCTTTTAATATAAGTTTTAAGCGTGTATTTCTCTTTTTCTTTTTCTCTCTCTTTTACTATTTAATTGCCTCTCGGAATAATGATGATGACCCTGATGATGAGAAGAAGAAGAATTAGAAAAAAAAAGAAGAAGAAGACCAGTAAGAATGAGTACAAAAGGAGAGTGTAGAACATGTTTGACAAAGTTAACAATATATTTACTAATGCCTTTTTCAAGACGACGTCGGTAATGAGAAGGAGATTAAAATACTAGAGAAGAAGAGAAAAGAAAAAGAACGTGGAGCGTTAGGAAAGTGTACGATAGTGAAAAGAAGAGTAACCCTGCCACCGCCTGCAACGACACTAGTAGCTAATAATAATAATGATAATAGTAGAAATCAAATAATATAAAGAATGACATAAAAAAGACTTTTTGATGTTGTTGAAGAAGTCAGAAGAAGAATGAAAGAATGAATGAATGGACATGAATAAAGGAAAGGGGAAACAGAATACCGAAATGGTGGAAAGCAGCTTGAATTTTCTTCGTGTTGGGCGAGAGATGAATAAAGCTAATTCATGGGGAGAAGGCAAAGGAGAAAAAACATTTTGAAAACTTTTTTTCCGTGGAAATAATAAAAAAAATAGTTGGATTACTGATGTTAAATATGATGAGCAAGTTGCGAAGAAGAAATTGGTATTGCAAGAATCAAAATACGAAAAGTGAAAGACGTAGTAAACAAAGAATGAGAAAACAAAGAAGGAGAAGAAAAAGAAGAATAGGAAGAAAACGAAGAAGAAGAAAAATAAAGAAGAACAAGAAGAAGAGGAAAACAACAAGAAGAAGAAGACAAAGAATAATAATAAGGAGAAAACAAAGAAGAAAACAAAGAAGAAGAAGAAGAAGAAGAAATAGAAGAAAAAAATAGGGGAAAAAAGAAGAAATCAAAGAAGAAGAAAAATAAAGAAGAAGAGGAAAACAACAACAAGAAGAAGACAAAGAATAATAATGAGAAAACAAAGAGGGAAAAGAAAAAAGAAAACAAAGAAGAAAACAAAGAAGAAAAAGAGGAAGAAAACAAAGAAGAAGAAGAAAAAGAAGAAGAAGAAATCAAAGAATAATAATAAAAAACAAAGAAGAAGAAGTCTTGAAGTCGGTAAAATAAAATATAACAGAGTGAAGAAGTACAGACTGACAAAGAATATAATATAAAAATCCAACACAAAGATGAAACTATTGAAGAGACCGAAACGGAGAGAAAGACAGAAAAATTGCGTAACAGTTATGAAGATATTTGTGGGTTCCCGCATCAATAGAAAAAAAAAATTCTTGGAATAGCAAAGAGCATAGAAATTAAAATTCATTTTTCTCACTCAAAAGAAAACTAACAAATTTAGAAATAAATGAAGCAATAACTACGAAGGGAGTGTGCAAAAATAACAATAAGACATATTTTAAAAAGAAACGCTAAAATAAACTTTAAACAAGATAGAATGCTAACAAAAATCAAGATCATGTGTATGAATTACATAAATAAAACCTGGCTTATTCATAAAAATACGACTTTGTTTTTGTACCTTCGCGACCTTGACGATGACTTCTGATTGGTTAGTTACCACAGTCACTCTAACAAACGCTATTGAACGTTAAGCATAACGCACGCCGTTCAATCTTATGGCATTTGCATATTTATAGACGAGAAAATCGACAATTTGAACGATTCAGGCTTTCTTTGCTTCGATATTTTCTTCGTATTATTTTCGGGTTGTATTCAATATTCAGTCAATATTTTTATGCCCTGATTTTTTTTAGCTATACTTTCGTTTCTTCTTTTAGAGATTCCTGTCTGTAATGTTTACTGTTTTGCTGTATTACACTTTTTCCCATAAAGTTTTGTTTATTTTTGCCTTAATGGAACATGATTTTATTCTGTAAAGCGTTTACACCGATAGTTAATTATGCATTTCTCATACTAGAGAATGCACACGTAAATACACACATACAACCCTTACATATATATATGACTTTGCGACATTTGTAAATATTTTTTTGATGTTCGTACTGAATACTGTAGTGTCATTTGGTTAATTTACAATCAGCGAAAAATCGGTACTTTCTAATGAATATACGTTCGTTTGCACGCGTGGATCACCCCAAACAGAAACACTCCCATGTAAAAGCACTCACACATATGGAGCCACATTTACCCGCGCGAAGGCATGGACATATATAAACCAACTCACACATAGACTCGTGTACGCACACATATGAAGAAACACCTATGTTCACGCAGACACACACACACGAGAACGCGTACACGCTTATATATTCACATACTAGCATATTCAGACCTCCTACGAACGAAAGTACGCATGCATGTACAATTGCGCACACACACGGAAAAAGAGAAACGCTCACACGGACAAGAAGCGAATCGACAGAGTTGCATATGCACTAGACCGTTAACAACATAAATTCTCCGTCTTATACAATCATATACGAACAACCAATCATACACAATCATGCACAAAATTATACATAAGCACTCACTCAATCACCTTCAAACGCGGCTGCGCGCACACACACACACGCACATACACAAAAAAATCTATACTCATACACTTGACTCACAGACACGTATACAGATATGACCAGAGAAACAAACCAAATATACTCACGCACATACACATAGAAACTCCCAAACTCTTGGTACATAAACACGCAACAGATATAACCATTTCCAAGCTACTATACATAAGAAAATCTTCACCGGCATACACCTGAACAAAACCAGTTGACACACGCGCACGGACAAACATAAGCAAACGCCCACATATATAGAGTGACATATTAATATAAAACAGACTCTCAAAGACCTGTATTGGGGATTAGTGAATATGTATGTTAAAAATCAGAAGGAAAAATATTTGTGAAGGCGTGTTCAATAAAATTCAATCCTCTACAATATTCATTAATTTTGAACAAGGCAATGAAAAAACAAAGTTTAAGAAAACCAAGGCAAATTGAATGCAAACAATAATGGTTTATATACAATTAGAATATATACAAAATGAGTTAAAAACTGTTAAATGTTTTGTGGTGATGTATTGTATCTGGTGTGTTGATTTTTAGCACGTTAGAAACTTTTTGAATGTGTCGATAAGATATTGTTTGAAAAATAAAGAGTTGTTGTTTTATGCAAGTGTTTATGTACAATTGTTTTTTTAGTCAACCGAAGTTGCGTACCCTTAGTTGTGTTTGTATGAAATGTTTTGAGTTATTAATACTTGTTTCGTAGTGACGGAAAATGTCACTTTTGAAGTATAATAATGAAGTTTGTAAAGATTTTTTGTTTGACAGAGAGAAAAAGACTATGCCAAATAGTTGTTGAGTCAGAGTTTGATTTGCGCGGGAGGATCAAGGTTTTGAATTGCGTGAAGTTGTTTTGGCGTCTCTCTGCATGCTGGAATCTTACTAATTAAGTAGTTGAATTTTTTCTTTTTATATGTTTTAGCTACAAAAAACAGGCTCAAGAAATTTGAGCGCTAAAGAGATTTTTCACGTGCATTTTAGTCTGTTAACCAATGAGAAACTGAGTTGTTGGAATTAGTGTTCTGATTGGATAACAAGTGTGTGTTGGTGTAAAATGGATTGTTCTGTTAGTAGGGGTGAAGGATAACGTGGATGATTCCACACCTGACACATACATACATTTAGAAAGAGTCATAAACACACACAAGCATGAACGTTCGCAATAGGTCTAATCTTTTGCGTCTTTACCTCTTCTAAATAGTTTTTCAACGGCAATTCTAGTAAAGTATTCAGTGCTTCTCATTCGACGTTTATTCTAAGGGAAATAAAACAAAAGTAAAAGGGATCCAGTATTCTTCGTGTTCAGTGAAGTGGAACGAAACTATATCCTTTTTTTATGACTAAAAAGAGTTTACGAAAGCATAAATAATTGTAGCTTCTAGCTAAAGGAAGTATCTTCGCATGCACGAAAACAAGGGAACTATTTACTCTAAACCTACTCTCTATATATCGCTTCCTTTAAAAAATTGCTTATAATTTCTCACACAGACCACACATATATTCTCTCTGTCTCTCTCATTGTGACACTCTGTCTTTATCTGTCTCTCTCCCTCTCTCTTTCTCTTCCCCGTCATATCCATGTGACTTGTACCTTCAGGCTGTCATTCATGTTTTGCGCGATGCAATACTTCCTCCATTAGAAAATAGCATTGTCTTTTTGGTGGCATATACTTACGTTATTATTAGTGTTACTTTACTTATCCTGCCTGTAGTATACCATGGGAATGTTATCCAAAAATCTTCCCTCATTATGCGACTTCCAAGTTTCCTCTTTTGCTTTCTGATTGTTAGTACCAGATTTTTTAACCATTCCTAATCGCCTTAAAACATCTTCGGATAAAAAAATCTTTATCGCTAGAAGCATACATCTATCGCATCTCTTTTCTTTTCTTTTATCACAAGTGTGAGATAATATAGATATATTAAGAAATGTTGCAGTGAATTATTTAGACAAGTTTTGTCTACTTATTTTCTATAGGAGCCTCTCATATTCACAGTCAAGTTTATTAGTATCGTTATTAAAGGAAGAGAGAAAATTACCGTATTGATACATAATCATTTATTCTGAGTACTTTCGATATTAGCCCAATGTCGTAACCAGGGTGTTGTTTTCTCCTTCTAAGACATAATTGCTGTATTCATCTGAAAGTATTTTTTGTTTGTTTTATTAACTGTGAAGTGAAAAACGCTAAGTCTATTTACTCTATGATAGAAATTTAATGACACAAACGTCAGCGAAGTTAACTAAGTTTTGAAATGACCATAAATCTTATTAAGAACATATATATATATATATATATATATATATATATATATATATATATATATATATACGTGTGTGCGCGTGTGTGTGCGTGTGTGTGCGTGTGTGTGTGTGTGTGTGTGTGTGTGTGTGTGTGAAGCAGTTAAAATATTTCATCCTTGAAAATGGCTAAATCTATAGCCGAATGCGCTCGGAATAAAATAAAATACGGCCAGTTTTTATATAAGTTATCATCTGAAAAGAAAAAAAAACATTTGATCGCATGAGAAATTGTATAAAAATAAATCAAAGTACCTTGTCTGTCGTATTCAATGAAATGTGCATGAAAGGATTGCTGCCTAATTACACAAATATATATATATATATATATATATATATATATATATATATATATATATATATATATATATATATATATATATATAAATAAAAGGCATGATATGTGTGTGTGTGTGTGTGTAACGAATGCAGGGCCGCAATTTTCGAAAGATATGCAACAAAATTTAGATGCACATGCTCCAAGTTATTGACAAGGCCAAGACCGACGTGGCATTTCCCAACTTCCATCGATAGTAGAAATAATCCATTTTTCATGCTTCTACGGCAGTTTTCATGTAGTTTGCAGCCATTTTTTACTGGCCAGA
Source organism: Acanthosepion esculentum (assembly GCA_964036315.1). Classification (NCBI taxonomy): domain Eukaryota; kingdom Metazoa; phylum Mollusca; class Cephalopoda; order Sepiida; family Sepiidae; genus Acanthosepion; species Acanthosepion esculentum. The sequence continues at coordinate 80,240,329 of OZ038496.1, forward strand.
GTGCGAGCCTATAGTTGGCTGCTACGAATAGGCAGGAAGATTCTATTGGCCAGCGTGAGAGCCAACAGCTGACTGACACGAATATTAACTAGCATGCTAGCATGCAAAAAAATCGATAGCTACATTCGTTACAAGTGGGAAAAATTTAAATCTGGATGCCACTTTACTCCAGTTGGCTCATTCGCTTGCTCAAACTCAACGTTCATTCTGAATCCGCAGGACTGGGTTGGGTGTGGATAAGTATTTGTTTTCATTCAGTTTTTCCAGTTACGAGTCCTTTTTTTAAAGCTGATCCTTTTGTGTTCATTTTGTTTAGTTCTTTTTTCGTAACAGATATTATGTTTAGTATAGATTTAGCTTAGAAAAAATTCGCAGTTTGAGATAGGCTACAAGTAAGGCATGTAGCAACATCAGCCCGTCAAAGGGCACTCCTTTAAAGGCAAGGAAGGGCAAAAATATTTTAAGTCAAACGATAGTGATTGCTGTATGAGTCGTACTATTGTTGAAACAAGCACGGGCAACGCCGGGCCATGCTGCTAGTAAAAAAGAAATCAAAGCACCTTGTCTGTCGTCTTCAATGAAATTTGCATAAAAGGATTGCTGCCTAAATACACAAATATATATATATATATATATATATATATATATATATATATATATATATATATATATATATATATATATATATTGAAATATTTTAGCAGTAATGTCTGTCCTGTACAAGGTGCGAGTGCCACTTCTGGTTGAGGGTGAATTTACGAAGCAGTTTATACAGTTAAGCGGTGGCGCTAACGGTTAATACTAATATTATTGAAAAGGCTAAGATTTATTGATTACGGAAACATCTTCTTAGTTATCGATTCCACAGGGCAGAGATCCGTGGGAAGAAGCTGTTTGAATGTGACCGACTTCTCACCGATGGAATACTGAGGGATGTTTGGTGGTTTGCTACTATGCAAGCGATATGGCGGATCTTAGACTTGGGGTTAGACATGGCGGAACCAAAGAATGTAGTTAGTCTCAGTCTTTTCTATGAAATTTACGATGGAGCAACGAGAGATTTGCGACTTCCCATATTGGTGATAAAACATTGTGTAAAAATCTATAATACATAATCATTTTTCTTCTTCTAAGAAGATTTTTCGATGTCTTACTTCATTGCTCGCACTACAAATGCAGAAGGACGTGTACCTGTGTTTTATATATTATGCAAATGTGTTCGATATATTACGGCATTAAGATCTGTTGGAACTGCTTAGCATATTTTATATATTTGGAAAGAATATGAGAACAATGAAGGAGTTATATTTACAGCAAGCGGCCTGCATTCGGATAGAAAATAAGCAGATATACTAAAACAGAAAGGGCTGTAAGACAAGTATGTGTCTTCACCGTTCTTATTCCACCTGTACAGCGAGGGGATTCTGAGAGAACTAGAAGTACTGACAACGTTTATTATTTGTGGCCGCAATGTTAGCAAAATGTTGTATGCATATAACACAGTGTTGATAGCAGACATAGACAGAAAGCTACGAAAAGTTATACAGAATGTCATGAAGAAAAAACGAGAAGAAAGGTTTAAGCCTCAACTACAAGACATAATCCATGGTCCTCAGCAAAATGATGAGCCCAAACTGCGAATTCCAAATCGGATATACTAAAATCAAATAAGCGTGGACATTTAAATAGCTGGGAAGTGTTTTAACAGAAAAAGAGAAGAGCGACACTGAGACCCAAAGTTCTATCAAGATAGCCAAGAAGGAATTCCGGCGTCCTGCGTATGACGTTAAACTTCATCCACCTCCTTGATAAGTTGTTATACGCCGTCCAACAGCAAGGACTCTGATTAGGAGGTTTCGAGGAGCATGGAACCTCCTCTTAATTGCTGGTGTTCCGAGGTCCAGCGTGGGCCTGGGAACACCAGCAATTAAGAGGAGGTTCCATGCTCCTCAAAACCTTCTAATCAGAGTCCCGGGATGTTAGCACCTGTTAGGGTCCCAGGTATGGGCAAATAGTTGACCCCACAACCTGACTCAAAACACTATGAAAATGTAAAATTAAGTTTTAATACCAAAAATACTTTTAAAAAATAGCATCAGTAATAAATATTTGAAAAAAGAAAATATTACCAGAAATAAATATCTTGTCAACCAATTGAGTTTAATATGCCACAAAACAAAACAAACGAAATCAAAGAATTCCAAAAGCTAAGCAGAGTACTAAGAATTAGATAAAATAAACTTAGACAGAATCAAAGAAAAGAGTACTAAACGTTTCCGTGATATATTTCCTGTTGTATGGCAGTAAGGGCTTGACAATGTCTTAAAAGATGAAAACCTTGATATCATAGAAATGTGAGTCTACAGAAGAATTCTGAGGATACTACTGACCGAAGTTGTGAGTAACGACGACGTTGAAAAGAAAGTGGAGACAAAAATAAAACATTCTTAACATCAACAAGAGACATTTAAGAACCATGGGGCATATAATGAGGAAAGAACGCTTGGAAAGTATGATACTCTTGGGATATATAGAGCACAAGTGGCACAGAAGATAAATGCACATCATGCTTGGCAAGATTCAGTCAATGGATAGCGAAACAGAGTTTATCAGAAATAATAGTATTACAATGTTTATTAAGCGCTACAAGGGACAGGAAGTGGTGGAGAGTCATAGTCACATCCGTCACGAAGAGGAAGTATACATGGCTCCCATTTTGAGCAGAAACTTTTACATTAAGACACATGGATCACACTTCACGTCGGATTTTATTATATTATAAAAATAGTTAATTCACCAATGTCGAACATGAAATCTGGTAACAACTATAAAATTTAAAATTAAAAATGTAATATTTAAGGCTTTATATAAAAGTATATCTAGTGTATTAATTATGGGTTCATATAAATTCTGATTTTAATCACAGGGTTATATATAAAAGCCTTCAAAATCTATCCTCCACCAAATAGGAGGGTGGAATTTATGAGGTAAATTTCCCAATATGTAAATCAGACTTTGAATTGACTCTTGTTGATGGTATTTGCACTTATTATATTTAATTCTTATCGTCAAATGAAATCTATGAAATCACTCACTGAAAACAGGGTATTTTTCACGAAAATAGATTACTTAATTCCACTCAATGTGATTTCGAATTCTAATACTGTTGGAAGTTTCATTCCAAATCCTTTATTTAAGGTAGTGCTGAAAGTGAAACATTTTGCTTATATCATTATTGGAATTTCTGCTAACACGGCGTAGCCATCTATTTGTTATAATTTTGAAATGCTCCGAGTAATATGGTTTCTGTTATTTGGTAGAGTTCTTTGGGATTATATAGCACCGTTTTACGAGATCGGATGAAGAATGGTTCTTTGGAAGACATACAGATTTCATTCATCGAAACCAACGAATTCATTTATCTGAGAAGAAAATGGTATACAGTTGACATTTTAAACTTTCAATAATATGCTGTGCATCATGCTTGATTTACATATTAGAATTTACGTTTAGCGAAGCTACTTAAAACCTTTGTCTAGTTCTTGGTTTTATGTTTAGTTTTGTAGCAATTTGTGGTATTGGGCGAAACTACTGCTTATTGGCTCGTATTGAGGAATTGTAGAACCAATTTCGAATTCCAGTCGAATCTATCACATTCACTTACGTGCTAACAGCCTTGGGAAAGGTATGAATCCTTTTCTTCTCCCCCCCCACCAGCTATCGGTGAATACCAGCAAAGATTAGGTTCTTAGGCCTTGGATGGCAAATAGTCTACCGCCGAAAGAAATAGCAACCTACTGCGAGAAAAATCTGACTTGTCATTCATGTATCGAAAGATACATGATCGTCTAACCGTATATCCCACATGGCGTATAACTGACTGACTCCTAATGCGGTGTATACAGTGTTCGATTTTCCAAGATTAGCTTAGATGTGGCACAAGGCCGAAATTAAGGGGCACCCAGTGAGAATCGAACTCACTACCCAATCGTAATTATTCTAGGGAGACAAGCTTACTAACTGTTACACCAGCTCAAGGTGCCCATTTTGACATTCTAAGCGTGGCTTAGATGTGAAACATGGCCGAAATTATGGAGTACCTAGTGAGGATCGAACTCACTATTCAGTTGAAACGAGACTAGCTTGCGAACGATTACACCATGTTGAGGCGCCGATCCTTATCTTCTATGCTAATATTTTATTTTTGGTCCATGCACTGGGATATTGAAGATTTTAGTATTTATTAATTTAGCATCTTGAAATTTTTAATGGGCTCAATATATGCGCCATCACAACTTATCTATTAATTTCAGATCAAAATTATGTTTTGCGAACGTTTATCTTGAGTCCTATTTCCTAGACCATATTATAAGAAATGCTGATTATTACTTTGTTTTTTATTTATAGAAAGCGTTAAAGATGCTACTGAGAATAGAATTAATGTATGAGGAGTTACATTTCTCTAACATATACGTCACTGTTATCTCCGGCTACGTGTGCTGATTGATAAGTTATCACGCATCATCGATAATAGTGTAAATAAAAAGATGATTTAGCTGTGTAATCAATAGTGTTGTGCAACGGGACTTACTGTCATATCATCGTGTGACACCATTGAGTAAAGACGAACGTGAGTTATTTGAAGTACGACTCAGTCGGATACAAAGTTGCGATCAGCAATATTTAGCACGAATCGTTAGCGCGCTATTAGAAATTCACAGACGTACACTTTTAAACAATACTCGCATTATTAAAATATCTCTTTCCATTATCCCACTCAAACAGGATGTTGATTGTTTGCAATGTCACGCTTAATATTTTCCAAATAATTTAATTCGAGGCATGATTATTTTCTTCTGTCTTATACGACTTATACAAAAAATATTCGTCGAAAATTAATATGAGACGTTTTCGCAGCCCGGAAGTAAGACCTCCCAGAATATCCCCGGGTATTTTTCAGCTTATTCAAAAATAATTCTCGGTGTATGATTAGGGCTAATATATTTCGTACTTCCGTTATGAAATATCTTAGTCTAAATACTACCGACTTATTCTTGGTTTGCTTAATAGAAGGAGGGGCGTTTATTTTTTAAGGAACGTTTCCCAACACCCCTGCTCTTATTGACACAGTGTTCAATAATTTTCATATTTTTGATACTTTAAATTATTATCCAATTCGACTTTATTTAGAACCCCTGATGGATATTTTTAAAATAATTACAGCAAGCATCACCCTTGTGCAGGTAATGCGGCCCTTGGTCAAGAGGGTGGCTACTGATAGTCCATATATCTGGCAAAAGGACACTGCACGATGCCACACAAAGCAGGAGAAAACAGTCATCGTTGTCAGTTATTTTCTATAGGGACAAGCATCAGGTCCAGTAAGAGGTAGTTTCTGCGGATGAGAAATAACGTTAACCCTAGACTTAAATAGGCTAAGTTTGCAGTGATCGAGGAAACATCCTCTTGGGAGTCGGTTCCACGGAGCAGTGTTTTGAGGCAATAATATGTTCGAGTGTAAATGACTTCTTACCGATATAATAAATACGGAGAGAATGTGGGTCGTTTACTACAATGTAGGGGGCATGGCGGGCATTACGCGTGAAGGTTAGAACTGGCGGAACCAAGGAATGTAGTCCGTCCAAGCACTTTCCATGGAAGGTCTCGATTATTAATTCCCATTTTCATGACGCACGTAAGAATGGTACCATTTATACACAATTTTCCTGTTAAGATCAACTACTTTCTATCAAGAAAGGTATCTCATGTTCCCATTCTAAAAAAAAACAAACAAACAAAAAACAGGATTATAAGCAGGAAGTAATCTTGTCCACATAATGCACTTGTTAGGAAAACGTAAATATAGTGCTTTACAGTTTACAAAACTTGATAATCACAACTTCATTGCTTCATCATTCATTCAACATTAATTGATAACATTTCGTATTTTTTTCTAAGCATGGTGTCATCTATTTACTATATATAAAATTCTGTGACTTCCGTTTGTTCGTCTGTCCATCTGTCCATCACGTCCTCTAAAATAGTGATACATTGAGAGACAGAAACCAAATGTTAGAGAGAAGTGAAAATAGGTCAGGGTTACAAAGTACAGTTGTTTTTAATAGGATCCGTCTTTAGTGTAATTAATTCTAAAGAATTTTTTCAATAATTATAAGTTTTAATTTTGACACACAAAATAGCTCCATTATTTTAAAAAAATAATTTAATGATTAAAATAACAAATATTTATTTAATAACATTTTTAAAATTGTTTTTACATATGTTTTCTTTAAGTTTATATATATACAAGAATCTAGTTTCCAATTCGTCCTGTGCTTACGATAATTATGAATAAATCACAAGGCCAAAATCTTCAAAATGTTTGAATTTCGCTCCAGAAATAAATATTTATGCATAGCCCGTTGAATACTGCATGCTCAAGATAAAAAAAATCTTAAGATTTTTTTTCTTCGCTTTAAAAAAGAAAAAAAAAGAAAAATTTTCTTAAAAAAAATAGTTTTTACCATAAACTCCTAAATAAATAAAATTAGATTAAAGAAATTATTAAACCGCGAAGTAGATTTTTTTCAAACTATTTTTCCAAACAAATCAGCTTATTCAATTTTTATCGATTAGTTTGCGTAATCGAGCGAAACGTAGAATTTGCAAATATCGACAAAAAATGTTAGCGGTAACTTCGACAATACTAAACACCGCGAGGATTTCAAAAAGAGGTAGCGGGTTTCAAAAGGATTATCGTATATAAATGGGGAGGATAATCTACATCTTGCTACATGAAATTTGCATGTTCTAGTTTAGTTTCTTTTACTCATTTTTGTTTTATAATGGTTCAGCCTAACTTATACGATGTTTCGAAAATAGGCGAGCCTCGAATAACCAAAACTAGAAGCTATTTCACTGACATTATTAAATGATACCATTCATTTTTTTCTCGGACAGGCTTAACAGCTTTCAAGAAATAGTCGGTGCGATTATCTAATTCTCCATTTATTAACCATGTAAATACTTTAAGAAAAACACGTTTATTTGAAACTGTACTCTTATTTTATAAGTTGAAATATTCATACTAACATAACTATTCCAGGCGGTAGTTGTATTGGTATAAAAGTTTACGAAAGCAATGAAATACTCCAACTACTTGGCCAACACATCCGAAGAATAAGACCTGAACTTAAAATAATATTTTTGCAACTCAATAACGCAAGTTCCCTTTCCGAGGAAATAAAGCGTTCAGTGTGAAAACAGAAAAGAATATTGGCTTAAGATTAACTACGGGATAAGTGTAAGCCTAATTTTTTTCACCATTGAATGATGCGTTGAAAGGTCAGTTTCTTCATCTGGTGTTTAAACCTTATTTTCGATATGCTGTGTCTAATGCTGGTTACGAAGATACGGCACATCTGAGAACTAACTCTGTTCATTCTGATAAGAAAATAACTCCAGAATTTCTTGGTGTGGTCCTCATACTCAACACACAGGCCTACATCAAGTGCCTTGTGGAGGTAATGCTGCTCTGGGTCCAGTGGGTGGCTACTGATAGTCCATATATCTGGCAACAGGACATTGCACGATGCCACATAAACCAGGAGAAAACAGTCGTGCTCTCAGTTATTTTCTACGAAGACATCACCTCTTACGTCTTGTCACCTAACTGCCCACACTGCAAGCCACATGATTATTATGTATAGGGAAATTTGTGCAAGAGACCAGTAAAATTCCTTGCAACACCAAAGATAAACTGAAACCACGGACTATGGCATCATTCACCAAATTAATGGAGGCGGTGTTTGAAGCCAATGGCGATTACATTGAATAAGTTTTTTCCTTCATATTTCAAGATATATCTGTGTAATTTTGGTAAATATATATCTTAAAATTAGATATCAGTGTTATTTTTTCTGTAATTTAGGTGACAATTTATCCATCGTAAACTTGATATAGCCTTCTTCGAGATAAGATCAGCATATCTATAGTATGATACAAGTAATATATATATATATATATATATATATATATATATATATATATATATATTCAGGGGTATACTTGAATAAATATAATGCTACTAATATCCTAACAATATGATTGTTGCCATATTTATAAGTTGAAGCAATCCATGGTCACAGTTGTAGGGAATAGCCGTATGTACACTCAGTCATACGCTACAACAGCCTCTATCTCCAGCCGAGGGATTACATTTGCATAATTTGCTTAGACAGTTAAATCTTGAACTGTACGAATCAGTCTTTACATCCCCTAGAAAAGTGTTCAATAGCATTGAAAACATGCTCCCTAAATTTTGTTTGCAATCTGTCTATGGGAAGAATAAATCTGAATTAAAAAACATTTGAAGGTAGAGCTAGACAATTTTCCACGAAAATCGATTATATCTTTCTACTACAGCACCTAACATGAGCATGGGGAGGTTGGGGCACTATATTTCAGACGGAATATACAGATTCCTTAGAAAAAATAGAAAATTATTCTGAACTGTTTTGTAGTATCAGTCCTACTATATGTCAGTCATGCTAGATAATCTCCTCACATTTGAAGAGAGGAAAAGTAAAAAAAAAATCGTTCTACAGAAAGATGCTGAGAATACCACCGACCGATTAAGTGAAAAGCGACCAAGTTTTAGTGACAATGACAACAAAAATGATAATTATGCCTGACATCAGGAATAGACAGTTGACATTTCTGAAGCACATAGTGAGGAAAAACAGGTTGGAAATTTTTATATTCTCAGGGGAGATTTAAGGCAAGAGATCATAAAAAATAATCATACAACTTATCGAGCTTGAGAAAATGGATGCCGGAGTAGGTTTTGGGTGAAATGTCAAAAAGACAAAAGCTATTTAGAGCCGCAATGAACAATATATTGCGGAGAGCGATGAAAGGAGATGTAACATATAAGATGAAAAAGAATGGTAACGAACTACAAATATATTATTATATTTAAGATAATTAATATTACTTCATTTTTTTACCATTTTCCTTATTATGTGTGGTGTTTAAAATTGTTTTATTGATTAAAAATCTAAAACATCCATCAGTCTTCGGTTTGTTCTGTTTGATTTGACGTACAGACGTTATTTTATCTCAGATCCGAGTGTAGTTTATTTCTCATTGCTCGGTCACTCACCACTGGAATCATTTACGTCTCCTGACCTTGATAACAACACAATAATATTAAACGGAATGGGTACAGGAAAATCGAAGTAAAGGAGAACAGAATAAATACATATGTAGGTGGAAATATTGAATGGAAGAAAGAGAAAAAAGAAAATTGAAACCGTTGAAAGCAAAAGCTAAATATATAGGCAAGGAAGCAAAAAGAAAACCAAAACAGAAAATCCTATCTTGCTGGTCGGATATTAATAGACGATGAGAAAAACAAAACCGACGAAGATATACGTATTGTGAAGCAGCCATCGGCGCGGCAAGTGGGACTGACGTGTTGAGTTCGATTCACATTGCGTTGGCTTTCGTATAAAATCCCATGTAAACGTATAAAATCTACGAAGATAGGGAGTAGTATCAGGTAAGAAGACTTTACGAGAAATTGATATTTGGTGGG
>OZ038496.1:80252426-80297426 GCA_964036315.1 Acanthosepion esculentum
CTACCGAAACAAATGAAACTGGTGTACAATATTTTAAGGGTCATCTATTTCCAATCAAGAATTTAGTCATATACGCCCAATCGATATATCACTATGTGAATTCCCAGTGTGTCATCTTTAATAAGGAGAAGAAACTTTGTTAAAATAGATAAAAAGATAAATACTTATCGGTAAAACATGTATGTGTTTAAAGTTGGCAAGGCGACTGTATAAGATTGCCTTATCCCATCCCAAGTGCAACAATGTTTCCAATGAAAAACGGAGGTTTGAGACAATCAGTTTTTCTGGTGCTGACCCAAAAGCATTGGCTGATGAGTTAAATGTATCTCCACACGGAATGCTCTCTCGTGATTGTCGGTTTAGACGTCAGACCCATTTTATCACAATTGTCAGAAGTATCCATTTCGCTTCCGATTCCCGCCCAGCAGATTCCCCATTTGGCGATTGGGGAAGCCACAAGCAATTTGCTGTCTATTGCAACTGGGAACATTGTAATCCTCCTCACGCGATGGGCGAAGAACGGGTCATAATAATTACGATGAACTGGGTGAGGTCTACGTTTATGTTACTCTGTTAGTTGCAAGTATCATCGATTATCAAAAGGACGGAAGAAAACAAATGTTATTAACATTTTTATGGTATTTACAAAGAAAACGTTTCAGAAGATTATAGTACCGTCTGAAATAAGAAGAGAAATAGAAGAAAGAAAAAATAAGATCATCGAATTCTTGTACAATATGTCTAGTAAATATTTTTAGAAAAAGGTGAAAAATTAACAAGAATAAGAAGAGGAAGAAAAAGAAGAGGAATATTAAAAAGTAGGGAAAGGTGTATACAGATGAAGTTGAAAAAAGAGAAAACTGACAAGAAAGAAAAAATAATAAAATAATTGTCGAACGCGATCGGAAATAAATAAAATAAGAAAGAAAGAAGCTTTTACAAAGAATAACTGAAAATAAAATATTGGAAATATGTGTAGAAACAAAAGAATGAAAATGGTAAAACTGTAATGAAATAACAGTAATATATCTCAGGCATAATGAAAGAAACACGTAATGAATGAATCAGTGGAAAAAAGAAAGAGGGATGTGAAAGAAATAATTTTGCATACAGTAGGATAATTGAAAGATGTACATAGGAAAATTCGTACAAAAACAATTAAAATTGTAAAAGACAATGAAATAACAGAAAGCGATTTTAGAAAAGAAGAAAAAAGAAAGGAAGGAAGAAATAAAACACGAAAGAAAGAAAGCACGAAAGAAAGAAAGAAAGAAAGAACGTATATAATTAATTAATTACGGATGAAAGAAATAACGAAGTGAATTGAAGAGGTTTACATAAAGAAGGGTTACTGAACAATATGCTGTGATGATGCGAGGAATAAAGGTAAATGGTAACAGTTGGAATTAAATAACCTTTGAAAGAAAGAAAAGGTTGCAAAAAGCAGTATAACTGAAATATATACTTTGGAAAGATACGTATAAAAATATTAAAATGGTAAAATTTGGAATAAAATAAAATGAATAAATTTAATAAATACATAAAAATAAATGAATAAAGACAGAATCAGAGATCGAGTGAAATGAAGAAGTAAAAATAGTAAAATTTGGAATAAAGTAAAATAAATGTATTTTAGAAAGAAATCTGTGATACAGAGAAGTGAAAAAATGATAACGAAGAATTAAGTATGAAAGCCGTGTAGAGAAATGTAACAAATGATATAATCAGGAATGAATCAACAGCGAAAGAGTGGCAGAGTGCAAGAAAGAGGAGGGGAATGAAGGAAAGAAAGAAAGAAAGAAAGAAAGAAAGAAAGAAAGAAAGAAAGAAAAACAGACAGATTACACGGTATTTAAAGTAACTACGAATTTCTAGACAAATCATTAAAAATTATACGGAAGATAAGACTAACAATGAATAAGATAGAATATATGGTCGTTAGCAAGAAGCTTTTTCAGATGCGTGGTATCTACTGGAGATGCGTCATATAAACTATATGCCATTGAATCCTTAACAATTTCCTCTGCGATGAAGAAGAGATTTGAGGCTGCAGAGATGTGGTTCTACAGAAAAATACCCTTAATACCTTAATATGTGAGAAACAAGGATTTCTGAAAATTAAAAAAAGGTCACATTTACTCGGAAAGTGACTATTGAATTTTCTTAGATACTTAAGAGAGGACGAGATCTGGAGAAATTGTTACTCACAAGACAGAAGAAAAATGAGAGGCTCGAATCATCTACCAAATGACCTTGTGCAAACAGGTGGGAGAATAGGCCATGAGGGATAAAAAGACGACGCTCATTGTTTAGATCTTAGAATAATATGAACTTATGGAGAGCCATGATTAATAACAACCTGGTGGAACATTGTTTAGAATAGAAAAAATCAAAACAAATATACATGTCCAGGCAATGTACGGTATCAGACTTAAAGCTCAGTGTGTAAATTGTACGCAAGTGACGATGGAGAAAACGACGAGTTAAAAACTTAACGAGTTTGTGGGAATTAATACAATAACAGAACACACACACTTAGTAAATGGTCAGAAGGTATTCAGTGCATTAAAAGATAGGACTTTGTGAAGAGAGGTGGTCTCTCAAATCATTTCAGTAATTCGCACATCGAAGATGCTTGACTGTTGCATTAGCTGCATCGACTCAATTAAAAAATTGAGGGAATATTCTGTGTTTACAGTTGTTTTTTAGAAAACTTGACTAGCAAATCAGATTAGAAATAACCACAGGCTATTTTCTAAGTTTAAAATCTTAAAGTACAACGACAAATGCTGACAGATAAAAAGATAAGACTGTGTAACGACAATATTCAAATAAATAAGACCGACCTGTTTACCTTGTAAATCGCCTTTCTCTAATGTATTACACTGTATCGTAAATTGATCGAAAGCAGGAATTCGCACTTTTCACACGCGATTTGTTCTGCCTGTCTATTTATTTATATATATATATATATATATATATATATATATATATATATATATATATATATATAGATAGATAGATAGATAGATATAGATATATATATATAGATATATATATATATGACCGATACATTGAAGTCAAGACTTTTATATTTACATGCGCTCTATCTCTGATATTGAGCTCTTTATCCCATAAATATAGCACACATTAAAACTAGATTTTTTCAAACACACACACACACACACACACACACACATATATATATATATATATAAAATAATATTAATAATAATAAAGAAAATTATGCACACACAAATATATTTAATCAGAACTGTACTTAACCGACAGTATATATATATATATATATATATATATATATATATATATATATATATATATATATATATATATATATATATGTTAGCATATGTTTGTGCGTACGTCTGTAAAAACAGGAAAGTTTTATCCAAATAAAAAAAAATAAACGAACAGAGGATACATTCAGAAAATAGAAAGTAATAGATCTGAATGGGCACAGATAACACACGATCGGAAATGTCGGAATAGAAATGCCACTTGTTTGGAGCCAATAAGCTTTTCTCTGATTAGAAATGTCGCAGAGTTTGCATGAGATCTTCTTCGTTCAAGGACACTTGAAATTAACTGATTAGAATATACTGGAATTTCTCGTCCTCTGCCGTATGAAAACGAACTGCAATTTCTATATATGGGTTTATAACGAATAAAAATAATTGCTATTGGACTAAGTATTTAAATATAGAATCGTCGTATATTTGACAAAGCAGCGCTAAATCAATTGCAGGGCGATATATTTTAAATTTAAAATCACTTTAGTATCTCTCTATATTTCTGAGATGAAGTATTATGTACATTATTTACATAATATTCGGACTATTGTGCTCATCTTTGTCGCCATGTCTATCACAACGTTTCGGACGTTGTACGCTCCGGCCTTCTTCAGGTGTTCTGGAATGACGAACTGAACACTTTACTTCGCTCACTATGTTGACTGTTCTAGTTCCACGTGCCATGTCTAATGGATGTCAGTTATCTTCTGTTAATTCTCCTCTGAAATTTCTCCACTACCTTAACCGGGTATTGAACTCACACTCTTTGGGGCTTGTCACTAGATCAAACTAATGTCATTATCCACTGTGCTATGTGTCCTTAAGTACATCTGTGTATGAATTTCTGGATATTAAAATCTCTTTGCCATTCATAACCAGCTACGATCTCAAATAGCCAAATTTAAAAAAAAATATCACATACTAAAGTTATTTGTTTCTTCTGACAGTATGGCTTCATTTTTAATTTGGATTTTAAAACAAGCCCAGTAGAATTATTTTATTTGAATGTATATTATGGGCTATCTTGGTTCTTTATAGAGTTGATCATTAGAAATCTGATGAAGGTGTTTCGCCTGGAGTATATACTCACGATGACGACCTCGTTACACATAATCCATTAGGAACGTAGGAGCGCCAAATAACGGCAACACCTGACGGAGCATAACCCTCTTCAAACTTGTTTTAAATTCGGATTTTTTCTTCTTGTAGACCCAGTCTATCCTGCTATTTTCTCATCGATGTGGAGGCGAGAAGATATGGATTGATATGTTTCCGAAGGCAATATCTCGTCAGCGGATGTAATGAACTTGACTGGATTTTGAATTTGATTCTTCAGTTACTCACTCTAAGCCGCTCATCCATTATTCTCCCTTGCCGCCATATATTCGCTTAAGATATCAATATAGATTTAATAATTTCTTTTTCTTTGTTCTAGTCGATTTTTCTAGCTATGCTTAAATGCTATCATGCTTTATTAAGTTATCAGAATGGATGCAAAATTAAGAATTAAGTTCTGACATAATTTGAACTCTTCACCGTAATCTTGATTGTCTGTCTCACATAAGCAGTACATCTACGATTAGAAATGTAACACATTTTAGCAGACTAAATTCAACTTCATTCATTCAACTATATGTTTTATTCCGATTTATAATATATTATACTATGGGCACCTCGGATGGTGCCACATCTAAACCGGGCTTAGAAAATCACTATACTACATTATGCTAGAGTCTGTCAATATTTCTGAGATGAGGTATTATGTACAGTATTTACATTAGTCGGACTATTGTCCTCATCTTTGTCGCCATATCTGTCACAACGTTTCGGCCGTTGTACGCTCCGGCCTTCTTCAGGTGGTTGGAATTTCGAACTGAACCCTTTATTTCGATCACTGGGGTAGACTGTTCTAGTTCCACGTGCCATGTTTGATGGATGTCAAGTTATCAGTTAGCTCCTGCTAATTTTCCCTCTGAAAGTTCTCCACTGCCTGAACCGGGTATTGAACTCACACTCTTTGGGTCTGTCACTGGATCTAACCAACGCCTTTATCCACTGTGCCATGTGTCCTTAAGGACCCCTTGGCACGTGGAACTAGAACAGTCTACCCCAGTGATCGAAATAAAGGGTTCAGTTCGAAATTCCAACCACCTGAAGAAGGCCAGAGCGTACAACGGCCGAAACGTTGTGACAGATATGGCGACAAAGATGAGGGCATTAGTCTGACTAATGTAAATACTGTACATTATGCTATTTTGTTATACATAGGTTTGCTACAATTTTTATCCCTCGCTCTATATATTTTTATTTTATTTTAGGTTCGTCTCTTTTGTATAATAAATTATTTTTGTTATCACGTCACGACTGACAGCCACATACAGCCTTCCAGCACCAACCCAAGTATAATTTAGCTTTATCCAGGATAACAGGATTCCTGGGTTTGACGATAAACTATATACGCGTCCTGGGTAAGTCGATAAACTACGTCCAGCAGCAAGGCCTCTGATCAGGAGGTTTTAAGGAGCTTGGAATCACCCCTTAACTGCTGGTGTTCCCAGATTCACCCTGACCCGGGGTGGTAGCCCCTGTAAGGGTCCCAGCTATGGGCAAATAGTTAACTCCCAAACCGGGGTCAAAACACTATGAAAATGTAAAAATAGATCATAATACAAGAAATACTTTGTAAAAAAGTTATTATCAACAATACATTTTGGAAAAAAATAATATTACCAACAATACGTTTTTGAAAAAAATAATATTTCCAGCAATACATGAAAAAATTATTACCAGAAATAGATAAAGGAAAAAATTATTACCAGAAATAGATTTTTGACAAAACAAAATATTACCAACAATAAACATTTTGTCGGTATTAAATAACCCATTGAGGTTGATATGCCATAAACCAAACCAAACCAGAATAACTGCCGGGGTATGAATTACTTCATGTAAAATATTATTAAATATCTTACCCTAGTACGCAACCTTCGGGTTAATTCAAAAATCCCACTTTACAAATATTATCAACACCAATTATTCTTAACTAAAAACTTTATGAGATGGTTCTGTTCAAAATACTGGTTAATACCGGATGTAATAACAGCATTAAAAATAAACAGGTGTAAACAGACGGAAATTAATAGGCATAGAACATTTCCGCCTATTAATGTGAAAACCAAGGGATCCATA
This sequence comes from Acanthosepion esculentum, assembly GCA_964036315.1. Classification (NCBI taxonomy): domain Eukaryota; kingdom Metazoa; phylum Mollusca; class Cephalopoda; order Sepiida; family Sepiidae; genus Acanthosepion; species Acanthosepion esculentum. The sequence continues at coordinate 80,258,927 of OZ038496.1, forward strand.
TTAAGCGAAAGACTGTAGAATGCACACCAAAATTTCTGCAGGTCACATGATACAGAATATTCCTGAAAATCACTTACGGACAAAATGTTATACATCGTATTTCATGTGTTATATACTGTCCAAGTTCATTTAAAACCAGAGATACAGGCTATTGTTTGATTGTTTTTATCGCATTATAAAAAATTTAAGATAGAGCGGAAACCTATTTTGAAATCTAAGGATAATTTCTGCGCTGTCTGCGAAAATTAGAGAAAAAAAAGATTAACCATCAGAAAGATACAGTTGAAATTTCTATGGCACATCATGAGGAAAGACGGTTTAGAAAATTGGACACTTACAGGATTTGCGGTAGGCAAGAGGGACAGAGGAAACAGTAGCGTATAACTTCCCTAACAAGCTTGCGTCAATGTTTGACAGAACAAAGATTAGGAGCGAACGGAGAAAAAACAATGCTAAGAGCTACAAAGGAAGGATAGTGAAGAGAACCATGATCACCGTTCTTAGTAAAAGGTAGAAACTACTATGAGCTCCAACATATAGGAAGTTGTGGAGAGACATGACCACCTATGTTCTGAAAAGACGCGGCATATAGAAGAACTAAAGGTCCTCCTATAATAAAACTCACTAATTTACGTTTATTTTCCAAATATTTTCTAGTACTCATACGAATTCTTCTTCAGGCGCTGGGCAATCATAGCTATCCACAGCTTCCTCTTCTTCGTAGCTGACAGCAAAATTTACTGTTTTATTATCCTTCTCATTCCCCCTTGTGTTATCCATTGACACAAGATTTTCAGGTTGGCTACTATTTGTTTCCCTGTATCCCACTTGCTTACAGTTACTCGTCAGAATCCATCTTGTACATTTACAAATCTACCATACGTCCGTTCATTGAATGATGTTGGCATATCTGGTTTTGATCTTCTGCTATTTATTCTTATCCAAAGAAGGATCTGCCATGTAACGGATCCTGAATTGGGATCTCCATTTCAGTCACGATCTCACCGACGAGACGTAGTTTCCTTCTGTCTTTTCTACAAATATTTATTCGGCAACTGCTTTGACGTGCATTTTTAACCTTGTGCTACGAAAATTCAGGTCTACTACTAGATTGGCAGCTCGGTCCCAGTATTTTACTGTTGAAATAGTTCAATATAAACGTAACTAATACTCTAACAGTTTTTTCCCGTAATTCCCACCAGTGAAACTACCTTCAGTTTACTTGCTTCCCTGATAACTAGAATCTTCAAAAATTTAAATGCAACGTAAATCGCCATCTTCTACTATCTGGAATTCAGTTAATCTTTTATCTTTTCCTTAATCCCCGCTATACCCAGTCATTTCTCTCGCTGTAACCCCTCTTTCGTACAAGTGTCATTCCTGCCTTGCTTGGGCTAAAAGCATTAAAAAATCATTTTAATTGCAAAGCCCTCTCTTCTTATTATATGTCCGAGAAATATTCTCTGACCCAACCCCTGATTCTAAGTATTAGCAACTTTTTAGTTTTTCACTAACCTGGAATCTTTCTCTTTCACTCTGTGGTACTTTTTCTTCTGTAGAACTACATACCTATCAGAAGATAGATATTACACAACAGTTCATCGCACTAATCATTGTTTCAAACTTTTTTCTTAATAACTTACTTAACTTTTTGAGGCATATTTTGCTATTTGGATTTCGGAGCTACATTTTTCCGAAATTACAGAATATGAATATCGATGATATTAATGTTTGGTATCATTTGAAGATTCAGATTTCTGCAGATCACGAATTACACTATTTACATTATTGGGACTATTGTCCTCAAGGACACATGTCACAGTGGATAGAGGCGTTAGTTAGATCCAGTGACAGGACCCAAAGAATGTGACTTCAATACACGTTTAAGGCAGTGGAGAACTTGGAGAGGAGAATTCACAGGAGATAACTGATAAATGACATCCATTAAACATGGCACGTGGGAAAAGAACAGCCTACCCCAGTGAGCGAAATAAATAGTTCAGTTCGACATTCCACCCACCTGAAGAAGGCCGGAGCGTACAACGGGCGAAACGTTGTAATAAATATGGTGACAAAGATGAGGACAATAGTTCGAATAATGTAAATAGTGAAAACCAACCTATTCCTCAAATATATAACAAAACAATTTCCTTCAAATTCGATCGCTATTAAAACTGAAAAACAAATCTTTTTATATCTTGGAGGCCATAGATACGAAAAGTAAGAAAAGTACTATTAATAACCTTTGCATCTATTGGGGCGCGTCTCTGCTAAAATGCTTTTAAATTCTAAAATCATATTGGTAAGGTGGGGGATAGAATTTATGTCTTAACAGAAGCATCTGAAATTTAGTTCATTCCCAATTTTACGATGATGATTATAGAAACACCATCAATTCTACTTCCTTGAAGACGAGCACAAGTAGTTGAATGTACTAGGATCATAGATTTTAATATAGGCAAGTTCCTTTGCAAAATTGTTTCCTGTGATTATTTGTTCGACACCATTTGGAATTTAACCAAAGATGCAATCAACATTATATATCCATTCTGTTTAATTGGAACATGCTGAAATGAAGGATATTTTATATTTTTCATTTACTAATGGAACAGATTTGATCAATTTAAACATTATTTTAGTGGGTACCTTATTTGAGTAGAGGCACTTTTTGTTTATTAAGCATCGCACTTATATATTTTCCTCTATAGGACTGAATATTCGAGAAAGATTTAGAGATGCGCCCTGAAGCACGTCGAAACTAATGAGGGATTATCCTGCAAAGGGGAAGAAGGTTCTAACCCTGACGTAGAGGGAAACTTTTCCTTTAATAAGAATTCTCGTTTATTCAGATAGGTAGGCTAATTTAAAAAAAAATAAGTATAGCTTTTAATAAGTAAACGGAGTGGCTACGCAATCATGTTTATACAAAAAAAATAATTCTGAAAATAATATATATATATATATATATATATATATATATATATATATATATATATATATATGTGTGTGTGTGTGTGTGTGTGTGTGTGTATATATATATATATATATATATATATATATATATAGCTGGCCACTCGTATTCGAGAATACCCATCTACTACGGTGACCTAGCCAAACCCTATCGCAGACGCTTTCTCAAGCGTAATTGTGTTTATTCACAGAGCTCACCTGTGGTTTATACTGTAACTATGCCGATGAGATGTTAGGTACAGTTACTTTGAAAGATCGTGTTTTCTAATGCAAACAACAAACTGAAAACGGCCAACACGCTCAAGCCATCCGCCACGATGCCTATTCAATTTCGCTCACAAGGCTTGGTTTAGTCCGATATCAACAGGAAGTCTACTTCCTGACAGATAGACCCTGGTGAGATTCGAACCCGAGTCATGAAATGCAAACGTTCTAAACACTCGGCCACGTGACCTTATATACGTATTATTTTAATACCTATATTCAGACGGTGTGAGAAAAAAAAAACCCGTATAATACAATTTGCAAATAAAAATATATTTGTCAAACTGATATCAGGGAAAAAATCAATAAAACAGTAAAAAAAGTAAAAAGATCCTTGTTGGTCGAAAATAATCAAGCTTGGATATATAAAACACTTTTGAATAAAATTTATGACCTGAAAAGAAAAAATACATACGAGAATACATGAAAAATTATATTTAAAAAAAATAAATACAAGTTGTCAGTCTCGTTTAAAAGAAACTTGCATAAAAGACACATTTATTCCCAAATACGCAATTATATATATATATATATATATATATATATATATATATATATATATATATATATATAAATATATATATATGTTGTACTACTTTGTGACTGGATGGGATAAAATTACGAGGATGATATAAATCCAGGGAGAGCTCAATGTAGATTACAGAGCATTATAATCATAACACGGAGACTTTAATTATCCATTTTGTTTATAATTTTTTATTTCGTGAACACCGATATGTTCATCTCATAAGAACGTAAACCAGCTACACCAATGAAGAAATTACATCGGACGGGTACTTTAGCTTGCTCGTGGGAAAGAAGGGGAGAGAAGGAGTGGGGTAAAGATAGGGGTTAGAGATTGGGGGTTAGTAGTGGTAGGTTTCCTCAACGAAGTATTTGGTGAGGAGATAGGTGAGAAGAGAGAGGTGCGGTAGCGGTAGCTTTAGCAGCCTGACCTGCCTAGGTATTTCTTAACTTATGAAATTATGTAAATGGGTGATGGCAGTGGGTTGATTGATAGTAGTATTCCTGTTACAGTTAATAATAGGAATTACTCTGATATTGTCAGATAAATAGGTGGATAAAGTAAATAACTTTAGCGGAACAAATGGCGAATAGACATTCAAAAAACAAATATCAAACTTAAGGAAGAAGTTATAGATTATGGAAATGTTATAAAATATGTCAGTTTCAAAACCTGGGTAAGGTATACCTCGTCAAGACAGACTTAGGCCCCACTATCTATGTAGAATTTCATAAAATTCTATCACCTCCGCACTTAAGAAACTTACAGTTACGTATCCAAATCTACATATCGACACATGTGTCTGCTGCAATATGTGCTACTATCTTTATCAAGGAGCAACCACTTCCTATGTCTTCCTCCCAAAATCCATGGGGTAAGCGTTTTTCGAGGATTTAAACTTTGTCTTTATGCTTACATTTAAAGATAAGCTTGTTACGTTAGTTTAATAATTGGTTAGCGTTTGTGTACTTGATTATTGCGATTTTTTTTCCTTTATAAACAGATGGCATCTGTCCCAGACGTTGTTGGGGTTCTTGACCGGTAGATGATTTTCTATTTGATTATTGGGGTGAGGTTATTATCCTTATTTTCCAGTAATGTTTGGAACGAGCAGTTTGGATTTTCAGATTAAGATTTGGGAAGGAATGTCGATGGTTGTAAAAACGTTGTTTCCAATTTCCGATGGATATTCCTATGTATGTCTTTGTGTCTTGGTGTTCTTTCTCGGGAAAACAGTAGCCTGGTATAAAACATTTTCCGAATTTCAGGTCCCTCCGAGTAGACAAATAGCTCCGGTTCTACAGTTACAAGATGGTTTTAGCCTTAACGTTTTACCGTCTTGGGATGCTTTTAATATTTGGCTGTTGTGTGTACTAATAATGCTCTGTATATTTCTGGTGCATGAGTAGCTGATTTTCAGGGTTTTTTTCTGTTAAATATTTCCCGTAGAGGGTTGTTTTGGTCAAAGTGCTTGTCGACTAATTTTAAGAAATATCTACCTATATTTAGATTGGATCGTTTACAGAAAGGCGGGGGAGTGGTTTGAAACAGATTACCTTTCTTTTTCTGTTTTTGGTTTTCTTTCTTTTAATATTTTCTGGAGGTTCATTGTAGACTAGTTTTTACTTGAAGTTGCTCCTGTTAAGGGCCCCATCTTAAGACGATTTGTTTTCATTAAATATTTTTCTGTTTGACGATCATTTATTTATTCTAATATTTATAATTTGTGGAACTTGTTTAATTATGGAGTTGGGGTGGTGTGAGTTTACTTTAATGTAGATTCGAGTCTGATTTGCTTTATGGGATGGCGGATAGGTGTTTTTTGGGAGGAGAGGTTAAAGGTGACATCAAAGAAATTAACTATCTTGAGGTTAGACGAGATATTAATTCTAAAACCTAAATATTGGAAGGCTCTTATTATTTTTTGTAGTCTAGTGGGCCGTTGCTCTTAGGGATGTAGATCAGGCCGTCGTCCCTATAAAGGCCAACATTTTTAGGGTAAATAATTCTAAGAATGTCCACTATTTAGAGGCCTACTAGGTCTTCTATTTTTGCACCCATGGGAACATCGAAACTATCATTTTGTCTTTTAACTCAAGTAGAGTTGTACATTAATAGAGATTGTCTAGCGACTATTATAATCGCGGATTCATCGTCAGTAATGCCTATATGGTTTTAAGCAGTAGGTATTTTGAAATGAATGGGTAGAAGTCTATAATATCGAATTGTATGAAGGTAGATTTATTTTTATTTTTATAGTTTCGAAACATTTTATAGTGGCCGAAGAGATTTTCCAAAGATTATAATAATGTTTTTCCTGTAATTGTAGGGTTGTTTTTAGTATAGTCTTAAACGTTAGACATAATTGCATCTTAGAAGGATTGATTAACCGTGATTGTAGATTATTTTCGAAGTTAGGTTTGTCGTCTTTAAGAAGTAGGTATGTATTTTTAATATGGGTCTTACCCATTCTTTCTGCGACAGAAAAGAATGTGGTATTTTCGTTAAGTGAGGAAATAGTAATATTGGTAAGCATTTTGTAATTAATAGTTATCTCATAGAGGAGGAGTTTATGGTAATTTCATGGTTCAATCCTGTAAAAAGTTTGTGACGTGTTGCCTTTAATCAACATTTTTTTTAGAAATTCTGATGTTTTTGATGTCTCAGCTTAGTTTTTGCTGGAATTGCTTGGATGTTTTTTAATAAATTTAATTTTGAAATAATGTTGAACATGTCAGTTTCAAAAGGTTCCAGTAGTTTATTACTAGGTGAGTTTTCTTTTATATTTAAGGGAGCAATTATCCTTGATATTTTGTGTATCCTTGTGGTTTGAGTGAAAGTGTGTTGTCCATCGTAGTCTTTTTATCAGATCTATAATTTTATATGTGAGTTATAGAGTGAAGCAGTGTAGTGATCGGTAGGGGATATTTTTCAGGGAGTAGTCAGGGGCAAATTTCTCCAGGCTGCGGGGAGGTTGTAGATAATTAAGTTAATCCGAGAGGAAAATATCGAAGAGAGCTCGACTTATGGGTATGAGGAGCGATTATAATTGTAATTATACGTTTTACCAGTTTGTAACTGAAGGGATAATTCCGAGGAGGATATAAATCCAGTGAGAGCTCAATGTAGAAGACAGAGCATTTTAATCAGAATAAGAAAACGTAGACATTAATTATCCATTTCCTTTATAGTTTTTGTGTCGTGAACATCGATATGTTCATCTCATCAGAACGATAGTCTGCTACACGAATGGAGAAATCACATAACGGGCTGATAATTTAGCTTGGTAGTGGGAGGGAAGTTGAGAGTAATGGGTGGGGTAAAGATAGCGCTTAGAGATGGGGGTTTAGTAGTGGTCGGTTTCCTCAACCAAGAATAAGGGGAGGAGAAAGGTGAGATGGCAGAGACCGGGTAGTGTTTGATTTAGTAGCCTGCCCTGTTTAGATACTTCTTAATTTTTGTAAATATTCTTTTGAATATCTATCAATTCGACAAAATTATTTAATGTAGCCAACTATTGTATCAGAAATATTATTGTGATTTTAAATTATTATTTGTACTAGTGACCACCTCATAACAAAAACACACGATAGGAACCCATTTATATATTTAAAAATTCCAAAAACAAAATGGATCATTAAATCTCCGTCTTCTTATTATCAATATATATATATATATATATATATATATATATATATATATATATATATATATACATATATATATATATATATATATATATATATATATATATATATATATACACACACACACAACGTGAACATTGATGTCAACACCGATGTATAACAGTCTTTTTCATGCATCAAACAAACTTTAAGCCATGTAAGATGTGCCTTGGCTAAGATATTCATATAGTGGTCAGTGCTACATTATGGCTAATCAGGTCCATTGAATAATCCAAACGGTAATTGAGTGAGCGGTAACGGGCGTATTTAAAAAAAATTCTACAGGCTATTGAGTAGGAATGATTGTGGTTCAAATGCAAATTTGTACTTATTTTATAGTGACATAAGTTAGTTTATAGCTATACATACATACATACTTATATTTATATATATATATATATATATATATATATATATATATATATATATATATATATATATATATATATATAGATAGATATATATATGTGTGTGTGCGTCTGTATGCCCACATATATATATTTATATATATATAATTATTCATATATTTTTATTTTAAAAGATTACGTTAAACAGTGGATTATAACTCCATCTGTTCTTTCGCTTTCTCAAGATATATATATATATATATATATATATATATATATATATATATATATATATATATATATATATATAAGTGAACACAGAAGTCAATACTTAGACGCCTCTAATGTTGACTTCTATGTTCACTTTTATATTTACACACGCTCTATCTCTGTTATTGAGCATTTTATCTCATAAATATAGCACACTTTAAGACTATATTTCTTCATATATATATATATATATATATATATATATATATATATATATATATATATATATATATATATACACTTTCTATTGTATAAACTACTGTCTATTGGGCTAACCCTTGAAAGGTTCCAACACCACAGAAAGGATTAATATACAAAGTAATAGCACATTAATTAAAATATATTCAAAATATGAGAGGTTAACATAACTCATGTATAATATATTTAAAACAAATATCTAAATTTTATACATATATATATATATATATGTATATGTATATATATATATATATATAGTTTCTTTTTCTACTTCTGGATTGTTTCTATATGTCACGTCTGAAGCAATATATATATATATATATATATATATATATATATATATATATTATATGTATATACATTATTTTATTTTGTATTATAAATGCTATATCATGTTGAATAAGAGGAAAAATTATTCAAAAATTTCCTTTGACGTCTAAATTAATCATTTAAAATTAAGAAAAATCTTTTAAATCTAATTTGAGGTATTGAGCTTTATGTGATTTTTCGTAAGAAATTCATACGGAGTGTATATGAAGTAACGTGTGTGTGTGTCTATATGTGTGTGCGTGTGAACATTTGTTTTCTTTTTTTAATGTTTGCTCCCGTTACTAGGGTCAATAGCCAACACTTTGTTTTAACTGTGTACATGTAAAGTGTGAGCGGTGCATACAATAGGAATGTGTCGAATAGGTAACAAGTGACTCTCGGATTAAATAGGTTAAGTTTATATGAATCGCGGATGCATCCTATTGCGAGTCCGTTGCATAATGCGATAGTTCCGGTGAAGAATTTTCCAGCATGAAACCTCATTTTCTATCAAGGAATATGAAGAGAATGAAGATAAGTTGAGGAAGTGTACTTGATTTACCGTGTTCCTTGAGCGAAGATCTGGACTAGTGGAACCAAGGCTTGAGTACGCCCGAATGTAAGACATGAATATAACTACCGAGAAACTTTAGTTTATATTTTTTAACATTTCACCGCAAGCAATGCTACTAGAACACAGGGGAGTTCTTTTGTTAGTTTTATGTGTCATGTCATTTCAGATCGTAGGCGATCATGGCTCTCCACCTCCCCAGTTCAAGATCGATTAAATTGCAGAACCTTCTTTGGATTTTCTCAAAAATCTCGATATATACAGCAGGTGCACCAGACCAAAAGACAAAAGTATTCAATAGACGATGAATGGAAGATTTATAAATGTACAAGTTGGATTCCGCGCTGAAAAGATAGCAAATAGTTTATTTGATATATATCATGGCATTCTGATTTATTATAGACTGTTTAAGTTCATCAAACATGAAAATCGTTCGTAAGTAAAAAAAAAAAACGTTCCAGTCATCGAGCTTTTCTCCTTAAGAAATACACCTAACAAGGACAATGTTAAGCTATTCAAGATAAGAGTTAATCTTTCGTGAGCGGTAATAAAGACACGGGAAAATATTAAATAATTATTTAATAGTGTCCACGAATAAAGGCATCTATTTATGCCAGGTCCTGCCCGAGTATATGAGTCTATTCTTTAGAAAAGAGAAACTCAAATTAAATTCATCCATCTCCTAAAAAGCTTTTTTCTGTCAATGTTAATCTCACATATTCAATATATATATATATATATATATATATATATATATATATATATATATATATATATATATATATATATATATATATATATATATATATACACACAAACACAAACATAAACATATATATATATATATATATATATATATATATATATATATTAGTTACCTTTTTTAATTAAATTCATTTCGTTTTTTTGCTTTGAGAAAGTCCACATTGGACGAAACGCGTCAGCAAATATTACTGTTTTCCTATTGTCATTTATATTTATAAAGATTGTCTTCTGTACAGGTTAACTCTGAGAAATGTTCATATTTCATATATATATATATATATATATATATATATATATATATATATATATATATATATATATATGTATGTATGTATGTATGTATGTATGTATGTATGTATAATCTATAGTGAGGGAGACCCAGCATCCCACAATATCCGAATTTATGTGAAGAAAGCCATAAGTTTTTCTTTTCAATGTTTGATTCAAAACATAAACAACCAAAAGGGATCGTATACGAAGATAAATTGAATAGTAAAAATAATTAAAACATGTTATTGTCTCATATTCGATATAACGTGTGCGATGGGTAAACTCTCGTCATTTTATATTGTTTAATTTCTCGCATTCACGTGTTTTTTTTTCTGATTTTATCGACTGCACGTTATAGTAGAGTTAAGAGAACAAGAGTATCATGACGCAATCCATTCCACCAGAAATTTAGAAACGGCATTCACGTCGGAAGCTCCAATACGGACATTGTAGAGTGTTTGGATGTGAATCTGAAGACAGTGCAGAGGATTTGGAAGTGCTGGATGAGTCTATTTTTGTTTAGGGAGGTACGGCAATTTGGAAAACACACTCTGATATTTCTGATAAGAAAATAACTACCGAAGTTGTTGCTGAGGGCCTCATACTGATTCTAGCATCGCGTGCCTTGAGGAAACTGCTACACTCGATCAAAAGCGTGGCTGTTGGAAGGCCCTATGTCTTGCAACTGAACACTGACCGACGCCACACAAGCAGGAGAAACCAGTCATGGCTGTCAGACTATTTCAGGGACCACATCACGCGTTACATATTGCCATAGAACTCACCAAACTGCAACCCCCTTGATTATTATATGTAGTGCGCAGGTGAGGGAGAGACCAACAAAACTCCTTGTCGCACCAAAGATGAACATGAAGGCGAGTATTATGGCAGCTTTCAACAACATAAACAAAGAGACCGTCCAGAAGAGCTGCAGGAGATTCGTAATTCTTCTGTAAAAGGCCGTGGTTAAAACCAATAGCGATTTTATTGAATTAATTTTCCCCTTAGTATTTCATGATATTCTTGTATATTTTGGTAAACAGACCTGTTAAAAGGAAATGCCAATGCTATTTTAACTTTTTTGCGTAATTTAGACGACATAGCATAGCACATAATGTATAACTATTATAGAATCCTGACATTCTATGAGAACCTATTTTATGTGAGGAAATTATCTATTTATCCATCAAAATTTGAGGTAATTTTTTCTTGAATGTTCAGATTGTTTATCAGACTGGAATTTGGAACACTTTGTGGATAACAGTCTGTGTGCTAGTCTTGTCCTGTTTCGTTTTTTCCTGTAACCTTTAACCCTGTGATATTTTTACCGTGACACATTTTTTTCGGTGACTCTTACTTGTGTTTTTTTTCTTACTTTGATTCCTATCGTTATCTCTCTACTCAAAATCCTCATTTGCTACCAGTTTCACCTTCATTCATATCAGGCGCGATATATAGCATTACCATTTTAACGGGAATTTACTTTGACTATCTCGATCTTTGTATTGTGCGAATGTTTGTAATGAAAATCTAACGAAAGTTACACCAGACTCTTACCGCTATACATTCAATCATATAACACTAACCCAACAAAAAAATCCTCTTATGGCAAAGCAGTTTGAAACATAGTATCTGCTGTCTATCTTCCGTAGGATCCTTTACATCTGGGATCACCTTCAGACTCTTTATATTATTTTTGGCGCCAGGTCTGAAACTCAGATAAAGCCATATCCTTAAAACGAAAAAGGACCCGAGGCAAGAAGTGGAACTGATAATTAAACGTGTGCGGATCTAATTAAATATTTAATTACTGATTACTTGCGCTTGTTTTTAATTTCAAAATTAGGAACGCAAAAAAAAGCATTGAAAAATGGAGATTAGTCAAGTATAGCAAGGCGGGAAAGATGTTTAAGTATAAATAAGATGGAAACGGGGACAGTTTCAGAGCCACTACGGTATTTGATTTCCCGACATGCACTATTTATATTTCTCATAGCATTTATAATTTTTGAGATTGTTTTTCATCATCTTCTTATATTTGTTTTAATACCTTTGCTAACCAATCAATTTAACGTCAGCTTTTAAAATAAATTGCCTAAAATATGAAGTGTCTCTTGCAATATATTATCCGCTTACAATTAACGAACATAACTACCGAGTCTAGGGTAATGTCACCTTAGACCACATCAAATTTCGCTCGCCCGGGTGTGGACATATTTGTACAACGCCCTTTTCTCATATTCTTTTGATAATTTGAAAATTAATTATTTCACTATCAACATCAAATTTCTTTCCCCGTACCAGATAATCTGTTCAAGGGAATGGAAAGATTTAATGGAGATGATTATTAGTCGAAAGAAGCTAAATATTGACTGTATTTTGAACGGCTCAGAGAGTTGCGTCAAGCGATGCTTTGCAAAATGGCGAAAATTACCTCCATAAAAACTAATTGATTTACTCGCTCGGCTATTGTGAATGAAAAAGCCAAAAGAAAAAAAAATAGATCTAACTTAAATGGTGGCCATCATGAAAGGGAATCTATAAAACGGTATACTTAAAAAAATGGATTCAAGAAGAAAGAAAAGAAATCTCAAGCGGCAGGTATTACACTTAACTATAGATATATATTTTTATTCACCTAAGTGACTGGGAGACATTCTCGCTGCATTCTGGTTCACGAATTTTTGTAATGTCAACGAACTCTCGTTTGACACATTTTGTAATGTCAACGAATACTTGTTGTCACTTTCGTAATGCTCGTTGTAGTAGAAACTTTGTAATCGCAGATAAAACTATAGTAACGCCGCTGAACAATACCGGTGTCTGACGCCTTCGGATATCATTCGCATTAATAGTACTTGCCCGATAATACTTGCTCGAATAGTAACCACCAAATAGTAATCCGTATAGTGATCAGTATAGAGAAATAGTATAGAAATAGTATAGATAATAGCGATCCGTATAGTAATAGAGCATACAGTTGAAATAGTGATCATTTAGAAGTCACGATACTTCCTATTGATGCGGTTCCTTTGTGGTCACGTGATCTACTTATAGAAATTGGAATCGTCTGAGTTTGCTCTCTGGTGATATGTGTTCAAACTCCAGTGATGGCAGTGACACTTTATTCCTATATAACAAGATTAAAATACAAATACTTGAAAAATCGAGGTTACATCTGGCACAACCTGAACATCAACAGAAACAAAATCTTTTAGAAAAACAAATTATTATCCTGCATTTCTTGGTATATGAAAATCGTGCAGTTTTAAAAATTGCTTCACTCCAGTGAAATTAGTGATCGTCTGTGAGAATCTTTTGTGGATTCTATTAGCATGGTTGCTGGTAACATCCAGGAGAGTGATTATTTGTGCCGTCTCTGATTAACGTTTCTGGAGATATGAAGTTGAAAGATTATATTGAATCACTTGCTACGTCTCCTGCTAGGACATTTGATTCACTGAATCGTGTTAGACAATTTTTCCCGCCAGAATCTAACTTACACATTTATAAGTCTATCTTCCTTCAATGCTGGCACATCTGGTCTAGTTATTCTGCTGCATATTTAGTGATACTTGATAAAATCTGAAACAATCTGCATTGTTATTGGTACCTGGAATCTTGACTTCAGTCACTTCCCCACCGCGATATCTTAGGCACATTGTGACTTTTCTACAAATAATTTCATTGTAATTGTTATGATGGGGTTTTCTGTTTGGTAAGGCAACTTTACGAATTTAAGCGGAGTTATAGATTTGCTACAAGACCTCATCATTTTTGTTTTGAATTGGCTATATGCAACGGTAATGTTTCATTTCTTTCTCGCTTACGCACGTTTGTGAAACTATCTTCCGGTTACTGACATTCCATTCAACTTTGATCTCCATAAATTTAAATGCAAAATCCAAACGTTATCATCTGTCTTCAAAATTGTTGTTCTTTTATTTTTCTATCTTCTTATGAATAATTTATTTTTGTCATATTCTTTCACACTCAATTATTATGTGAAAAACAGACAATGTTTTAATTTCGGATAAACTAGCCAAAATACTGAATTATTATGTAAGCCTCTAACAATAGTATTATGGTCCAACTTCCTTGTACCACGGTAATGGTCCGAGGTAGAACCAATAAAGAATAACTCGAACACAGGTATGGAATAACACAGATATATTACAAACAGAAATATGTACAAAGAAGTAGAAGTACTAGTAATGACTATCAGATTTGATTAGAGAGAACTATGTTGTCCCGACCAGGTTGACTATTCCAATGTCTTACAGTAATTGTCTGACACGACTCTGTCTCTGACTGACTCTGACCGACTCTAAACTCTCTCAGAACTGCTGCTCCCTCTTGAGGCGCAGTATTTATGATGTACGGAATAGTCCATTATTATTATGGGTAGGTTCCCATAACAAATAGTGAGCATTCAAACTATTCCACAAAAGACATTGCATCACTCTCTCTCTCTCTCTCTCTCTCTCTCTCTCTCTCTCTCTCTCTCTCTCTCTCGCTCTGTGTGTATATATATATATATATATATATATATATATATATATATATATATATATATATATATATATATATATATATATATATATGTATATGTAAGCAAATATGTGGATGTAGATCCGACGGTATGATGAAAATGGGGAAATAACAAAGCAAAATCCGAATATGTGAGTTTACTGTTTTTTAAAACAATAAATCAAAACAAAAAACAAAAACAAAATAATTAAAAAACAGTAAACTCACATATTCGGATTTTGCTTTGTCTTTTCCACATTTTCATCATATATATATATATGTATATGAAGAAATATAGTCTTAAAGTGTGCTATATTTATGGGATAAAGTGCTCAATATCAGAGATAGAGCGTGTGTAAATATAAAAGTGGACATGGAAGTCAGCACTTAGAGGCAACAGTCTCTAAGTGTTGACTTAACCGTCAAAATAGACTACCCACAATGCATTACTGACCCGTATATATAAATAGCCGAGAAAAATAACAGCACTAGTTGCCTGACGATTGCATCTAGCATGAAACAGACTGTCGCCTCTAAGTTCTGAATTCTATGTTCACTTATATATATATATATATATATATATATATATATATATATATATATATATATATATATATATATTGTATGCTATATTTATTGGTAAAAATGCTCAATATCAGGGAATGAAAAATAAAGAGATAAACTGACATAGATATGAACAGACTGGTAGATAGATCGATTGATAGATAAACAACATTTATAGCTATAAGAGATAGATATGAACAGATTGAAATAGATAACGTTTATAGTATTAATAGATAGATATGAACAGAATGTGAGGTTTTCAGCGCAGACTCGTACATATACTGTGGCAGTTTGCTATGCTTGCATAGATCAATAACTTTTATAGACGTTGAGATAGATTAATGGATTGTTTTAATAATAACCGCGTGTAGACATAGAGAAAGATTTAAGCTGGATGAATGTATCTATACATATGTGATGATCAAAGTTGATAAATATATTGAAGTTGGTTTGTTCCCAATGAAAATCACAGATCTGTGGAGGTTTCGGGACAGTCAGTAAAATGCTTTATGTCCCAGTTTCAGCTTGATCATTTGAGATTTACGCAGTCCATTGTCGCTGGTTTATTCCTTTCCTGCTCATACATTCACTTTGTTTACAGAAGTTATTTATTTTATCTAGGGAGATATGAAATCACTTTCATCAACATTATTATTGTTGTTGTTGTTGTTGTTATTATTATTATTATTATTATTATTATTATTTCCTTTGGCTTCTCGAGTATACTCAATATTTTCCAGGACCCGACCAGAGAACTAATATCAGAAAGATCATCATGACATGTTCCATGTTATAGTCCAATATCCTCGTCGCCACTGTTATGGTCCAAGGTTAGGACCAAGGAAGGACAACACGAACACAAGAGTAGAAATAACAAAGATATATTAAACAGAATAATAATACAAGATGTTGAAGGCGTTAGTATGACTGTCAGTCTGGTTTGGAGTGAACTACTATTGGCTCGACTCAATTCCGTCTCGACTCGTTCTACGTCTCTCTTGAGAGGCGCAGTCTTCATAGTGTCAGGAGGAGTTCATAATGTCGTTATAGGTAAGTTCCCATAACACCCACCTCCCAAAGCTTTTACCTCGCAGGGGTCTTTAATATTTTTTCCTCTTAGGTTTAATTATCAAAGGCTCTGTAAATTTTCTTTTTCTGCTTGATTTCCGCGATTCTGATATTGTTTGAGGCCTTTGCACATCGAATGTGTCGAATATTGTGTCCATCACTTCTTCCTCTTCCTGAGGTGGATCGTTAGAATCCTCTAACAGCCTCTTCCTGGTTTGATTTAAGTGCCTTTTATGCGAGAAATTCGGACCCTGAATTATAAAACGACGTTCACGATTCGTTTCTCTATTGTACCTTGCTCCCAATAGGATGTATTGTTTCTGTACATTTAAAAAAACTTTCTCCCCCGGAGTTAAATTTTCTTTTTGTACGAACGACTTTGGTGATTGGTTTGTCTGTTTTGGTAGGAAATTGTCGAATACGGATCTAATTTTTCGGGCAAACATCACTTCCGCGGGTGATAATGCTGATGGCGTAGTACTGTTCGGTGTAATTCTATATACTTGCAAGAATTGTTGTAAAGCCCTTTCTGTTGGCATGTCATAAGCTTTCCTTAGTGCTCTTTTTAATGTATCTAAAAATCTCTCCGCTTGGCCGTTTGATCTTGGGTGATATGGCGGGGATTTGATGTGTTTCACCTGAAAAGTTTCACAAAATACTTTAAAATACGCAGACGTAAATTGTGTCCCATTATTGGTGACTAGACAATCAACCACTCCGAAACGAGCAAACAGCTCGTGAAGGCAATTTATGGTAGTCTCAGAAGTAGGTTTTCTGCAACGAAATACTTCTGGCCATTTGCTGTAACTGTCTACTACAATCAAATAGTAAAACCATCTAATCGATCTTCTAAATCTAGATGCATTCTCGGCCACGGTCGATCTGTCTCCGGCAATGGATTATAGATGATCAGCCGTGCTTTGGCTGCTAAGGAAAAACCCTTGCATTTGTCCACCATATGTGTAATATCTTGATCCATGTTTGGCCAATATACGTAACTTCGCAATAAGGATTTTATTCTGTTCTTTCCTGGGTGGCCCATGTGAAAATCCTTGAGGATTCGCCTTTGTAGCGTTTTCGGGATTACTACCCTTTCATTATATAGTAGAATATTATCACACAACGAAAAACTGTCTGATATATGCTTATTTTTTCCTGCAATTTTTGTTTTCGTTTCCTTTATAAATTTGTTATTCACTGCTTCGTTTCTTATTTCCTGTAATGTGACTGGGAGGTTTCGAATCGTACTACATAATGATGTTCTAATATCTTCCTCATGTAGAGCTGCAATTACAAAATCTTCTAATGGCTCCGTTTTCTTTGGTATTAGTTTCGAAAGATCATCTGCATGTCCGATTTTGTTTGATGGAAAATACTCCAATTTAAAGATATAGTTCAATAAAATTGTACCCCATCTTAGCAATCTATTATCAGTGTAGACAGGTAAACATTTCTTTGATCCAAATATTGTCAATAACGGCTTGTGGTCCGTCTGTAAGTTGAGAAATCTACCGTAAATATAGCTGTGGAATCTTGTAACCGCAAGAATTATCCCCAGCCCTTCTTTTTCGATTTGCGAGTAATTTTGTACAGCTGGTAGAAAAGTTCTTGACGCATGCGCGATGCGTTTTAGTGTCCTATCCGGCATTTTATGAAGTATACATGCCCCAACACCATAGGCACTCGAGTCACTCGCGACTATCATTTCAAATTGTGGGTCATAATGCGCTAAAGATAAATATGCTGTTAGAGTCTTAATGATTTTGTCGAAAGTCTTCTGACATTCCTCTGACCATTCCCAAACTTTTTCCTTCTTCAGCAGTTCGGTTAGGGGTGCGCGTAATTTGTGAATGTTAGGAATAAATTCTTCGTAATAATTTACTAAGCCCAAGAAGTTTTGTAATTCTGCTAAATTCTTTGGAACCGGCATTTTTTTTTATTGCCGTGTCCCTTTCTGGATCTGGTTTTCTTTCTTCTTCCTTAATAATATGGCCCAGATACTTTTATCTCCTCCATAAAGAAGTCACATTTATTTTCCTTTACATTAAAACCGTAGTTTTGTATTCGCCTGAAAACCTCTTGAACATGTTCCCAGTGTTGTTCAATATGTTTGCTATTCATCAGGATGTCATCAAGGTATGCGATCGTGAAATCCTGTCCGCCTAGCATGGTATACATTATTTGCTGAAATATCGCCGGCGTGACCTTGATCCCGAATGGTAATCGCTGGAACTTATATAACAATTTATGTGTATTTATGCACAACAACCTCGAGCTTTACTCATCTACTGGTACTTGTAGGTATGCTTCGCTCAAGTCTATCTTTGAGAAACACTTTCCTCCGATCAATTTTGTGAAAACTTCCTCTGGACTAGGGAGAGGATAGTGATAATCCTTAATCGTTGCATTCAATTTCGTCGAGAAATCAGCGCATACTCGTATCTCACCCGATTTCTTTTTCACGTAAACCGTAGGTGCGGCCCATTGACTATATTCCACCTTTGTCAATATACCGGTTTTCACTAGTCTATCCAATTCTTCGTTTATTTGTTCTAATGATGCGAATGGTACACTTCGTTTCTTCTTGAAAATAGGTTGTACATTTTCTTTTAGTTCGATTTTTGCCGCCATTATTTTACACCTCCCGAGGCCGGTTGAAAATACTTCGGGGAAACTTTCCTTTAATTTCTCTGCCTCGGTCGATAAACTTTTCACTTTTTGGCAGAACGTACTTATCGGTAGATCCCCGAGTGCAAATTTCTGCATCCAGTCAGTTCCAAATAAATTTTCCGTATTTTTTAGAACATATATTTTTAATTTGTTGGGCATTCTGTTGAATGTCACATTTGTGATAATTTCCCCCTCAATCTTTGATTTCTCTTCCTGTTACCAACCTGTTTTTTATCGGTTCTCAACATGGTCGGTTTGTTTAATTTCTTCCACGTCTGTAAGGTAATAATGGTTAAATCTGCTCCGGAATCCAATTGTAGTCTGATTGTTTTGTTAAACATTTCTACTTGTACGTATTTTCGTATATTTATCTCGTCCGCTTGGTCAGTTCTAGTGACTCTTACTCGGCTTTTGCTTTCTTTCCTAGTTCTACAATGCGAACTTTTATGTCCCACTTTATTGCACGACAGACAAGTCTTATAGCGGTATGGATAATCTTTGTACAAATGCAATGTCCCACAGCGATAGCATAGAATGTGTGGTAGCTTTTTCTGATATTTCAAATTACTTTTTGCAGTAGAATATTTGGTTTGATTTATTTTTGAGGAGGTAAAAAAACGTGTTTGTCGTTGTACTTTTCGTATGTGAGCGACGCCAGACTCTTCTATATCTTTCGAGTCCTTTTTTACGCTTATACACCTCTGACAGTCATCCGCCAATTTTTGTTGCGTCAATTCTGGTTCACTCTCAAGTTTTGTTAGAATTCTCCGTCTGATCTCCACATCTTTAGTCGAAACCAGGCCTTGGACTAATATCAAACATTTAAAATTGTCCGGGCTGAGTTCAGATGACTTAAAGTCATCACAGTGTTTGTTTAATATGGAATCGAATATTATATAGTCTTCGCTATCCTTTTTTGTTAGATTAAAACATTTCCACATTTTGTGGAATAGTGAAGTGTTCGGACTAAATAATTCCGTTAAAAGTTTCTCAGCTTCCTTGAAAGTCAACTCATTCGTTTTCCTCGGTAGAATATAGTCTACGAATTTAGTGTATTCGCTTGACCGTAGTTTCCTCAATAGTAGACGTAATTTTTTCGCGTCTGACCAATTCCCGTAATCAAACTCATATGAATCTTCATATCTTCTGAAGTAAGCCGCGAAGGTTTTGTCTTCCTCCGGTGCATAAGTGAAGTCCTCAATAGAGCTCCATACAGCATTTTGCGAGAGTGACGCTTCATTTCCGGAATTTTCCCCTTTATTTGTTACTGCCCGTATTAGTCATTCTTGTAGTTCAAGATTCTGCTCTTCGTTTTTCTGTTGCTGCTCGAATTGCATCTTCATTAGTTCCAATATGGTTGCCTTAAAGACTTCTATGTTTACACCGTAATTATGCGTAAATATTTTTCTTTAGTGTAGATTTCATGTCTTTGTAGCTTGTTGTTCTGGAACCTTAGTACGAAACATTTTCCTGCGTAGAATTCGTGTCTTTGTAATCACTGTAAATTTGGTGTCCAAAAAAACATGTTGTTATATATTTTTTTATCTTCGCGTAGAACTTTATTTTTTTTCACTACCTACGTCGCCTCTGTTATGGACAACCGACAGCAAAAAGGTTTTTGTTTCTCTTAGTATCTCCACGTAGAACTTCGTTATTTTTCAATACCCGCGTAGATTCGTTTCTTCAGTATACTCCGCGTAGAGTTCGTTTCTTCGATATCCTTTTAGATTTTTCCGCGTAGAATTCGTTTCTTCAGTATCCTAGAATCTCCGCGTAGAACTTCGTTTCTTCAGTATCCTTCGCGGAGAATTCGTTTCTTCAGTATCCTCGTCGCCACAGTAATGGTCCAATATCCTCGTCGCTACTGTTATGGTCCAAGGTTAGGACCAAGGAAGAACAACACAAACACAAGTGTAGAAATAACAAAGATATATTAAACAGAATAATACAAGATGTTGAAGGCATTAGTATGACTGTCAGTTTGGTTTGGAGTGAACTACTATTGGCTCAACTCGATTCCGTCTCGACTCGTTGTACGTCTCTCTTGAGAGGCGCAGTCGTTATAGTGTCAGCAAAAGTTCATTATGTTGTTATAGGTAAGTTCCCATAACAATCCACTTAGCAATTTTGAAAAAAAATCGCACATATTTTACATCAATAAAGCCCTTTGTAAGATGTGGGTTGTACTCGTGCGTAAACCTTTTTGTATTTCTTTAAGACATGTGCTATCAGGAATTCCTTCAATGAATCTATTGGAATCTTTCCCCATCAATCAGAGTGCTACTACAAATGGAATTGTTTATGTCCTCATTCGTCACATTTTTGAGATTTTGATTTCAATGTTGTATTTTAATAATTTTTTGAATATCTCCAAAGATGCATTGTAGTCTGCAGGGACTGCAATGTCAATAAGGAGACACATTTTTTCTTAACGCTCTCTAATAACGATGCCAGTGCCATTATTATTATTATTATTATTATTTCCCTGGATTTATGTTGTATCCATTTTTTCTTCGCAGTTCCAACCAGTGGCCTAAAGTCAGAAATGTTTTCATGACATATTCAACTGATCATTTTTTTTTTTAAATGAAGTCACACACATTTTACATAGATAAAGCTCTTCGTAATTCGTGAGCTGTAATTGTTAGAAAAAGTTTTTGTATTTCTTCAATGCATGAACTACCAGTAAGATATTGGATCCTCCCAGGCCTTCAACTACAAATGAAATTATTTATGTCTTCATGATCCATATATTTTTTTTATTTTTGAAGCTTTTCAAAGATAGATTGCCGTCTGCGGGCACTTCTATGTCAATAATTAAGCGCATTTTTTTTGTGGCCCTTGATCACAATATCTAGGCGATTTGCTTTGATTTTTCTGTCTCTGTGTATTGTAAATTTCCATAAAATTGGATGATGTTCATACCAGTTTCTTGCAATCTCCTTCCCGTAAGATTTGCATATTTTTCGGTTCAGATATTGGCCCACTCTATCATGCTGAGTTTTACACTGTGTAATCTGATACAAAATTGTCAATCGTTTCTGGATGTTTATCATACAATTATTATTATTATTATTATTATTATTATTACTACTACTACTACTACTACTACTACTACTACTACAGCTCTCCTTGTTTGTTGTTTGATACACTGCTTTACAAACTCTTTTCCTGCTGAGCTAAATGAAGTTTCTTTTCTAATAAAGTTGTTCTTTACGCTGTATTCATTATGTATTGTTTTAGTTTGTGAGCAGTGTCGATAAGTGCAAACATTTGCATATCCAATAAGAAACGGTTTCATTTCATCTTCGTAATCTCCGTATCAGTATTCGTTTTAACCCTTCTTTGATTCTCCTATCATTAAGTAGTGAATATATCAAATTATATTCTTGAAACTGCTATTTCTTGGCCCTAATATTTTTAATGACAGTCCCATTTTTTGCAGGGATATTTTTATCAGAGAGAATAGCCTTGTCTATAGTGAAGACCCAAAGCATTGTAAAATTTTCACCTTCTGATCGTGGTGGAGCATTGTGTAAAAACTATTTGTTTGCATGGGTAATGCTATAATGTTGGTATATATTCCAGTTCAAGTATTACTTACCCTATCATGTTTAGATTTAAATCGATTTGTTGCAGAAAATAACACCCGGGCCTGACAGTATCAATAATTTTCATAATGTTTGCACAAATGCAACATTTCGTGTCTGTTCCGTGTTAAATACAAGTCAGGTCGAACATTTCTTTTTACAGGACTTGATTATGAGCAGCTACGATTAATAGATTCTTTTTATTATTATTATTTGGTTTCAAACCAGAGCTCAGCAAGCATTGATAGATCAATTTCTTTAAAAGAAAAAAAAAACAGGTTCTTTTGCTCGAAATGGAAATCCGTTATGTCAGCATTCTCTTCCCGTTTTGGTTTCTGATAAGGCAATCACATTTTTTTCTGTTCTTGTTAGGTGGATTTTGGCTTGTATCTTACGGTAATTTCATCTGTTTTCATATTCTTTCTATAGTCGTACGTACATCGTGTTAGAATTTTGAGCTGTCTTTCGGAATTAAATGCAGATTTTATTTATTCATGCTGACAAAAAAATTAATTCAATATATAGCTTCAAAAGATCAATGGTTGAATGTTAATTCAAATTTGCTCAGTCCTGTATCTTCCTTTTCCCGAGGCCCATTTACAATCGACCTGCATTTGATACATCGTAGGCTTTCTTTTCTGATCCTTCTATCTATTGCTCATATATCGGCAGAATCCCAGTTTATCACGTTGAAAGCTCATATAACAACAGATATCTTTAACATGTTAATGGCTTCAAATTTACTTTGCATTTAATCTATTTGCATGTTATTTCAGATTTATTTATCACGCCTACAAGCCAAAAATGTCTTTTTTTTTCATTTTCTTTTCATGTGTTCTTTTTCTAATTCATACATTTCTGTCCATCATTTATAGCAAATGACAGTTACGCTGTCAAATTTAATTTTCATTTGTTATTATTATTAAAAATAGAAGTAATAATAAAATAGTAGTTGTAGTTGTAGGAGGAGGAGAATGAGGAAGAGGAGGAGAACATGGTGTCGCATATTGACGTAGCCAAAATAAGTTGGGTTCATACTAAACTTTGGCCCGCCTACTGATTCAAGCCATTTAACTAAAACCTCAATCGTGCTAGACAGGATAAAAAAATTAATAAAATAATAATAATAAAATTACTTTAAGATCTTTTGCCATAATATGAGCATGAATATTTTTTACGATAAAACTTTGTTTTTATGAAGTTTGGAGTCGTTTTACATCATCGCTGGATATTTCTTTTGACGAATTTGTGCAGGTAAATAAATTCAATCCAGTATCTGTCTATATTTTTGACATGAGGTATTATGTACACTATTTACATTATTTGGACTATTGTCTTTATCTTTGTCGGCATATTTATCACAAAGCTTCGGCCATTGTACGCTGCGGCCTTCTTCATGTGGTTATAATGTCGAACTGAACCTTTTATTTCGCTCACTGGGGTAGACTGATCTAGTTCCACGTGCCATGTCTAATGGATGTCAATGATAACAGCAAAATTGCAATATGAGCACTGGTAAAAACATGAATGCTGAAGACAATAGGTTTACAATACCCAGAAATTATACACAGATGCCCTCAAGGACACATGGCACAGTGGATAAAGACGTTAGTTAGATCTAGTGACAAAGAGTGTGAGTTCAATGCCTGCTTAACAGTAGATAACTGACACCCATTAGACATGACACGTGGAACTAGAACAGTCTACACAAGTGAGCGAAATAAAGGGTCAGTTCGATATTCCAACCACCTAAACAAGGCCAGAGCGTACAACGGCCGATAAACATGGCGACAATTTTGAGAACAATAGTCCGAATAATGTAAATCGTGTAAATCCAATCCACTTGGAATTAATATGTTTGCATCTTGTTTGAGATTTACTTATCAGTCTTAATAACAAAACCTTGGCTTTTGTAAATTTTGTAATGTATGTGTGATTGTTTCCTTCTAATGATATATTTATTTTCTTGTCAGCAATCACTGTTCCTCGGTCGAATTTTTTTTTTTATTATTATTATTAGTAGTAGTACTAGTAGTAGTAGTAGTAGTAGTAGTAGCAGTAGTAATAGTTGTTGTTGTTGTATATTGTGTCGCATATTGAAGTAGGCAAAATCACATGTTTTCTTGAGCTATGGTCTTAACCAGATTCCTTCCAACTCAAAAATCTTTCGAAGAATCCTCGCAAAATAAATTAGAGCAGTTTTCTGGAGCTCTCAAATCAAGATCTCAAAGTTTTCCCCAATTGCTAATTCAAGTTTCCATGTTGGATTGTTGGCGAAACCATTTCTCCAGGAAAAACCGTCAGCAGTCTTTTTTCTAGTTCCAGTCTTCCAGTTATTTTTTTTAATCTTTTCAATTGTTTGGTGCCCAAAATTGTATCGTTGCTGTTGTTTGAGTTCCGGACCCTTTGACCTTTTGTTCGTGTAAGCAAACTGTCACTCGAAATCAGCTTGCGTCGTCATTTGAATGCTCACCGGGTGCTAAAAACCCACGGCCTTGTGTCTCATTTGCGCTGAACATGTTAAATCTCTTGTATCTTATGGAGGAGAAAAATGAACAATTTTACACTTATTAGTTACGGTATCTATCAAAATAATGCCAAGTATCCCTGCATGAAAAACATACTCAGCCTGGACAGAGAATCCCCATATTATTACCAGTAGTAGTATTAGTATTAGTATTATTAGTAGTAGTATATGTATATATTAAATTTAAATTTTAAATATTTTTGGCATATATACATGTGTTTATGTATGTGGGTGTAACCGTGCATGTGCGAATTGTAAAAATATATTGCACTTAGTGGATATTAAACTAGATGCTGCATTAAATTAAAATATAATTTACTCGTTATTGCTTTATCTAGAAAGGTAAACTTGGTTTGTGTACATTTATAAGACAGAAATTCACACAATGGAAGATTAATGTAAAACAATCGATTTCCTCCAGTTAATGTCATTGTATTTAGAGATAACGAATTGTAGCCACAGATTCAAACAGACAAACTTTCTGGCTATTCGAACCTGTCATTGATCGAACCATACTTAATCTCTTCAAAAACATTCCATAAATAAATATGTCAATGCATTTCTCTAATCTGTTCGCTCATAAAGATTTCCTAACATTTAGGTATGTTTATCGAGTGTAGGCGAATTGTTTTGATATTTTTCGATTTCACTCTTGTCTTTTATGAATGTGAGCTTTACATCCGGATATTTACGATTGATAAAGGAATCTAAACGCCTTCCTTCCGACTTGATGTATTGATAGAAAGGAAAATTGCTTACAGTGCCAAACATGATATATTCAAATGTACATATATAAAAAAAATAAAGTTAATCCAATTTATCTTTTAGAGAATAGCGATTTCTCTGCAAGTTTTATTGTTGTTCTTGTTAATATTATTATTAGTATTGCTGTTGTTGTCGTTTAGAGAGGCCACACCTGCAATATCTGGTAGCTCTTTACTCGAGATGAATTAAGAGCAATTCTTTGCAACACTGTGGTAGATTTATCGGTTAGGAGAGTGACAGATTTCGTTTATCATTTTCTGGCCTTCTTTACGGTAAGGTTTTTGATTCAATTTTATTATGTGCACTTCGGATGCCTCAAAATCAGAAAATACTAGCTTTCATTGTACATCAATTGAATTCAAAGCTTCTCCATATCCCAGCATTTTTTTATATTATTTATGGTTAGTGGATTATAATAATTACATTGTCTGATCGATTTCTATGGTTAGAATATTGCAGTCATAATGCTTGTCTTGAACAAGATATGCTGTTAGTGTATATTGATTCAGTGATTAGCTACTTCACTAATTAAATACGCAATTTTTCTTTCAGGAATATTTTATAATGCATGAAACAATAGTGGTGAAAAAGAGTACATGCATAAAATAACAGATCAATTGATTTGCAAAACAAGATAATATTTAGACGTAAATTGTATATACAATGAAATATTATTAATATCTTTTACTGAGAATTTACTTTGTTGGTGTGTTTTAACGGTGAAGCGTTCACATCCCTTTTAGCTTCAGCATGGAAAGTTCATGACACCAGTTCGAAACAGGAAAACCCGGAAGAGAGAGTTACTTAATATACGTGTTTTTATTTTCAAGACCTGCTGCTGATACAATATTTATTTAGGGCTATTACGTTTAAGGTCTGCTACTGTGATATCAGCTAGCAGCGTTCAAATTCCAATTGTGCCTCTTCCATTCAATTTTACAGAATTACCCTTAGAAAAATCATTGTTTCGTTTCTTCTAACATATGACTTAATTAGCAAAGTAAACTCGGATCACCAGCCTTGAGTGGCAATCAGAGAGAAAGAAATCTCTGAACGCAAACCATGGAGAAAGTAACGGAAAAACTTTCTACTATATATTTTTTTTATCGCTAACAACCATGCAATATTTTTGTTTTTATTATTGCTTATTTCTTCTTGCTTTCCTTCGCTACTTTCCTAGGAGTTCTTGTAGTTTACTTTCTCTACCTAGTATCAAGATAGTGTCATTTGCATATCTCATATTATTAAGTTTGTGGCCATCAATAATTAATCCTGGTAGGACTTTTAATTCCCTGAGGAGAGAATAATGTAATGACTTGATAAATCCGCTGGAAAACTTACAGGCCTTTCTGCTTTTCTATATTTAGCGAACTCATTTCCCCTCCAGTATTTGGAGTAGTAGGAGATATATTTAAATTTAGACGATAAATATTATAACTACCATGTCGCCAAATGGACATAAAGCATGTACTTTTTATATAAGCCACCATTTCACCGATTAGCATGTCGCCGCTGCTTCCAAGGAAAAGAACATCAATGATATCAAATAGGAATCAATTCTTGTAAGGTATTTATTCTTGCAAAATATAACAAATGAAAATGATGTTTATATATGTAAAAGTAGATGTTAATGAACAATTATTCCGATCCCCAAAGGTTGAGATGCCTTTGTGGTACACAGTATTTCTTCAAATTGATTTAAATTCTGAAGAAATTCCGACGAAATTGTAAATATATGAGACAATATGAAAAAAGTAATTTATCATATTTCGAGGATCAAACAGCGTAATCAGCAAAATAATAATTATAATTTTATTCCAAACAAATCCACATGAGCAAGATATAACTCGATCCGTGGTAGTCAAACGAACGTTGGATATTTTATAAAATATTTCTTCAACCTATCTCCTCTACTTACAAATATTATTTTGAATCAATGTTGCCTATGAAAGATCTTAGAACTAATGAATATGTAAATGAATAGCGAGTTGAAATCAGTAAAATCTATTTTAAAAATAAAAATACAGTTAAAGTAAAAGAACCAAGCCTTGATCTGACGAGACTGAATCCATTCTGTTTCACAAATATTGATGTAATCGATATAAAAAAAGTTTTTCTCTGACTGTTCCATGATGGTCACATGTCGTAATGAGATATTTCCAAAGAATTTACAAGTACTTAATTTAGCAGCAGGCACCAAGATGAAAATTTTGATTAAGAACTGAGCCATAAAAATAACCAGAGAACTGAACCCAGTGTATAAAATGAGAGATAAA
Organism: Acanthosepion esculentum; assembly: GCA_964036315.1. Classification (NCBI taxonomy): domain Eukaryota; kingdom Metazoa; phylum Mollusca; class Cephalopoda; order Sepiida; family Sepiidae; genus Acanthosepion; species Acanthosepion esculentum. Next base: position 80,287,093 of record OZ038496.1, read on the forward strand.
TTCGTGGCCAATGATATCACATAGGAATCGCTTGAATTCAAGTAACACGTTAGTTGGAATTAAGCGGATTTTTGTAATACTGTTTTGGATAATTATCTAGATTACATATGGGAGGACAAAAAGTTCACAACTTGTCCGTTTCCATTGATCATGTTCCGCACAGTGGGCGTTTCACCATTACAAGAATTCAGTAGGAAGGATGGCCAACTCACCCAAGACAACTGTGGAACAGAAATTATTTTCATAAGTTTCAAAGTTTTTGAGACTGTCTGAAGGCATGAAGCTAAAACTCTGTCGGAAATGTTTTGAGTCACATTGTCAGTGTTGGGTTCTCAGTTTTTCTAATATTTTTTTCTTTTTAATATAGATTAAAAATTCAAAGTTAATCATAAATATTTAGACTATTAATTTACATTTTTCCTGTGAATGCACTCTTTTCAAATTATACACGAAAACAGTAAAGGTTTACACTTTTTAAAATTTTTGTTTGCCCGAAGAATTCTATATTGCATACCACCATGAAAGAATGAATGTCCAGTTTACATCAATGGTCAGTTCCGCATATAATATATTTCTTCCCCGTTATTTCTACGGGGAAATCACCGACAGGAATAAAGGTGTTGATTATAATAAAGGAATGAATGACTAAATGTATGACATCTTCGAAGGACATACGATATATTCGTTGTTTAACGACATTTTTCACTATACAAAATATGATTATACTTTATTGTAAATACAATTGTGGTAACCACCACCACCACCATCATTCATAGAAAATATATAACAAGCATTCATTGGTTAATCACCTTCAATCTAGTTCGCTGATTGGTCAGTTTCGACCAATCAAGTCACCCCCACGCGACAGTTTTGTTTTGGCGCCAACTAAGTTGATCCAGTCACGTGATACAAAAGATTATAAAAACCAAACACGAGTGATTCTCGCTCTCTTTCTGTTCTTTTCTTTTTGTTCACTCTCTTCGTCGATCGCTTCGTTCTCTCTCGCGTCTCAACTCCGCTGCCAAAATGTGACCCTTAAAGAACAACCGTCTTGACTAATCCAGTCAGACGTAAAAGAATTGTACAACTAATCACGCAAGTACATTCTGAACTATTAACAACTTGTACAAGACACAATTCCAAACACTCAACACATACTCATTCTTCTAAAGTACAATTTAATAGTAAATCTAATCCTAATGAGCTCCTAAAATTTCCTAGTCTAAGAGACGTAACTCCTCTAACCTTTCAGTTTATGTGCATGTACATCAATACTTAATAAATTCAATTGTTATGTTTCTAACCCTACGTTCTGTTTTGTATTTTATACCATGTGCTATTTTATGTCAAATATGAATTGCATTGTGACCACTACATTAGATGGCGACCTCCAGTATAATGGCATGGTCCTTTCCACAACCTTCCTAGACAAAATAAAATAATTGTGGTGGGGCCCGCAACATTACACGTCCACATCATATTTGGAAACCTCACCGTCCAGGGGCCCGCTACAAAATTATTAATTCATTTTATTTAAATTGGCTTTATTTTTCTGAAAATCTTTTGTACTAGGCGCGATGGATAAACTCTCGTCTAAATATGCAAAAATGGAAATAACACTGGCATCACATTTTAATAGATATATTTAACAAAATTACACAAAAATATCTTCAAAGAGTAAATTTATTCAATAGAATCGCCATTGGTTATAAAAACTGTATAGAGATGACTTCGGAATCTTCTGTCACTCTTCTGGACAGTTTCATTTTTTCATTTGGTGAATGCTGCCATAATCCAGAGCGAGTTTTCCCAGAAGCCGTTCATTCTTAATCATTATTCGACACATCTAACTCTTTCCGAAACCTCTGCACTGTCTTCAGATTGACACCGAAAACCCTCTGAAATATTCGTACTGGAGATTCCGGGGTGAATGCCAAGCAGTAAGTTATGCCTTTACCAAATTTCTGGCAGAGTGAAATACGCCACGATGCTCTTTTTTCTCAAATACGGTGCACAACTTCTATCCGGTAAAGTCGAAAAAATAGAATACAAACGGCGCGAAATGAAAAATATCATTGCATCCTGTAAACAACATCAACCGCTGGATTTGTAGTCGAAATACTTCAATTATCTATGCATAAATTGTAGTTCCGAGAACTTACAGTTTGTATGTGCTATTCAAATGAACACACAAATTCACAGAGAGGGAGAGAGAGAAATAATGAGGGAGAAATATATATATATATATATATATATATATATATATATATATATATATTTTCTCAATCTCCCATTTGTGCGTTCATTTGAATAGCCCATATATATATATATATATATATATATATATATATATATATATATATATATATATATCTTTCTTCGATGCACGTTTCATTGAATAATGGAAGCCTTATTAATAAAGACGAAAAAAAAACTTAATAATATTAACTTTGAACATGGACACAATGTCTTGACCGTGTTTTGAAAAATGAAAACATATTATAAAACATACATACAACAAACTATTTCTTATTTAACAGTTAACATTTTTAATCCTTGAAAATGGCTAAATATATAGCCGAAAGCGCTCGGATAAAAAGAACAACCTCTCAGTTTTTAATTAATTGATCATCCAAAAAGAAAAAAAATAGATGTCATGATAAATTGCATAAAAATATAAATAAAAGAACCATGTCTGTCGCATTGAATGAAATGCTCATATATATATATATATATATATATATATATATATATATATATATATATATATATATATATATATATATATAAAGAGAGAGAGAGAGAGAGAGGTGTTTTTTGGAAATTAAGTCTCATCTCTATTTTCTGGATTTCGGTAATCTCTAGGTTTGGTTGATGATTCATTTTCTACGGATTTGAATGTTATTTAAAACCAGAATGGATTTTTGATTATATAATTTTGTTTTCTTGGGTAACACAATCATATAGTGATAACATTCTTACTAAGAAACCCATAGCTGGGGGAGAAGAGGTGGATTCATGTGTATTTGTGCGTAATCTAATATAAGGAGTGGTCTTGAAATTGAAACTCGACTCTCCGATTAACAATTAAGAAACGTTATCCATTACACCACGCACACATCGAAGATATTGCCAGGAGGTCACCCATCTGAAGATTCTCGATGTAGGTGATTAGAGAGGAACCGATGATTTAATGTCATGTGGTCATAAGCGTCAAGTATTCAGGGAAGCATCTAGGCTAGTGTCTGAAAGGAAATTCCTATTTAAAATTTGAATATTTGGGTAATGTGCAGGATTCGATACCGTGCAGTTAATATGGCGAGTCCTTGCTATAAAGAAATTGTCTAGATAGCAGTGGTCGTAAGGTAACCAGTGGTTCAATTTGATATAACCGTAAGTGCTTATCATTAAATCATTTGCGGAAACTATATGGGATATTACGATAAACAGTATATAATACACACTAACTTTGTCAGTTAAAATTAAAATTTAGAAAAATAAATAGATACCACTAGATTATTGAATTATTTTATTAAAAATGCTGTCTTTTCAATTTCATAATCATTTTATTGGAGCAATGAAAACTGAAAATTTTGCATAAAGTGACATCTAAATATCTGATATCGATTTAATCGACATAGATTTGGTGTGGTAGTTTTAATAAAAATATAACCTGAATACATCCTGACGCCATCTTCCTACGGAGGAATAAATGTATCGAGTTCATTGTGATTCTGATTCATACTAAACATTGTTCGATATATACGTGTCTTTTATTCTTGTAAGCAATCAACGCAACATACAGGTTCGGTTCTCGGCTTCCAAGAAATAAAGGAGTAAACAAACATCACCATTCTTCCTTGTATACATACCACACTTTCAACTGCTGGTACGTGTAACGGCGCAACGTGCAGGCTTTTATGTAAAGATGGCTGCTAGACCTCTTGGAGTCATGATATACCGCATGACAAACACACGTACACAATAAATGGCGTCTTCTAACGAACACTGAAGATGAGGCAAGCATGGCGATATTTAAAAATACAACATTTCTGAAACCTATTATTTTTAGTTTCTTGTAATAATATTATTTAAAAACAAAAATGTCAATAGTCAGTATTATTCTGTTTTAACACACACACGAATATATATATATATATATATATATATATATATATATATATATATAAAAAAAGTGAACATAGAAGTCAACACTTAGAGGGGACAGTCTGTTTAATGCTAGATGCAATCGTCAGGTCACGACTATTGCATCTAGCATGAAGCAGACTGTCGCCTCTAAGTGTTGACTTCTATGTTCGGTTTTATATTTACACACGCTCTATCTCTGATATGGAGCACTTTATCCCATAAATATAGCACACTTTAAGACTATATTTCTTCATATATATATATATATATATATATATATATATATATATATATATATATATATATATATATATGTATAGTTAAACCTAGAGAGCCAGGCAAACCTACCAAGGTTTCACCTAAGCAGATACGAGTTGCCAACCACCTCCATACATCCTATACCCATTTTTTATCTCACTCTATGTAACCCCTACGTACTTGTAGCACTCCCGCCTTGCTCGGAGCGAAATGCTTTATATATATATATATATATATATATATATATATATATATATATATATATATATATATATCAAGGATTTCATTCTATGAACCCCCTACATAGAGTGGGAGAAAATAATGTGTATAGGGTGTATTGAGGTGGTTGGCAACTCGTATCTGAGGATGCACGTCAAATAGGATTGTTAATCAATTCCTTTAGCAAACGCCTGCACAGACACGTTTTTCAACATCTATGGAGCCCACGTTTAGTTTTTACTGCAACGATGCTGAGCGGATCTTAGCGTTTCTGAGAGATAGCGCGTTATCTATCGAGATCAAAATTCTGAACAAGTCCAGAACGCTCAAAGTATCGATCACGATGACTTGTTATCCTTATTAAATCCTAACTGGGTTGAAGCAGTGAACTGATAATTTTCCCAATGTTCTTTTCATGTAAGGAAACAATTTTCCATTGAGAATCGGTTCTTTGGTTCCAAATTCCCAGCCATTGTCCATTGCACCACAAGCACATCCAAGCTTACAAAGGTGAACAACATGCAGCAAGGGGCGAGATCGGACGGTTGTGAGGAGCGTGGAATGAGCGAATAATTGCCGCTGTTGTTTCCAGGTCTATCATGACCCGGAGTGAGAGCAACTGTTAGCGTCACAGCTATGGGCCAATAAAACTCAAACTGGGATTAAAACACCATGAAAGTATATAGATATATTTTTATAGTAAGAATACCAGATATACATCTTGGAAAAAAGAATATTACCATTAGTACATATTCGAAAAAAATATTTACAGCAATACATTTGACTCTCATCAAAAAACCTCTTTGATAAAATACGTCAATGAAACCTGATCTACAATCTGATTTCTTACAAAGAATACATATGCTATTCATATGGAACCAGCCTAAAATGCTTGTCGGCATTAAGTAAGCCATTAAGGTTGATATGCCGTAAAACAAATTAAAACAAACTTACAGCATACTATTTACGTTATTCGAACTATTGTCCTCATTTTTGTCACCATATTTATTACAACGTTTCGGCCGTTGTACGCTCCGGCCTTCTTCAGGTGGTTGGAATGTCAAACTGAACACTTTATTTCGCTCACTGGGGTAGACTGTTCTAGTTCCACGTGTGTTTTATACATATAGACAGAAACTTAAGGCATATTGTGTGTATGTGTGCGTGTGAAAAATGTGAAAAATCGACAGGATTGTATTTATGGTAGATACTTTACAGAAATGAATTAAATATAGTATTTGAAGCATCAGGCATCATTACAAGATAATCGTCATTGTTCATTGGGAAATATTAAAATTGTAAACTTCGATTGTTACTTGTTTTGGTTCATTTAGACTCTTAATGGCACCAGTAAAGTTTTAAAGAGTCCAGCGGGCTATTAAGCCTATCGTTTAATATATTTATACCCAATTGAACAAAAGCTTTTAAAATAAACGGCTAATGTTCACTGTATGTGAATTATTCCTGTTATATATGAGATGCTGATTCAACTTATGATATGTTGTCGGTGATAGAGCAATATATAAAAATGGATGTGCTGAAGAGTAACAGTTAGTGGCGTACTAAGTAGATTCGGGGAACTGAGTTAAACTTCAGGTCTACAATGTGGTGTCAACTTCGTCATTTTAGGAAATACAGTTTTTTCTTCCCTTCAACTACGAGTTAAATTATAAGCCAGGTTTTTACTCTAGGCTGAAGACAATACAAATTTTTTGTTGGTTTGTGCATATTATACACACACAGCTGCCCTCGTGGTAACATGTGGTCCAGCCGATGCCGTGGAAATGTCACAGATTTTTTACAAAAAAAGCATCAACCAACTACCAGATTATTGGGTGGAAACTCATGAAATATTTAGAAGTGTTTCGCCGTGGATTACCGGGTATATATATATATATATATATATATATATATATATATATATATATATATATATATATATATATATATATATATATATATGAAATTTATTTGAAAATTAAAACATAAATATTTTATAACATCACTACAAAAATAGCCACTTCTGGTGTCTTATCAAGTTATGGTGTTTAACAAGTTGAAACAAAATGGCTATTTTTTAGTGATTTTTATAATATATTTATGTTATAATTTTCGAATAAATTATATTTGCTCTACTCTGTATTGAGTACTCTTTTAAGAATAGTATTTCTGGTTATTGCAATTTATTACGTATAGATCAGTGATATATATATATATATATATATATAGTCCCTTCATTTCGACCATACGGTATCCACAGCCGATTTTATCAAATGCCCTATTAACGCTTTACTTTTTTCAAAATTAAACGGTAAGACGTCATTTGATATAAATGCCCTGACGATAACGTAATTTTGAAATCAAGGTAGCGGATTCGACTGACCTCCAGATTTTTAAAGTTAAGAGCGCTACATGTTATTTTACTTTTATTTAGTTTTTTTTCACAAGTGTATTGAACACAATGTAATACCAGTTTCCTGGTCTGATTCACCTTTGACCATTAACCTTTTATGTATTATATATATATATATATATATATATATATATATATATATATATATATATATATATATACACGAGGTTGATTTAGGTTTTCACACTGACTTCTGTTCCTGTGTGCTTTTAGTTATTACTATTGTGGTTACGTCTCGTGATCGAAGTTGTTTCTTGATGGCGCCATATTTCTTGCTGCTGTTACAGTTAACATGGCCGCTCAGCGTGCAGTATGAACTAAGGAGGGAAAAAAGCTGTGAATCTACACAGTGCATACTACCTAACCGATGATAACTTGCCAGTACGCCATTACAATCTCCGAAGCTTCTTGAATCTTCTCGTCATCGATGAAGAATGACGGCGTCCTAGGCCTTCTTCTTGTGTCACGCTTGACCGGCCACTTTTACCCGTCTTCATACGCACATGACCACTTCTAAGTGGTAGTTCACTGAGACCATAATGTGTTACAAACCTATGATGACGCACCTTCCGATCAGAAAAATCGGATCACTGCTAGCGGAGCGGTTATGTATACACTATAACAACAGCAAGAATTCTTTCGCTCATCTAGTGATACTTTCATGGCAAACGTTCAATTGAGCTCCATTCTTTTTTTCCTAATTCAAAGATTCATATAATCCAAACATTCTCATTTCTTCAGTATTCTATTAGTGAAGTGAAATTTTGACCAATATATCATTTTTGCATGCGTGCTTTACTGAACAATACAAAATGAAAATCAATAGTCAGTCGGTGCATGTCACTTCTTCTTAGTCTTATAATCGTCACTTATTTCATCGTTTCTTTTCATTCATACAACTCACCTCATCAATTAATAATGTTTTAACATTTCCTCTAACTTCACTGTCTTTTGTATCCTGCATTGGTTTATTTTTTATTAAATATATACATTTTTATTAAACCATATGAATATCTAATATATATCTACGTAAAGCAATTTCTCAGGCATTATTTAGATTGATACCCCATGAAAATCGGCAGATGACGCTTTGTTTACAAAACAAATAATATTGAATATAATCATAACAGATATTTGCAATTAATAGAATAATGTTTCTAATAAGATGTCAAAAAAATTCCGCCTGAATTACTTAAGTTATGAATTATCATTAATACACATTGATACATTCGTATTATTGTCAGCATCTTGGTTTAAATAGTCATAAAACTTCTGTTTTTGCATTATTATACTAACTGTATATTATAGCAAGGAAATTTGGCTCCCTGTGCCGCGCCAGCAAATTTTTTCCGGAGTCGTTCCTTCAAATCTACATCAACCATTCGCCCTTGCATGGAGTATTGCTACCATATATGGTCTGGTGCCCCTGGTGTTTTTGTCAAGGTTCCTGATAAGATCCAGAGACGGATATGCAACGTAATTAGCTCTTATCTGGCATCTCTCTGCAGTCGCTCACTCACAGACGTGCCATCACCTCCCTGTGTCTTTTTTACAAATACTTTCATGGTAACTGCTCCGAGGAGCTGCTTTCTCTGTTTCCCACACTTCGTGAATTTAAGCGTTCTACTAGGTTGGCGTCTCGCTCACGCCCTTTCACTGTCGAAACTGTTAAATGTAACCGTCTCTTCTACTCCAAGAGCTCCATGTCCCGCACCTCTCGCCTGTGGAACTCTCTCCCGTCATCCTGTTTCCCTGATAGCTATAATCTCCAACTATTCAAATGTAATATCACTCGACGTCTCCAGATGCAGTGATCAATCCCCTAACCTTCTCTTCATCCTTTCCTCTATCACTCCTATTTACTCTAGCTCCAACTATATGTAACCCCCTGCTTGCTAGTTGCTTCCCGCCTTGCTTGGGGTGAAACATTTAAGAAAATCACCTGCTTCAAGTGATTGTTGTTCGAATAGGAAATTGTATTTAATAAACACAGAAGATTTGATCTTAAAATATTTTTTTTCAAAGAATACCATGCTTCATTTTTATCTCATAAAGTAACGCTTTTCAAATAAAGTAGAAAATGTATATTTTTAAATCAATTTCCTTGTCGAAAGAAATATATTTTATTCCAAAATGTACATTTTGGCTTTTCTTTTAGATCCGTTCCGCTTATCCAACAATATTACATTATTTATCTTCCGCTTTATTTCTCCGTGACATTTTACCGCCCAGTGTGAAATTGTTCGTTTGTAATATACGTACAAATATCATAAAGATGAACACATCAAATAACATCCGATGATCTCAACGTTTAACGATATTTCCAATGACACAGTCTTTTATTTCATTGTAAACACAAAAGCAGACGCCATTTTGTTACAATGGGCTTTATTCGTCGGAAAATGACATGTGGTGATATTTGTTCATTTCTGGTGACCAAGAATAAGTTCTTTGTTCAACATCAGATACTAACCTAGTAGTACAGATACATTCTTTATCTCTGCATGAAATGCAGTTTACTAGAAGGTTACAAATGAAGTCCAAAGAAACACACACGAAGATACGCAGATAGAAAAAGGCATACGAATATATATCTTCGATAGAGTTTAAGAGTCATTTCATCTTTCATTTTGTTATTGTTTCCGTTACTCTTCGTTTCCCTGAACCGGGGATCGAAAACGATGTATAAAAGGACAATACTTAAAGAACGCTTACATCAGTAATCAATCGACTGGTTGCATTAAAGCAATCACATGATTGTAAACCCTATTTTAAGTTATGTTTGTAAATCCAATTAGAAAAATTTCAGTCTACACTTCTGTTTGCATCGTCTCTTATATCCATATAAAAAAATGTCAATACATCATAGCTGATTTATATCCATATATTATACGCTCTCAGGTGATATCCCAATTTCGATTTCAATCATGCCTACGATATAATGAACAGAATCGGGTACTGTCTAAAACGTCAATAGAAACGAATAAATACAAATGTAGATATATAGCAACAAGAATTTATTAGCTTTTTCAATAGGTTTCGGAGTAATGAATGTTATTCAATAATAATAATATAGGCAACTAAATAAAATTACAACATTGTTTGATGGTAAAACCACCAGTTTTACAAAAATGGTTCGGATTTCTAACATAATAATACTGGAAGAAAAAATCGACCGAGGTTGTTGGTTTGGTTTGGCTTATTTAACTACATATCGACTCCGTATGGGTCATACAGTGCCAACATTTTCTTTTGAGCTCTGGTATTTTTTATCTTTTTTGAAAAAATGTAATGT
>OZ038496.1:80299926-80319926 GCA_964036315.1 Acanthosepion esculentum
TGTAATCACACTCAACTCAGGAAAATTATTTAAATTCTAAATATCTTATCATTTAGGACAGATTTGTCATACGTTTCTCCTATATTTATCATGCATCTACTTTACTGTTTCCCCGTTTTGCAGTGAGGTTCTGCTCATACAATTAACTTGGGGGCCACTCGTGGCACAAGTTTAAGTTAGGAGAAGGTTTGTACGGATAAGAGGGGAAGATAACGATTAACGCCAGACTGGAACAGGTTAAGATTGGACTGATCCCCTTGAGAGTCTGTTTCTCAGAGCCGTGATTCGCAAGAAGAAGCTGTTCGAATGGGACTTATTTCTTACCGATGTAGTACGAACGGTATACCTGTGATATGCTACAATGTATATAGCATTGTGGTTCCTTTTAGTGAAAGTTATTACTGGCGGAACCAGTTGCGAGAAAAACAACAGGATTTTATTTTGTAATATTTAACTATGAGTCACTGAGATTATGTTTCTTTGTTAATTGCAATAATTCTTTGCTTATCCTATTTCGCTGTGAAAGTTGCGTAGCTTATCTACGTATTTGACGATTTGTCGCAAAATGGTAAATTGTACACGCAGATTTAATGTGCCATCATTAATGATAACTGTGGTAACCTTGGGAAGATTATTGAATAGAATAATCACACGAAGGTTGGTAATGAGCGATAATAATACGAACAACATATATAAGATTCGCCAGCGGTGCGTAGAAGAAGAAGTGAGTCAAGTGAATTCCTCAGTGAATCTACCAACCGCTCCACGCCGTCAGATGTAGGAAAAGGCCGAGATTAATGTGGGGTATCCGAGCACGTAGGTTCGGCCAAAAATTCCCCATAACGCCGTATAAAACGGGGCCAGGTAGCTGTTTCCCGAGATGATAATCTGCCCTTCGACCTCGCCTCGTCTGCGGATTCTCTCTGCCCGGTGGCAGAGAGTTTGACCAGCACACGAATCTCCAACTGCAGTATAACTACTAAGCTCACCATGTGGTTAGATGTGGCACAAGTCAGAATTTAATGTGGGGGGTATCCGAGCCCAAAACTTTCCCGTAGATCCCGTATAAAATGGGGTCGGGTAGCTGTTTTCCAAGACGAGACTCTTCCCTTCGACATAGCCCGGAGGAAAGAGAGTATGACCTGCAGAGCTGGAGACGAATCTCCAATTGCAGACCAACATACCATATTTACTACTATATTTATGTCAATCGGGACATACCCATTATCTTACGTAGGTATGCTACAACAATAACACATGTAATAATATAACGAAGATATTTTTGTAAAGACATGAGTGGGTTAATTTTTAGTATAAATGTTGAGGCTAATAATAAAAAATGTGATTAATTCTACAAGATTAAGTTAATAAAGAAAACTGATCACCGAAATATAACGCTTTATAAAAATGTTTTTTTAATTAAAAGATTCATTTTAACATCAAATATATACGGTATAATACGCCGGTATAAATAATAAGTCTATACAATATAAGGCAACACACGCACACACAGAGGCGCATACTAAGATACACTTGCAATCGCGCCCACACATATAGATATATGCATAGATTCATAGATATAAAGGAACGGCAAATGCATTCTCTTTTTCAATTTTTCATGTTTTGTTATTTGACATAGTGGAAGAACAATAAGTTATGGAATAACAAGATGTCTGGTTTTTCCTGCAGCCTACGTCAGTGTTTGATATTGAATAGTGATTATTGAACTCGTCTAAATTTTAAATGCAGTCGACGTTAATGACCACAGATTGAGAATAAAACATCCGTTGGCTGTTTAACCTGGTAAGACTTTTTATTGTGTCTTCACATTCTTTCCTAACAAAGAGGTCATCTTCTCACTCAGGCCAAATGCAGCCAAGTGTAGGGCGGGCGGTAGGTGGCTGTAAACAATTTTACAGATAATATATATATATATATATATATATATATATATATATATATATATATATATATATATATATATATATATATATACATACACATACACATACACATATATATATATATATATATATATCTTGCGCTAATGCAAAGATCTTCAGTAAAATGCATGGAGCACTTTGGTTGATTGGCATTTGTTTACATTCGTAAAAACAATACGCTAGATTTAGCAGCGTAACTTTGCCGAGTGAACATAGTTCAGTGGGAGAAACTCTGACTGACACCAACTCGGATGGGTTTCGATTCTAGCTTGAGGCATTCGGATGTCTAGTTGCACTGAGGATCTATGATACAGCGAAACAGTACTGTCTGCAAATCTCTCCCTCACACACGCACAAATATATATATATATATATATATATATATATATATATATATATATATATATATATATATATATATATAATGTATATATATAATAAATGTTGAAATGTTTATATATATATATATATATATATATACATTTCAACCCAAGCACGCAATGGGTTACAGAGAGTACACAGTAAGAGTAAATATGTTCTCTAAGTGGAAATGTATTTCAAATTAAATTGTCAGTGTATGTTATTCAAGGACGTGTGCACAGCGACTCTGGAGGATCTGACGTTTGATAAAGAGGATGTTGCCTTCGATTGAGGCGTCAACAAAAAAGAGCAACGATTTGTGTCAATCGTTGAATTCCTAAGGATTATCAATTATCCATATGGCAACCACGGTTCAATAGAGGATTAATTGGCATTCAGGTGGAAATTGTTATTTCTGCATGTCAATGCTCCAGCTGACATCACAACTCTTGGATTCTTAGCTAAATTAATGTTAATTAAATTCGGCTTTCTCGCTGGATCTCAATCTAATCGAATAAATTTGGAGTACCGTCAAGTGAATCTTTCTTGTGGGTGTCGTAGGGTTTACATTACATGATGAATTATGGGAAGCAATATTAGTTGTTTGCGAAACCTTTACGGCTGTAGAAATCTTGATTCCTATGCTTTCAAGAAATAAATCATGTTAATAGGCAACATATCACTAGCTTTAAATGTTGCTTGAATTCATAACAGAAATCATGTTTATAGAAAGAATCATTTTATTGGCTTTAAAGCCAATAAAATGATTCTTTCTATAAACTGTCTATTCTATAAAGACTGTCTATTCTATAAACTGTCTTTCTATAAAGACTGTCTGAAATCACCAGAAAACAATTTTAAAAACTATTACTTATATAACGTGTCATATTTTGTTTCGTAAATCATTGCTTTGAAATATGTCATGAATGTTTAAGCGTAGCTCAGATTTGACAAAAGGTTAAAAGTGTCAGCAATCAGTGGACGTCGAACCCACTATTCAGTCATAACTGATCTCGTGAAACAAATTTGCAAACCCTTAAACCACGTGCTCTTTGAATATATAATTACTGAGTTTCATCATGGTCATTCTTTTATTATTACTTTAGAGTGATTGGATTTTCACGTTAGTATATAAGTTGGAACGTTTTAAATCATCATATAATGGATAATGCAACATAAATGACATAGACTTTGTAATGTTCCGTATAAATATACGAGATATACTTGATGGATATTTGATGACACTTGGACCTATTCGCTTCGTAATTGTGGTCATTTTATTGATTGGCTCGTAATGTTGGAAGGCATTCTAAGACAGATAATCATTAGCCTCAAATTCTCTCTATTTCTCTTTCTCTCTGTCTCTCTCTCTGCACCTTCCAGAAGTTATATTTCCTCCATTACATTCGCTTCCATATATCTATATGCGAAAATGTCTTTCAATGACTAATCAACATTTTCCTTATTTAACAGCCAATTGCTTTGATTAGCTTTCAAAGAAATAATTGATGTTTTCACTTGTCAAACTGGTTCATTATTTTTTTTTTAAGCGTATCACCCCAAGCAAGGCTGGAGGCCACTATCACGCATGGGGTTACAGAAGGTTTGGAGGAAGAGCAGATAGGAGTGGTAAAGGAGAGGAATTGGAGAAAGAGAAAGACAGTGGGTCGATCAAGGCAAGGGGGTTACAGAAGATTTGTAGCGAGAGCAGATAGGAATGAAAGATAAAAGGATGTGGAGAAGGGAAGTGGATAGATCAAGGCAACTGGAGATGTCGATTGACGCTACACTTAAACCTTTGGAGATTGTATTTGTCAGGGAAACAGTAATAGGGAAGGGAGTTCCATAGGCGAGATGTGCGAGACATGAAGCTATTGGAGTAGAAGAGACGTCTAAATCTAACAGTTTCAACGGTAAAGGGGTGGGAACGGGATGCCAGCCTCGTAGGACGTTTAAATTCACGAGGCATATAAAAAGCGAAAGCAACTCCTCGGAGCAATTACCGTGAAAGTACTTGTAGAAAAGGCAGAGCGATGCAACATCGCGTCTGTGAGAGAGCGACTGCAGACGAGATGACAGATCAGGGCCAATCGCATTGCATATCCGTCTCTGGATCTTATCAAGAACCCCGAGGCAAACAGCAGGGGCCCCAGACCATATATGGCAGCAATACTCCATGCAATGAAAATTTCATTTGAACCAAAGGAATGAGTTCTGAATTATTATGTAATATCGGTTCTCCTATATGGCATTGAATGCATGGAGAATCTCCTCGGAAAGGAAGAGGCATTAAGAAACAAAAGTTCATTCAACAGATCGATGCTGAGTATTAAACTGAAAGACAGTCTGTGCAAGAAGAAATATTAAGGAAAATAGTTACAAAAAGGAGATATATACTTAGAATAAAAAAAGAATAAATTTAAATGTCTATGACAGACAATGAACAAAGAATGAGGATGTAACACTCAAAGAATATACTGAAAGCTTGAAGAATAAACATAAGCAGAGTATATCCAACCGAAAGAGCTTGTATAAAGTGTTGACAGAACGGGGCGTAGATGTAACAAAAAGACAAATCTTCAGTATCTGTCTATATTTCCGAGATGAGGTATTATGTACATTATTTATATTATTCTGACCCCATATTTATTCCAACCTTTCGGCCTTCTTCAGGTGGTTGGAATGTAGTTAGATCCAGTGACAGGACTCAAAGAATCTGAGTTCAATACCCGGTTAAGGCAGTGGAGAACTTTCAGAGGGAAATTAACAGGAGATAACTGAAAACTGATATCCGTTAAACATGGTACGCGGAATTAGAACAGTCTACACCAGTGAGCGAAATAAAGGCTTCAGTTCGACATTCCAAACACCTGCAGAAGGCCGATGCGTACAACGGCCAAAACGTTGGAATAAATATGGGGACAAAGATGAGGACAATAGTCCGAATAATGTAAATCATAAGACAAATCTTACCCAGAGTTACAAAAGACAGGATATCGTGGATATTCATGAGAGCCCACGTCCTTTTAAGGAATAAGACACGCAGAAGAATATGTCCACCAGTTATCGTTTATATCTTTGTTCCTGTTCGAGTAAAATTCCGCTGCTTTTAATGTGAAATGTTTTACTGCTCTCTCTTGAATCCGACTTTCATTATCAATAAAGGAAATAAACAGTCGTAGCAGTTGTACAGTGAATATAGAAACTGGAATGGAACGATATAATGGAGTTACAAATAGTTTGCTGTGTTCTTCTTGCTGTAGCTGGTCTAGAGGTATCATGGAGGTAACCGACGTTTTTATTATTTCTGAGTGAAGGTTGTTTTTCAAACAAAAATCATGGACACGATGCAGTTTCTCGTAATTATTGCTTCATTGCGTATTATAAAAGCTAAGTGAAGAATGTCTCAACGATTGCATAACACGAACGATAGTAAATGCCTTCGCTGCATGTAACCTTTTAGGATCGCTTTCGTATATTTAACATTGTCAATCTATTGCAATTTGTATTGAAAATTGTATGTAACCCATCTTTCATAAGCTCTTACGATATGATTAAGGAACGATTAGTTACCTTGTTATATTGGTCATTAATTTGTGTTGCCACAAACGTAAATGTGTTATGACCGAAACTAATATTTACGTTGAACTTAATTTTGTTTTGGTGAGGCACATAATATCTCAAATCATTTTAGGTTCTCTGTTTTTTACTGACCGTCAGATCTTCATATATTTGGCTTTTTTATTTTTAAACAAAGACGTTAAATCTCTCTGGCTGGCAAATCGTTCAAATTATCTATAAATTTTTCAATAGAGAATCTTTTTCGCCATTCCATCTATAGTGCTGACGTTAGACTGCAGGAGAACAACACACTGCGACTTCTTGGTCTAAAGTTTTTTTTACTGACTTGAAGTCCTGTGACTACATCGAATCAAAAGCTGCATCTTTTGCAAGGAAATATAGGCCACTGTGACGTGCTAGAATTTCTTCTCGTCAGGGACCATCTTGCATATTTATAATTCTACCATTCGTCCGTGTATTTAATACTGCTGGCGTATATACATCTCGAGATTCTTGACAAAATCCAAAGAAGTGGCTGTCATTTAATCGATCCTGACCAGGCATCTCCATTTCAATCACTGTCTCACCGACGTGGCTTGGCTTCCCTTTGTCTTTTCTACAAATATTTTCCTGGTAACTGCTCTGACGAGCTTCCCCACCCGCTGTGTCCCGACTTCATAAATTTAAGCTTGCTATTTGATGGGCATCTAGGTCCCACCATTTTACTGTTGAAATAGCGAAATGTAACCGCTTCTTCTACATCAACAGTTACATTTCTCGTACTTCCCTCCTGTAGCACTAACTTCCCTTTACTTCTTTCCCTGATAATTTCAATTTTCAAAATTGTAAATGCATCTTCGATCGCCATATTTTGCCTTCTTGAATCCAGTTCATCTTTTGTCCTTTCCTCAATCTTCCGTTCTCCCGGTCTCCCCTTTCAGTTTAATTCTCTCTAATCATCCGCATAGTAGTGGAATTACCTCTTTGCTTAGGGTGAACTGATTTTAAAAATGTAATGAAAACAATGTTTAAGCCAACACCCTGTATCAACGCTAAAGTTTTGGTAATGGCAAGTAATTCGTATCTTGTCTAAAATGGATTACTCTATCTTTTACTCTGAATTTTCGTCAAGGTTATTTCTTTTCCGTCTTCCAGATTGGTTTTGTCTACTGAACAATAAATGGAAATATTTGGGTAGTGCTTTCTTGTTGAAACCGCTATCCTAAAAGTTATTGAAAAGTTTTTTTAGTGTCCTCCTTAATTAACTGGGCATCGTTTTAAATTTGACTCTCCAGTTGGAACACCAGACTCTCAGGTGTTTTCACCCGGCATTAAATTATAGCTCGCCATGAAGGACAAGGAAAACTTCCTTAACGCAAAATCATTAAATGGTAGGACCCCCGATATTTGCTGTCAGTTTATGGCTTCAAAATAATAATAAAAACATATACATGAAGAGCAAAGGAAATGACTCAGTTAAAGAGAAAGAAAGGCAGCAATTTGGTGTAAAATGAGAAGTCAGGAATATGTAAAATTGATATTTTGCCGCAAACTTGTACTGGGTAGACAAAAGGAAGAGAACATCAACTTCTGTTATTGATTTCACCTCCGATATGTAACTTGTTTCCGATTCCAGACGTTTGTCTTTCCACGCCTATGCCATTTTTCCACGGTCTATATACGCAACCATTAACGTCCCATCGATGTCTATATCTTTCCTCTTCATTTTCTTGTTTTCATTTTCTTCTTCTTAATTTTCTTCTTCTTACTTTTCTACTTCTTCATAATCTTCTTCGTTCTCGTTTTCGTTTTCATCATTTTCTTCATCCATTTCGTGTTTTCATCATTTTCTTCTTCATTTTTCTACTTGCTTTCTTCATTTTCTACTTCTTCATATTCTTCTTCTTCGTCTCCATTTTTTCTTCTTATTTGCTTTAATCTACTTCCACCTTTTCTTTTTGTGGTTATCACTCTCTTCACGGTAATGTTGCGCTTTTAAACGAGGAGTGAACATCACAGAAAAGAAAACGACACCAGTGAAGCCAAATGCGTCCTTATACACTGAACTACGTTCAAATTATTACTGTATAACGCAGTAAAAAATATCTAGTTGCATAAACTCCCATGCATACATACAGACAGAGGCACCTCGAGGTGGTTTAATGGTTAGCACGCTTGTCTCGTTAGAACTATTACGATTGAGTAGTGAATTGATCCTCACTCGGTACCCTGTACTTTCGGCCTTGTGCCACATCTGAGTTACGCTTGGAAAATCACTACAGACATACCAAAAAATACCTACATATAAATTAATTTCTACCGAGTCAATATGTTTTTTATCCATTAGCTATCCGGTTCGTTCTTAACGAAGTCGGCTTACCCAGTTTTTTTCCATGTTTGATAATTAATTATGGATAAGTCTAAACCCGAATCAAGCTGTACCCTTATATTTTTGTTAAATATTTTCACTTCCATATATTTCCTGATATTACGACTGACTTTTTCAAAAAACTTAGTAATTTTTTCAAAATTTTGTTTTTGTTTTGTTCATAATCCTACTGTGGGAATTTTTCTGTACCAATTTATCGCAATGAAAACATTTTTTATGTTTAAAACGACAATCTCTATACTAATATAATTGACCACACCCAAAATTTGGTCTTGACGGTGGAGCGACTTTATCATTTGTTGGTTGAACCTTTATTCATTTTTCTTTGGTGTATTTTTTTAATATGAGTCACGCCACTCTGTTCGATGTATTTCGAATCTTCCATGACGCTCACGAAACATTGGCAATCTTCGGCAACTTGCTGTAATGTAACCTAGGGCTCATTTTCAAGTATACTGAGTACCCTACAACGTATTTCGGCGTCTTTCGCTGAAAATCAAACCCTGGACGAAAATAAGGCATTCAAAATTATTGGCGTTTAAATCAGACAATTTGAAGTTATCGTAGTGTTTATTGACTCCACTCGCGAAAGTAGTATAATCTTCGTCTTCATTGCGGGTTTGATTCATGCATTTCCAACCCTTGTGGAACAGTGATGTTTTTGGACTGAACAGTTATGTTAATGATTGAAACGCCTCTTTAAATTTCAGGTCGCTGGTTTTCTTTGGCAAAATGTAGTAAAGAAACTTATATATTGCTGTGCCTAATATAGGCGAAACATTTTATGCTCAGCCCAACCTGCACAATCCGTATTGTATAAATTCTCGTAACGTTTAAAGTACGAAGCGAATGTAATTTCTTCTTCAGGTGCAAAGTTTTCACTAGCACTCCATATAGCATTTTGAGAGAACGCGTTTTTGCTGTCCTCATTTTGGCTTTTGATGGATATATTATACAAGTGCCTTTGCTCATTCTGGTTTTGAAGGAGCATTTCTTCCAATTTCTGTTGTTTAACCTGAATTTCTACGTACAATTCCTCAAATTCCTTCTGGTATTCTGCTTGTTCTCGTCGGAATTTCTCTTGTCTTTCTTGATATTTCTGTTCCAACTGTAGTTGTTTTCTTGTTGGTGTTTCATCAACACTAACATTGCACTTTTAGATTCGTCCATTTTAATGCGGTGCTACTTAAAATTAACAAACAAGGGGGATATTTTTCTCTTTACCCTCTTAACAAACAACAAGTCTAGTTGACTTCTACGATTCTTTTACTGAAAAATTTAAAAGCGGAATAGGGGGTAAATTTTTACTTTACCCTATTAGCGAAAACAATAAGTTTGTTTGACTTGTACAGTTCTTTTACTGACTTGTTGGAATGGAAAAATAACAAGGTTCACCAACCTACTTACCAACCACTGACTTGAACTTGTAGAAATCTTAGTGTTTTGAGGAGTTTCTTTTTTTTTCAATCTCAGGGTTGTAATTAATGTGACACCCGAACTCTTTCAGTCACGACGCCAAATGTGACGTCGGTCCTTTGTGACGGGCTAACCCTGGGACATCGGTTGAAGTCTTGTTGGGTTCCAGTACCAACTTGTCGTACTCGGCTCGCTTCCAACGCCTGGTCACCGAAGCAACTGGTTTGATCTCGATTCAACCTACCCACGTTGTGATTTGATCTTAGGTTGACGAGATCAATCAGACGTCGGGCCGTAGTGCCAGCCGAATCCAGGTAAAGGTGATACTGCACAATAAATGTAGACAAAAAGAACAAAAGCACAAACAACAACTTCAAGGCGAGCGACTGGTTAGGAATAGTGATTAATTTTATGCCGGTTTGTTGAGTTACAGGAGTGCGTCTCTCTCTTTCTCTCCCAGCCCGAAGAAAAAAAATGTGGATTGTAGCACTTTTGCGTTCCCCAGCTAGTTCTGGATATCTGGATTGTTTTTCAATAAAGTCGGCTCTGGTGGAAAATATAAGTCAGACTTCTATAATTTGTTCTTGGTTAGAAGTCTAAGTCGGAAGGCATGGAATCGTGCGGTCACCCGTGCGAGGCGCCATCCTCCGAGTCCCGGGTCTTGGGCCCGACTGGATCTCTCTCCGAACTGCACTGCACTGCACTGTTCTCTCTTACTGTACTGACTGTACTCTCTCTCACTCACTGTCTCAAACACCCGAAGACGTTTGCTTATATGGACGCCGATCAAAACCTGGCGTGGGGTCGGACATGGTGTGGCCACCACGTTGATTTCAAATCCCCAATAAGGATTTCCTTTGTTTTCGGTCAGAAATATTTATCATTTTCCATTTTTGGAAATCTTCTTCCACTCCCACCCTCTTCTGCTCTCATATGGGTATCTCACCATACTTTAGAGGGCGTCAACGGTTTTCCCACAACCTCGCAGTAACATCTCACACGTATCCTCTCAATGGGCGGGGGCAGGCCTCCTCCCTACGTCACATGATCACCTCCGCCTGGCTATTCGGCCAATAGGCGTGAAATGATAATCTCAATTCTTATCCAACTTCACGGCATATGGAATTCCTCAATCAAGTTTTTCGCCAACATAAAGTGGACGGAATTTTGGCGAAAATTGGGTTAATTAAGAAAGACACAATAACATGGCTTTTGTTATCACAAACGAATTTCAACAGAACACAGATGCCCTGTCCAGCCGACCTCTCCTCGATCCAGGGCCGGGCTCCGTGTGCGGCCGGCAGACGACCCACCGAATACTGATAACACAAGTTAGCCATCCTGAGACAGCCAATGTTTTATCTGCCCAAAAGCTCTGGGATTCATCAACCAACCCCTACGACAATGACCATCAGAATTTTCGTGGGTGGCCTTTTTTTCTTTTATCATCTAAGTTAAGTCTTGTCCCTCTGTTTCTTTCTTTTCTTTCTCTTTTTCCTTCCTTTGTCCTCGCAGAGAATTTGGCATATCTCAGCATCAAACTTCAGCGAGAAAGTAAAAATTATTATCTCGATTCGCACTTGAAAATAACAAAACAAAAAATCCTTTTCACTGATCTCCCGTTCAGGGAAAATAACAAAACAAAAAGAACATCGCTCAGTATGTCTTTCGTTATATCTATCGGTTTAAGTTATCGCTCAGCATGTCTTTCGTTATATCTATCGGTTTAAGTAATCCCCGTAATTAACTTATGTGGTTAAGTAATTGGTTAATTAACCTGCCGTTTCTAAATAGTGTTACATTAACACTGCATACCATTTTCGCGTAGAGTCTGATTTGAATTCCTTTTTGACCACTGTGGTAGACATGGCCAAAATCTTTTTATCATTTATCGTAAAATCCGTTTCTTGGAATGCTTCGCCGCCAAGATGTTGTGACAGAGTAAAGAAATAACAAAACAAGTATTACAGATATATCATATATTAAACAGTAAGTATAACAGATGAGTATTACACGACTAGTGAGTGTGTGTCGGTTGACCCAGCGTTTAATCTATTCGACTCTTAATAATTAACAGCATCGCCACGAGGGATGTATGTGGCACAAGGCTGAGTTTACCGTGACTTCTCCGATCCCCTAGGTTTGGCCAAAAATATTACCTTAGAAGCTGCATAAAACGATTCAGGTTCTGTCTACCTCCGCGGAAGAGGCTTTGCGGAAGGGCCACGTTTCGTCCTGGTTCCTCTCCGTTCAAAGAAGAGATTTCGACAGTTGAACAATCTAGTCGACTGTTATATTTAACAGCCTCCTTCCCCCCGAGTGATGTATGTGGCACAAGGCCGAGTTTACTGTGGGTTCTCGGAGCCCTTAGGCTCGGCCAAAAATATTCCCTTAAAACCCGTATAAACGGTTTCATGGTCTGTCTACTTCTTCGGTAAAGCCTCCTTCGAGTTCCTCTCTGCTTTGAGCAGAGAGTTCGACAGTTTGAACAATCTAGTCGACTTTTCCCTCAAGGCCTTCTTCCCTAATAATCTTATAGTAGGAGAAAGAGTCCAACATAAACCCTTTAGAGGGAGGACACCATAACAATATATGGAATAGACAGCAAATGAATAAACTCAGTGTCAACTCATCCCTCAAAAAGGCTGCACATGATCATGATAACATGTTTACCTCCCTTCCTTTTATGTGCAGGATATATATTGTATATCGATATTGGCATTTAAATTTTGGCATTATTTTTCGCCTGCTGATAGGCACTATGCAGATACATTGTATGCAATGTCAATCGTTATATTCTGTTATTTTTTTATTCATGCTCCTTAATATTTTTTAATATTCTTTCGCTCTCTGGAACACCTGTATTTTAGTGGTTATATTGCCTTGCTTGGGGTGAAATGATTCAAACAAAATAGATATTTTCATTTTGAGCATATCTATAAATGATTTTGTTGTTTCTATCCAGCGCCTAGAAGTAATTTACACAGAAAAACGCAAGAAATATACTTTAGAAAATGCGGCTATGTTTACTCTATTCATTTATCGCCTCCTCTGAAATATTGGCTAAGAAGATAATTTGGACGATGTCTTTTGAAAATCAAAGTAGCAATTTTAGCCACTGGACGATTATTGTGATGGTTTGGAATAATGATCGTTAAAACCTACGGAGAAAAGTTCAATTGCTTTTCTATTCCTCCAAAACCATTGTTCTAATTTACACGGGCATACTATCCTTCTGAAATAGACAAACAAATGATTTTCTGGTACATTTTCACGCCGCCAAGCAATCAGTGAAATATTATAGGTTGATCGCTGGACCATTAAAGAAAGTTATTCCCCAGTGTACAGTATTTCTATTACGCGTACGTTTCCTTAGCGGTGTTCGCTTCAGCAGACTTCTTCGAATATCCTATTAAAATTAGGACATTACATTGTTAATTTAAGTATACTCAAGGGTGTACTTGAAACATAAGTTGATTTTTCGTTTTCACAGGACATTAAATTTTATATAACATTTCTGTTCTCAACTGCTGTTTTAATACTATGTTAGGAACACGTTTTTCTTTTAAATACTAAAATAAGTTATCACATTTTTTAAAACTGCAATTCAATTATGCTTTTTTTCGGTTTAAAACACTATTTTTTTCTTAAAAGGTATCGTGTGATAGAAGTCTGATATGCTTGCCGAAAAGCTACATAAATATGTCGAAAATATTAAAATATTAATGAATGCCGATACTTTATCTAAGAAATCCGAATTCTAATAACACTGGTCAACAGCCAATTTTCATCAGGAATATTATGAGCTGCATTATATATAATCTTGTCTGGTGATTTCGAAAATGTAATCGGATTGCTTCTATAAAGTACAGCTTCTCTGACGAGATGAAACGGCCATAAAAGTCCGATCAGCGGCATTACCACCCGTAAAAGTCTTAGACATATAATTACTGATTAGTGCTTTATTACTACTAGTGAGTATTATGTAATGTTATGAATTATTAATTTTGATATGGTTTAGCTAATCATTTTTAGCCACATTTGGTAGCTCCTTATTTTTTTCTTTTCAGTTGTTCGATACTCGCCATCGTCCAGTTCGTAGGTCAATCATCATTATTATCATCATACGGTGGAGTAGTGTGTAGCGGCTCGGACTGAGAGCTCAGAGTGCCGAGTTCGAATTCCAGTCGAATATATCACATTCAATTACGTGCTCATACCATTGGGAACGGTATAAATCCTTATTCTCCCTCCAGCTATGGACAATTAGTTAGGACAGGCTGGCTCCTATAGCCTTGGATGGCAACTGGTCTAGGAGAATGAAAACTCTGAATTGAAGAAAAAGCGGAAATTTGTTTGGGGTAGATCAGCAGGTGCGTAAGGTCTCTGTATTCAGCCCTTCAAAATGTGTGGTTGGTTCTGAACAAACCTTTAGCGATAATCAAATCATATATGCTGGTGTCTGGCTGTCGGTTCCTGGAAGTTATTTGCTGACCCTCATACGTCGTACACGAAATGAGACTCCACTACATATTCGTAATCAAAAGCTATTCAATATACCAAAGCATTGCAAGAAAAGTCCTGGTATAATTTGTTATGTCTGCGTTTCATTTACCATCAAATTCAACAATGAGTCATTACTATTGAAATCAAGAATATCTACCTTCTTTAGTTTCGATGACCTATCTGGGACAAACATAAATGTTTGTCGCTACGTACCATCTGCTCAGCTTCGTACAATGAACCCAAGGACTGTCTTGCTAAAATAAAAAAGAGCAGTGCCATTTGCATTACCTGTGATATGGAGAGAAAGATCATTTCAAAGACTTCATGGTGAATATATTATATATTATATATTATTCCTTCATGGTGAATATATGTGGTTTTACAGTTAAAACCAAGCATAAAATGGTGTATCTCAACTTAGAATAGGCAGGAAGAGTAAAACTACACAACGATGATAATATTCCTGTTCCTTTAACACCGGAGAATGGTTTTCAAATGCCTGACGAAAAGAAAATTCTAGTGATGTGGAAACAGTTGAAGTGGACGTTTTTTTTTATTATTGACAACGAAGATCAGCCACACATTTTTTTAAGAGAGTTAAACGATATGGTTAAAGACTCGACATTGTCAAAAGATTAAGCTGAACTTTTAGCATCTCGTCTCAAGCAAAGTTGCCTGCTTTAGGACGAGGTTTGAATTACTCATTTCAGAAAGAGAAACAAGGATCTGAATTATATTTTCTCTGCGGAAGGGCCATTTCTTTTCTGTTATAAAATGATGAGTTATTTTACAGTTTGTGGCAAGAACATGTTCCATCTGAATGGGGATTATTCATTGATTGATTGTCTCAAGACAGCATTACTTAATAACGGCATTAAAAATCATCCATTCCCAAAGTACAGTCAGTGTACATGTAGGAGTGGTATAAGAACATGCAGGTACTCCACTGTACCGTAAAGGTGTCGGATTATAACAGGAATATATGTGGAGACTTAATAGGGTTTGGAATGTTGATGCGAATCCAGCTAGGATTCACGAAATATTGCTGCTTTTAATGCCATTGGGACACTTGTGCATATGCCAAACACTACATGTAATCAGAGTGGCTCCAGCGAGTATAATATGAGCTGGGAATCTCTAACGTCTAGAGTGAGACATTAATAAACGTTGAACTCATTAAAAATATGTAAAGATACTCGCCAGGACGAGCTCAAAAAAGTTTGAATAAGTGAAGGGCAATTTCCGAAAAACACCGAGACAAAAATGAAAGAATGCGTATTAGTAGGTCTGTAGATAAAGTGTCAAGGACAACAACTTCCCCAAATTCCAGGATGAAATTCAACATAAATAATACTTTACGTGGCTCTGTGACAATTGTCTGGATAATAAGATATCTCAATATTTTAAAAATGGAGTAAAATATCTTTTAGGGTCTCTTTTAACAATGGGCCCTTTATGACACTGAAAAAAAGATTGATGTTTTGAAATTTTACAGATATCCTTGGACCAATGTCTGACGATCAATGGAAACGCTTTCGTCAAGACATAGCACAATCGAAAAGCTTTCATAAATGGAGAAATGATATCAAGGATTTTGTAATGGACGAAGTCTAGCTGAATACATTTGGATATTATACAGGTATGAATCTGTGAATAAACACCAGATAAAATCTAAATACCAAAGTTTGACTCATCAGAGTTTATTATAGCGTTATTTTGCAACAGATTCTCTAATTCTTCGAAACTAACACAGCATGTAAAATGTCAGTTTCCAGAGATTTTCTGTTTGTTTATTATGTCTTCTCCGTTTTAATATATATATATATATATATATATATATATATATATATATATATATATATATATATATATATATATATATATATATATATATTACTTTAGAAGATAAACAGACGACTTTAAGGCTCCACTGTAATAATTTATTTCACCAGAGTATTTTATTTTTCTCTGGATCTTCAGACTTCACTTTCAAAAGGTGAAAGGAAAAAATGAATTTAAAATTTACACTTATGACGGGAAGTATTTTATCTTATATGAGTTGAGATAGAGGGTGGTGAGGGATGGTACGAGAGAAATGGTCGCGTTTAGAGAGGAAAAGAGTGTTTTGAAATGTATTTATATATTTCTTTTTATTATAATACTTAATATTGAGGAAGTTGTGGGTAAGGATCAGACATTGACTTATTTAATCAGTCAACTCAACGGAAACGGAAAAGGAGAAAAAAGTCAAAAGGAAAAGGGGGGAAATAAATAGTACGTAGGGGTTTTGGAGGAGGAAGAGGGGTGGTATAGCTTTAACAATTTAGATAAAAAGATAGCACACCCTGGGTGGAATTCCTATAATCCTTTAATAAACGTTATTCCTATGTTTCGTTTCTATCTAGATTGATATACATAACATAATTTGCGTCAAATATATTCTTGCTGTCGCGTTCAATTTTCCTGCTAATTATCATTTTAAATTTCATCAAATCATCTTTGGAGAAAATACTGAGGGACTTAATTTCTTTGGTTTTATGATATTCTGAAATTGTTTTTCGATTGTTCAGTTATCTGTTTCCAATTTCTTCACAAATTACAAATTAGTTTTCCACGTATTCAGTAATTATACATTAATTATTCTCGTTAATTAAGTAACTACTCTTATTTACCTGTGTAAATTCTTTTATTTTTACAAGACCTTTCATTTTTGATATATGCGAAAAAATATAAATAACTTTTCTTTACATTCCCTCACATTTATATATAACTTCAAACCTAATTTTGATGGATATCTAGGGAATTAATATTATGTCGAAATAAAAATAAAATGCATTAATTATAATTATTGAGAATATATATATATATATATATATATATATATATATATATATATATATATATATATATATATATATATATATATATATATATACATCATTAGAAAAACGGACTGATAACTGTTTGTTTATGATTTTTTATTTAATTTTTCTCATGTTCTTGAAATTTTTGATCTCTTCTTGACGTTAATTGTTTAGAAATTGTCCAATTATTTTATACAAGAGATGTCGGCTATACGTTTAACCATTATCAAGAATGATTTATTTTTACTTTAAACTGAATGTATTCATTGTTTATGTATGTAAGTAGAGTTATATAAAAAATAAGAAACTAATGGAAACATTATTAACAAAGAAGAAAAAGCCAACACACAATAATATTAACTACAGCTAAGACCACAATGTGTTGACTGTATTTAGAAAATAGTATATTCTTATAACCCTAAATGAATCCAGGAAAAAAGAAAATTATAAGAAGACAAAATAAATTAAATATAAAACCATAACCGTAGTGGCTTATAATTCATTTTTGAAACTTGTATGAAAGAGGGATATAATGCTTTTCAACTCATATCTTTAACGATTCTCTAAATATGTGTATCTGCTCTGTTTCGAATCCTAACATAAACAAAGGCTTTTTTTTAAATAAATAAATATACTTTTTAATATTTAAACAGAGCATATACTCAAATATGAGTTTCCATTAAAAATGACGTTTAAACAAATAATATCTAAATATATCGGATTTTATCCATTTCTTAAAAATACGTATCTGCTTACCAACCAGAGTAAATATATATATTTCGACAATCAGGCTTTGTTTGATGAGTAGGTTTTACGTAGCCGAGTGATGCTTTACACACACACACACACACACACACACACACACACACACACACACACACACACACACACACACACACACACATATATATATATATATATATATAGGGGTTGGTCGAAATAATTGAAACAGTTGCAAAATCCACTCCTATATTTCGAAGACCTATTATATTAAGAACATTAACTAAACTTCACAATTGCAGGTTATATCTATTGTAAATAGTTTTATTTATCTAATTAACTGTCTTTGTCTTATTTAGTTTTAGAATTTAGTAAAATCTAAGCTAAATGCGTGACCTCTCTGAGTTCGAAAATGAGCAAATTGTTGGAGCTCGTATGGCAGGAGCCTCGATCACTAAGGCTGTTGAACTGTTTGGTTTTTCTGTAGAAACCGTAGCAATTCGTGCCGGACTTGCAAACTTACTGACAGGGACTGACGTACATTGAAACGCTATGTGACAAAACAATCATCAGATAAACTCTGCCAAAGTGACTGTTGAGTTGAATAACCATCTGAATAGTACAGTTTCTACACAAACTGTTCGCCGTGAGCTCCATAACGCTGCATATCATGGAAGAGCCGCTGTGAGTAAAACTCTTCTCTCCACTCGCAACATTTAAAAGAGGTCACAATGCCTGGTCTGCAGACCAAGGGATGCAAGTCATATTCTCAAACAAGTCCAGTTTTTCTCTTTTCCAAACTTCATGTCGAGTTTGTGTGGAGGCAGCCCAAGGAAGCTTACAGCCCTGACTGCCTTCTTCCAACAGTGAAGCATGGAGGTGGAACAGTGATAGTTTGGGCCGACATATCATGGAAATGTCTCAGTCCAATAGTTGCCCTGCATGATAGAATCAACAGCAAAGAATACCTTAGCATTTTGGGTGATCATGTTCATCCAAATGCCCAGACTTTATCCCCTGATGGTGACTGCATCTTCCAAGACGATAATGTTCCAATACATACCGCTCGAGTGGTTAAAAATTGGTATGAAGAGCATGAAAGTGAGCTAGAACATATGGAGTGGCCTCCCCAAACTCCAGATATCAATATTATTGAACATTTGTGGTGCATTTTGGAGCGACAAGTTAGGAGCCGCTATCTTCCCCGGTCGTGTCTTAAAGAACTATAGCAGGTGTTAATAAAAGAATGGCTGAAAATTACTCTGGATGAAGTCAGGAAGCTGTATGATAATATTCCTAGACGTATTAAAGCTGTATGTGAGGCTAAAGGAGGACCAACTCCATATTAAATAAATTTTCTTTGAATTTAACAAGTGTTTCAATTATTTTGTCCAATCCCTGTATATATATATATATATATATATATATATATATATATATATATATATATATATATATATATATATATATATATATATATATAATTGTTATACGTTATTTACATAGACAAAAATATTTAAGTAAATGCTCTGTTTATAATATACAGTATTAACAAAATTTACCGGCCTGAACGTCCGAGAAATTTTCATAGAAAATATCTGTCCTCCGGCATGAATCTAACCTGTATCCTGCATGGAACCGCCATATAGACTGATGTGTTATACCAGTTTAGCTACAGAGAAGCCTCTTTTTAGCAAGGTCGAGTTTACTGCCTCTTAAACTACAATTGACCATGAATTCCCTTGAACAGTCATATCTGCTCGATGCGAATCCAAACCAGTATAGTATATATAAGCTGTATGACGGTTCCCTGTAGGATAGAGATTCGATTCCTGTCGCATGTAGGATACACTTGGATTATATACCAACGATGTCATTACCCTTATTACACACACACACACACACACACACACACACACACACACACACACACACACACACACACACACACACACATATATATATGTGTGTCTGTGTGTGTGTACTTGAATAATACATTTCAGATGCATCAAGGGTGGTCTTCAGTGATGCACTGTCTTCATCGCCGATTTCAGGTTTTGCAACATAACGGCTCAAAGAGCAACCCCTACATGATTCTAAATCATGCATCATGCTACACACCTCGACATTGCAAAAAAAACAAAACAAACAGATATGGCTAAGAGTCCGCCCGTTCAGATTGACATAAATCAGTCAACATCAGCCAATGAAATAAAGGCTTTTCACCCTTCCCTCCTATAT
>OZ038496.1:80324926-80347426 GCA_964036315.1 Acanthosepion esculentum
GTGGCATGAACTAAATTGTTCAATAAATAGAGGAATGTTGTCGTTATTATCAGAAATCTGCACTTCGGATCAGTTATTTTAATATCAAGTAAGTGGTGCAGTTCAATTTACATTACATGAATTATTCATACAAAAAGCAGATAGTGAAGTTAATGATATAAATGGCAAGAATCACTCTCGCAAACAATTTTTAATAAAATACATTAACCTCGAACCTGTAAATGAATAATATGATCCCTGTGTATAAATTCCAGATGTATAAGGTCTTTTTTTACTACAAGTTTCGATTGTGCATACAATCATCCTCAGGTATGGAAATAGATATGGCTTCTTTTACATCCAGGTAATAACAGGACAACGAAAGTTAAGATGTACTCCGAAATATGTTTTTTTAGAAACGTGTTATTGTTAACTATGAGAAATTTTGGAGCGTGCGGTCGCAACGATGATGTTGATTTTTTTATTCGCACGCTCCAAAATTTCCAAAGTCCAATCGATAGTGTAAATAATCGATTTTTCAGGCTTCTAGGGAAGTTTTCATATAGTTTGCGTCCATTTTCTATTTGCCAGAGTGAGAGGCTATAGCTGGCTATCACGAATAGGCAGGAAGATTCTATTGGCCAGCGTGAGAGCCAACAGCTGACTGACACGAATGTTAACTAGCATGTTAGCATGCAAAAAAAAAATGAAGCAGCATTCGTCACGAGTGGGAACAATTTAAATCTGCATGGCACTTTACTCCAACGGGCTCATTCGCTTGCTTAAACTCAACGTTGATTCTGATTCCGCAGAATTGGGTTGGGTGTGAAAAAGTATTTGTTGTTAACATTCTTTATTCATTCGGTTTTTTACGAGTTCTTTTTTAAAGCTGATCGTTTTGTGTTGATTTTGTTTAGTTCTTTTTTCGTAACAGATATCATGTTTAGTATAGAGCTTAGACAAGATTCGCAGTGTGAGATAGACAAGAAGTAAGACATGTTGCAACATCAGCACGGCAAAGGGCACTCCTTTAAAGGCAAGGAAGGGCAAAAATATTTTAAGTAAAGTGATAGCGATTGCTGTATGAGTCGTACGATTTTTTAATCAAGGACGGGGAACGCCGTTCCATGCTGTTAGTATATATATATATATATATATATATATATATATATATATATATATATATATATATATATATATATATATATTTTGGATAATCACATCTACTTTAAAAGAAACAGGAACATTGTTTTTAATTTGATTTACTACTTATGATTTGTTATTTAATATTGTGTTTTTTATTTACAGAAACTGCTTGGCTTGAATACGTTATCCCCAAAGAATATATTGAAGGCTTTCCTTTTTATTTTATACTAAAACATCCCTTGGTTATTATTATTTCTATATGTGTGTATGTGTTACTGTGTGCATGTTTTTGTGTCTATGTCAACGTGTGTGTGTGTTTGTGTGTGTGTGTGTGTGTGTGTGTGTGTGTGTGTAACAGCAGTAAAATGGAACTATTTCAAAATAGTTTAACTTCTTGTATATATATATATATATATATATATATATATATATATATATATATATATATTATGAAATGGACAAAGTCCGTCAATTATTTTAAGACATTTTTATGTTTATACATTCTTTTTGTAGATTCAAATATTTAAGTAAATGCTCTGTTTTATAATAAATAGTATTAAACAACATTTACCGGCCTGAATGGCCGAGAAATTTTCATAGAAAATTTTCGTCCTTGGACATGAATCGAACCTGTATCCTATACGGAACCGTCATATAGCCTGACGTGCGTTAACCGTTTCGGTCGCATACGAGCGTTCGGTTAGCAAGGTCGAGTTTACTGTCTTTAAACTTTAATCTTCCATGATTCTCTCATGTACATTCATATCTGCTCATGGCGTATCAAATGTAAATATTTTTATCTACAAAGAATGTATAAACATAAAAATGTCTTAATATATATATATATATATATATATATATATATATATATATATATATATATATATATATATATATATATATATATATATATATATATATATATATATATATATATATATATATGTACGTATGTATTATTTATTGCCTACTTAGCAACCATCAATGATTTTAGAAGTGAAATTGGTTTGATGACCGCGAATAATATACCGTTATTTAAAAGTCTTACTTTCAAATTCCGTACATGTATCAGATACATTCTTTCTTGTCGTCAATATATAGTTTGATTTTTTCATATTTTGATTATTAATCTTATTTGTAAATATACTTATTGAAAATTCATGCTTATTTTTACATCACTAAAGTTACGAAAAACTCTTTATGACTGTTAAATAATTGCGTTGCACACTATTATTTTAGGGGGAAGTGTATCGCTACTCCGACTTGATGAGGTTGGCGTTTGAGGTCAGATGGAAGACAGAACAAGGAATTCTATTTTGATTCTCTGAACATGCGTGAGAACAATAGACATAGAAAAAGTTTTCGGAGAGTCGATTCTTAACCGTCGAACAATATAGAGCGTTTCCTTTCGTGTCTGAAATGGCTCCACAGTGGAGTTGTTTCTGATCCGTCAAGCAATGTAGACGTGTTTCCTTTCATCTCTGAAACTGCTTCGCAGTGGAGGGAGAAAAAAACCACTGGATATATAGAAGATGTCTACGTCGACGTTAATAAAGTGTCTAAGTTAAAATTCCCTGTGTTGAACTTCTTTTGTCTCCGTACTCAAAATATTTAGCGATCACCGGACGTAGAACAAGAACGTAACTTTATTGTCGAGTGATCGCCGTCTCCCAAGACCTCCCTAGAACGAAGGGACTATACAACACGACTTTAATCTTCTGAATTTAATAGACTCATTACGCTCATAACAGAATACGTGCCCTACTGATCAGCAGTAATATATCACTATAATTAATAGGTTAACTAAATATTTTTCTAACAGAAATCCATCAGCAAAATAGTATTAATGCGTAACGAATATAAACAAGAATCTATTAAACATTAAGAATGAAGGAAAATATATCTTAATGTTATAAGTATCTGAAAACCATCCGTATAGAAACCGGGTAAAACAATGAACAGATCATATATAAATGAGATCATATATATATATATATACAGTGTAACCCGGATATAAGAGACCCGAATATAAGAGAAACCCGGATATAAGATAGATTTTATCTGGTCCCAAATTAGAAGCTGTGTTAATGTATATATAATAGACCAAACCCAGATATAAGAGAAACCCGGATATAAGAGACTTCTTCTCCGGTCCCGACAACTCTCTTATATCCGGGTTACACTGTATATTGAAATTTGATGTGAAAGGGAAATAGTATTATTGGTAATATATATATTTAATACTATACACTGTCCTATAAATGACCTTCAATACAAATTCGATATTTTAATTACAATCATCGATTTGTTTTCTCCACTGTTAATCGGTTTTATCTTCAATATTCCTGATCTTAAATTAATTATAGTAAAAGTGATACTCCGTATTTATTCTGCGAATTGACCCACGTTTTTTTAATTGCTTATAAACTCAAGTGAATGTTTTGGCCGCACGAATCTTCATATTTTATCTAAAACCTTCAAGGAAACATGAAACAGTTGAATGTCAAAACTATACCAACAATAACAGTTAAAGCGACTCATTTCTTGCAAAGTCAGCCATAGAAATTATACCATTGAAACCTGCTTGTGTAACATAGTTGTTTTTAATAGAAATATAGATACGCTTTTCATCGGCGACATTGCTCAGACATAAAAAATAAAATCGAGGTGAAATACATCCTATTCTGACGGCGGGCGGCGGTCACGCGAGATTACAAAGTCGGCACTTAGCTCGTTCAAACTTTTTACGTCGACCACTGCCAAGGCGCACTGCGCTGGTCCGGTGACGGCGAACGAACACCGGGTGGCCGCGGCTGGCGAGGCAGCACGTTCCGGCTCCGGCGGGGGGCGGTCACGCGAGATTACAAAGTCGGCACTTAGCTAGTTTAAACTTTTGACGCCGAACACTGCCGTTAATATCTGCTTTTATTTGAAGTTACTTCATTTGGTTTTAAGACATTTCATCAATGATCCCTATCAATAAATTAGACCTCATCACAGAAATAGTCATTAGAACACACCTGACTCGATATCTTCCTCCCATAACAAAGAATTATTTTCGTTTTTTTATGACCCGTATTTCTTCAGTATATGCGTGTTTATGGCTCACCACAACGTCCTATCACTTGTAGTCAATTTCTTTTTGACATTACTAATTCTCCCAGTTCGTCGTCTACCATCCATGTGACAAAGACATCGTTGGGTATATTACACGATGTTTTCTTCTGCTCCACAAGATATTAATATTCCCGTGGTATAATGAAATATCGTTTAATGATTTGCCCGTTAACATGCGCCGTTTTTACGATCATGCAGATGTGTGAATAAAGATATGTATTTATTCTCAAAGAAGATACACAATGTATCATGATGCTGACTGAATATTCTTTATACCAAGCACATCACAATAACGGGGAAGCTCGAGCCGTGGCTCTATATATCTCTAAAGCATTCGATAAGGTACGGCATCCCGGCCTTCTTCTTAAGCTTCAGGCATACGGCATAACAGGACGATTATTTGACTTAATACATTCATTCCTATCAAACCGTGAAATGAAGGTCGTCCTAAACGGGTTCTCCTCCCACTCCTTTGTCACGTACGCAGGTGTCCTCCAAGGCTCTACCCTGGGTCCTACACTGTTCCTGATCTTCATTAACTACCTTCCCGATGTCATCAGTTCCCAAGTAGGCATCTACGTGGACGACACTACTATTTAGCCATGCCTCAATAATAAATATGTTATCGTTGACAAAACTAACCGGCGTTCTCGAAAAGGACCTCCAATCTCTGGTTGACTGGGGCAGGAAATCGCTTGTAAACTTCAATGCCTCCAAAACGAAAACTGCTCTCATTTACTCGCCACAGAGAACGCTTCGTACCTTCCCTCAGAATGGCTGATGCACAACTCCAAGAAAATACCTCGTCATTCCTACTTGGTCTCACGCTGTCCGCTGATATGAGGTGGAACAAATACATAGACTCAATGGCTTCATCAACGGCAAGGAAAGTTGATTCTCTGTGTCGTGCCAGAAAGGTTTTGTCATTTGAGTCCATCCTTCAAATCTATAAATCAACCATTCGTCCTTGCATAGAATATTGCTGCCATATATGGTTTAGTACCACCACTGTAAGTCTTGTGGTCCTCGACAAAATCCAGAGAAGTACTTGCAAAATGATAAGTCCTGATCGGGCATCTCGTCTACAGTCGCTTCATCAGAGACGTGCCGTGGCTTCCCTCTGTCTCTTCTAAAAATATAGTCACTTCTCTCGCACTTCCTGTCTGTGGAATTCTCTTCCCCTTACTTGCTTCCCTGATAACTATAATCTTCAAATATTCAAGTGTCATGTCAATTGACATCATCTGATACCCTGATCTTCTTCCACCTCCTTCTCTTAATCCTCTCCCCAAACACGGCTCTTTACTCTAGCCTCTGTAACCCCTTGTGTGCTATTGGTACTCCGGCCTTGCTTGGTGTGAAATTCCTAAAAAACAAACAACAACAAAAACAAATGCTATTTTGGGACCTGAGCTGACATATACGTGGTTATGTCAATAATCCCAGTTTTTCGACTGGTCCTTTCATTAACTTTCTTTCACGTGTCAAGAGATCATCTTTGGACATCGGATTATTTGCGGCAAGAGGTGCTAGAATGTTCTGGAGTCATTAAATTCTATTTTCATTGTATATGAAAATATGGCGTGAACAATAAGTGTTCAAATACACAATAGAAGCAAGGCTAAAAACGTCATGGAAAACCGGGTATACAACTACAAAATCATAGTTTCCTAACACTCTTTAATAAAATGGTCTGTAATAGAACATAGATGACGCAATCGAAAATAATTTATACATTTATATATTGCTGTATGGAAAATTGTCTCCTATGAAATAACACACGCATATACGTCACTTTGTAGTTTAATTCTCCATTTGATTCACTATCTCACGCTCTCTCTCTCTCTCTCCCCATCCTTTCTTCCTGTCTCTATCATTACAAAAAAATAAATGCAAACGTATTATATATATATATATATGTGTGTGTGTGTGTGTGTGTGTGTGTGTGTGTGTGTGTGTGTGTGTGTGTGTGTGTGTGTAGAGAGAGAGAGAGAATGAGAGCGAGAAACAGAGAAAAACTTGAAGGTGTGAGACTCATTCAATATACTTTGTCGATAAATCTCTTTATACATCATTATTATCTACTAAACTTTGCTCCATGACAATGGACAATCAACCACAATAATTATAGCAAATTGTATATATATATGAGTGTTTGTATATATATATATATATATATATATATATATATATATATATATATATATATATATATATATATGTGTGTGTGTGTGTGTGTGTGTGTGTGTGTGTGTGTGTGTGTAAGTAAGTAACGAAAATCTTGGTATTTTGTATGGATAATCCCAATGAGGATGGAATCTGGAGAGCTCAATGTTAAGTCAGAGCGAATAATTTAATTTAAAGAAAAAACAAACACTTTAAAATAAAAAAGCCACACACATATATATATATATATATATATATATATATATATATATATATATATATATATATATATATATAGTATGTTTATTTAGGCAGCATTTTTTCATTGATACATTTTTCATTAAATAATATAGACAAGTGTTGTCTATTTATTTTATGTAAATTCTTTTCATATCGTCTGATAAGCTTAATAACATTATCACTAATGGAAAGAAAATCACAATATTGATACATATTTTTAATCCTCTCTAAGCATTCAGCTTGCATAAGCCATTATCAAAGATGACAATTACAGTACAATATATTAAGCAATACACGGAAAAAGCAGTGATGATAGTCCGTTTCTGTTTACATGGAAGATTTACAAGCAACGACAAACTCGTGCATATAAGACGCTGGATGCGAAAATCGCACCGCAGTTCATGACGTCACACATGACCACGCGAGAGTGAAAACTAGAAGTATTATGTCTGGGAAGCCGTTGGTATAAACCAATGGTTTTTGTTACCAGTTATAGGCATTTAAGAATATTTGTGGAGATTTCATAGTTTATATTGTTCAGGTAAGGTTTCAACTGTTTTATGTATATAGCTTCAAGAAGTTTTAGTTTTTTTTATTGTTTTCATGTTTAATATATAATTAGTATGCATTTGATTACGATATAGAAGATTAATATGTTTGAGATTAGTTGAAGCAGTATTATGTACTATTTGCTTAGTATTGAGATTTCTAAGAAACCCTCTTATTTGTTCATCAACTATATAGTTTGGTAAGCTATTATAAACAAGTGTTTGTTTTATATTCTTTACTTCACTGTAAAACATCTGTTTTGTGGATGAATTAGTTTCTGAACGATGTATTAGATTTTTTATAATTGCTATTTGGTAGTAATATGGACATTCGCTCTTGTTGTTAAGTGTGCATGGATTTATGCTAGTAGGTTTTTTTGTACTGCGAAATAGTACATTTGTTATTATTTGTGTTTATCAATATGTCAAGTAAGGGAATTTAAGGACAGATTTATTTTGGAAACGTTTTTGAATTTGAAATATTTCATCTGTATTTTTAACTAACATAAGAATATCATCAACATATCTAGGTAGATGAATGTTTGTTTTTTTTAATCTGTAAATATATTATTTTCGAGGTTCGACATGTAGAAATTGCTAAATGTCGGACCCAGTACTGAACCCATGGATATACAACGTGATGAAATTTACGTTAGCTGCTGCGGAGGGCTCTTGATTGGGCCTTCATCGCCCTACGTAGGGTGCAGTAGATGCGATAGGCAAAAATAAGCTACAGAACTCAACATTGATGCTGCATTTAAGTATTGCATTAATATTTATGCTTAACTTTTCAAAGTCCAACGATGATTATTCTGACGCCACTTAAGAAATTAACGCAATTTGATGTATGTAGATACTTCTTTTCTATACAAACATTTAATGGGTGACTTTCGCTGGATTTCGCTATTAATTTCCATTAGTCCCAAATTTATTTCCAAGTTATAAAAATTGTTATCGTACAAAAATATCCGTCGCAAAATATCACGTAAAGAAAATCGTCAAAAACAATCGCAGTAATGAAATTTGAGAATCCAACATTTCAGGATTGCATGCCCGAATCCGGTCCAGAATTTGTTTAATTTGATCACGGTGTCGTCCTGATTTTAAAATTGTATGATATGTTGGGCTACGGCGTCTAGGATTAAGTTTAAACAGCGTAACACAGATGTATGCCGCAGTTCGCTCCTCCTCAGTCCCTTAATCCTACAACAGGGGTCTCGCACCCTTGGATATAAATACTGGCTGACCCTTCGTCTCCCTCTCTTTTCTGACTCAGACCTTGGGCCGCCACCTCGCGTGGAGATGAGGTAAAATCTCTCTTTTTCCACTTAGGCCAATATGTGACCTCTCACAGATACAGAATAAATACACGTACGTACGAACACTCACAACACACACATAATTTCTCCATACAAACACTATGTAACTGTTCATGTCTTTGTGTAACTTGTTATTAATATATATTTGTTTACCCATATATATCGGTCTTGTTTGTTTTTCTTCGCCTTCTTTGGAATTAATTAAAGTTCAACATTCCCATGTAGCTGGACCGGCTAGCAGGAAAATTTAACCTTCTGATATCTCTTCACATCATCACTCGCACGGTCCGCTACATGTAACCTGCAGATAGGAATTTTCCAACTCCTATTTAAAATTCAGCGAATGTAACATAATCTATCATGTGACAACAAAGAACACCTCTGCTGAAAACAGTGCTACGATTGTACACTTCAAACAAGTTACTGGCACATGTAAAAGCTTAGAAATAATGAATACGTATCCGTAGTACTCGACGTAAGACCCCATACTTATACGTCATCTGATGAATATATATATATATATATATATATATATA
This sequence comes from Acanthosepion esculentum, assembly GCA_964036315.1. Lineage (NCBI taxonomy): Eukaryota > Metazoa > Mollusca > Cephalopoda > Sepiida > Sepiidae > Acanthosepion > Acanthosepion esculentum. Next base: position 80,333,978 of record OZ038496.1, read on the forward strand.
TATATATATATATATATATAGAACGGTAAATCAGGGGATGTAATTTGTTTGGAGTCCTCATTCACACTGAGTAGTGAATGATCTAACGTGGCAATGAGTGCTAAAATTTTGTTGAGAATCTGTTAGTGAAAGATGATAGAAAAAATGTCGATGAGGTTCGCCTACTGCTTCGTCGCCCCCGAGACTCGGGTGGATTCTTAAATGATCTGGATTAGTTCAAATGTTATGGAGAAGTCTCAGCAATATCTGCCTTCCCCATCGGTTTTGTTGGAGTGAACTAATCCCTTTTTCTTTTTGGTGAACAGTGAAATCACCGCATATGTGACAGCTGTCCGAGGGATATTCGATGAAGAATTTGTCAATCCTCACTGATATTCGATCGAAGATTACCGACCAATCATCCAGAGGTCAATACAGGGTAGAGACAAATGTGGTACTATGGAAAAATACCACGCGGTAACATATACGAGAGATAATGGTTCTCATTGTTTTGTTTTTTCCACAGGGATAACCATCCTTGACGTAGGCACTGATAACGCGGCCATACAATGATATTGTTATTGTTAACTGTACGCATGTAATAACTTCTGCACTAGTTCATGACTTCTGTCTAGAAAATATCTAGATTTCCTTTGCTTTAATAGACATAAGTAACTGTATTTTGGAGTCAAGTATGCTCAGTTACTCTGTTATCCTGGCATCGAACAAGAAACTAATTGATTTGATTCTCCCGCGGTAAATGGACCGGTTATTCCCAAAGTATTAGTAGAATAAGGGAGATTGCAGAAAATCTCTTAATGCAGCACGGCTCAATCTGAAAGCCGTTTCAAGATTGCCTCCCGTCAATATAGGAAATGATTGTTTTGCAGTGGAGAGGCTGGTTTAAATTGACCTATTGTTTTTTTTTCTTCTTATCAATCGATAGCTTTTAACTCTTGAAAATAATGACTCAAAACGGAATGATTTTGTGAAAAAATGTTCAAACACTGATGTTACTGAAGTGACGACTCTAAATTGCCATTAAATATCAATGCTTTTTTTTCTAAAAGTTATATCACTTTTGTCATTTAATTTTAATGTTTTCTCTTTTTTGTTAAACTGTTGTTAATCAAATACATAGCCCCAAAGCTACTCAAGGTATAAGATTCTATGATTAGGTTGTTGTCAGTGTCTAAGGAGAATAATTAAGAGCGCACAGTATAAGGTATGGGGTACAGAAAACAGTTGACTCTATATTCTATCAGTTTAGGATCGCATCGATCTGGGAAGCAAGCTCTCGCGTATTAGTGCCAGAAAATAACAGTTCAAGTGAAGAAGAAGTCTGAGTCAAACTTTCTCATTACAAATGGAATACGCTGGGAATATCGATGTGTCGACCCTGAGTTTGTAGGATGACGGGTCCTAGGTTTGAAGGTCTGAACTCGTAGAACAAAGGAATTAAACTCGTCTGCATAGTTGTCATGTAGATAGCGATAGATTATCGAGAAACTGGCAATGATTAGTTGAGTTGTAACCAGTCATTCAGTAATACATTGAACGATAACATCTCTTTCGATTCATAACCCACTAGTCAGATGTTCCCGCAGTAGGCTGCGTTCCAACCAATGCTATTGGACTCAATTTGTCCTGCTATTAAACCCATAGTTGTGGAAGAAGATATGGAACTATACATTTTCCTTCACTCTCATTGTCTGATAACGCTCAGAATTTAGTTTCACTTATTTTATATCCTTATATTTCTGAAAAACAGTTGTGTTGATTCGAAAAACTCGTGCTATTTTCGATAATTAATATTCTATGGGCTGGCCAATGAGAACATATTTCGTATAGAAGATAAGGTAATTGGATATTGAAATGGCTGCTTTAGGGATAAACAATTATTACATACAGTGTTAAATTTTATTGTATACAGTAGTACAATACAAATGTACGGAAAATTTTAACTGCTGTCCATCACAATTTAAACAGCTTTGAATCGACCTTACACGCTTCGACAAATAATTTTGTACAGGAATCTTTGTGTATTAATTGCGTGAAATGTAACTGTGATATATTTTTTCAGATCAGCAACAATTAGTGGTTTTCGACTATAAACTTTGTCCTTTGGTACCCCCCAACCCACACACAAAAATAGATTTAGTTATAAAAATAATATAACGGAACATCAGAGTTGTAATATCACTCTACCACTCTAATTTACTGTCCACCTACTTTTGGTTCACCATGTATATTTATGCAATAGATTGTAGCTGATATATTATTGTGATCATGGGATGTTTCTTCTTGAAAAGTAGAAAGTGATTGTATTGCGTTGTGGACAAACGTCGTTAGTCCTGGAAAATAAAAGTCACACCGAGAGGAAACGAAACACATCTTGTCAGAATCGCATCCTGTGTTTGGAGAGAGAATAAAAAGAGTGATATGCCTTATAGTTTTGCTGCTATACAACACTTCTTAGCGAGCGTTAAAAATAAACCCCTTGCAGAAAAGTCGAAACGGGAATTGATCTACATTTTTGTTGCTTTATTTTCTTATTTTTACTTTTAGATCTCCTGCAATCTTATATATTTGTAAAGTACATTATTTTGCGACAATACTATATATTATTCTTTCACCGTGTTTTCTTCTGCATCTGCCTTATTTTTATCAAGCCAAAAATAGATGTTTACTTAAATTCATCGGGAACTATTTTTGATAAATTCAATAAAACCAGGGCTTATTTTCAGCTTCCAGAAATGCTAATTAGCACCTTTACTTTCTACTGTTCTTTTAATGAAAAGGAGTATCATTTCATTTTTAGTTCCTAGTAATTGTAATGGAAGTGAGTACAGCGTAATTTTTATCGACAGTAAAATTGGAATTTTTAAGCCGAGTTGATATATTTTTTTTGCTATTTCCACTTGGCATTAATGCCTATTCATGGCGTAAAATGCAGGTTAAATTGGGTTCTCTAGCCTTGAAACACAACTCAAATTAAAGAATGAATAGCGTCTGACACATAAAGCTTATAAATATATTATACTAGCAGCCATACCCCGCTTGTCCATCAGAAAAAGCGTTCAATTAGAATGGAGCAAAAACAGCATAATATTTAGATGTAACATAGTCTATCTTCTTCAATTACTTTTAAGTACTTTCATTAAAAAAGGCATTTTGATTTAATGCAGTTTGGCTTTTAAATATTTGAATGCTTGATCTAATACTACCTTGAATTCATGGATAAAGCTTTCAAAATATTGTATAATTCTGGGATAAATATTTTCTGTGTTATTACGAATACAAATTATTGTTGTTCTTGATATTACTTTTCACCGTTTCCATAATTTGGCTTTCAAGAAGCTGACAAATACTGAGTTGAAATGAAATATGTACAAAATATTCGAACGATTATTTATTTTCTCTGGCCCACATATTTCAGTCATAAGCTCTGTGTAGATGGATATTTAAAAGTATTATACTATTGGACATATGTCTGTGTTGTGGCGCTTATCGGTTCTCAAAGTGTAATCTGTGGTACGAGTTCAAATTGCAACCAATTATTTTGTGTTCACTGAGCATTAATTCCACTGGTAGATTTGTGGAGCGAAGACGGAAATAAATAGGAAGACAAACAGCAAATAACAAAATTTCTTTTCGGAGTTGGAGAAGTTACGTATTCTTCCGGTTAATAAATTCATTCTTTGAAAATAAATATTTAACATTTTTCAAAGAATGTGTCGCATTTACGACGACAATTAAAAATATACCTGCTTCGTGACCACTTTCATGTGTATATAAGCAAAATTTCTAGACATGACAAGTCAGTAAGTTGTAAGGAACTGCAACATACGGAAACAGTTCACAATGAATCGACTTAAAAGATATTCACTTACTCATTTCCTCGTCTGCCACATCAAGCTACGTAACACTTATACTTTCCACCTCACTTTCACGATTACCTCTAAACAAACCACTGCCAACGAAGACCGTAAAAACCTTAAATACTCGTTTACGTTAACAAAAATTTAGTTGTAATTTAACAAAAATAAAAATATTCTATATTTTTATATTTAACCAACTTTCTCGCCTTTTTTTTAGTTGTGGGTTGACTCAAATTCGCAACAGATACAATACCCCAATTTGCCACCCTCGGCAGACAGAATAGATTCCTCTCTAGCTTTGAATGTCACCAAGTTTCTGATGAAGTCGATTTTGAATTTAAAACTAAAGAAATGTCATCGGAAATCATTAAACCTGTCTTTATGTAAATATGAGAAAAATTTACATGTAATAACAGAAAAGGAATATTTGGACAGATATTATGGCTTGCAACATGTTTAGAAATTTTAATTTAAAAATTATCCATTATTCATAAAAGTTTTTAAAATCATTTCCTCAAAAATGGTTATATCTACGATGAAAGAGAAATGAGTAAAAAAATAAATAAATGAGAAAACTTCATTAGTCAGAAAAAAAGCAGAAAAAGAACAAGATATAAAGAGCCAGAAGAGGACAATAGATATTGCATTTGAATTAGAATAGAATGCAGTTGAACAGAATATCACGAGCGAGAGGTGCGAGAGAGAAAAAAATAACTATTAGAATAGACACATTTGGATTTTGGATGTATACGCTTAAATCCATGAATCGATATACGAATGAGGAAATCTCATATGAACTAATGTCGAAGAAATTTTTATAGAAAAAGATATAAAGAAGGTAGTTTACGGCGATTAAAGCTGATATGCCAGAGCGGTACCAATAATATTACAAATGATTTTTGTTATTTTAATTATTATTCAAGGATCTAAGCTTTCTCTTTTTCTATAGAACTTATTTGTTAAATATTAAAATAGACATTCCTATAATGGGCAATTCAGATTTTTAAAATATAACACTATTTACATTCGATCTATTGCCCTCATCTTTGTTGTTGTTATCTCAATATTTTGGTCGTTCATTCAGATAAAAATACTATTAATTAATGACTTGTTAGAAAGAAAACGACTGATAATCGGGTTTCTATATACTTACGTTCCGGCCGATTCCTGCCACGATAGTTCAATTGTATTTTTTATTTAAATAAATCTTTGTTTACGATGTGAATTAATTATATATTTTCGAATATTTGATAAAGTTTTCTATTACGTTTAAGACAGCAACACAAATATCTGAGCAGAAATGAAAGCAAATTTAAAGATAATGTATTCTATCACCACTGAGTCTGATTTTATCAGACGAGAAAAAGATGAGATAAACCGGCAATGATCGAAATTTCTATGACAATATTGTGCTTGATTTTTGGACGACTACTACGCCTTTTATGTTAGAATAGGACCCGGTCTCTATCAATTTTTCACCGAAATTATGTACGATATTTGAACAGAGAAAACACTATAATACGTAAATCTAAGTGTGTTGAATGGGACCAACAGAAACATGTGTAGGACAAAAAAATCATAAAAATTAAAAAAATAAATGATCACACACGCATATATATATATATATATATATATATATATATATATATATATACGATAGCAAGTGTTAGGATGATTTGATAATTATACTTAAGTATTTCACTGAGTCTGAAAGAAACCTCAACAGAATGCACTGGACGGCCGTTTCGTCCTATATTTGGGACTCATCAGCAGTGCGCATCCACTACCAAAATTGAACCCCGGGCAGAAAGGTCATCAAGCAAACGCCATACCAACTGTTCAACGGGCCTAGGTAACGAAGAGGTAGCAAATCAGACTCAATATGGCGCCGCTCGCTCACATATTCCGTGGTTGAACTCAACTGAAATTCTCTGTAACCATAGGACTGTGCCCCTGGGAGCCACGACTACTATCTCCAAGCCGCTCAAACTGAAGCATTAGAAGCCGGATCAAGCAAATATATAGATTTCAATTCTCGGTAGTGGATGCGCACTGCTGATGAGTCCCAAATATAGGACGAAACGGACGTCCAGTGATTTTATGCATTCTGTTGAGGGTTTTTTCAGACTCAATTAATTACTTAAGTATAATTATCAAATCCTCCTAACAATTTCTATCATGTCTATACACACTATATCGTATTATTCAACAAAACATGTTTAAGTGACAATATGCTTCACACACACACACACACACACACACACACACACACACACACACACACACACACACACACACACGCATATATATATATACAAATATATATATATATATATATATATATATATAGAGAGAGAGAGAGAGAGAGAGAGAGAGAGAGTGAGTGAGAGAGAGAGAGAGAGGAGGTATTATCAGTAATCCCTTCTGGAATTTAATTGGGATTATTAATTAGCACTGATAAAATTTGAGCAAGAGTTTTAACGATTTATGATTTATGATAGATGATAGTAACAAATTTGTGTAGCTTACCATTTCCTTGGATTTTTCATTTTGGGGAATTTTTTAGAGCTTGCGTAACATTATTCTTTGTTATATTTTCCATTCTTTCCTAGGTTTATCCTTCATTCTTAGCTTCTCGTTCGATCCACACTGCACTGAGATTATATTCCTTGGAGTTGCTCCAGTTATTGTCCCAAATTGTTTGCTCTTCTCCAATAGATGCTGGCTTTTTGACTTCTATAACTGCTTTTCCAATTTCCCTGTAAAACCTGTCGATGTCTTTTTTAAATATTTTGTCAATAGAAACCTACAACGCTTTTTATATTGTCTTGTTCTACGTGACTTTAGTTGTAACTTCAAATGGAGAATTTCATATTATTATTATTATTATTATTATTATTATTGACTGAGAGAGATGTAATTACTATTATTATTATTATTATTATTATTATTATTATTTTCTTTCATTTCTATTGTATACTCATTTTCCTCTGGGTAATAACCAGATACCTAATGTCAGAAATAGGACAATTAAAATATATAACAATAAAAATACCTGCGATGCACGCGTTATATTGATAAAACACTTCGCAAGGTGTCAGCTCTGCTTGTTTTTCTTTAGGACTATCGGCTAAAAGTGATCCCTTCAATGAGTCTATCAAAACATTTTTCAGTCAGTCCGAGGTCCTCTAACCATAACTAAAATTGTTGTGGACTTCATGTGCCACATTGTGGTTATTATTATTTATTGTTAATGTTGTTGTTTACTCTTTTCGTTGTATAATACGAGTTACCCCCAAGTTTCACTCAGACACTTCAATAGAAATCTTGTTTTTTAATCTGAAAATCAAACAGAGGATTTGCTATGAAACAAGAGAGAAAAAAAAAACAATTTTCGTAATTGCATGGAGAGAAATCAGCGCAAAATATCAGAAGTAACAAATAATATGTTATTTTTATCTGAATTTCACATATTATTGAGGCTAGTACGAATTTGATCCAGCATTTTATTTCCTTCTGTTGATATAATTCCCAAATCCTCAGCAACAGCAAGCAATGATTGTATCTTTACATGACACAATCTACTGATTTCTATCTCGAGATATTTGAACTTACTTAATTTCTCCTATTTTTCAAATATGCTATTTTTTTTCAGTTAGGATTGATACATCTAGCAACATATATGTCTTTTCAACACAATTTTTCTCAGCTATATCTGGTTGATGTGATTACATTTTCGTTGCAGACTGAATGTTGAATTTCCAAATGATTATAATCTGTACATTCTATACAACTTACAATGGTTATAGACCCACCAATTCTCTTTGTCAGGGAGGCTGAATGAGCCATATATTTACCAACGTATATACAGGGCAGCAACTGATAATGTATATCAGAAGTTGTCTGACAATATAATATCTGTTAACTGGCTCTTCATTTAGTATTTTCATATATTACAAGAATAATAATGTCAGCTTTTTACAGATTAAAAGTTAATTTTAGCAAAGAATTTGAAGATAAACTGTTTACGACGCAAACATGGTTTAATCTATTCTACTGACATTCTGTTATGGTGTTGAAACCATAGAAAAAAAGACAGTCTCGGGTATAAAGTTAAACGGTATATTATTCACGGAAACGTAGTACAAAGTATGTGGACTGGAGAGTACTTCTCTCACTGGTTTCCTGACTCACTCATTCATACACTCACTCGGTGATACACTCTTGGTGTCTCACACCTGGTGACTTCCGATATTTCACAACCCCACATCGGTCGTATGTGGCACAAGGTCGGTTTAATTTGGGTTCTCCGAGCCCGTAGGCTCGGCCAAAAATATGTCCATTAGAACCCGTATAAACGAGTTCAGGGAATGTCTACCTTCCCGGACGATATTTTGCCCTGCGGCAAAGCCTCGTCCGAGTTCCTCTCTGCCAAAGCAGAGCGTTCGACAGGAGTCACACCTTACATGAGTCGTATATGGCACAAGGCCAGTTTAATGTGGGCTCTCCGAGCCCGTAGGCTAGGCCTAAAATATGCCCATTAGAACCCGTATAAAGTTGCAGAAGAAGAAGAAGAAGAAGAAGAAGAAGAAAAAGAAGAAGAAGAAGAAATTCAGTTAATCTAAGTAAATACCTAATTGATGACGAATTTATCTTAAGCTGTTATTAATATATGAAGGATATTTGACAATTACTGAGGATTCTGTAATAATATTTCTGTGCAATATGAATATTAACAGACGGAATAACATGTCATTATAGAAAGAAATTGTATACAAAATACTGTAGAAAATTAGAGGAAAAATATTTAACCACATCTGACAGGGTCAAAATGTGATTATGCGAAAGATATACTTGTCAATGTGAATAAACATTGGAAACACGAAACAGAGCATTGTACAGAAAATAATATTTGATGCGCATAAATTTCGAACGAATAACAGTTTTTCATGATGATAGGCTTTAAAAAAATGAAATTTTCCCTTGAAGATAAAATGTGAAAGAGTAAATAGTAGACGATTTCTGATTTCTTCCTAAGTAAATAAAGTAATTGAAGACTATAAAATTTTAAGAGTACTTATCACAATTAGAGTTATTGTAACCTCCCTGAATAAATTTATATACGATATATAATAAATCGAAATTGGATCAAGTGTTGAAGCGATCGAGATGCTAGTTTTTCTAATAGAATGTAGTATATAGAGGTCCAGACACTGATGATTTTCTGTAGAGAAAATACGTATAATTGAAGCAGTTGTTGACTGTTAACTTTCACAGTCATGGATAAAAAGCGAAACTATCTCGTCTTTTTTGCTAAACGTAATGTGCCGGGCCGTCGACGGAATCATGCATTATACAGCTCTTCAAATATGTAGGATTATTATTGTATAAATTTCCGATACTAGGACTGTTTTTTTTATTAATGATGGAATAGATTTCAGCAGAAAAAAATATTATTTTAATTACTTTATTATGGAATAAATATTTCATAAAAGTTCACGATGTTTTTTAATTCACTTTCATTCTGTGTCATATTGTTGAAAACATATAGGTTTAGGCAGATACGTGCTAGGTAAATACATTTACAAATATAATAAGATGCAATCCTGAGAAGCATACGGGAATATTGAAAAAATACATGCTGCCATTTAACCTCTAGGAAAAGCATTTCAGTACTACTTGCATGAAAACAAAGTACATACGTGATAAAATGATATCTCTAGTATTAAAATGCCGAAAACTAATACTTCTGATAACAGAAATCCAAATAATAATCATATCGTAAAATGTAGGAAATCGAAAAAAATAATGAAGAATATCAAATAATACAACAGAAGGGAGTGAAAAAAAAGTATAGAACAACGAAGCTATCCAGCATAATATATTTAAAATAATATCGATGAGCATAAAATGGCAGATATGATACTACATTCGGTGCCACAGAAATTTTCAGTCTGTACTCAATATTGTTATCATTCGTTTTTATTTCCGCCGTTATCAAATGAGACTTCTTTTGCCGTTTGCCATAATTCAACTAGAAATTTCATCTGCACAGGGAAGAAAAAAATGAGTGGAAAAAAATAATTGCCTGCTCCTGAAATATCAGATAAATGGTGAGAAAAAATTGAATGCGTTTCTGAATTCCTTTGAGCTACAAGTAATGGCTCGGAGCAATATCAGAGAATCCCCCAACACACACATCTACAAAAAATCACATGAAAAAATAGTAACAAATCATCCAGTAAAATTAATAGGCAAAAAAGTAAAATGTCCTACAATAGATGTGATGAATGAGATACGTGGTAGAATATGGCGCCAGGCACCATAGTCATCTAAATATTCATAAATACAAAGAACCGTATTAGAGTGTCACTCGCACATAGTTTCAAAAGAAAATTGACATATTAACAGCTAAAATGTTTTTATAATTTTCTGTTAAGACGTTTAAAATAACGAATGAAATAAAAACAACATGTGTATTCAGAGCAATTGTATTGAAATATGCAATCGGTGGAGTATTTCATAGGGGCTTGGATTGAAGAAAAAACGGAGAGCCGATTTCGAATTCCAGTCAAATCCAATACTGCTAGAACGCTCGGGAAAGGTATGAATTCTTCTTCTTCTAGGTATGGGTAAATAGCAGCACAGATTATATTCTATAGCCTTAGATGCCAACTGGTTTAGGAGAAGGACAAAACTTGGAGACTTTGTGCACCAGATCACAGCATTCAGCCATTCGAAATGTGTGGATGGTTCTGAAGGAAACCTTCACCTCTATAATCAAATCTAATATGCTGGTTCATGACTGTCGGTTCCTAGGAACTGATCTGCTTGACCCTCAGACGTAGAATTCGCCCGGAATATATATATATATATATATATATATATATATATATATATATATATATATATATATATATATATATATGTATCATATTAACGGTCAATACATATATATATATATATATATTTATATATATATATATATATATATATATATATATATATATATATATATATTTCCAAGAGGATAAAATCCAAATAAAGCTCAATGTACAGTACAGTACAATATATATATTAGTTTTAATGTTTGCTATATTTGAGGTAAGAATCACATAATATCAGAGGGCGTATGTAAATGTAATATATAAAAGTTCAAATTGGGATTAACACCAAGAGGTGAGCGTCCATTTTATGCTTGAACGCAATCTTCAGGCCAGCTGTGTTGCGCTTTGACTCGACAATATATATATATATATATATATATATATATATATATATATATATATATATATATATATATATATATATATATATATATATATATATATATTAGTCAATAGTGCTTTATAGGTAGTAATACCCATTGTTATTTGTAGCTATTTTATAGCGTTCTTAACATTTTTACTCGTAACTTTTTAATGATTATATATTTGTAGAGGATTTTTATCATTATTTCACATACATTTATGAAAGAGATTGTACTTTGTTAATTGGTTTATTATTCGATTAGTTTGTGATATATAGCTTTGCTTAAGCTACTGACATTGTCTAAACATACACACACACAGATAATATATACATATATATATATATATATATATATATATATATATTTATACATACATACATACATATATATATATATATATATATATATATATATATATATATATATATATATATATATATATATATATATATATATATATATGGTGTATTGCAAATACATTTTTCATACGTTGGTGCAAGGCCTTCGTTATACTTCAATGCAACAACTCATAACAAATGAAAATAATTTCCTCCGCTTGCTTCTACGCATGAATGCAACCGTCGGATCATTGACTGGCACACCCTTTCAAATATTCCCAAACGCTGTCGAATGGTTTCGCTGGCCCCTCGGACACGTTTATTAAGCCTCTCAACATTATTAATATCTGCTGCATAAACCAATTGATTTACATGGCACCACAGACAAAACTCCAAAGGACTGAGGTCTGGGGAAATGCAGGGCATACAACCGGTCATCGCCTACCTTATCGTCTTTCATGCATCGCGAACAATGTGAATAAAATCTGCTATGAATACACCATGCATGAATCACATACGTCTACAGATTTACTAACAAGTTTGAAAGTGTGTGCGAAATAAATTCCCTTTAGAAAACCCCTGTAAGATGATCTGAAAGAACATATGAGCCAAGCAGACAGTCACCTACAATTTCAGTCCACACATTAATCGTAAACTGATGCTAGTGTCTTTCCTGTATTGTATCATGCGTATGCCGATCCGCCCACAGATTGTGGGCTTGTAAATTTGTTATTCCATCTCTTCCAAATGTTTCCTCTTCCCTAAACTATGGTAAAGAGACAAACATCGGATCGGCAGTTTATGCAATAAACTATCGACAAAAGTTCTCCCGTGAACATGCACAAGTTGCAAGGGATACGGATACAGGAACTTCTCTTGCATTCCCCTCCTTGCGGTAGTATCAGCTGTACGACAGGCTAGGGCCACTTGACATCTGCTGAAACCTAGATCGTCTCCGACAACCTGTAGAATGTTTTTTTTGTGGTCAGATCAGATGTACAAGCGGATCCCGGTTGTTTCTCGATCGATAGATTATGATGCCACGGATCCTGTCTCGACAACGCTACGATAAAGAACAGCAAATGTTCCATTATCATTCGCAAGAACGCCTGTAAAAATCATATCTGCTTGCATACGATATGATTAAGAGCGTTTGGCCGATCTATTCTTATTAGTAGGGGGAATGATCAGGAACAAAATAAATACATATTAATATTGTATTATGTATTTGTATCCTCGCGTGTATTGAGATATATAAGTTTGTGTGGTAGCTTGCGTATATTTACGCAGAGTTATGTACACTTATGTACACATGGGCAACATCATTAAGTTTTTTCATTTGTCTTCATTATTTTTTCTACAGAGACATGTTTTAAGCATAGATTTCCAAATTTTTATCCAAACGTTTTATCCTTTTATTTTTTCATTTCCTTTTTTTTTTCCTTTTCCTTTTATTTCTTTTAAATTTTATTACTTTATTTTCCTTTGTTCCTCGTTTTTGTCTCGTCAGATTGTATCCTAACTGCTGCGCGTAGTTCTGGAAATGTAAACTTGGTCGAACAAGTTCCGACTACACGCGAGACGTCATCCCCACTCCACAACCTATAACACTCTTCATCTATGTTTACAATCTCACTCCTCCACTGCCAATTCTAAAACGTATAGAGACCGGCCTAACGCTATTTTACAGAGATCAAAATTTAAAATTTAAGTTTATTTTTATAAAATATTTCGCCAGCGAGGAATCAGAGATCGGGTTTTAAACTAATAATATTATCTCTACCAGAATTACACCTAAAAAAAAAAACATGTGTCCGTGAGTAATTCCCAATTCTACATTTATTTCTCGCCCCGGTGTTGAGGTGTGACACAGGTGTGTGCGAATATTCCGGACTTAAAATCATTCTGTCCGTGTTTCATTTCTGTCATATGTTTAATAATTAATATTAATAAATGTTTTCGTACTGATTATATTGGTACTTTTTCGTTTGTCCTTGTT
>OZ038496.1:80357426-80362426 GCA_964036315.1 Acanthosepion esculentum
GTCACCCCCACTGTTCTCCATACGTGCAATAGTGAGAGGGAAAGGATCATCCAGGCCATCATTAATGGTATCAACATTCATAATCATGCGGTTGCGGGGCCGCAAGATTTTAGAAGAAATGTGTGAACAGCCAAGACAACGAGGGGACAAAGGCAGAGGTTTAAAAATAATAAACCATGATTTTTATTTATCCAAAATGTGCAAGAGTTTACTGTCTGGAGAAATATATTTGTATCGTACCGTGTCCGGTATTACTGGTTTCCTTCAAAGTTGTTTCGGTTGTATAGGCGAAACAAGTGTAGAGTTGATCGGCGACGGTAGCTGGTCGACTGCCGGATTGGAGAATTGTCGGTGGCAGTAGCTGTTTGATCGATGTCGCACGAAGATTCGTTGGGTTAGTTAGGACGAGTCCCTAAACGAGGCTGAGTCAGAGTAGTGATACGATTTCCAGGGTGGATCTACCGCGGAGACGGGGTCGCGTTTCGAGGGTGTTGTTTAAAAATTCGCCGGGCAGGGCAAGAGGTGTACCAAAAACTAGTTCGGCGGGTGAACGACATAAGTCCGTCTTTACGATGTTCCTCAATGCTAGGAGAATCAAAGGTAGGTCGTCCACCCAATTGCTAGTGTCAGGTCTAGTGGCCAGGGAGCCCATTAGCCGCAACAAAGCTTCCATCTTCAAAGTCCATTCAAGAAACGTCAAGAGAACGGTGAATAAGTTTAAAAAAGCGATCAGCAGAGAGGAAAATGAACCATGAAGTCACAAGTAGATGCATCATCATTTCATGTTAGATCTATAGAGATCGATTGGAAAAAGTGGAATTCAATTAATACGACGGTTGTCACGTGATAGAGGAGGTTCCGCTATGAGAGTCCAAAGAGCAGTGAAAAAAAGATGTGAAAATGAAATCACACTTAAAACCTGTGAGGCAACTTGTTACTACAGGACAGAATGTTAGAAGGTTGGAACGGACGAAGATCATCTTGAATACGTTGGACAATTAATTATCCTGGAATATATATATATATATATATATATATATATATATATATATATATATATATATATATATTTGATCTTTCAATCCTTCATATGCTACTGATTCTAAGCTATGATTAATTAATGGACATTTCATTTTCGTTTATGATCAATTTCATCGCAATTCTTCTGTAAAGCTTAGACAGTAATTATGCATTCCTATTGCTCAAAATTATAAAAACCTCGGAGAATTCCAGTGAGATGTCCTTAATTATTTGTAATATGCAACGGTTCAAAAATTAATTTAATAAATGAAATTTGCTTTTACCTGTATAATGTTTGCATCGCGGTTACCAATGTTTTCGACGATGTAAATAAACAGTTTTCAATTAATCTATTGCAAAAGTCATTCGATGTTCCTGACATGGATATTTTGGTTTTGTTTTGTTTATTTTGTTTTACTTCATGTCAACTTCAATGGGTTATTAATGCCGAGATTTTTATTGCTTTTATTTTTTTTCAAAAAATGTATTGTTGGTATTTTTTTCAAAAATATATTGCTGGTATAAACCTATTTTTACACTTTCATAGTTTGGAGGTAAACATTTTTTGTCCATCACTGGTACCGTAACAGGTGCCACCGCCTCGGGCCAGGGTGGACAACGGAACATTACCAATTAAGAGGTGGTTCCACGCTTCTCAAAACCTCCTGATAAGAAGCCTTGCCGTCGGATGTAGTTTATCGTCATACCCCGGACGGTTGGATATTTTGAAAGGAGGCTGAATAATCGAGCACCTTTGTTTAATCAATGTTTTACATCCAGATGATTACATTGCATTTACTCTATAATAAATAGCGGCATTTTATGGATTGAACATTGAACAGTTATATTTCAAATGAAGATTGAAATAATGACGATGGTTCTGCTAATAATTGTGAACGAGATCCTTTTTTGAACACTCTCGCATATGTTTGTGAAGTAGTAAACACATTGACAACTACATTACTTGTTCTCATCTAATAGTAATATCCGTAAGTTATTGGGACATTTTATTATACGATAATATTTTGATATTGACGGTTGATCTATTTCGGTATATGTAAATGGTAAACTTGAACCTATAAAACGATTTAACATCGGTTATTTTGCAAAGAGACATGACAGTTTGCTCATTTCTTGAGACTGGCAATTTATCAAATATATCCAGAAATTCATTTCGGCATTGCTTTCAATATTCAGTGGCATTATGCGATCTATGAAACTGGTGGGTGATCAGATCAGTTACAATTACTATTTAGAATGAACTTCGAAAATGAAAAGAGGGGCGCTTCTTGAGTTTAATGGGACGTACATATCAGAAGAGTGTTCCTTCTCGACTGGCTGTCAACAGATTTAAGGTAACCTAGTCGGTTCTATAGTTTTTCACGGGTAAAGGAGAGGTATTCTGGGTTATACGAATAGGTGTCTTAGCCTAGTGAAATAACTGACTCAATCAGAATTAAGTAATAATAAACACCATTCATTGTACTTATGGCTTATCATCTCAACATGCTAGACGTAGATAGGAAACCACATCAAATATACGCTTCACTACCACAGATTTGATTGTCATTTTTTTTAACATAACGTATACGTCGCGTCTTCTGCATTAATGGGAATCATTGTCCATGAGCGGGAGTAGAGGAGGGAAATCATGATTGGATGTCGAGACGGTTTTTGTTACATTTAAAGGATAATGCAAAAAACGTCTTATGAGTCACGAGTAGATAATTCAAAAGACTCTCAAACGATAGCCATCTGATTTAAATGGATTAAACAATGCGAAAGCATTTCCACCTGAGACATGGCTCGTGTAACTAGAACAGGCTACCCCAGTGAGCGAAATAAAGGGTTGTGTTCGATATTCAAATAACCTGAAGGAGGCCAGAGGGTACAAGAGCCAACACTTTGTAATAAATATGGCGACAAAGATGAAGACAATAGTCCGAATAATGTGAATAGTGTACATAATACCTCATCTCAGAAATATAGAGAGATAATAATAATAATAATAATAATAATAATAATAATAATAATAATAATAATAATAATAATAATAATAATAATAATAATAATCATGAAGAGATTTTTGGCCATGTAATATCTCAGGGATGTATTTTATTCAAAATTAATTTAAATAAACACATGACAGTTTCCTTAAATATATTCTTTGGAAATATATGCCAAAATTATTATCTTCCTTGTGTCGAACTATGGAATAAACACAAAACCCCCATCATTACTAACACGTGAAAATGTTAGTTCCGATGTTTGGACATGTTTATACACACTGACCACACTATAGAAACAAATAAATACAATATAATCATGAAAGACTTCAAAAACCTGAATTACGATCACATAGACATGACTATTCGGTTTAATATAACATCAGAGTCAAAGGATTTGACTAACTTCAAAAATACAAAGCCCTGGAAACATAACTTTAATTTGAAAACAGTCAATTTTCCCATAATAATAAGGACTCTGGGAATGATTGAAAGGGGTACTTATGCATAGAATAAGAAGATCCTAGGACACACTGCCTGTGTTAAAATAGATTTTATTAATGGGCATCGCTCAAATAATCGTTATACAGTATCGTAATGTAATTTACACAATTCTTCACTACAGAATACTTCCTACACATCAAGTACATGATACATTATTTGCAAATCATTGTATCAATGAGAGGAACAGGAAAATATGAAACAATAACAATATATACGATTTATGTTCTAAATATGCTCATACAATATAATCCATGGAAAAAAATATCTGTCAAAAAGAAAGAAGTGATTTTGATACATCATTGTATTCGATATAGAGATATTATTCTTTTCTCAAAATAGAATGCATAAAACTTTTATCTGAATCTTCTTATGCCAAAATAGCTTTCAATTACTTTTTCCTCTTTAATGTCATGTTTATTCATTGAAATCGTTTAACTATCTTATTTTTGGAAAATACTATATGATGCGTATTTCGTATTAGACCAGTGCCAGGTCTTTTATCTTTTATGCGTAAGAACTGATGTCGGAATCTCACAAATGGGTCTCCTAATGAGAACGCCAGACGTGAAAGATCCGTTAGAACTCTAAATAACCTGATATAGATTTCGAACGAACTATTTAGCAAAGACAAGCAAAGACTTCATCGGATAAAATGCGAACCGATATTGCGAGGAAATAACGTAATTAGCAATTGATGTGTTACTCGCAACAGATTCGCTAATGGTGTGAACCGAGGTTGAAGTCGAAATCGACGTCACTTACACGCGCATCTAGATTGGAATCTCGACTCAATTTCGCTTGTTATCGCTTAGACGCAAAAGAAGAGAGAGATGAGGAGATTGATTTTCCAGGGTAAATGAAAAAAGAAAACAGACATGTGGGATTCATTATATATTTTGTACCATATTTATTTTATTTTATTGGTATATGTTTAAATTCTTATGTAGATATGGCTTCACCTAGTTAGCTCGGATGGAAGATGAGTTCAATTTTGAATCGTTCTCACCTTACTTAATTTTTTAGAGTACCCGTTAAACGTAGAGAACGACTGATGAAATAAATACTAGCAAAAGAAATATTTTATCTTAGGACTTAAAAAAATATCACTATTCGTGATTTGGCTTTTTTAAACATTTTTTTAGAGATAATAATATTTTTTGTATCTGTCTATATTTCTGAGATAAAGTATTATGTACCCTATTTATAACAGCAATAATTGCAATATGAGTACTGGTAAAGAAATGAGCTGAAGACTTTAGATTTATAATACCCAGAAATTCATACCCAGATGTCCACAAGGCTATATGGCACAGTGGGTAAAGGCGTTAGTTATATCCAGTCATTGGCCCCAAATAATGTGCTTTAAGGTTGTGGAGAATTTGCAAGGGGAATTAACAGGAGATAACTGACATCCATTAGACATGGCACGTGGATCTAGAACAGTCTACCCCAGTGAGCGAAATAAAGAGT
>OZ038496.1:80367426-80377426 GCA_964036315.1 Acanthosepion esculentum
TTTTTAAATTGATAAACACAGTCTTGCCTCAGTCATTAGACTAAAACGTGTTACATGAATATTCTGTGAAATAAAATATGCTTTTTTCACGCTGAAGACGTATCGATTAACTTACATTTATGTCACTTCTGAATTTAAGACATTATGACTATCCGTACATTTCTTTTCATAAAAGACATGTGCATTTTCATGAGTTCTTGCAAAATAGAGTAGTTTCATTTTTGTCGTTGCTTACTCCGTCGTTTTGTAATTAGAGATGTAACTATGGTAGGCTGGTGGCCATCCAAGACTATAAAACCGACTCTTATTGGACTAATGTCTACTGCGGAGAAGTTAATAACTATAGCCAGGAGAATTTGAACGAAAGGGAACGAAACAGATAAGTAAGATTTCACAAGATAATACGTCAATGCGTTGGTTACCCACTGTAACGAGACTGACCACGATTTTGGCAAAAAAAAAATACTTCTCTGATCAAATGAGAAAAAAAATAATTCACTATGACGTAAATGACTAGACAGTACATTAATAGCGAGGTCATCTGCAGTAAATTTGGACCCTGGCAGAACTTTTAATATTACACTTTGGAATACCTACTTACGGAAGTGAGAGCAAGAAAGAGAAAACGATTCTAAGTGATTTCGACTGATAAAGAAAAAAAAAAAAACTTCTAAAATTCCCAGCAACACACTGTCGGACGTATGTGTAGTCCTATCGACAAAACAAATTTAATCCAATGAAGTCTTCAAGAACGAAAGGCGTTCTAAAGGTTCCCCCCACCCTCCAGACACACATACTCACAAACACGCTCACACACACAACACACACACACACAACACACACACACACACACACACACACACACACACACACACACACACACACACACACACAATTGGTGCGATGGATAAATTGTCGTCTAAATAACACAAAGTTGAAAATAACAATGGTATGTCGTTTTACCCATATATTTATCAAAATTACACGTAACTATCTTGAAATATGAATTTTACTAAATAATTACACCTTTGGCTTCAACCATGGCATCCAGGCTACTTCGGAATCTCCTGCAACTCTTCTGGGCGGTCATTTGATGCTGTTGATGAATGCTGCCATAATTCTTGTCTTCAATTCATCTTTGCTGTTACAAGGAGATTTCATTGTCTCTCGCTCAACAGCGCCCCGCACATAATAATCATGGGGGTTGCAGTCTGAGGAGTTAGTTAATTGTGATGTGGTAGCATAAATTATCTGACATCCAATACTGGGTTCTCCTGATTGTGTGGCATGGTACAGAGACATGTTGCGACCGTCTTGACCCAGGGCATAACTACCTTGTTAAGGAACTTGATGTAGTCCTCCGGGTTGTGCCTGATGCTTTGTGAGTGTCCTACATAATTTTATGTAGTAGATAAAAAATAGCTTCTTTAAGAAACTAGTAAATAATTTAAATCTATAGCATTATTTGGTAAATTAATATGCAACTGTTGAATCAATGTAAATACCCATACATGCATGACGTTACTAATAATACCAGGGTTTTAGTACAAAATTATAATAAATCCAAATTAATCTTACAAATAGAAACATAAGCCATATATGGTGCAACGAAGTAAAATTAAATATAAGAAAAAAGCATAATCAAATTTTAAATTTTAAATAAATTGTTAGGTAAAATTTAAACTATGTTTATAATTTACTGTTCATTTCTTTATATTAATAAGTAAATGTTATTGAATCTAATAAGATCCAGTTTTTCATCTAAGCACAGAAAACAGGGTACATATAAATACCTCAATGTCCTTGCAGTTTAAAAAAGAATTTCATTTCACCTTAAGAGTCTTATTAGAAAGGTTTTAGACTCCAAAAATATTTATAGTTATGTATTATTTCTGTAAGTTCTATTTGTGAAGGACAAGGATATATATATATATATATATATATATATATATATATATATATATATATATATATATATATATATATATATATATATATATATATATGATGGACTCTCCCGTCGAACTCGACGTATGAGGGTCAGACAGATCAGTTCGCAGAAACTGAAAGCCCGACACCCGCACAGGATTTGATTATAGTGGTGAAGGCTTTGTGCAGGGCCATCCACACTTTTTGGAGGGACGAATACAGGGACCTGGTGCAACGGATGCCACAAGGTCCCCAAACGACCCTCCTCAGGTTTTGAATTCAGAGTTGTCCTTCTCCTAGAACAGTTGCCATCCAAGGCTATAGAACCCAGTCTGTCCTGCTATTTACCCATAGTTGGAGGGAGAAGAAGAGGATTCACACCTTTCCAAAGGGCATTAGCACGTAAGTGAATGTAATGGATTCGACTGGAATTCGAACTCGGCTCTCAATCCAAGCCGTTATCCATTACTCCAACGTGCCTCTATATATATATATATGCATGCGTGTTTGTGTTTAATATACATCAATAAAACAGGATAAAATGCACAAGTATGTCTTTGGTGACACGGGCACTGGTGTTAAATTTCAATTTCGAACGAGTAGTGGGTTTTTTCAACCATTTGAGGTAAAAAGCTAGAACACTTCTTGGAACTAGCCTAATTCGTGATATGCCGTTTGCTGCACTTGTGGCAACATCACAAAAAGAAGCCCAAGAACTGGCCAACCGTTTCTCTGTTGCATGCAAATCATTTAGGCTTACCATTAGCATAAACACAACGGAGTTAATTCACCAGCCCCCTCCTTGTCCAAATCAGCTTTGGGGCGTCAGACTCACTTCCACCAGTTCATCAATTCCCAGACACTCCTATACAGATTGATTGGGATTACTTTGAAGTTATTTGGATATTTAGGAAGTAAGATGAATGCATCTGCATCCCTTGATGATGAAAGCATAAATCGGTTCGCCAAAGCTACAAGTATATTTTGGAAAATTTGCCACAACATATCGATTGAGACAGGTATCAAATTGAACACGAAAATACCGGTCTCTAGAGCAGCCGATTTCAGCACGCTGTTGTAAAGCTCAGGATCGTCGAGTCCATAGAGCCATAATATCGATCAGATTCGATAAAAGCGCGATATAGTCTTGACAAATTTATTTCGGTTCAGCTCTCTGGGGAGGAAGTGTGCGTTTGTAAACAGTCAGTATTACGGCTAATAATGCAAGACTCTTCGGTGAATCGAATCGAGTTCTCTCAGTCACTGTGTGCTTATCTAAAAACAAATTAGCTTAAAATCACCTTCATCCCGTGCGCCAACGGCTTAGTGTTAGAATGTCCGACGGACGCCAATTCACTCGGGTTTCGATCCTAACTAGATGCAACCGGGCGTCTAGTCACACTGATGAGCTGTGATACTGCGAAACAGTCTGTCTGTGGATGACATATATATATATATATATATATATATATATATATATATATATATATATATATATATATGTGTGTGTGTGTGTGTGTGTGTGTGCGTGTGTGTGTGCGCGCGCGTGCGCGCGCGTGTGCTTGTGTTCAGTATCTATATCAATAAAGCGCAGTGTACATGTGTCCGTCCGTTTTCCGACCTCGGCGAATATTAAACCACCTGAAATAACAGGTATTAATTGTGGAGTAATTCCCGGTTTCGTCCTTTGTCATCGGCCTTCGCTATAAAACGTTAATTATGTACGTTAAAATAAACTTCTAACCTCCTCCTGTTATTGAATATTCCTAAATTACTATACAGTAACCATTGTAGTTACACACAATTAAAAATTAAAGTAAATATTTCATTTAAAGTTAAATTTAAATTTCGAACATAGTGGAAGAATTAAAAAAAAAACAATTCTTTAATAAAGAGTTAACTTTAATTTCGCTTTTCATCGTCTAATTAATCTGCAATTAAAACTTATGCGGCGCACGGTACTTTGCTCATATTTTTTTTCTTTTTCAAGCTCGCGTACTGTGATGTATTCGAAATGTTGCATAGTTCCTGTTACCTAATGTCTTTTAAGAGTGGGTTTATGTAAAGGGATCATAAAGAATAGTGATTTTAAAAGAAAATATTTACGCGTAAAATAAATGTAAACAAACTACGGAGACCAGTTGCGTATACGAAGAAAGATTGTGCCCAGTGAAAGCGTCGAATAAAGATAAAAATAATTTTATTTTCTCTAAACATTTATCACTTTTACGTACATAAGACGCTCAAGGTAAGATGGTCGAAGGTCCAAAGGCCCGACGCATGGGGTAGATTAAAGTCAACCCGAAGGGTTGCTTCTAGGCTTACACATCGATATAACCAATTTTAATTACATATGTATAACCCGGACTTCGGATTTTATAAAAAATGTTTCATTTTAAAAGCAAGCCTAAAAGCATCGAATTACATTTCTTTTTGACAATTAGTTATTTTCTGTTTTCTAAGTTGTAAAGTGAGACAATAAAAACGAAATATCATCAGCATAAATACGAGTTATTGTGATATTAATTACAGCAGTTATGCATATACACCATACATATAAACAGAACAGTGACCATTTTATACACATGCGTTCCCAGCATAATTTTTCTCATTCGGTTTAATAACGTAAAAAAAGAAAACCCCACAACAATACACAAATAATAATTACGATATCAAACATAAGTTTCCTTAGTCGTAATCCATTTTCTTTGATCCAATTTCTTTAATATATCTCTGATATTTCAGGCGCTACCTTTCCGTTTTCTATATTCTATGGAATCTATGGAATTCTATTTGAATAATATAGCAAGGGTAATTAAATCACTACATGCGCGACAATCGCAGTTCTCATTATCCTCCGTATTTGTTTTTCTCTAATCTCCCGCTTAATATTTCCTATCCAGATCTGTGTTGAAGGCTTTTTCCCATTTTCCATTTTTTCCATTTGCCTCGTTGAATGTTATCGCGTTTCTTCCATCATTCTTCGCTTGTATTCCTCATTTGTTCTACCCGCCATAGCGCTTCGTGTTATCTTTTCTTCCTTATATCCCTGCAATTTATTATATTAATCAGATGTCTTTCGTCACAGCGTGATATCTTCCGCATGTCAAGTCAAAGATAAAATTCTGAATCCTTATAAAAGCGATGTAAAACATTTATAAGTACGTATTATTAGCAATTTTCAAATGATTTCGTCCATTCGCTTATATATATATATATATATATATATATATATATATATATATATATATATATATATATATATATATATATATATACATATATATATATATATATATATATATATATATATATATATATATATTTATACACACACACATATATATATGTGTGTGTGTGTGTGTACATATATATATATATATATATATATATATATATATATATATATATATATATATATAAGCTATTCAGAACGAGACTCTTGGTAATTTTGAAGAGCGGGAGGTTTTGACGTACTTTCATTTCTAAGCTGTGATGCTATGTTGCGCTGTAAGATGCAATGGCTTCCGGCTTTCTCAAAAGTAGAATGATTCAGACGGAAGTTGAAAGAATTTATTGGCATCTGTTGAAGAATTTCATAATGTGCTCATAGGAGGCTTAAAGAGTTATCCAACATAAAGATATAACGAAAGAGACACAGAGTGCATAACATCCAATATCATCTACTCTTGTTGTTTGAAGACTTATTCAACTCAAAGGGCCTTTTACAGAATATATAAATCTTCTGTTAATAACATTTTTCAGACATATCTTAAAGTAAACATGGAGAAAGTCACTTGTACAGCATAAAATATTTAAACGCGTTTTACGGGAACGATGTCCACATATATTTCGAAAAATAAAAAAAAGTATCATTGGACGTTTATTCTGAAATATATGTGTTTTCAGGTAGAAACTGGTGTGGTGAACATTGTTTTTTGTTCTCTGTTTTGCTCTGATGAGAGAGGACTGATAAAACTATTTTTAATCGTTATATTTCGATATTACAAATGCATAATAATATACATCCGTTGTTGTTATGATTTGAGTCTTTTTTTACGAATGTCTCTTTTAATACGTCTGTTTTTATTGCACTAATAAGAAAGAAACTTCTACGTCTTGGAAACAATAGGCTCAATGAATATTATAATGCGTATCAGAATGCATACAACGTATCGGAAACTGTGCAAAAGTTTTAAAGATATCTTTATTTGTAATTTTACTATGCAATTTTGATACAATGTAGAAAATCATGATAAGCAATGAACAAATTTATGAGAGCAATATAAACAGACATTAAAACGATATTCATAACAAAAAAGGGAAAATTTATGACAAAATAGAAAAGCAAATCAGCTAGAAATTTAACAGGTTAAAATCGTTTTGTGTCAGCCCCACTATATCTTCCCAACTGAGCAATGTTGAGAAGAAAAACATAATTCAGGCCTTCGGTAATGGTACCAACATTCATTCCCTGGCTTCCATCTTCAAAGTTCTTTCAAGAACCGTGAAGAGAACGGTGAATATGTTTAAAAAAGAGGGAACATAAGAGAGGAAATCTGGATCAGGAGGTCCCAACAGTAAGAGGGATCATCTTCAAATTAGAGTTGAATACATACTTGTTGTCAAAGTAGAGTATAATAGTGTCATAAGAACCTCAGAGAATTCCAGAATGAATTCCAGTAAGATATATTTAATCATTTCTAAAATACAATGTAACAATTGCAACATTTTTGCTTTTATACTCGGTATATCTATCTATCTATCTATCTATCTATCTATCTATATATATATATATATATATATATATATATATATATATATATATATACGACTTTCAGTAAAATAGCCGCCATAATAGACCACCCACAATAAGCTATATAAACAAATTTTTACTACGTTAATAAAAGCACCGATCAAAATAAATAAAAAATAAATAAATAAAAATAAAATAAATATAAAGGATAAAAAACAAAAGACTTCCGGTAAAAACCTGCCAAAAATGACTACTCACAATGCACCGCTAACCTGTATATATGAATAGCCGAGAAAAATAACAGCACCCGTGGCCCGATGATTGCATCTAGCATGAAACAGACTGTCGCCTCTAAGTGTTGACTTCTATGTTCACTTTTATATTTACATACGCTCTATCTCTGATATTGAGCACTTTATCCCATAAATATAGCACACTTTAAGACTATATATATATATATATGTGTGTGTGTGTGTGTGTGTGTGTGTGTGTGTGTGTGTGTGTGTGTGTGTGTGTGTGTGTGTGTGTATTACTTCAATTGGTAAATATAACGAATACAAACAACTAGACTGTTAATCTACTCTTTCCCCAGAGCAAATATCCAGAACAAAATTTTATATACAAACGAAACAAATATAGAATTTGAGGCTTTAAGACCATCAACCAATTCAGATACATTTTGATAGGCAAACCTGGGAAGAGTTTGTGGGCACTTATCAAACAACAAGCTTCATCAGATATTCCCAAGTACAATTGACATAAGTGCGTTAATGTCTCAAGTTTCGTGATAGCTTAAAATTAAAAATCACCAGTCGGTCGTACACCTGGGATACATCCTCAGTGTCGAGTAATATTAATAGCGATTATCACTGAATCTACTCTCATTTATGTCACATGCGTGATAGCTTTCTGACGAGGCAAGTTCCTTTCCGCAGTAGGTTGCCATTTCTTTCTGCGGTAGAAAAGAATAGGATTCAAACCTTTCCCAAGGTTATTAGCGCGTAAGTTAATGCAATTGATTCGACTGGAATTCGAACTCGGCTCTACAATTCCTCAATCCGTTACTCCACGGTGCCTCATCGAATTAAAACTGATTCCAGAAGCTTTAAATCCTGTCAAAAATCTCTTTGTAAACAGGATATATTAAGTCCTACAAATCTTCTCTCTTTCATATTAATGTCCTTTTAATATGTATGTTTCCATTTTGGGTATAACATATTTTACCCCTGCGAAATTATTTCAATGAAAAATTTCATAAACTATTATTTATCAATTGAAATTGATTAAACAATATTAACGAAAGTCGTAAAATAAATTACCCGAGTCATTTTTAAATATTGTATTTCAATACATTCTTGCACATAGAGCACCCTAGGAAAAATCGGCGGGGATACTTACTTCAAACAATAGAGAATGAATTCCCTACAAAATGAGAGACCTCGTCGACAAGTCTCTTTTTTCCTATGATCTCCTTAAAACGTTAATCCTTAAGCAGTTTGGTCGCATGGCTTCATAGTTCTCTACGGGGATTAACCTGAACAGGTCCCCAATATTCTATTCAAAGAACTCGAGTGAAAATGGGAACGGACATTAATATATACATCACGTGGTTTATGTCATACAAAAGCTATATTTATTAGGTATATATTAGGTATTAATATCAGGATTAACCGGTGCATTAAATTGTAGAATAAATGATATGCCTCATTAATACTTAAGTAATATTTTTTGTATTCCAACTATTTTCAGTAACACTATCGTTTAGACACTAAACCAATCTATACATTTTCAGTAATAGGCTCGTTTAGGCCGTTGCAAGTTTACTAATATTGATAACTCCCAAGAGTCATGTTCAAGTGTATATGAAATTGTCTTCGTGATGTAAGCATTGAAAATTATTTAATCGTTATTCCAATTATACATTTTGATAGGCTGACTAAAAATATACTTCTTTTATACGATAACGAAATTGTCTATCGGAAATCATACGATATTCCATTTGAAATTCCACGCCAAAATAAGGTTGTACATTGAATATATAACCATATTCGAGTGTTTTTATCTTTCCCTCTGGATCAACGAAATAATTCCTGTCTATGTTGATAATATTTCTATAGTCTATTTCGTACATTTCTATTTTATACGATTGATGGCCGTGTCTCTTTCTCCACAGTATAGACATTTTCTACTTCTCTGTATAATCTAGGCTTCGGAATTGATATTATTGGTTATGCGTTGTTATTTTTCTTTTTCTTCTTCTTCTTCTTCATTTGCGAATCCTAGCGCAACTCCTTTGTAAGCATAGTATAGCTGTTATCGGCGCGGAAAATGGATTTGGAGAATCGAGTGCAAATTCGCACAAATGCCCTTGAGAGAATATATGAATAGATCTATTTTTCCCTCCAGCTATGATTTACAAAGCAAGAAGGATTGGATTCTTTAGTTCCGGTTAGCAAACAGACACAAAGGAAGGGCAATTTAATTTCGGGAGAATAGAATCACTGAATTAACAACCGTTTGAACGTTCGGCCATCTACTCCAAACCATAAAATTATTTCCTACTGAAACCACAATAGGACTACAAACCGAGGTTTGACTAAGTCTTATACTCGACAGTGTGTGTACAAGATCAATCGACAGATAAATGGTAATTCCTTCAATTCATAAAGGAATTCTTATTCATTTAAATTTGATTCTGCTATTTTTAGCACAGATCCAACTGCGCCAGCTATTATCGTTATAATCATAAAATTCATATCTTACATTTTTCTAGCTAGGATTTGTTATATTTTCAGTCTATTAATTTATTTTCTTGTTACTACTGGAGATGGCTTATTCGTGTTTTTTTTTTTTCAAATTAAGTTAAAAATTAAAATTCTGCCCTCATTAATGAAAGTGGTATACAGGCGATATAGCAATATTCGGTTTAACATTTTCAACTTATTTTCACGGAAAAAAAATTATTTATTTATTTATTTATATATTAATTATTATTATTATTATTATTATTTTTATTTCCTTTGATATCTGCCGTTTACACATTTCTTTCCGGGTCCCGCCCAGGGAACTAAGGTTAGAAATGGTACCATGACACTTTCCACTGAAAAAAAAAATATATATATTACATAGAAAAAGCCCTTCGTAAAGTGTGGGCTGTACTTGTCAGAATAATTTTTTGTATCTCTTTGAGACATGGACCTCCAGGGATGCCTTCAATTAGTCTACTGGAATCATTTCCAACCAATCCTAAGACTTCAGGGATTGTTGATGTTCCCATGTGCCACATTTTTGAAATTTCTATTTCAAGGTCTTTTT
>OZ038496.1:80379926-80409926 GCA_964036315.1 Acanthosepion esculentum
AATTTACAGATATAAGATACCTTTGTAAGATATTTTTTAGGTATATATGTTTGTATTTAACATCCTTTTGGGGTTGCAATCGCCGAAAGTTAGTGTAAAATTATCGCATGTTTGTGGTGAGTAGTCATTTCGTAACTGAAATAGACCGATGACACGGCAGTTTTATAAAGATTTTTTTTAGCTATGCATGATACTCACCCGTAATTTTGGCTATTAATTTTTTAGAAAAAAAAACTGCGTATTTTACATGTGGAATTACGTTACGTAAAACTCATTTTTATATTTACATACTTGTTGTAATCCTAATAGCGAAAATTACACTTTTATTGACTATGTGAAGAGAGGAGATTATAAATAATCTCCCCTAAACAAGACCAGGAGATTATCCATACTCAATTTGAGGAAATGCCTAGTCAAGTATCTGATACTATATCATTTTTAAACAACAAAAAAGTAATATCCTTTATTGTATTACTCACTCATTTTTTACTATTATTCTTGAAAACGTGAGATTTGCATTCATTTAAATTAGATAGAAGTTTATTCCCACATCTCTAAATTATGATAAGCGACCGATTTATCTACACTTGACAATCACCTTTCAGAAAAAATATTCGTATATTAGGAAAAATATCAGTAAATATATGTACAAAATATCTATTGATCTTAGCAATAAAAGAGCATTGTCTAGTCAAATATAGCGAAATTTGAATTTTGTTTATTCAAAAGAGTATTTGTATTATAGAAATTCAGTGTATGATTTGAATTGTGATATTATCAGTCACTCTTAAATATTTTAAAAGTTCATCAGAGATTAAAAACATATCGATAATGTTATATGAGAATTTGAGGGAACTGAACAGTGATTTGGTATGTTAAGACATTTTATAGATAAAACAAGTATAATTTGCAATTCACAGAAGAAGTCCTCTTAGAATCCCACCAGATATAAAGCATCAACGTCTATGGATTCAGACTATTTTTTCTATTGGTTAATGTTGGATTATTTCATTTTAGCCTGGATTATATGGTTCCATATTGTCTGTCAACATAGTTGACCATTCTTTTAACAATGTGCCATAATGTTACCTCTAAGCAGAGAACTGTAGGTGGAAATTGAGTTAAATTTAAATTTCAGTTTAATTAAACAGTAAATCATGCCGTATCTAATACAGCCGACTAAACATTAATACAGACCATTAAACATTAAATTTTGAATAATTAACTACCATGTGTCAGAAGATATTACAAAGAAATATTCTACAACAACCGACGCTAGCCAACGAACAGATCCTCAATAACTCAAAAACACATGATTCTTGAAAATGACTGAAAGGGTGCAAAGAACAATCATGACAGTTTATCCAAAATTTGAAGAGAAATACAAAGGAATTGAGGATGAATGGTATGTACGTGCGTTTGTCTGTGAGTGTGCGCGCGTGAATGCTATTATCAAGGGAAGGTTGTATAATCCATCTGAAATGTCATCATATAAACCGAAACCAAGCCATTTATGCCAACATGCCTCACTGTCTCTGCCGACAATACATTTGATGTTTGTAACAATCTTTGCAGATCATTATCTGGATTGTGAAGGCCCAAGCTTGTATATAGGAGAGTTGTAGGTCAGGCTGTCCCAATCGACCCAATTATGGATACAGATATTATCATATATTCCTTGTACCTATTAATACCGAATACTCGTCTCCCGAGTCATCTTAGTTCGTTTCCTCCATTCTTTCTTTTCCATGTTTGGCGTTTTTTTTTTTTTTTTTCAATAATTTTCATCTATTCACTCTTTGAAAAATCCCGTATATTTACTTTTACATGGTAAAAATGATCGTTTACATAATGTCATCTTAATTCCGATTGTATAGATAGATAGATAGATAGATAGATAGATAGATAGATAGATAGATAGATAGATACAGCATAATCGTATGTCTTATATTTTTTCATTCAATTTTGTAGATAAATGAACGTTTTCATGTATAACTCACTTTCGGTATTTATTCCTATGAACTATTCTATTCCTTCTGTCTGATTGATATTCCCCTCAGTGTGACAGATATATTAATGCTTCTAGTGGATATTGGTGAGTGGAAGAGACGGGATATTTCTTCCTGGTTTTCAAGAATCCGATTAGCATAATAATAATACAAACTTAAGGTATTTCTATGTCATATTTTTCTCAGAGAAAATAGATAAAGAAACAAGAGGAAACTACTAAATATAAAATTGCATTAACTGTATACGTTCAGAATGACGACAGTAGATATATTGGCCTCAGGTCACTTTTTACGTGAATTATTAGTGATTCCTCTGCTACTATATACACGTCCAGCGATTTTGTTATGTAAGTCGATGTTTCCACCATTGATCTGGTTATTAAAGTTATTATAGTTATAAATTATCTTTATATATCCATTATATATTGTTTAAGAATTTCTGATTAACAGATTTCAGTTATTTTCACTGTATTTTTTTATTGTAATATAATTTTTGTATTTGTCACGCAAAAAAAAAAAAAATATATATATACAATCAGGTATACGATCTGCTAGTCAATCCATTTTGCAGACACCTGCTACGGCACTTTTGGGTCTAATGAACACCTACAGAGTCCACATGCGTTTATATGGCAACTATGATTGGCGGACCTTTCCGGGAGTAGAGCGCATTATTTGTCTTTATTTGTTAACTGATAGTTTTCGACCACTTATCCTCAACGTTAAGCAATGTCGGTCCTGGTCAGTAACTAAATAGGTGACTGCTTGGGAATCCCAGGTGTTGTAAGATTGGATATAGGTTTTGTAATGGATAATGTCTCGGAATTTTTAATCGGAGAGCCGTAGCATTCTTTACATTCAATTTTATCAAAGTACACTTGGGAACGGTAGGAATACACGGCTTAGCAACTTTTTGCAGGTTATTTAAAACTGGGAAATATATTGTAATATATTTTTTCTATAGGTAACATTTTAATGATAGAAATATTAATAATTTTCCAACAGATGTGTGAGGAAAATTGGAATGATACCGTTTCTAGGTGTATTTCTTTCAACGATTTTTCTCAGTCGCGAGCATCTCTACCCAGTTTCTGGCTTCCCTCGGGTTGGGCTGGGAATGAATACAAGGCTAACCCTATTCCGGTATAACTTCAAATCAAACATGTCTTCTATTCACTGAATAATTTCCCACTATATAATTTATTTTTTGAATATATTTTTTCACGACACATGGCGATATCATATATATGAAAGAAAAATATATTAACTTCATTGACTCAATAGCTTCATCTACAGCAAGGAAAATTGGTTTTCTGTATCGCGCCAGAAGTTTTCTCTTGCCTGAGTCCATCATTCATATCTACCATTCGGCTTTGTATTGAATATTGTTACCACATATGGCCTGGTACGCACCACTGTTCATCGCGCGGTCCTAGATAAAATCCAGAGATAGATATGCAATGTGAGACATCCAGATATGTTATCTCGTCTACAGTCACTTTCTTAGAAACTTGATGTGGCTTTTCTACAAATATTTTCATGGCAGCTGCTCTGGTGCCCCGACTGCATGAACTTAAGCGTGCTACTAGGTTGGCATATCGAAGCAGTTAAATGTAAACGCCTCTTTACTCCAACAGCGTCTTTTCTCGCACTTCCCGCCAGTGGAACTCGCTTCTTCCTACTTGCTTCCCTGATAGCTATATTCTGCAGATATTCAAATGTGGGGTGAATCGACATCTGATGCCTTCATCCTGATCCTCGTCCTTCTCTACATCCCTTTTTATTCTTTACTCTGGCTCTAACTCCCAGTAACCCTTTGCGTCTGAGTGGAAATCTCGCCTTGCTCGGGATGAAATGCTTAAAAAAATAACAATACGGTAAAATGTATTTACATCTATTATTATGAACGACGTCTTGATTTGCATATTGAAATCACACAGAGACAAATAAATGATTGTATTTCAACTAAAAAGGAATATTATCACCTAAAATACTCGAGTAAAAATTTCAATAAATACAAAATCTAGAATATTTTGAAATTTTCCGGCATATATTTGTTAATAACATTTCGGTTGTGTTAATATTGAAATGCAAAATCAAATCAGGTATAAGTTTTCGTAAAACTGAATATATATCTGGGTGTGCGCGAGCGTGTATATGTAATATATATATATATATATATATATATATATATTAAGAAGAAAGAACAGTAAGATATATAATCCGGTGTTCTTATTTATATTTTTTAAATTTTTATTTTTATTTTTACAAAACAGTGCTCAATCTAAATTTACAGAGCATAAATCTTATAAATTAACTGATGTAAATTATGTTTTCTTCGCTACACAGGAATTACCATGTTTCAAAAACCGAAGCTAAAACCTTTAAATTTAATTAAATAATTAAACTAAAAGCATTAGTTCTGTTTCATCTTCAAGCGAATTTTTGAATAAAATATTTTTTAATATACTGAGTTTTAGACGCACATACAATTCATAATTTTTAGTTTCCAAGGTTACACAGAAATCCAATCATTTTGACAGGGTGGTAGCGTGTTCATTTTTATTAGTTATATATATATATATATATATATATATATATATATATATATATATATATATATGTGTGTGTGTGTGTGTGTGTGTGTGTGTGTGTGTGTGTGTGTGTGTGTGTGTGTGTGATCAGTTTAATCACTTCTGCCCTAAGCCGCGAGTTATCTTTCAAAATGTAAAATTTTACTTCAGAAAAATAATCATGCTATTATTATTGTATAATTTTAATTGAATTTACAAATATAGAAAGACCTCAGGGATTTTATCAATTATTTACATATCAAATATTAAAAAAAGATATCGAAACCGCGAAATCCGCAATGCTTTTTTGCGAATCATGGTCTTCCGTATCTGCCTTTCCGGGTGAACGTTTGTCTATTGAACTGAATTAAGCTCTTAGAAAACTCTCGATCGATTGTTTTGCATTGCCCGAAAGCAACACTGACAAACCAATATTGATCTTTGACTTGAATTGGTGGGATGTTTCAGACAACAGCTTCATAGAACATGGTTACACATCACTTAGTTATGGTGTAACTGTTCTAGAACTGATAGTTGATGTGATAAATCTTACTTCATACCCCTTTACTAGATGTTTCCATCTTCTTTCTCCCTATCTATCCTTTTCATTCTCTCTCTTCATACACCTCTCCCCCCCTCTCTCAATCTCTCTCTATCTCTCAATATCTCTCTCTCACTCGCTTTGTACACTCCTTTCCTTACTTCAGTCTGTACAGTGAAAATGCTTTTATTGGTATTGATATTCCAATTATTTTGTTTATGCTATTAGAAATACGACGTTGTTTATATCATTTTAGCATATCTTATACGCTTCAACTGTATACAACAAGTGGATGGCGTAAATATCATATTGATCCAATGACAGTAGGCTCTTTTGAGCCATTCGGTAATCAGAATTGTTTCACTTATTTATGGGACTGATATTTTTTTCAACTATTTTGTTTTTGTTGTTTTTCTTCTTCTTCATCTTCTTTCAACTTTCTGTATTCTTCTTTTTCTTCTTCTTCTTTCGTCTACTTCTTCTTCTTTCGTCTTACTGTATTCCACTTATTCTTCTTCTTTCGTCTTCTTCTTCTTTCGTCTTTCTGTATTCTTCTTCTTCTTCTTCTTCTTCTTTTTCTTCTTCTTCTTCTTCTTCTTCTTCTTCTTCTTCTTCTTCTTCTTCTTCTTCTTCTTCTTTCGTCTTTCTGTATTTGGATTTTTATTCATCTCCCGTTTCTGATATCTAAAAGATTTTAATTCTCCTTCTTCACTGTTGGTTTTTCTTTCTTTCGTTATTGTTATATTTATTATTTTCTCTTCTTACCCCTGTTTTTTATCTGATTATTCTCTTCTTCCTCCTCCTTCTTCTTATATGTTTCATTACCCCGCTCCTCGACCTTTTATCTCTTCCTCATCCTTCTTCTTCTTCTTCTTCTTCTTCTTCTTCTTCTTCTTCTTCTTCTTCTTCTTCTTCTTCTTCTTCTTCTTCTTCTTGTTACTGTTATACTGTTATTGTTTGTTGTTGTTGTTGTTGTTGTTGTAAGGTTACTCATTTGAATAATCACACGAAGACTGGTAATGAACGATAATACTTAGGACATGAACAACACATATAAGTTTCGCCATCGGCGCGTAGAAGCAGTAGTCAATTTCCAGAAGTGAGTGAAGTGAATTCCACAATGAATCTCCAACGGCAGGATATCTACTAACCACCCCACGCGGTCAGTTGTGGCATAAGGCCGAATTTAATCCGAGCCCGTATACCCCGTATAAAGCCGAGTTGGGTAATTGTTTTCCGAGACGAGACTCCGTCCTTTGACGTAGCCTCGTCTGAGGATCCTCTCTTCCGGAAGGCAGAGAGTTTGACCAGCATTGCTGGAGACGAATCTTCAACTGCAGCATATTTACCAACCAGGATACGCCGCCAGATGTGGCAAAAGGCCAAATTTAACGTGGGGTATCCGCACCCGTAAGCTCGGCCAAAAATTTCCCGTAGAGCCCGTATAGAACAGGGGCGGGTAGCTGCTTTCCGAGATGAGACTCTGCTCTTCGGCAAAGACCCGTGTGGGGATGCTCTCTTCCCGGAGGCAGAGAGTTTAACCAGCCCAGCTGAAGACCAACCTATAGTATTTACTACTGTCTTTACGTGAATGGTTACATACCCATTATCGTCTGTAGGTATGCTACAACAACAACTATTATTGTTGTTGTTATTATTATTATTATTATTATTATTATTATTATTATTATTATTATTATTATTATTATTATTATTTCATTTGTTTTCTGTTGAATGCACATTTCATTACGTGTCCCAAGCAGAGACCTAACCTCAGAAATTGCTTCATGACATTAAATGACTGATCATTAACAAGAATATATATTCAACGAATCTATCGAAATATTTTCCAATCAATCCGAGGGATCCAACTACAATTAGAATCATGATGCACTTATGTACGACATTTTTGAGATTTTCATTTTTTTTGCTTTTGATAGTTGTTAGAAGATCTTTAGAGATACATTCTAGTCTGCAGAGATAGGCATGTCAATATGAAAGCAAAATCTGCTCTTGTAGTCTTTCATCACGATGTCTGGGCGATTAGCTTTGATTTGTCAGTCAGTGTGCATTCTAATATACCATAAAAAATTTATAGATCCTATCTCTGTAAGGAAAGTTGGGTGATGTTCATACTTGTTTCGTGCAGTTTCCTTCCTTTTTATATTCATCGCGCAAACTGATACATGATGGTAAACTGTTTCGGGATATTTATCACAGAATCTGCATTTCGGTTTAACTCAATTTTTCAGTATGTATGAATAATAATTTCTAGCAATGATCCTGTGCAGCAAGAAAAAACATCGGTTTCAACTTTTAACCTTGCACTACATTACCACATGTGTATGGGGTTTCACTCCATTTGATTGTTTTCTACGGATAGAATATTGATAATAAAGGGGTTTATCTTGCCATCGTTTCTGCATTTGGTTCATTGCATTTGTTTTCATTTTTAGGGCCATTGCCGCTGCAGTAGGTGTTTTATGCTGTATTGCACTTCAACCACGTGAAATCCTATTGTGAATTTGTTGACTTCCTTTATTACTGAATAAAGTTTCTTAATTATTTCTTGTGTTGGCACAGATAATCATTCAGTCTTGCGTAGTTTCCAGTTATCTTTGGAGGCTCAGTGTTGTCGCATTTAAGATAGTTATAGTTGACACTTATGTTTGGCCTATTTGATTCAATCTTCCTGTCTGTAAAAATGGTGTAATCCTATAGTATTGTAATGTCTATTATTTCTGTAACCGGTGTTTGATATACATACATGAGTTTATTACCATCTTTTCCAAAGTATTTGCAAATTGGCCAGTGTAAGTATTGCCCCACTCTATCGTGACGTTTTTATATTCATTGAGCACAAGTACAAAACATACGGAAATAAGATTGTCTGTGATTTCCTGATATTTGTCCTGGACCTGAATTTTAGATCTACACCATTATGCATATTTGCCTGAAAGTGTCCAGTGAAAAGACACTGATCTTGCGCTGGAAGAAAAAAGCCGTCCGTTTCAGCTTCTATTCCAAATGCTGGTAACAATCGATGAGATTAACTTTATCAACATTGGCTTTATTAGCAGGTTCTGCATATTGGTCATGTAGAAGTTTGTCTTGCAAATGTAGTTTCATCCGTTCCAGTCCTTTATCCATGCCTTTCTTTTTAATATTTTTTGCAGCAAAATTTTGTTCTTGGCTTCTGTTTTGTTTTTCAAAAGAATCTACCAAATGTTAGTCTTGTATTTATTTACAAACATGTTTAATGTTTGATTTTTTTTCTATCTCTTTTCGTGTTGTCTGAGCAATCGTATCATCCATTTCTTCGTTGTTTCCATGTATGTTAGTAAGCCAATAGTTGTTTGCTTGTATGACAATTCTAGCTGAATAATCATTTACGGGTTATGAATAGAAGGTCTGCATCAGGCTTTGGATTATTCATGTTATGCTTAGTAAGATGCGTTTTTTTAGAATATATTCGTCTTAGATTATTTAGATTCCAGTTCAAGATCTTGAAACTATATTGAACCAAAGCTATTAATGGCCATAATTCTGTTCTGAAAATACAATTCAGTTCTTAATATCGGTCATACCATTCTATAGTACTCTTTTCGTACTTTTTCTTTCTTTTGTATGGTGAATTCTTTTTACACTCATTTATACTGTTCTTCTTGCTCTAAATCTTTGACTATTGCCCTTGGCCCTAAACGAATAGAAGAGGTTCGTTGTAGTGATTTTCTTAAATCTTGGCTTTAGCACATTATCCAAACCGAATTCTATTCCAGTGTCAACACTGAAATATTTTACAGTTTTCAGGGTGCTTTCCAGCTTACTCTCATTCCTAGAATCTAACTTTAAGTTATCCATATAAAATAAATGACTTATTTTCTTCTGGGAAATCTTATAGCCCTATTCCGCTCTGTTAAGTTCGCTGATTAATGCTATTAGGGATATACAAAATAATAAGGGTGCCAAATTGTCAACTTGAAATATTCATCTGTTTCACCAGAATTATAGATTCCATTTACATGATAAAGGTGAATTTTTGTTTTCATATCGACATACTTTTTTTGGATAAAATTGACGATGACGGTGATACCTTGTATATATTGAACGATTTTAAGATCCAGGAATGGGCTAAACTATCGCATGCCTTACGACAATCTATCCAGACACTGAGATCTTTTTTTTGTATTGAAGAACCCTATAATAAGTAATTGATCGTTACATAGTAAGATCCACGATTTCATCCTTTTTGTTCAAGAAGTAGTATATCATTTTTTCTAAGAAGGAATATGTCTGTTTGTTCAGAATAGATATCAACAGTTTGTAAGTAGTGGGAAACATGTAATTGTTCTGTAATTCTGGGGAGGTTTGTGTCAATATGTTTGGGTAGAAGGAAGGTAATTCATTTGATTACTCAGGCCGGATTTTTCGTAGTATCATTATCCAGTTCTTGAAATTATTTAGCTAGGTTTATTGAGTGCTTTATTTAGATAATAGTGTCAAAAATTAGGAATTTTATCTACTCCTGCAGAATTCTAGTTGTTCTAGTTGTCTTTTTTTTTTCAGTGCACGTTCATCATCTTCTGTGATTCTCGCCCATGTTTGTTCAGGTTTATTTTTTTATCCATTCTACCTCTTGCCTAATTCAATGCTTTATCATGTTCTTTAGGGCAAACTCATATTATTTATAACCACTTCTGTTGTAGTGGAGTTGTCACTTCAATTTTTGTTTACATATTTCTCTGTAAAATTTATTCACATCGATTTGAAAGATCTTGCTCTGTCTACAAAATCTTCATCTTTTGACATAGCATATGATTCTTTGAGCCTTCAGTCGTATTGATACTTTATTATTTCTTTAGCTGCTAGTACTTTATTTTCATTCGTAATTTTGTATTTTCTTTAGACTTTTCTATGTTATCTATTTTTTTAATTCTTTCTACTTGCCAGGTCATCGAGTACTGATAATTCACTTCTAAGTTCTTTTTTTTTCTCTATTTTTTCTTTTCCAAGATGGATATTCTTGACTGTTGAACTGTTTTTTTTTACGTTGATGTTTCATTTTTTGTCGCTGCATTTTTATGCATATTTTGCTTCGTTGAGAGTGATATGTGTTCACTGGGAGAAGCATACTGTACGTTTTTTCGTTTGTCTTTTAGTTCTTATATTGATCCCCCGAGTGAGGCACGGGTTCAAAATCCAGCCAAATTTGCCTGGAACATTCGGTAACGGTCTTTTACAAAGAGGCTTCCGGAGACTGTAGGGCAAGTGTGTGTCAAGCTGGCAGTCTGTGGCCCGGATGCGGCATTTTACATGCATATTGGTGGCCCTCACAAATGTTTCTATAGCAGTGATATAGCGAGAAATTTGTCTATGTTGTCAATTGAAATTATTAAAGAGAGTGATTTTTTTATCATTTGGTATTGTTTATTTTATCTCAATTTTGTTTCTGTTTTTGAATACCAGCGACTGTTCTTAACTTCGAGTTAATCCTGTGATCATCCATGCCAGTTAAATAGAAATAAATGTAAAGGGAAAAAAGTTCGTAATGTTGTAATATTTTGCCTTGAAAATGTCGAATTCTACTGCATCTCATTAAAAGAGAAAATTATCTGAAGAAGGACGTGTGTTTCAATAAAAGTGGGAATTACAGTACTTTTGTACCAGTGTTAATGGAAAGATAAATTGTTTGATTTGCAACCACTGCATTGCAACGCCAAAAGAATATAATGTGAAAAGACATTTTGAAACAAACTATCGATATTACGATAAGCATGAAGGAGATATGGTTGTTTCAAAAATGAAGGAATTCAAGGTTAAGTTAACACAAACATTTAGAAAGGCAACATTTGTTCTGTTACGTCAAGCTTTGACCTATGCAAAATGATAGCCATCAGCGGAAAATCTTACAATGAAGGAGATTTCATAAAGCGATGTCTTGTGAAAACAGCTGAAATGTTATGTGCTGAGAAGTCACACTTATTTGAAGAAATTTCATTAAGCAGAAACACTGTTGCTGAACAGATTGATGAAATGGCAGGAGATTTGAGTCGGCGGTTTTCATCAGGTTTTGAACATTTTTCTATAGCTCTGGATGAAACTGTTGACACTGCTGTAATACCACAGCTCGCCGTATCCATCCGGGCTTGTGACAATGAATTTGACATTTATGAAGAACTAATTGAAAATCGACTCAACGAATAATACTACAACAAGCCAGAATATTTTTAAGAAAGTTGAACAGCTTCACCATGAGTATGGCCTTGATTTGAATAAACTTGTGTGTTTATGTACTGATGGTGCTGACAATATAATAA
This sequence comes from Acanthosepion esculentum, assembly GCA_964036315.1. Lineage (NCBI taxonomy): Eukaryota > Metazoa > Mollusca > Cephalopoda > Sepiida > Sepiidae > Acanthosepion > Acanthosepion esculentum. Next base: position 80,391,367 of record OZ038496.1, read on the forward strand.
GGTCACATAATGATTCTGCTGCCAAGTTAAGTACAAAAATAGAAAACATATATCCAGATTCCACATTCAAGCATTTTCACTGTATAATACATCAACAGATCTCATGCTCTAACATTTTAAATTTAGATCATGTGGTGAATTTTGTAACAAAAACAGTGAACTATTTCAGAGGTCATGCTCTGCATACCATCAGTTTAGCCATTTTTTGTAAGACGTGAATAATCAGTTCACAAATGTCCCATTCTACACAGTTTCGATGGCTTTCATGACACAAGATAGTGAAAAGAATTTATTGAAATACGAAATTGTTATATTTTGTAGATGAAGTGTCAAAGCAGAGATGAATTTAAAGATGAATGCTGGTTCCAAGATCTAGCTTTTTCAGAGGATATTAATGCCCAATTAAGTGACCTTAATTTGAAAGTACAAGGTAAAAAGAAGCTGATCACTCAGTAATATGATGATATCAAGTGATTCATTGCAAAATTAGCTTTATTGAAGTAACAGTTGTAACATGAAAAAATGATTCATTTTTCTATGTGAAAGGATTCGAAAAATCTGACAATACTGAGACTGTATTTATCTTTGCAAAATACGAAAAATACCTGGAATTGCGGCCAAATTAATTTCAGCGAAGATTTTGTGATTTTTGTATCAGTTTGCATTATTCTCAGCACCATTCAATTTTGTTGTTGCTCAGACAGAGAAAATCTACCGATAGAACTACTAGAAATGCATACTGACTCAACATTCAAGGGAAAGTACTTAGAAGTAGGGGTACCCGGATTTTTTTCATACCTTCCTCAGATATTCAAGAACCTCAGAAAGTTTGCCAGAACGATTATGCCGATATTTGGTTCAACATATCTGTGAGCACTTATTTTCGTTTAGGAATGACACAAAAACATCTCCCAGTACCAGAATAACAGATGAACATTTGTCATCTTTGATCAAAGTGGGACCTACACAAATATTCCAATCTGATATATCGAGAATAGTATGTCTAAAGTGATGTCAGTCATCAGGACAACACAGACATGATTAAATTGTCCTACCTTGTATTGTAAGTATTTTGTATTTAAATTTTAGTTACCCCTAGTTGTGATTAATGTAAGACTGTAATCAGGTGCGGCCCTCTAGGCTGCAAATATGGCCGATGGGACCCTCCATATGGCCTGAGTTTGACATGCCTGCTGCAGGGAATCGTTAGCGAGTTCAGAACCCAACAGTCCCTTACTCCTCGGAACGATGATTTTATTATTATTATTATTACTATTATTATTATTATTATTATCTTTGATATTTGGCGTTTACACATTTCTTTCCGGGTCCCGCCCAGGGACCTAAGGTTAGAAATGGTATCATGACACTTTCCACAGCAAAAGAAAAAAAAAATTACATAGATAAAGCCCTTCGTAAAGTGTGGGCTGTACTTGTCAGAACAATTTTTTGTATTTCTTTGAGGCATGGACTTCCAGGGATCCCTTCAATCAGCCTACTGGAATCTTTTCCAACCAGTCCAAGGGCTCCAACTACAACATGAATTGTTGATGTTCCCATGTGCCACATTTTTGAGATTTCGATTTCAAGGTCCTTGTATTTTGACAGTTTATTATTATTATTATTATTATTATTATTATTATTATTATTATTATTTTTATTATTATTTTTATTATTATTATCTCTTTCTTGAAGGTCACTGTTATTATTCTTGTGGCTATTAGTAGCAGTAGTAGCATCATTAATATAACCATCCTATTATTATTATTACCAATATTCTAAATTATGCTTGATTCCCAATTACTAACATTTGTGCGTTAAGCTTTGTTATAGTTTTCCTGTCCCCTTTGCTCTGAAATTATTCGTATAGAGGGAGAACACTTTTGTTCACTTCCAGCTAACTTCTGGGGTAGGCTAAATCTTTCGGCACACATATAAAGATACACATACGCACAAATGCACCCACCCACGCACGCGCACACACGCGCACACACGCGCGCGCACACACACACACACACACACACACACACACACACACACACACACACACACACACACATTACAAATGTCGGATGAAATTTTCATTGCGCTACATAAAAGAACGTTCCTGTCCACATCCATGTTTTAGAGAAATATTAAAAGGCAATAAAAGTATCCTCTACCATAACAATTAAAAAAACTTGAAATTTATGAAGAGCTCTATATAAAAACATGTAGCTGGCACTTAATAAGATCAATTATGATTATAGCAACTATGTTTTAAAATGACTATAAAAACAATGTTTTGGGATAATCAAATTGTAAAAAAATTAAAAAAATAAATTGCAGGTTTTGTATTCTAAAACATTAATTAGAAAAAATGAAATTAAGTTATCTCCCTTACATATTCTTAACATTTTTTTTAATTGACTATAACGGCGCGCGTTTCATGAGCATTTAGAAAAATTCCACAACTATCAATTAGATATTTTTTGTCTTAGCAATTCACCCTTGAATATGATCTTCGATGAGACTGAAAAAATTGAAAACACTTGGGAAAATAAAAGGAATGAGAAAATCAACGTGCTTTTTCTTAATCAGTTTAATAAACACTAAGTAAATTATCCGTGAATTTGAAAGGAATATAATAAAAATAAATAGTCATATTGTATAGACTATTCAACTAAACATGCATTGAGATATGCATATATATATATATATATATATATATATATATATATATATATATATATATATATATATATATATACATATCGCAATAAAGGAAGAATTAAAGAAAACATTAAATAAAAAAAGAAATGTTATAGGTGTATAAAATATATCATCAGTAATTACTTCCTTTCAGTGAAAATAAAATATATTCCGCTTCTGTTGAATAGAGAAAGTTTCAGCGTTCATAACGATGCATATAAAATATTTCGCTTGGAAAGATTATTTTGACGTCATTAGAAACCGCATTGCAATAGCGGAATCTGTCTTCCAAAACAATGCAATGTATCAAGAAATAGGAAATATAGCATAAAAGGATATAATGCTGAAAATTTATGCAATATTAGCAGCATGACCCGGCGTTGCCCGTGCTTGATTCAAAGATCGTACGTCTCATACAGCAATCGCTATCACTTTACTTAAAATATTTTTGCCCTTCCTTGTCTTTAAAGGAGTGCCCTTTGCCGTGCTGATGTTGCCTTACTTCTTGCCTATCTCAAACTGCTAATTTTTTCTAAGCTCTTTACTAAACATTAAATTTGTTACGAAAAAAGAAGTAAACAAAATGAACACAAAACGACCAGCTTTAAAAAAGGACTCGTAACCGGAAAAACCGAATGAAAAAAGAATGTTAACAACAAATACTTTCTCACACCCAAACCAGTTCTGCGAAATCAGAATCAACGTTGACTTTAAGTGAATGAGCCAATAGGAGTAAAGTGCCATGCAGGATTTAAATTTTTCCCACTTGTGACGAATGCAGCTAACGAGTTTTTTTGCATGCTAGCATGCTAGTTAATATTCGTGTCAGTCAGCTGTTGGCTCTCACGCTGGCCATTAGAATCTTCCTGCCTATTCGTGGCAGCCAGCTATAGGCTCTCACTCTGGCCAGTAGAAAATGGCCGCAAACTACATGGAAACTGCCCTAGAAGCATGAAAAAATCGATTATTTCCACTATCGATGGGAGTTGGGAAATGCAAAGTCAGACTTGGCCTTTTTACTAACTTGGAGCAAGTGCATGTACATTCTGGTTCAAATCCGTCGAAAATTGGGGCTGTGCAGTCGCTACACACACACACACGCGCGCGCACACACACACACACACACACACACACACACACACACACACACACACACACAAATAACTTGTTTTACAGAAAGATGCTGAGAATACCATCGAGTGATTAACCTGGTAGTTTTGAGAAAAATGGAAACAGAAAGGACGCTTATACATGCAATCGAAAAGAGACACTAGGAATTTTTAGTACACCTGGTGAGAAAAGAAGTCTTGGAGAATTTGACACTCACAGGATATACTGAAGTTAAAAGGCAGAGAGGGAAAGTCCGAGTAATCTATCTAATAAAATTGTGTAAACGGATGGGCAGAACAGGAATTGGGAGGGATGGTGAAAAAACAAACATTACTAAGACTACTAAAATCGTAAGTCCTAGCTAGCCATGATCGTCCCAGTCCTGATGATAATAATAATAATAATAATAATAATAATAATAATAAGAAGAAGAAGAAGAAGAAGAAGAAGAAGAAGAAGAAGAAGAAGACGCCGGCGGCGGTGGTCCTCCCTTAAAGAAAAGTAGCCACCCGTTCGTCCACATCATTACAAAATTGATTTTAATGGCATCTAAGAGGATGTCTGTTTTAACGCTAGCTAAGACGACCCAGAGAAAAATTGTTAGCGACTACAAAAATCAGTTCTGTACTTAATTAAACACAAACAGCCGAAAAACATGACACAGTCGGAAAGAGACTACGAAAATATAGTAAAGAATTCCATATTTTTCTGCAAATTTGCAACTCTGCAAACTGAACAATCAAAAGTAATATTGAAAAGAGGATGATTCTTCATCTGCGAAATCGTGTACATCTGAAGAAACATGTGTAAAACACTTTTAATAAGATTTCTCCACAGGGAAGTACTCGAAAGAAATGTATATTGTGCAAAACGAGGCATCTTAATACCCAGCTCGCTATCACCTGTAGAAGACGGAACACAACAAGAAATGAATAAATTTCACACAATAAAGAGAATCTTGGCTGAAGATTAAACGTCCTTACTACAACAAACATGGCTGAAATATATTTGAAACTGGGAATGTCAGTTTGATTGCACTATATGTCAAACAGCAGCACCATACATCTAAATAAAGTAGGGTATGCCAGAGAGAAAAGAGTCAGTGACACAATGGAACTGGTTAAACCGAAAGAGACTGCTATTTCGGATGGAAGATGAGACGAAAATCTGGAATCAACTAGGGGAGGAAAATCTAAAAAATACTCTACCTGCTGATAGACGACAAGATATGACGGCGCAAGGTTTCGTAATGGACAGGGCAGAGAAATATAACAAATTCGGATTTGAAATGAAAGACAAAACATGATAAGTATAATCAGTCAATGTCGTAAATTGGCATAGAAATAATTCATAGGTATGATTTGTTTGTAGCTATGTCAGCGACTGTGTTTTAGGAATATAAACAAATGATATATGCTGAGATCAATATTTTCTCACGGGAAAAAGAAACATATGATTCTCTAGAAGTATGAGAAAACAGACCGCACACATCAACACCTGAAATGGGAAAGAAAATGACTAAAGAAGAAAATTACAATGCATACAGAAGATATGAACTAAAATGTCTATAGCTGCAACATTAAATACAGTCAAACTAGAGTCTATTTATAAATAAATAAAATCTCTACACTATTTACATTATTCGGACTATTGTTCTCATTTTGTTGCCATATTTATCACAACGTTTTGGCCCAGGTACTCCCCTGCCTTCTTCAGGTGGTTGGAATGTCGAACTGAACCCTTGATGACGTTCACTGGGATAGACTGTTCTAGTTCCACGTCTAAAGGATGTCCTTTCCCATGGGTATTTCCGCGTAAGTGAATATAATGAACCCGACTGAAATTGGATCTCAGCTCTCCTATTAACATTCCTGAGCCATTATCCATTAAACGACTGGCACATCCATTCAAGCTTACTGCATTTGCTATTCACAAGCGGTCACCCATCTTGGTACGGAATTAGGTCAAAGTTTCCTAACTTTGGTGATCTTACGTGAACTGTTGTTTCAAGGTAATGTGACCGTAAGCCTGTTCGCAAAGGAAAGCAAACTCAAGGGTTCGAGCAATACATATTTAAAAGACGAATCTAAATAAAAGAAATCATATTTTTTCTATAATAAAGAAAGCAGTCCCCAAATAAATTTCCTCTAGATTTTCTTTATTAAGATTTCTCGAGTGCGTGGGTCTATACATAGGAACAACATTCGAAGAAATACAATTGTCGTATTAAAAGTAAGTCAGATTTCTTATGGAGGTTGCTCCATGTGTTGATCGCTCTCTGTGATGGAGCGGTCGAGAACAGACAAGATAAAATGGACATTGCTCTCTGCCAATGATGAGGCGCACATTTTGTTTATATAAATTTTCGAGTGAACAGGGGGTCACTGTTTATTATAAAAAGTGGCGTCTTTTGAATTAATACTGTTGTGGATTCCGGGATGACATCCGGTATCAAATACCAACAATCGCCAAGAATGAATATAGGAAAATAAATGTATGAACGTAATAATACAAACTGGTAATACTGGTTAGTAGTTCCAGGAATGCGGGTTAGTAGAATATATATATATATATATATATATATATATATATATATAGTCTTTGATATCGACGTATCGCTGTATAATTTCTAACTGAGTCTACGTGACTGTGACTCTTGCCGCTACGCTATTCTACCGACCGACTCAACGTTCTACTACTACTACTACTACTACTACTACTACTACTACTACTACTACTACTGCCCGACTGACTTAAGGTACTGACGACAGTATTTACTTCCCCCCACTATGGATAGATGTGGCAGAAGGCGGGTATTTCCGAGCCCGTAGGCTCGGCCAAAAAATACCCGTAGATCCCGTAGATCGGGTTGGTCAACTTCCCCGAACGAGGCTCTGCCCTTCGGCGGAGCCTCGTCCGGGTTTCTCTCTGCACAGAGACAGAGAGTTCGACCGTCACAGCACTTAACGTGCTGCCGACAGTATTTACTGCCCCCCCCCCCACAAAGGATAGATGTGGCACAAGGCCGGGTTTAAAGTGGGGTATTCCCGAGCCCGTAAGCTCGGCCAAAAAATGCCCGTAGATCCCGTATAAATGGGATTGGATTGGTCAACCTCCCCGAACGAGACACTGCCCTTCGGTGGAGCCTCGTCCGGGTTCCTCTCTTCTCAAAGGCAGAGAGTTCGACAGTCACAGCACTTAACGTGCTGCCGACGGTATTTAGTGTCCTCCCCACGAGGGACAGATGTGACACAAGGCCGGGTTTAAAGTGGGGTATTCCCGAGCCCGTAGGCTCGGCCAAACATAGCCCGTAGATCCCGTATAAACGGGATCGGGTTGGTCAACCTCCCCGAACGAGGCTCTGCCCTTCGCCGGAGCCTCGTCCGGGTTTCTCTCTGCACAGAGACAGAGAGTTCGACCGTCACAGCACTTAACGTGCTGCCGAATGTCGGGTATTCACTGGTAGTAATATATGTATACCTTATCTAGTGAAGTTCTTGTTTTGTAATTGTGTAGCGTCACTGAAAGTAGCTCGAAGTATCATGGTGGTCGCTATATTTTTACTATGTTTACCCCCCTCGATCTGAGAAAGCAATATTATACGGCTGATAATTTGGGTATTACTAAACGAGAATCACGCCATGCTTGACATCCATATAATTGTCTTCAACTGACGAGTTCATTTAAAAATAGCAATAGATTTTTTAAAATTAATTTTTGGCAACTATTGGTAGTCTTGTGTGAAACTACACCTAGCACAGTCTATTCTATGAACCATTTCCTTAGTTACTATACTAAATTTGTTATCTCTATCTATAAAAGGCAGGGTGTGTGTGTGTGTGTGTGTGTGTGTGTGTGTGTGTGTGTGTGTGTGTGTGTGTGTGATGAATGCACGGCCGCAATTTTCGACGGATTTGCACAAACATTAACATGCACATTCTCCAAGTTAGTGAAAAGGCCAAGACTGACTTTTCATTTCACAACTCCCATCGGTAGTGGAAATAATCGATTTTTTCATGCTTCTACGGTAGTTTGCATGTAGTTTGCGGCCATTTTCTACTGGCCAGAGTGAGAGCCAACAGTTGACTGACACGAATGTTAACTAGCATGGTAGCATGCAAAAATATATCGATAGCTGCATTCGTCACAAGTGGGAAAAATTTAAATATGCATGGCACTTTACTCCAATTGGCCCATTCACTTGCTCAAACTCAACTTTGATTCTGATTCCGCAGAACTGGGTTGGTTGTGAAAAGTATTTGTTGTTAACATTCTTTTTTCATTCGCTTTTTCAAGTTACGAGTCCTTTTTTAAAGCTGATCGTTTTGTGTTCATTTTGTTTAATTCTTTTTTCGTAACAGATTTAATGTTTAGTATAGAGCTTATAAAAAATCGCAGTGTGGGAGAGGCAAGAATTAAGGCATGTAGTAACATCAGCACGGCAAAGGGCACTCCTTTAAAGGCAAAGAAGGGCAAAAATATTTTAAGTAAAGTGATAGAAATTGCTGTATGAGTCGTACGATTTTTGAATCAACCACGGGTAACGCCGGTCCATGCTGCTAGCATATGATATATGCATTCAGATACTTTTTTAGTATTATACTAATTTCGCATATTATTTTTTTATGATTGAATCTCGGTAGGTACAGTCGCTCTTTCATTCAATTTTCCAGATAATAGTTTCTGTCTTGGAAAGGCTTATCATGAATCCCATCACGTGGATCAATTGGCATGGGATTTTAATCTTTAGGTCGAGTTCAATCTTCTCGTAATTGTGAACATCAGTGTCAGTAGCATAACCCTTATCACTCATCAATACATTGGCCTATGGAGTGAAATCAAGAACTTTGTTTTTATTCGTAGATTCATTAGAAAGTGATAGGCAATTTTTACATGATCAGTGTCCATCTCTTTGTATCTATGCTTATATATATATGCATAAAATAGACTAGAAAATTATTAAATAGATCCTCCTAGTCGTACACCTGATGAGGTTAGAATTTTTACTTAATTGGAAACGTCTACGAACGTGTCTGTTTCTTTTGCACATGCATAGTTTTTCGAAAGTAAAGAAAATTAGGAAAACCATATACTCTGGTGTAACATAAATTCTGGTGTAATCTCAGCTAGCAGCAACAAAAGAAATGATAAAAGATGAACAGGCGGTAGGTAAAAATATAGAGAATATGTAATGAACTTTAAAAAAATTGCCAATGCCATATTCCATTTCCAGGATACGATCCATGTATTTTTGTTTAAACGAGTTACGTATATTCTATTTGAGGAGTGACTAGCACAACTACATAAACATTTAGGTAAAACAATATCTCTGAATGGACAAAGGCCGGAAAGAACAACGCGATCACAAAAGATGACAAAAACAGAAGATTTCACTCACTTTCCATTCGCTAAAATAGTTCAATGTGATGTTAAAATTCTTTTAAAGTACATGTAACAGAATAATTATATTAGGAAATCTGATAATTCTTTTCTAAGGAACAGAAATAATGTCAAAGAGCAAATGATCTATTCTCTATCAATCCAAGAATACTTACAGAAACAAAAACAAGCAAGGTCTAATAGTAGACCCCACGAAGACATAGTGCCTTATGTCACAACGTATCGTAATAGACAAGCGAAAGGAAAATTGACCAACTATGCAGTACGTCAAAGAAAGCCAGTGAAACGAATAATATACATGTCGTATATTGATTCAGAAAGAATTGAAACTGTTATTTGACTAGTTTGGAACTGTTATTTATTTACTGTTGTCTGTAAATAAATGACTATATTTTATAAATAAATATAACTACTTTTACTATATAAACTATTGGTATATATATATATATATATACAGAGATAAATTTATTATCCGGGTAAATAGCGCATAAATTATAAAACTGGAATTTATAAACTCTCAATCCAAAAACTAAGTGACAAACCAAAACATTGAAAAACATTATAAAACCACCAGAAGAAAACTTGCCACATGATACCACAATAGATTCCGCAAGACCTGCAAATGCATGTTGTAAGGAAAAAATAAACACTGAACAAAATTATCCGACACTATTTAGTTTAGTAAATTATTATTTAGATCCAGTGACAGAACCCGAAGAGTGTGAGTTCAATACTCGGTTAAGGCAGTGGGGAACTTGGAGAAGGGAAGTATCAGGAGATAAATGACAACTGACATCTTTTAAACATGGCACGTGGAACTAGAAAATTCTACCGCAGTGATCGAAATAAAGGGTTCAGTTCGACATTCCAACCACCTGAAGAAGGCCAGAGCGTACAACGACCGAAACCTTGTAATAAAGATGGCGACAAAAATGAGGACAATTGTCCGAATAATGAAATTAGTTTACATAATACCTCATCTCAGAAATATAAACAGATACAAAATTATCCAAGAATATCATAAACAGGCCCAGAAGTTCAAAAATTTATATGACTGCTATTCTTTATCATTTCTCTCCATGCAAGGCAATAATGCCACTAAGACGCATGGGATGAATGGCTACTGAAAGTGAAAGGCTACAAGAAAAGACAGTCATTAAAGAGCGAGAAGAATAAAAGTAGAGGAATTATGAAGAGAGCTGGCAGACATTGCATTTATATTTTTGACCATCAAACTTAGCTAGGAAGCAAGAAGCTAGAAGGGAATTCCATAAGCAATAAATGCGAAAGAATAAACACTGAGCATAAGATTTACAGCTATGTCTAGCTATTTCAACCATAAAATGATGAGACCTTGCCGCCAATCTAGTACTGCGCTTAAATTCATAAAGTCTATGTATCAGAGAGGAAAGTTCATCAGATCAATTACCATGAAAATATTTATAGGAAAGGTAGATTAATTAAAATTACTATAGAAATAAGAATTACAAAACTAGCTGTGGGAATTTTGAAAATGAATGAGATGTTACAGTATATATACGTAAAGCTCCTCCAGGTGTATGGGATCACAACTCTCAACTGAATCCTTTTCTTCCTCCACTCTTAATTGCTATGCTTATTGGAAAATGAAATGGATCATTTTACCATTGTTTTCTCCGCAATGTGCAATATACACTTTTCTTTAGAGTCTGTTTATATTTCTGAGATGAGGTATTATGCACAGTATTTACATTAGTCGGACTATTGTCCTCATCTTTGTCGCCATATTTGTCACAACGTTTCGGCCGTTGTACGCTCCGGCGTTCATCAGGTGGTTGGAATTTCGTACTGAACCCTTTATTTCGATCACTGGGGTAGACTGTTCTAGTTCCACGTGCCATGTTTGATGGATGTCAGTTATCAGTTATCTCCTGCAAATTTTCCCTCTGAAAGTTCTCCACTGCCTTAACCGGGTATTGAACTCACACTCTTTGGGTCTGTCACTGGATCTAACCAACGCCTTTATCCACTGTGCCATGTGTCCCTCTGGGTATGAGTTTCTGGGTATTACAAACCTAATGTTTTCAGCAATCATTTTTTTACCAGTGCTCATATTGCAATTTAAGGCTGTTAAGGCAGTGGAGAACTTTCAGAGTGAAAATTAGCAGGAGATAACTGATAACTGACATCCATCAAACATGGCACGTGGAACTAGAACAGTCTACCCCAGTGATCGAAATAAAGGGTTCAGTTCGAAATTCCAACCACCTGAAGAAGGCCGGAGCGTACAACGGCCGAAACGTTGTGACAAATATGGCGACAAAGATGAGGACAATAGTCCGACTAATGTAAATACTGTACATTTCTCTTTGTCTTAAAATTATTGCAACCCAATTTCTGAGAGCCCTATATAGGGTGATATTTAATCCATATCTGGGGGTAACAGAATGTTATTGACACAATTTATCTCACTACTTCAGTGTTCATATTATTTCAATTGTTTTCATTGTGGCCGATGTCTCCAATACTTCTTAATATCTAGATTTTTACTGTTTTTTTATCTAAGCAATTTGAGATCGTAGCCAATGATCATCTAATTTCTGTAACTGCATTCACCTTTATTTCCAGTAAAGTCCGCTGCTAACAGTAAATATTGAGATATTTATATAAATTTTTAATTTCTTTCAGAGCATGAAGATCCATGAACTGTTATGTTTTCTTCGTCTACTCTCGTTTTTAATAGACTGGATTGGATTGTTTGTGAAACAATTGTACTTAAAATTTCGAGGTATGTGCGTGTTCATTAATAGTTTTATGTTTCCGGCTGCAGTTTGAGTGGCAGGACGTATGTATCAATGGCCAGTATTTTGTCCATATCATTACAGACTTCAGCGATGACGTAGTCTAGATAAATCAATTTTTCTCTTATATTTTTCATGCCTTTACAAGGTCACAACCGATATCCAGTCGTTATTGCCGTGGATATTATTGCAGTAAGTTTTCTCATACACTATTTTCTTATTATCATTGCAAACAAGAGCAATGTAAAAATAGCTTCTTTCGTCTTTCTGTATTTGGATTTTCATTCATCTCCAGTTTCTAATATCTAAACGATTTTATTTCTCCTTCTTCACTGTTGGTTTTTCCTTCTTTATTGCTCTGTTTATTATTTTCTCTTCCTACCACTCTTTTTAATCTGATTATTCTCTTCTCCCTCCTCCTCCTCCTCCTCCTTCTTATCTGTTTCATTATCCCGCTCCTTGACCTTTTATCTCTTCCTCCTCCTCCTCCTCCTCCTTCTTCTTCTTCTTCTTCTTCTTGTCCTTTTATCTCTTCTTCCTTTTCATTATGCTTCACATTCCTTTGCTTCTTCTTCTTCTTCTTCTTGTCTTTTTATCTCTTCTCCCTTCTCATTGTTCTTCGCATTCCTTTGCTTCTTCTTCTTCTTCTTCTTCTTCTTCTTCTTCTTCTTCTTCTTCTTCTTCTTCTTCTTCTTTCCCCACCTTTTATTTTTTTCTGCTTATTGTCCTCCTCTTCATTTTCATTCTCCTTCTTTTCTTTCTTCTGCTTCTCCATTTTCTTATTATTATTGTTATTATTATCATCATAATCATAATCCTCATTATTATTTTTGTTATTATTATTAGTAGTAGTAGTAGTAGTATTGACAAAATCACCATCTCAATAACAAAGCGTGCACGAATATAATATAGTTTTTCAGTTGAAAAAAAATCTTTAAAACAAGCTCTATTACGAGGTTGGGTTATTGCACCAAGGGCCTGACATCTGAAAAACTAAGATCCTAACCTTAGCTGAGTCAATTTTTTTCTTTCTTTAGTTATGCGTTATGGTACCAATAAAAAACGATAGATTCATTCCCATAAAAAATATATATCGCAAGAAAAATCAGTAAAACCCAAAGTCATAAATATATATTTGTTTACACTGGGTATAGAAAATGTGTCATCATCACCACCAGAATCATTATCACTGTCATCAATAATATTATTTAAGAATGTCCATATTCAAGAGGAGAGAAGGATATCTGCATACATGGAAATGATATACTTTTTTCGAACTGTAGTTGACGTATCGCATTGCATATCAAAGATCTCATGATATGTATACATTTATAAGTGTGTGTGTGTAATCTTGCGTGTGTATGAATGAGAAAGAGTAGAGTTGAATGAAAGTTGGGGTGATGGAACTTTTTTTTTTACTTTGATTGATAAGCCGGCGTCATCTGAAAAAATAATTTTATTTCTCAAGATCAAATTTTCTATTAGTCGGACCAAACGTATTTGGTTAATCGGCGAAAAATATTAAAGTTTTAATATGTGCGCGCACACACAAACACACACACACACACACATATATATATATATATATATATATATATATATATATCCCTTAATATTGGATGAATAGTATTTTTTATTACAAAATATTCCTCCCTAAATTCCACTTCTACTTTACTGATTGTAACCCAGGTGATTATTCTGTATAAATCAGATCAGTCTACATTATGTGTTTCCTCTTACTATTCCCCATGTCTAGACATTAACACCCTCTCTATAATTTCTTCTTTCTCCCTCTCTTTCACTTCCTCCCTTGTCCATTTACTAATAATTTTATTCCTCCATTCTTTTCTTCCGTTTTTTGTTTCTTTTTTCCCTTTGGCTTTTAAAATTTGTTTTTAAGCCATTTACCATATACTTTCTTCTTGTTAACCTGCTGGATTACAAAATTCCCAAAATTAATATTAATTTGTGCTGTTAAATTATCATAATCTTGAAGTAATCTTAATTCCTATTGTATGTTATTTATATGCTCTGTTGAATAAAACACTTTCGAATAATTTACATATATATATATATATATATATATATATATATATATATATATATGTGTGTGTGTGTGTATATATATATATATATATATATATATATATATATATATATATATATATATATATATATATATATATATATAAGACAAAATATAAATTATTCCGAAATTAGAAAAACTAAATAAAAATTGGATCGGCAGACCATAGAAGATGTTGTTCAACTGAACCTGTTCAAAATAATTAATGCTGACAAAAAATAACCCATTTAAAAAGTAAATATATATGTTTATCTCACTACGACAACATTATCAACAAGGCTTATAATACACATGTTGGATTAAATTTCCATTGCACAACATTTTAAAGTACATTCCGGTCCGCATCCATGTTTTAGAGAAATATTAATAGACAATACAAGTATACTCTATCATGAAAATAATAAATCAAAAAAGTGAATTTTATGATGAGCTCTATATAAAAATATGTAACCGCTACGAAATAAAATCAGTTATGAGTATAGCAACAATGTTTTAAAATGCCTATAAAAACAATATTTTGAGATAATCAAATTGTAAAAAAAATCAAAATTAAAAAATCAAATTGCAGTTTAAGTATTCTAAAACAATAATCTGAAAAACGATGCAATTAAGTTATCTCCCTTACATATTCTTTACATTTTTTTTACATTGACTATGATTATGAGCGTTTCATGCACATTTACAAAAGATTCACAGCTATCAATTTGATTAATTTTTGTCTTAGCAATTCACCCTTGAATATGATCCTGGATGCGATTAAAAAATTGCAAACAGTTGGGGAAATAAAAGGAATGAGAAAATCAACAGCATGTTTCTTAATCAGTTTAATAAACACTAATTGATCCGTGAATTTGGGAGGAATATGTATAGACTATTCAAATAAAAATGCATCAATTGATATATGGATATGTTATGAAAACACTCCCATGAGTGCTCAGGATCGCCTCGTCAGTGATGTTATGACTTGGGGTCATGGCAAGTTTCGGGTCTTCCAACATCATACTTGCTCGCCCAAGAGACCCTACCGAAACAGTAATATTCCGGCAGGCGATCCTGAAAAACAAAATACGTTAAGCACGCAACAAATGGACTCCTCAAATAAATGCCACTGCTGAACAAATACCACCAACTTACGTCACTTCCTCCTCAGCTAAGACGATACAAAAAAGAATCGACGGCGAGCTTGTCTTTTTCCTTCATCTTAGGTTGACCACGCGGATTGACCCTCATCTTCAATGAACAGTTTGACATAACAGGTAAGTAATGACAAGAAAGGTTTCCTTTCATATGAAGTGTTACTTAACCAAAAAAAAATATTGAACACGTTCGTAGGTTATAGGAATTATGATCAGAAACGCTACTCGCTTTCTTTTCCCACCACTCCCATTTCTTCCTTCCCTCCTTACCCCTCCTCTCTCCCCTCCCAACTAGGAATGAAAAAAAAAAGAAAAAAAAAGAAAAAACACAGTTAGGACTACCAAGATGACTTTCAATAAACGGACCCTCCCCCAAATAGCGACTTAGGTCATCCGTCTACGTATCTCTTTTTCTTCCTTCCCAACTGCCCCTCAACGCCCACCAATGCCCGTCGTAGAGGTCCATGGAAACAGCCATTTCGAGGCTTTTTCTGCAGCTTCTGATAGGGCCCTGATGGCCTTTCTATTTTTTATTCCACTGATTCCAAGCCGACTTAGAGCACTGCATACAGATCTTCCTGCAAAACCTCAGCATCCGATTTCAACTGGGAGGCAGGTCGTCCGCCATTTTTTAGCTCTGCTTCTCTCAACTGGCTCCTGGTATTTCTCCAGCTTTCTTTCAAAGGCTTCTTCCAAATTCTCCTCCCAAGGTACCGCAAGTTCGAGCATTATGACCTCTCTGGAGACAGTCGACCAGACCAATAAATCCGGGCGCAGGGACGATGTCATTATCTACACCGGTAAATTGGTTCCCCAGGTCTACACTTAACTGCCAATCTCGGGCTGATGCGAGCATGTGCAGGTTGACGACTTACGCACCGTGGAAGATTTTTCAGCGGCCTTGATGAAACAGATCGCCTTCGTTTCGGGCTTACAACTGCAATCGCCGATTGCTGTGGCGACTATCTCGGCTAATTTCTTTAGTACCTGGTCATGTCTCCACCGGTACCTCCCTTCACCAAGTGCCTTTGGGAAGCGCTTAAGATATGTTTTAGCGTACTTTTCCTGGAACAGAGTGGGCATGATGGTGACTCACTCATCCCCCAAATATGCAAGTTTGTAGGACTCGGTAGTACATCGTACACGGATTGCACAAGAAATTTAATGCGACAGGCATCGGAGTGCCAGATCTCCGACCAACTTATCTTTCGCCGTACAAATCTTTCCCATCGTGTCCATGCACCCTGCTGGCTTAAAAGTAACCGCCAAAATATACTACCCATAATGCACCACTGACCCTTATATAACAGCCGAGAAAAATAACAGCACTAGTCGCCTGACGATTGCACTAGCATGAAACAGACTGTCGCCTCTAAGTGCTGACTTTCATGTCCACTTTTATATTTACACACCCTCTATCTCTGATATTGAGCACTTTACCCCATAAATATAGCACACTTTAAGACTATATTTCTGCATATATATATATATATATATATATATATATATATATATATATATATATATATATATATATATATATATATATATATATATATATATATATATATATGTATGTATGTATATATATCGATGTTTAAAGTTTATTTAACAACATCTCAAAGAAACGATTGATATAATTATAAATGTATTTACAATAATCTATATGTCCTTCAACAAAAAATTAAACCTAATATAATACGAAAATTACTTTTGCTATGTACTACTACGTTTTAATTCTATGAACATTGCTTTTAAATAATATCTATGTACAACTTGATGGTGTTTCGTAGGGTCAGTTCTGGGAGAAAATATTGTAACTTCTACATGGCTAATCTTGGAGATAAACTATTTATCCCCAGAAAACTCCATCTGTCTGAGATATGCTGATGATATTCCCATCGTATTTAACACATAGATCAAATCACGGGATTCCAAAAACTTCAATTTTTAACTTTCCATATGAACTTAACAATAACAATAAAATTCTATTTCGTGATGTATTCATAGACACTAATATTACGTTTATAACCTCCCCGTATATAAAAAAAAGACTAACTTAAACACTTGATTTTTAAAATATAAAAGTGATTTACATGACTATTACAAAATAGTTATACTAAATTTAATAACCTGTACAAAATTTAACTCGTCCACGCAAATATTCTACACTGAATTAAAAAGCATTAAACAACCTCATTAATAATGATTTTCGTACATCGTTGATGAGAAATATTAACGAAAAAACTTTCTCAAATAACAGTAATATGTCAGCCTATTATAACGTAACCAAATGCATTCTGCCATTGAAGAAGATGAATAATCCCTAAAAAGTCATATACTTAGCAATATATTCCCCACTAATTCCGGTAAAAAATAAAACTAAGACAAACAACTTAATCATAAGCAATAATTATTCTCCGTCGAGTCTTTTGGAAAAGACCAACATTTTATATAAGCTTAAATTTGGGAGATTGTATATCTGACAAAAAAATAAATACATATGTTGATCTAACGACCACAATAATATCAAGACGCCTTACACAACATTTGACAGATACAAGTTCAATCGCACAGCATTAAAAAGACATATTCGGGTCCAGTTTCAGATTCCAGAGAACACCAATATATTGCACCATGAAAATAATCGACAAAACTATATATCAAAGGCAACCACCAAACAATGACGGAAAATGTATTAGAGTTTAGTAGCTATGTTTTAAAAGTATAAAACGTATAAAAGCATAGATTAAAGCGCTCGGAATTACAGAATACTTGGACAGTTCCTACACACTCTATGTCCCGAAAAGAAAACACTTGTTTGAACACAATAAAAATTAAATAAAAAGCTTAATCGCAATACCTTGTCTGTCGTCTTTAACGAAACATGTATAAATTAAGGATTGCTGCCCAAATACACAATTATATATATATACACAATTATATATATATACACAATTATATATATATACACATATATATATATATATATATATATATATATATATATATATATATATATATATATATATATATATATATGAAGGAATATAGTCTTAAAGTGTGCTATATTTATGGGATAAAGTGCTCAATATCAGAGATAGAGCGTGTGTAAATATAACTAGTTGCCTGACGATTGCACTAGCATGAAACAGACTGTCGCCTCTAAATGTTGACTTCTATGTTCACTTATATATATATATATATATATATATATATATATATATATATATATATATATATGCATATAGAGAGTGCTATATTATTACGGTCAACACATTTTCATGGACCAACTATGCAAGGTAATTTAATATAACTTTGCAAATTGTCTATCAATCTTTCAAGCCAAGATAGCAA
>OZ038496.1:80417426-80432426 GCA_964036315.1 Acanthosepion esculentum
TTTATATTTTCATTCCTACTGACCTAAGATATTATATTTAATTTATTTACTAATTGAGTACATATATGGTAATGTTAAAATTAATATATTAGAATCTAATTATGTATTCCTTTTATTTATGATCCAATATAAATATGTTACGTTTGTTTTATAAAATTAGCTATTACTTAAGGAAAAAAAAGGAAAATGTACAAATAATCGGTATTCCATATCTTTGATTTAATAATTTATTATTTTTCATAAACTTAATAATAATAATAATAATAATAATAATAATATATATATATATATATATATATATATATATATATATATATATATAATCATTTATTTAAATATTATAACATAAATATGTCATAAAATCACTACAAAAATAGCCATTTTGTTTCGACACTTACAGTGTATTATCAAGTGATGATGTTGAATGTAGAATAAATGTTTTTTAAAAAGTTCCAAATTCCTTAACGGTCCTTCGCTAGGAGTAAACGCTGTACCATAAGTCAGAATGACCAATCAAAACGCAAGTATATGGTGATTCAAAAAGCCTGACCACGAAGCAATGTTATCGCTGGGGGTGTGTGAAGGGGGTAGAGAGATATGGTTGAGCTAGACGCAACACCGCGACTCCTTCCTCCCCAAATTCTTTTGAGGAAAACCAGGCATCAACCCCAGACCTGTCAACGAAATCCGTGGGAGGGTGATAGGTCAAAAAGAATAATAATTGTTGGTTATTGGAATTTACTCCGTATATACCAATCCCACACTTGGGTATATATATATATATATATATATATATATATATATATATATATATATATATATATATATATATATATATATATTATATATATATATATATATATAAT
Organism: Acanthosepion esculentum; assembly: GCA_964036315.1. NCBI lineage: Eukaryota > Metazoa > Mollusca > Cephalopoda > Sepiida > Sepiidae > Acanthosepion > Acanthosepion esculentum. The sequence continues at coordinate 80,418,293 of OZ038496.1, forward strand.
TATATATATATATATATATATATATATATATATATATTGTTATGGGAACTTACCCATAATAGTAATGGATTAGTCCGTACCCCATAAATACTGCGCATCAATAGGAAGCAGCGGAGACAGTGAGTGAGTCGGGCAGTCGGCTCGACGATTACTGTAAGGCATTGGAATAGTGATACTTCGAGACAACATAGTTCTCTCTAAACTAAACTGATTATTACTACTAACACTTCTACTCTTTTGTACATATATTCTATTTGTAATATGTATCTGTTGTATTCCATACCTGTGTTCGAGTTATTCTTCATTGGTTCTACCTTGAACCAACACCGTGGTACAAGGATCTGGACCATTATATATATATATATATATATATATATATATATATATATATATATATATATATATATATATATATATATATATATATATATATATATAGTACTTTTACAGGCAAAACATCAAGAACAACTAGCATTTAAAAGAAAACTACCTTTAATATGGCTAAATATGTCCCTGTGGAAAATATTTTAAAATCTTATTTCCACCCAACGGAAAAACGTAAGACCGGCGGAAAGATAAATTTTAATTAATATTTATTTCTGCTATATTTAATTACATATATTTAAAAGGAAGTTTGTTGCTCAAATAAACATTAATTACACACACACACACACACACACACACACACACACACACACACACACACATATATATATATATATATATAAAGATTAGTATTCTAATTTGTCAATTACGTTCATCATTTTAGAATGAGTTCTTATTAATTGCACAAAAATATTTTTCTGCTAGACACGAATATTTTTTAGATTACGTAGTCTATAGAAGTGTCTCCATTTTTAACAAACAATATAACAATTATAATATCTTCAATCATTGCTTTAAAACAAAGAACACATGTGTCTTCTATTGCAGGCAATCATTATTATGTATAAAGGGCGGATTCTGCGGCCGTCAGAGTTTGTCTGCGTGCTCTTATTCCACGTGCTTATACCATTCAGCATAATCTGATAATAGACCAGAGTAAACGTCACCCGCGGCGGTCCGCTCAAATGTCACCCCAATGACCCCGATTCACCCTATGCTGAATGGTTAGCTGTAGCTAAATTTTCAGACATGCTCGACCTCTACTTTACTCTACTGACCGGTACGTTACTGTTTACATGTATGATCCAAGACAAAATCCAATACCACAAAATAATCAGTTCAAATCAAAAGATTTTTAAAATGCAACTGTTCACTTTCAGAACAACTAAATACAAAACACGGCAATACACAAAAGAATGACATTCGATACTATGGTCTTAGAATGAATGTTTTCTTGTTTTCATTGTGGCAAACTGGTCAATGACATCGTCAAAATCTGTTTGTCTTGTAAGCTCGTTTTAAATGGACAGCACAGCCAGATCCGACAGTCTCGACTGGCTCATGGTTGACCGGCGGTAATTTTTTATGAGTTTCATTTTGGAGAAACTTCTTGCACACGATGCCACAGAAACACATATTGTCAGAAAGAATCTTCGAGTCAGCGTAACATATGGCAATGACTCAACAAAGTCCCACTTGATAATCAACTGCAGTATAGTCTTGTGCTTGGCTTCCTCCTATTCAGAAGTATATCGCTCACTCAATGGAAAATTTTATCTCAGCGAATTGATACACAGGCAAGACTGAAATTGTTGCACTTTTGGCTTCATATTTCGCTTTGTTGTTATTAATGACGCAGAGTTAAAACACCAGATCAGCCGATAAAATGTTACAACAATGCCTCTTGTTAGTAATCAAGATTGTAGCAACTTTTCCTACTCACAAATTTCCCGACAATTTATTAGAAAATTTCTGTCGGGGGAACAAATCGGGGGTGTCATATATTATTTCTAGGTGTCATATGCCCGCCTGCGAAACCCTGTGTCTCCACCACTGTTTACAGACTATTTTTGGCACCTTGACCTGGTTCAAAAATTTTGTTGGGGGGGGGTGACATTGTGTCAGCCCTCCTGTGCTGGCACCCGGGGCGGACCGCCCCCCCCTTAGCTACGCCACTGTAATAGACTTTAGAAAAATCGATTGTAATACTATATTTCGACTAATATCATAAAATAGAAGACCAGGAAACATATCAACAGTTAAATGTATGTCAAGCTGCTTTCAAATTTTATGACCCTGAAATAAATACAATAATAAACGTTTTCTTCCTCTTATATGTAATTAGAAACTTTTCGACCTATCATTAATAATTTCAAAGTTTCTGTAGATTTATGTCAGTTTTTCAATTTATTCATACCTATTTATTTGAATATATTCATTTCTTAAAAATCTAAAAAAACTATCTGAATGAACATTTTGCTATTTTTCTTACTCAATTTTCTAAGTCTACCAAAAAATGAATCCGCGAACTTGAAAGGATCAAAATGAAAACTAATCGACATGATATGTCTAAATTATTTAACCAAATTTGTTTGAATCAAAAATATACACAATATTCATTTTTATCTATATCCGTCTATACATACCTATCAGATGTTAATATCAGTTGTTTTCATGTTTATCATTATTTGTTTATGGATACGTATATATTGGCACCTGACGTCATATACGTGATGATACATTTATTATGCAGGTATTTAATATCTGGGGGTAAGGAGGTATCAGTTAAATTTTCAAAACTTAAAGTCTAGAAAAGTTTAATTAATATCAAAATGACATTGTGGTACGGCGATCTACTCCGCAAAAACGCGAATCCAATAAAGAAACATTATATATACGATCAATAAAATAAACGCCTTTTATCGATGCTGTAGGCTTATATCGCTTCGCACACTCACAAAATCACTGCGATTGATATTTGGTGAAGATGATAAAACACATCGATTGTCATAAGATCACTAGGCAAAATTGAATAATATAACCGTAACCTCCATCTAAACAATTTATTAAATAAATACAATTACTCTTCCTTCTGTTCTTTCATATCGGGAAAATAGTTACGCAAATATCAGCAACATATAATAACAGACATCTATAATTTGTACTGACGCTGTACAACTCCCTTTTTTTTAGTTTATTATTCATTCGAGTCCCTCTTCATACAAGACTTTTAATTTGTTTAATCTATGATTCTCTCCCATTTTACTTCAATACAATTGTGGCTGAAAATTTTCTAGGCTGCCTATAAATGATTGACGCTAGAACTGTGAAATCTTACTCGCCTTAATTCCTACTCTTCTTATTAAAAACTGCATTGTTCTATTCCCGATAAACTTATTCTTGAGTGTTCAAAGAAGACTGTTCATCCTTTTAGTCAAAGAATTCAGCAACACTGGATATGACGTCATCATCACTGCAATTCTCGTTACCAGACAAGCGATAGTAAAATCAGTAGAATAGAGAGTGTAAGCAACCATTCACGTAAGACCGCCATTGAAAACAAGGAATTGTGTACTGGAACATTGTCCTGATGAAACAAGTTCGCTTTCCTCAGTTTCTCTCGTATGTCATCTGAATGTCAAATTGCCAAAGCCACTATTACTTATTTTGTGTCCCAGAATGTCAAACACTTTTTCTTACATTAATCAAATTAATCCTGTTGTTTCCATTTTCAGCGGTGCTCAAGTTCCATCTACGTTATTCAAAGCATACTTTAGTAGTAGATAGGTTCGTCTTTCGTCCAGTTTACACTCCTACCTTGTCTTTCGAATAGGTTTAGGGGATTATCCCTTGTTAGATGTTTAGGATTGGGTTTCCGCTTCCCTCTCAAGACTTTTTATTCTCTTTGTAGCCCCCCCCCCTGCGTCTTAGTGAAATTATGGCTTTGTTTGTGGTGAATTGATTAAAAAAACACTTTTCTCTTGTGTCAAGTCGCAAAAATCAGTAGAATCCGTTAACTTAAACTATGAAAAGGAACAAATTCATACACCGTTATATACGAGATTTTATATCACATAGCACTCGGGCATGCCTGTCATCGTTATTAAGGACACTTTCTTGTTTCTAAATACCGGTCTTTATATTTTTTTAAAACTTTTGGTATCAATCTGTCGTTGTTCGTCTATATGCTTCGTTTTCTCTGTCAAATTTTCCATCGTTAGTTATAACAATTCTTATATAATTAACTTAATGTATACGCTTGATTATAAAGACTTTAATTTGCTTCTACTATCTACAGTTTCTCTTCCTTTTAATGAGATTCTTAAAATTGAGGATTTGGTCTTCTTGCTGTGTTCTTTTACTAACTTTACTAGAATAACTGTAAATATTTTCTCCATTTAATGTGTAGCGCTAAGCAAAATTTAGTCTTTCTACCATAAAGTCCAGTCCCTTGTCACTCAATTTACACGGGCTAAATATTTCGTTTATTTGCTTGTTTCACTCTCGCCTTCAATACTTTCTGTGTGTCACAAATTCTCTAAGCTTTTTTACGAAATATATGTCCTATACATTTCAACAGTCTCTTTATGAATTTACGTACAAGTGAATTTTGTATTTTACCTGAAAACTTTCTCACTGCTTAAATGGTTTTATCACCATCCTTATCGTTAAACCCATCTCTATTGCCTCAAGACTTCTTTTCCTCTGTGAAAGAATTTACCAGACTTCACTAGCATATGGTTACATTGATATCACATGATAATGGAGCTGAGAATTGTTATTATACTCTGTTTTGTGTATAGTAAATAAATGAACAGATATTTTAGTAGAAATAAATAGTAACATAGATTGGAAACCAAAACATAGACGGTTAAGAACGCGGGATTAAATAGAATTATGCTAATAATTTCTATCGGCCTGTTTAAAACAAAGATATATCTCGAACCCAAAATTTAAAAGAATTTGATCAAAGAATAATTGTTAGTTAAATCACTGGACATGTTAGAAACAGGACGAGCAATAAGTGATTAGAAGAAAAAAATGTCAGTATCCGAAGAGCAACGTAGAAATTAATAAAAAAGACTGAGAAGAAGGTCGGAGAAATAACGACTGAAATGTTGTGATAATAGTAGCAAATATACTGGCAATATTACATATATCTGTGTATAAAGTTGTAGCCTCTATCTGTTTGTCTGTTATTCAATTCCTCCTAGGTTTTTGGAGATAGACCCACATAACCATATATATTCTAAAACTACATTAAACAAGGTACTTGGATATGGATAATTGATCAAAGGAGGTCCACGAGGGGGGGGGGAGTGACAAATCCCGCACGGAATTTTTTTCCCTTTGATATGTATTAGATTTAAATTTGAACAAGGGAATGACTCCAAGGGTACATGGATAACTATATTTCATTTTGGTCAAAGGGTGTTCCCCGGGAGCACAAAACTCCCTTTCATTTTTTCCCTTGCATTTAAATTAAATTTAAATTTGAAAAAGGTAATGACTCCTAATCAAAATATAGAAGGAGAAAGCTAGAAGATGGATGTCACATTGGCAATATCAGTTTGATCAAAGGGGGTTCCCCGGGGGTGGGTACAAAACCCCACTTTATTTTTTCCCTTTCATTTAAATAAAATTTAAATTAGAACAAGGGAATAACTTATATCCAAAATATGGAAGGAAAACACCAGAAATTGGAGGTCACATCGGAAAGACCATTTTCCCTTTCATTTAAATAAAATTTAAATTAGAACAAGGGAATAACTTATATCCAAAATATGGAAGGAAAACACCAGAAATTGGAGGTCACATCGGAAAGACAATTTTGATCAAAATGTGACACCCGGGGCATAACCCTCATCGGAAAAATTATCTTCCCTTTGATTTAAATTAAATTTAAGTTTGAACAAAGGAATGACGTCTATCCAAAATATACAAGGAGATAGGCAGAAGACGGAGGTCACATCAGCAAAATCAAAATGGAATAATATGGACGTCATGTTCAGCAAGAAATTACCAGTCAGTGGATTGTGCCTTACAATACAAATTGTTTGCGACATTTCAACTGTCATATCATAGTTGAAATTTGATCATCAATTCATTCAATTAAATATTGCATCAAATAAATATTAGAGTGGTCAGATCAAGCTGTTTTTGCACAAACTCCCCACTGCATTTTTTCCTTTGATTTAGATTAAATTTAAATTTGAACAAGAAAATAACTCCTATCCGAAATATAGAAAGAAAAAGCCAGAAGATGGAGATCATATCGGCAGGATCGTTGAGTAATACTGAAATGCATCTTATTTCTCCACAAATTATAGAAATGATTTAAACTCAATCATCATTTTCTCACAAAAAAACGTGTTTGACACGCAGCAAAGCCTGGAAAATTCGGCTATTAATTAATAAAACTAACATGCAGTTACAGCGAGGATTGATAGAAATTTGTAAGGACTTTTTTATATATATACCTGCGAAACAGGGTGAAATTATATTCTGTTCCTAAAATATATAGTTGTCCTGGCATTTTGTCATACAGTATGAAAGCCCTGTACTTTTAAATATGATTATGATATTTAATTAAGTGTCAAAGTATTTTCCATATAGATAACCAGACCCAAGATTTCGATTTGTAATCAAAAGAAATCGTCAGTTAATATTGGGCTACTTAGCTATTCCTAAGGCTCAAAGATCTCTCCGAAAATTAACCGACCATTTCTTATAACCGAAGTGTGAATAAATCATCTGTTCTCTAGGGTTTGTTTGATTTTTGCAAAGCAACTCATTACTCTAGAAGTCCCATTTAGACCTAAGAAATTCTGGATTATCAGAAAGCTAAAATCCCTGATGAATGTGCGGATATTGCATACTGTCGATGAGATTTAAGAAAAATCGACAGGAGGGCTGGTGGCGATTAAAGTATTCTCTTCAGAGGTTTGAAAATTGGAAGAGACACTCGGATAAGTGTGTAAATTCCCAAAAGGAATACACACAAGGGTACTAAAGCATTCTTTTCTTATATAAGCGAATTTCCCATTTGTATTAACTGACTCTCTTATATAAAGTGATTGAAAATAGAAATGTAAAAACGTGGATATAAGAAAGTGGTGTTTCAATTTAGACAAGATTAAACGAACCGTTGATAGAGATTGGTTACGAGAACTGATCATAAATTAAGATAGATATTTTTTTTTTTATGAAGTTAAGAACTAAGAGCTGTATTAATTTTATTCTTCTTTTATGTGATGTGTGTCTTCAGCGTAGGCTCAGTTAAGGTCCTCCGCAACCTTCTATCAGTTATAGGTCTGACTAATTTTTGTCTACTTATTATCCTTCCCATAATTAATATGCTATCCATTTGCAAAGAATATCTAGTTACATTACTGTTTACGTATTTTTCTATCTGTTCCTTATGTCTTCACCACGTTTTTCCTCATTATATGTTCGTGAAAATTCAAGTGTATTTTCCAATATATACGTGCTTTGTGTTATGGTCCAGGTTCCTTGTAACACGGTGATGGTCCAAGGTAGAACCAATGAAGAATAACTCGAACACAGGTATGGAATAACACAGATATATTACAAACAGAAATATGTACAAAAGAAGTAGAAGTGTTAGTAATAATAAATCAGGTTAGCTTAGAGTGAACTATGTTGTCTCGATATTTAACAACCCTCCCACGTGGGTCGAATGTGGCACAAGGCCGGTTTAATATGGGCTCCCCGAGCCCGTAGGCTCGGCCAAAAATATGCCCATTCAGAACCCGTATAAACGGTTTCATGGACTCTCTACCACCCCGGACGAAACTTTGCCCTTCGGCAAAGCCTCGTCCGGGTTCCTCTCTGCCAAACAGAGAGTTCGACAGAGGTCGCAAACAGTCAAAGACTGCTCACAACTCGATTCCGGAACTATGTTGTCTCGACCAGTATCGCTATTCCAATGTCTTACAGTAATCGTCTGACACGACTCTGTCTGTGACTGACTCACTGTGTGACTCACACCTACTGCTTCCTCTTGAGGCGCAGTATTTATGGTGTACGGGATAGTCCATTACTATTATGGGTAAGTTCCCATAACACTTTGTATATCTTGGGTTACACGCCCTGTTTGCTTGAAACAGGGAAACGCTAAATGCATCACTGTGCAGAAGAAATAACTCCTTAAAAAGGTCACGTGTATTTTTTTATGGCGATGTCTACTTCTTATTACTATTGCGTAAACCTGATCTCTGTCTATGTATCTATACATTATCAAAATGAGAGAATCCATCATTAAAGAATTTAGAAAAGGTTGATGCGACACCAAACAGAACAAGACCAAACCAAATCATCATGAAATTTTAAAACAGACATTTATATTCTCATGCATATAATGGAAAAAAATATAGAATAGCATGCCTATATTTATTTTACTATGCTTTTATCATATATTCAAGCAATTACCGTTTTTGACGCCATTTTAAGACACGAGGGTGTATAAGACGAAACCCATTTTAAGCAAGGAAAATCAATAAAAAATTAGTAATTAATAAAATTAGTAAAATGGTTAGTAAATGGTACAGCCTAGTCTATATTTATGAGATACTATTTTGGTTAAACAAGCCATGATTACAATTAAACGAAAAATAATAAGAAAAAAGAACACAAGCCTATAAACATTTTATTATATCCTTTATACGATCTGTACAATGTGCGTCTTGTAAACGTGTTATTGGAATATTTAAGATATAAAAATTGTAATTGTATTTATACCAATGCTACCAGAAGTTATCACAAGAAAAATATTAATGAAACAAATCTATTTTACAGGTATAAAATTTGAATTTATTGCATATAATTTTAGTGAAACAAAGTACTAATATTAAACGTGATTAAATTAATATAATGAATATTATCAATGATAACTCTTTTAATCTGTATAATAGGCTTTTAGTTAATGACAATAGGAAAGTTACTTTAAAGGTCAAGCTAACATGAGTTGCCTGGAAACTAATTTCGGTCGACTATCGCGAATTTTAAACCTACATATGGCATATAAGACGCACAGGAATTTTAAAAGATATTTTAGTAACAAAAATGCGCGTTATATGCCGTGAAATACAAATTTTTCATTCGGTTTAACAGCGTAAAATAAATACTTTTGTATCGTTAATTACTTTTTATCTTAAATATCACCGTGGCCAAGGGCGCCTTGGCCATAAAATATTCTGTTGTATCGAAAGGGTTTTTGGAAAGTGTTTCTTACTTGAGATGATGGATCGGTGAGCAGAAAATTTGAAAGAGGCAATTGTGCCATTTGTTCAGATACAAAGCCATATTGTTTGAGATCGCTGGGCCGTTTATGCTGGAATCGAATAAATCATCTACCGGATATATATATATATATATATATATATATATATATATATATATATATATATATATATATATATATGTGTGTGTGTGTGTGTGTGTGTGTGTGTGTGTGTGTGTGTGTGTGTGTGTGTGTCTGTGTGTGTGTCATAATTCAGCAGCAGCATTTTGGCTGACTGATCATGATACCATTCATACACAAAACTTTGAAAATTTTGGATTCGCTTCAAGCGTAAATTGCATCGATAGTTTGGAGAGTCTTTGGTGTTGTTCACGTCACATATTCACTCATGTTTGTGGCGTCACTGGTACAAGAACACACCTGCGTTTTCAGCATTTATTTGCTGCGTATTCTACGGTTCAATGTTGTAATATGCTACCTCATCGATGTTTACGCGCCGAGTTTGCCGAATATCCTCTTTAATCACGGATGTTGACGAGCGTCTCCTCCCTTTTTCGTGCGTCACACTTGTCTGTCGACTTTTAAACTTCTCGATTCACTCATACACCTTTCTACGCGGTAGTGCACTGTTGCGCTATTGTGCTAAACGCCTGCAATGAATTACAGCGCTTGACAAAACTTCCGAACAGAGAAATCGGATTACTGCTCTTTATTCCTCCTTGCTGCATACTGCTAGGGTAACGGTAATGTTTATACTGTAATAGCCTCAGGAAAAACTGGCGCGATGAAGCTCAAACTTCGTTAATGTGACCACAATCGTAGTAAATGTAAGCATGCATGAGAAGAAGACAGTGTGACTGTTATAGCGATGAACTGATAACCCTCAATATACAAAGAACTGATACAAATATTAAAATACCAGTAGAAATATATACATCGGTGTTGGTCTGAGGAGTGCGGGGGGGGGGGTCAGGTTTCAGCAAGCATCAAAAAGTCGACCTCTCTGCATTCGTGCAGAAAGGAACTCGGACGACATTATGCCGAAGGGCAGAGTCTCGCCTGGGGAGTTTGACACACCCTAGCCCGTATATGTAGGATCTACAGGGATTTTTTTCCCCGAGACTACGGGCTCTGATCGACCCACATAAAACCCGGCCTTGTGCCACATCCTGCCTCGTGGGGACGTCGGCTAAATATCGGCTTGCTTTCCAACAGGCATGAAGAATAAGTTTCTTTAAGTTACTCGTCTAAGTTCCCCTATGTTCCTCGTGTAAGTTCCTCTCTGCCTTTCGGCAGAGCGGCACTTAGACGAGGCTATGACGAAGGACTAAGTATCGTCTGTAGAAGTAGACAAACCCGACACCGTATATGCGTGGTCTGCAGAGAATTTACGAACTAGGATCGCCCCACATAAAAATCGGCCGTGTGCCACATCCTGTATCGTGGGGAGGTAGGTTAAATAAATGCCTGCTTTCCAGCTTCAGACGAACTTGTAAATATTTACTTGTATTGTTCTTGTTTAAAATAAACCCTTATATTTTGCAAGTTGCCGTTCTAGTTATTATTTTGAATAAGCACCACGAACAGCATTAAAAAAAAAAACCTAAAGACATGTTATGGCGAATGTTCGGATAATTTTTAGGTTGCCTTCGTATTTAACTAATTTGTTGTTTAAAATACAGATGCTCACTTTCCACTGAGAAAAATATCTGTGATCAATTTAACTGGCATATTCTTTCAACTCGGTCCTAGTTGTTTCTCACGGGAAAACTGATAGTCTCAAAACTGGCTTTTTTAATTTAGTTGCTCATTTATTGTACACATTGACATACACGATAAAGGCATCACATCTAAATGGCTAGCGAGCATCATACTCGAACCTCCACTCGTAAAATCTGTAGCCATCCAATAACTATTAAGAAGGGCGAGGTTTTCGTCGGAAATAAAGATAACTGAACTAAACTGCTGTCTCATATTCTCCTCCCCGCCAAAGTGGCAGTGAATGATGAAAATCTCCTCACAGATGAAGACTAGATTTTTGTCAGCAATGATCTGGTTCTACTTAAAAAAATATAACTGGGAATACCATATAGGTAATATATGAACAATGAAGACGCTTTAAATTGGAACGGAATTATAAATACTTAGAATCAGAAAAAGGCAATTGAAATTTCTGAGACATATGATGTGGAAAGATGTTTTGGATAATTTGGAATTCAGAAGGCATACAGATTTTAAACGGCGCAGTGGTCGACGTCATGTCACCTTACCTAACTATTTTTGGACGAGAGTACAGAGACTTGAAGTGAAGGGAACAAATGTTGCTTTTCACTACGAATGTTATGATATTCTGGAGATCCACGATAAGACGGATCACGAAACATAAATGAAGTATAGAATAAGAACATATTGTTATATACTTAAATCATTTCACAGCTTAGAAATTAAATCAAATGTGACCTCTACGCGGGTTATTTAATATAGATCGCTTCTCATTTATTTCTGTCTCCCCCCATATACCGTATTTTTTTTTATATTTATTCCTCCAGTTCTTTCTAGCCAACCAACTTATTACAGTAAATGACTAACAGATGTCGATTTAACGGGTACCATTTTTAAACGATCGTTTATGCAGACACTGACACGATTTCTGGTCAGATCAACGGCATGTCCAGTAAGAGGATCGATAAAAAAATAGAAGCATCACAAAAATATTTAAAAAAAAAAAAAGAGAATAGATTTTATGTATAAACAATTGGCCAGCATATGCGTCCAGGAATATTCAGTTTTATATAATATATATTTTTTATTTGTTTTGTATTTTAAAGCCATTTATTCTCTCCCCGCTGCGCTTTCTCTGTCTGTTTATATATATATATATATATATATATATCTGTTTATGTTTCTCAGTCTGCGTAAAGTTCGCATGATTTTCGGTTCTCCGGAAGACTCGGTTAAGCTCCTGCATTCAAAGTTTCATTCAATAGCATTTGGAGATATATTTCTGAGAAGAAAAAAAGAGGACTAGAGAAGGGAAACGATAGGGCGAGAGAAAGAGAACGTGATAAGGAAGGAGAGAGTGAGTGTAGAAGAAAGAAATATGTGAGTATAATTATAGAAAAAGAAAGAGATGTTGGAATTGATGTTTTCAACTGTGATTTATTAACCACTGGATCGACTGCTATAAAAAAAACAATCATGCAAGAAATTAAACAAAAAATATATCCAATTTCGAAATATTTCAAAACAACTTTTATTTAGATGGATATATGTGCGTAATAACGAATAGCAGAACCGACGTGCAGAGTTCAACCACGACAATCGACATTTTCGACCATAGATCACTAAAGCCCTTGACAAAAACGGGAACCCGATTTCCGCCTGATATGGGGTAAAACGCAGCGCAAGTTGGGCTCACACTGGAGAATTTATTGATTGATTTGATTTTACGGATTATCAACCTTTTGAAAATTATTTAAAGTCAGAAATATTTTTCTCAGATTGTAAAATATTTATGGCGATAATGATAGTTTACTCATACAAGTCCTCTTAAATAAGCCATAACTGTGGAATAACAGGTGTTGCCTTTACCGAGGCGTTTGAGCATTGTGTATGTAGGTGTTTGCTTTTCAGTTTTTTTTCTCTCCTTGTTGGCGATTATATTTCTTTAGCATATATATATATATATATATATATATATATATATATATATATATATATATATATATATATATATATATATGTAACTAAAATAATCCTATAGTTAATATATGGGGGTGAGAATATTCTGCCCTTGGGATGTTTTGCTGCTGCTGGACCAAGAGACGTAGTGATATTAACAAATTATGTATTATGAATAAAGTGCAGAACTTGGCTATTCTTAAAATTAAGGGAATTTACTTGAAGAAAAATGAAAGGGAAAGAAAGAAGTCCTTCGAAATTGTAGGAACTTGAAACTATTGTCAAAGAATAATGATGCATAATAAAAATCAATGTGTATAGTAATGGGGTAAGGAAATATCAATAACAATCAAAGTCAATTAGCAAGAATAAAGATTACGCAATTTATTATTGAAACAAGAGGCCAATAATTTTATCCATGTTAAGTGATTTTGTTTTTTTTATATTATTGTTTTACATTAATATAAAATAATTGTTGTGGCATCACTGCACTTTCTTTCATCTCCATTATTTTATCATTTGTGAAGAAATGCACATGAATTTTCCATGCACATTTGACCTATTACAGACTTATTTGTAATTATGGAGGTGGAGATGAATAATTATGTCCACAATTCTACACACACACACACACACACACACACACACACACACACACACACACACACACACACACACACACACATATATATATATATATATATATATATATATATATATATATATATATATATGACGAGGAAATGGAACTAATGTCTTTGCTTTAATAACAAAATTAAATTCGAAAGCTTTAGCTTCCATTTCTGAAACATGGTTATCACTGTGTAGCGAAAAACCCATATTTTAAATCAATTAATTTATAATATTAATGCTGTGTAAATTTACATTGAGCACTGTTGTGTAAAAATAAAAATATCTATAAGAACACCGGATTTTATATCTTACTGTTCTTTCTTTATATATATATATATATATATATATATATATATATATATATATATATATATATATATATATATATATATACTTTTTATAATTATTTTTAAAATATGTTTCCATCGCGATACTGAAATTACTATGTTTCGAAACTGAGACTGAAGTCTTAAACTTTAAATGTAAAGCACAATTTCATTCTCAAGTGATGATTAGAATCACGAATTTGAAGAAAGGTTTTACTTATTTATTGGTTGAAAATGGAGGTGTAATCTATGGTTTCTCCTTCATTATCAAGGGATGTCTTCTTCATCAAACTAGGAATGTTTATTGTATATCAAGTTTTGGAGTTGTGTAAGGTTGTGTTAGGGG
>OZ038496.1:80437426-80439926 GCA_964036315.1 Acanthosepion esculentum
CACTCTTTAAAGAATAATAATTGTTGGTTATTGGAATTTACTCCATATATACCAATCCCACACTTCTTGTATATATATATATATATATATATATATATATATATATATATATATATATATATATATATATATATATATATATACAGAAATATAGTCTTAAAGTGTGCTATATTTATGGGGTAAAGTGCTCAATATCAGAGATAGAGCGTGTGTAAATATAAAAGTGGACATGGAAGTCAGCACTTAGAGGCGACAGTCTGTTTCATGCTAGTGCAATCGTCAGGCGACTAGTCTGACGATTGCACTAGCATGAAACAGACTGTCGCCTCTAAGTGCTGACTTCCATGTCCACTTTTATATTTATATATATATATATATATATATATATATATATATATATATATATATATATATATATATATATATATATACGTATTTGTGTGGAAAATAATATTTTAAAGTTCCTACATGATAATGGCTTGTTCCTATCAGAATAATTAACATATTGTTGTATGAGAGAAAAATTCGGTTTGTGAAATCATTAAATATTAAACATATCGAATAAACAGGCACGAAACAAAAGCAATACATTATCGACCTGAGCACAATCACTTATATTTCCTTACATATTAGCACTTATTGATGTCTTTTCCAGCGTGCTTCTAGCATAAACAGGGATTATTACATTGATATATGTACGTTTTTGAAAACAACGAAAAAGATTATAGGTTTGTGAATTGACAGATTGTATCTTTGTTTTTGAAAACTTGATTATATATTATTCTTAGATGAGGTAGGTAAAACTGATTGCTCCCTTCCTGTGTATTCACAATTTTACTTGAAAAGAAAATTTTTACTTAGTCACCTGAGTGGTCACTATGTGCTTCCTGGCATAGATCACACACACACTCTCTCTCTCTCTCCCTCCCTCTCTCTTTCTCTCTCTCTCTCTCACACACACACACACACACACACACACACACACACACACACAAACATATATATATATATATATATATATATATATATATATATATATATATATATATATATATGTATATATATTGTTATCGCTTGATGTACCAGAATAGAAAAGGGCACTTGATTGTCATTAACTACATGTGTATTAAACAAAGAAAGACCCTTTTTAATTTGTTAATAGACATAAAAAATGCGAATACACACACTTATGGAGCTCACAACGAACAGTTTTAGATGATTACTCAACTCAGCAGTCACTTTGGCCTCAGTAGTCCGATGATGTTTTGTCACATTGCGTTTCAATGCGTTTCAGTGCACGTCTGTTCCTGTTAGTAAATTTGCATGTCCGGCCCGAATTGCTACGGTTGCTAGAGGTTTTGCCCTGTTTCTCGAATTGCGTCATAGTTCTTCATATGGTAGCTCTGGAAAAACCAAATAGTCCAGCAATCTTAGAGATCGAGGCTCCTGCCATGCGAGCTCCAACAATGTGCCCTTTTTCGAACTCGGCGAAGTCACGCATTTAGCTTAAATTTTACTAAATTGTAAAAATAAATAAGACAAATGCACTAAAGGAGATACATAAACGTATTTATAATCGATATAACATGCAATTACGAAGTTTTAGTTAAAGTTCTTAATATAATAGTCTTTGAAATATAGGAGTGGAATGTGCACCTGTTCCAATTATCGTCCGCCTCTATAGTTGACACACCAGATCAGATACGGTAGAAATATTCAATGCAGTGATGAATGTTAGATTTATAAAACTGAAAGATGGATTTTGACGTGAAGAATTGTCTGACACAATACATTGAACAAAATCATTCTTAAGGTATTAATAGAATACAAGAGAATTGAATGGGATTTAACTCTGGGGCAATAGAAGACATGGTTCTAAATAAAAAGAGACAGTCGATGCAGTGAGCTACGTATTTATTGCATCTTAGAAATCCGATGGTGCATCGAAATAGTGGATGTTATTTACTTGAAATTAAAGGCACTATTAAATCGAGAATATCTCGTAACAAACGATGAGACGTGCTGCACTCTCATGTAATATGAAAACTTTTATGACAGTAGAATGGCGATAGATTTTACTGAGAATCCAAAATAGACAAAATATTCTGGGACGCATATTGGTGAATCCAGGTTTAAAAATTTAGACAGGATATACTGAAGGCAAGAAAAAGCAGACGATTGCAACGATTAACTGACATGACGAAATGTGTGGATTAATGTAAGGAGATGGACGAAAAGGGAGTGTAAAATGTTGTATTAGGCAAAAAATGAACGGAGAAATATAAATGCACAGTTTCTAAAGGATTTGGCCCTTAAAGAAGAGGAAACATTCTCCCCCTTATGAATTCTCAATATTTTGCTATTATCCCCCAGAAAACGTGATTTTATTCGTTCTTTATTTTCGACGTCATGATTTCTCTCCATACTTTGATTCTCATTTCTTGTTTAATTACATTTTTCTTACAAAAAATCGTCATTCATATTTTTCTCTTTTCCTCCC
>OZ038496.1:80444926-80497426 GCA_964036315.1 Acanthosepion esculentum
CATATTGATAAATGTTTTCATCCTATCTAAGCTTTCGGCTTACATAAGCCATTATCAAAGATGACAATTACTTTTCAATATATACAACAATACACGGACGAAACAATGATGATAATCTGGTTTGTTGCATAAAATAGCCAAAGGAAAATTGAACACCCATATCAGCAACAAACAGGACATCTACGATAAACTAAAAGATATAACTACCCCAGTGACCAACTGGAGGAAGTTATGCATAGACTAACGGAAATTTCACTCTCGCGTGGTCATGCGCGACGGAAGGAGCTGCGTTGCGATTTTCGCTTCCACGACTCGTATACACGAGTTTGTCGTTGCTTTGAAATTTTTCGTCCAACAAAAACACTATTGTTTCGTCCGTGTATTGTTTGATATATTGAAATGTAATTGTCACCGTTGATAATGGCTTATGTAAGCCGAAAGCTTAGAAAGGATTTAAACTTGTATCAATATGGTGATTCCCTTCGTCTTTCAATGATAATGTTATTAAGTTTATCAGACAATATGAAAGGAACTTACTTAAAATAGACAAAACTTGTCTATATTATTTAATGAAACATCCATCAATGAATAATTGCTGCCTAAATATCCACAATATATATATATATATATTGTGGATATATATATATATATATATATATATATATATATATATTGTGGATATATATATATATATATATATATATATTGTGGATATATATATATATATATATTGTGGATATATACATATATATATATATATATATATATATATATATATATATTGTGGATATATATATATATATATATTGTGGATATATATATATATATATTGTGGATATATATTGTGGATATATATATATATATATTGTGGATATATATATATATATATTGTGGATATATATATATATATATATATATTGTGGATATATATATATATATATTGTGGATATATATATATATATATATATTGTGGATATATATATATATATATATATGTTGTGGATATATATATATATATATATATATATATATATTGTGGATATATATATATATTGTGGATATATATATATATATATATATATATATATATATATATATATATATATATATATAGAGAGAGAGAGAGAGAGAGAGAGAGAGAGAGAGACTGGACATTGAAAAATAATTGATCACCAACAAGGACTCGGATAGGCTTTTGGATTCTGTTCATGCTGGAGAATCCGGTCTAGTTAGCCTTCGTCAAAATATGAAAACATTATTCCATTTTCGGCCCGATCTGTCTCTTTTGAAGGTAGAAGATATCACGTGGAGTCAGATATTTACTGGAGAGCTACAGGGATCCAAACATTTTACCGGAATCTTTAGCGATGATTCATATGTAAGTATGCAACTTGAGATCAGGTCTGACTTTAAGGTGCAATAGTCACCATGTCTCTCCGATTGGACATCCGTTCATCGTGACTAGCAGTAGTTCGGGCTCCAATCAGCGATGATCGACTGTAAATATTTGGTAATGTAAAATATGTAAATATTTTGGTAACCTCCTAACTATTAAAAAACGAAAGATTTAAGATATATATATATACTAAATAATGATATGTTCTATCCTCCAACAAGATCTAAATGAAATCTAAAACAATATACTAAATGATAAGATTCAACTTGTAAAACTTCATCTCTCGTCGACATTTACACGTTTAATTGATTACAACTGACGAGGAAAAGAAAACTATTAATGTTTCTATTTACGTCTGCTTCCGAGCTTAATGCAATGGTTTGCGAGCTAGAATCTTATTTTCGCACGCAAATCGCAGATCAGTTTTCTAAGATCGTTAAATAAATACTTCTAAACGAAAATAAATAACATATATCAGGCGATTTCTGCATTCACATCACATAAACTGAGAAATCTGCGATACATTGATTTAACAATTACTTTACACAGACAAAGGAGAATATTCTGACGACCAACATTCCTTGGTTTCATCAGTCCTGACATTTTAAACTGGAACCGGCTATGCCAGGAACAAGCTGATAAATATTCCATATCCCCTTCGTATTCCCAAAGTAAGACGTAAATTCCACTCGGTCAGCTTCTTCCCAAGAACTGATACTTTGTTGAACAGACACTCGGCAAACATTATACTCTTGACCACTTCAAGTATTGGATTACCCGATGTCTTCCCTGCATAGCTCCTGAACTTCACTTGGTGCCTTGCTTTACGCTCATGCAATAGCACCAAGTAGCCCTCTACTTTGAGTGTGGCTTGGGAGGTTAGGCATGGCGAACGCTGGAATTTCAGACGGATCCATTTACTTAGTCTACGGCGGTAATTGTTCTAATTCCACGTACCATACCTGTTTTGAATATCGCAGTTTCTGTGGCCATCGCAGTGGGAACAAAACTCGAAGGGTTGAGTTACGAAAGAGAATTAACTGCGCAAACTGAAATATGCAAAAAAGCATGGCGCCCATAAATACTACAATTTAGCCCCGTTGAATAATTAAATTGTTCCGTTCGAAATTCCAACGGATATCACCTGAAGATGACTGAATAGGGCAATAAAGATGAGGACAAGTGTACGAAAGCTGTAAATATAATAATATCATCTTTGAAAACATTAGTCCGTGTATGAATAACGATAATTCTTCAATCAAGTAATATTTATAACCTAATAACTGACACAGCTTTTCAGAAGCTCACCTTCAAATGTAACCGTGAAGAAATGGCCTGTGGTATATAAGCATGGCACAAACATTACAGAATATCACACACGGCAAATTCGTCCAAGAAATTCATCGTCTGATGAAGAAATTGATTCCATTTGGGATGACAGATGTCTTACTGCCCGGCAGATAGTTAAGTATATAGGTATAAGTTCTGGTTCGTTACATGCTGTTTTAATTGAGAACTTGGAAATGAAAAAGATGTCTGCAAGATTGTTCCTAAGAATGCTGACGCCAGAACAGAAGGGTTGACATTCGAAGGACACTTCTGACTCGATTCCAGGCAAAGTGAGAATTTCAACAGATTAGTAACTGAAGATGAACCCCGGGTTCATCACTTCGGACTTGAGTCAACGTTTCAATGTAAACTTTAGAAACCTTCTTATTCTCCAGCCCAAAATATTTCAAGCAGGCAGTGTCTATTCGTAAGGTGATGGCTATTCTGTTTGGTTTGGTTTGGTTTGTTTTACGGCATATCAAACTCAATGGGTTATTTAATGCCGACAAAATGGTTATTGCTGGTAATGTTTTTCTACAAAAATCTATTTCTCGGAATATTTTTCCTTGAAGAAATCTATAGCTGGTAATTTCTTTTTCAAAGAATGTATACCTTTTTGTATTGCTGGTACGTTTTTTTCTTTTTTAAGTATTGCTGATAATAATTTTTACTTGAAAAATTATTGCTGGTAATATTTTTTTATTACAATGTATCTCTGGTATTAAAATCTATTTTTACACAAGTTGGGTGTCCACTATTTGCCCATAGCTGGGACCCTAACAGGTGCTACCACCCCGGATATGGGTTGATCTGGGAACGCTAGCATATAAGATGTGGTTCCACGATCCTCAAAACCTGATCAGAGGCCTTGCTGTTGGACGTAGCTTATCGTCTTAACCAGGATGCGGATGTAGTTTATCGTCATACCAAGGACGGGGCTATTGTGTTTGTTTTCGATTCTGAAGGCGTAACCATGATAGACTACTTGGAAAAGGAAAAACTATAAACGAACGGTTCTATGCATCATAATTATGACCACTGAAGGAAGCAATACAGAGAATAACTCACTCGTTCACACTGTTCACGTTGCACTAGCTGAAGCAGCAAACTGGAGCGTTAAATTTCTACTCTATCCCCCTTTTCTCAGAAGCCTTAGCTAATTCTGACTTCTTCCTCTTTCCTAAATTCAGATCCCACCTGCGCGGTTGCCATTTCGGAAACAATGATAAGATAATATGTGCTGTGGAGAAACAGGTCCCCACCTTATTCCGTGATGTGGTTGCAATGCTTAATCATGTTTGGACGAAGTGCAATGATTTCAAGGGAGACTATATTAAAACATAATGAAAAATGTTTTGTTTCTCCAACTCCTTCTGGTTGAGGCGTATAACTTCTTCAATGAGCTTCATAACGTAGGTTGCTCTTTTACTAATAGAAAAATGCCTTTCCTCAAAACAAGCAGTCACAGCGGAATCTATGATCTCAAGATTGAATATATATTTGTTAGAATGCATTTCATTGTCTGATAGAAAGTTTGTCCGGAATTTATTTAAAAGAGCGGAATGAAACCCAGATGAATGTTCCGAAAAGAAAAGAGACCGATAAATATATGTCCTATTACACTTTACTTTGTTTATATTGTCTTGTTGCTCTTGATATATAGATGCATAAAGTCCTATTTTTATCGATGATTGGTTGTGCTGCCAATCAAATAATAATGATTAGGCGGAATACAGGGCAATTGTGAAGACGTTCTGAATTCCATCCAACAATTTTGGCCTGGCGGCCGTCTTGGTTACGGGTTAAGGGCGAGTAATTATTATTCCGTATAATAGATCTTCTAATTACAAATGATCTCTAACCCCAAACATTATTAGCTGCAATTATTGCTGATCAGTACGGAAGCTGTTTGCCAGACATTATTCAAGTACAAAAGAGCCAGAAGAAATATAAAATAACATTGGAATAGAAAAGAGAGCATGAATATGATTGAGAGAAAGTCCAAGTATTGAGAAAACCTTTTAAAAAATTAATGGACTAAATGAAAGGAAAACTGTCCTGGGTATGACGATAAACAACATCACCGTCTTTGTTAAGACGATAAACTACATCCAACAGCAAGGCATCTATCGGATCAGGAGGTTTTGAGGAGCGTGAAACCACCTATTAATTTCTGGTGTTCCACGTATGACTTGACCTGGGGTGGTAGCACATGTTAGGCAAATATTTGACCCTTAAAATGTGGTTAAAACACTATGAAAGTGTTAAAATAGGTTTTAATATCAGCAATTAATTTTTTGAAGGAAATATTATTACCAGCAATCCATTATTACTGGCAATGCATTTTAGAAGAAAATAAATATTACCAGCAATATATCTTTGAAGAAAAATATTTCTAGCAATGCATTGTTGAGGAAAAGGGTATTACCAGTAATATATTTTTGGAAAAAAATATTACTAGCAATAAAAGTCTTATGGGAATTAAATAACCCATTCAGGTTGATATGCCGTAAAACAAACCAAGCCAAATCAAACCAAACCAAACCAAACCAAAAAGAAAACAATATTTATTTAATTTATGTGATTATTTTGAAGGGAAAGTGAGATTTTGTTTGCGAGTACGATTTCTAGCCGAGATCTTTACGTTCAACGCAGAACAAAAATGCGTGTAAAGGTATGAATCAATCACTTCACTCCAACAAGGTAGGAGTTAATATCAGATCATTCTTTACTACCTTTTGGGGCATAAAATCTCGGAAAAGGATATCTGAATGTAAAACTAGTTGCTTGATGCATTCACTCGTTAATTTTTTATTGCTTATTAACCATTTTCTGGTTATGCAATGTCATAAAACATTTTAGATTGTCTCTTCTTTTTAAGATAATAACAATTTACTTATACAAGTCTTACTAATTAACCAAAAGCTAGAGGTAGAATAAGTGATTTCACACCTTTCCAATCGGGTATCTGTGCGTAAGGGAACATGACCAACGCAACGAGAAATAGAACTCGGCTCCCCGATTAAAAATAACGAACGATTATACATTACACCACCCGCACATCCAAGCTTATAATATCATGTATAAACAAACGGCTAACTTTCTAGCTATTGAACAGGCTCGACATTGCTTAACGTGGGTTATCGTACCGGAGCCGGAAAAAAAATTGACCTTTGTTCTTAGCACAGCTATGCCGTAAATGCAACCTTCTACCGAAATCAGAGTAGCGAAATCCAAAAGGATGAGATCGGGCTCCATTACGTTATAGGGAATCAAACATTTCAGCTAACGCAGGGTAATATGTGTATGTATTAGGGACTATGGCCCAGTTGATAAAAATGCTGGTTTAATCCACTGATTTGACCCAAAGAGTTTTGAGTTCAATACCTGGTGAGGTGAACAAAAAAGTTCAGTTAAAAGAGAGATAACTGATATAGAGACATCTGCAAGAGGTATGGCACGTAGAACTAGAAAGAATATACCCTAGTGGACGAAATAAAATATTCGATTCAAAATTCCAATCACCTGATGATGGCTGGGGCGTACAACGACAGAAATGTCGTGAATATGACTACGAATATGAGGACAATAATCCGAACAATGTAAATAGTGCAAATAATGACTATGGTAATCTAGCTGGAGCAAAATCTTTGTCAAATTGTTGCGAGATCAGTATGCTGATTATCTTATATGGCTGTGTAAATTGGACCGAACAAATGAGTGTAAATTGCCAAGTCTTTAAAAAAGAAGAATCATAAAGAAATGATCGAACGGAGCAAAGACTGATAGCATTATCGTTTATCTCCAAGATTATCAATGTTGGCATCTGCAGCTTGAGAACAAAACAACTACATTCACAAAACAGATATCCACAAATTACTGTCGTTAATTTTCTTAAACGTTTCCAATTCCATGCACCTAAGATAAGCGAAGTTAACTTAATAAAACTTAGATAATCTATTAAAAATCGAGGAATGACAAATATTTTTTAACTTATCCATATTAGATTCACGTACGGGTTCGACAAGAATACATCCGCGATTTATCCTCAGGTTTTCATCTATTCGAAGAAAAATTGAAGGTCGGGCTGAACATTTCTGATGTCATGTTAAGTTCTTGTAATGCACATTCTCCTTTTATATATATTTTTTCCTCTGTGTTATTTTAATAGCAATTTTCTTAAAAAAGATTCTCCAAGTAAAATTACCGTTTTAGCAACGGTTCTATCATGCCAAACATCATTCAGCCATTTTTCATCCTTAGCAATCTGCCACGGCCTCTTCAAAAGAGACATCTACGAAAGTAAATGCACGATAGCAGAAAAAAAATTCCATACGTATGCGATCGATTCACTCAACACAGCGTCACCCGGGAGATTTACTCATCGAGATGAAGACATGCGTTACCCAGAAGAATATCTAAAAAGCAAAATCCAACTATGTGCTATCGATTGATTCATGGAATTTTCTATCCCAATTTTTATATACCGGCTTCAAATTCAGCATTTTATAAAAGAACGGAAGATTATAAATAAATTATATGATTTCGGCAAACATAAGAGTAATTTACTACAGAGTTGTATTGGAGGAAATGACGATTTTGCTACGTTATTAATGAATTTCCCAAAAAATCAAACTTGGAAATCCATTCTTTGGCCTGAGATCAAACAACTGTAAAATTATCTCAAAATCAACTGCGCTCATTCTCTTCCATGGAAATAATCTCTCTGTCTCTCTATCTATCTATCCATGTTAATTCATTTATTATCTATCTGTCTATCTCTCTACCTGTCTGTCTATCTATCTATGTTAATTCAATTATGATCTATGTAAATTTATATATAATGTATCTATCTATATTAATTCATTTATTATCTATCTGTCTATCTATCTATCTATCTGTCTATCTGTGTTAATTCAATTATGATCTATGTAAATTTATATATAATGTATCTAGCTATATTAATTCATTTATTATCTATCTGTCTATCTATCTATCTGTCTGTCTGTCTATCTGTGTTAATTCAATTATGATCTATGTAAATTTATATATAATGTATCTATCTATATTAATTCATTTATTATCTATCTGTCTATCTATCTATCTGTCTGTCTATCTATCTATGTTAATTCAATTTTGATCTATGCAAATTTATATATAATGTATCTATCTATATTAATTCATTTATTATCTATCTGTCTATGTTAATTCCTTTATGATCTATCTATGTTAATTTATATATGATGTATATATCAATGTTAATTCATTTATTATCTATCTGTCTATCTATCTGTCTGTCGATCTATCTAAGTTAATTCATTTCTGATCTATATATGTAAATTTATATATGATGTATCTATCTATGTTAATTCACTTATTATCTAGTTGTCTATTTATCTATCTATGGCAATTCATTTATGATCTATGTTAATTTATATATGATGTATCGATCTATCTATGTTAATTTATTTATTTTTTGTCAATCTATATATCTGTCAGTCTGTCACACTGTCTATCTCTCTGTCTCTGTCTGTCTGTCTTTCTCTCTCTCTTTCTCTCTCTCTCTCTCTCTCTCTCTCTCTCTCTCTCTATATATATATATATATATATATATATATATATATATATATGTATGTATACCTACAGTAATATGGGAATTAATACGAAAAGCTAGAATATGTAGGTCATTAAATGACCCATGCCCTTTGTGTATACATGAAAAACTAAATATTACTAAGTTTTCAAAAAATTAAAATTTATAAATCAGAGAAATGCAATAGCTGTTTTTTGCATTCATTATCAAAAAATTTCGTTAAATAATATTTAAAGATAAAATTAAAAAATGGGAGCTGGTAATATACATACTTATATTTGAAATGAAAAAATAATTTTAAATAATTTAAGTAATTCTATTACATTTACTTGTTTTAAAACGAAATATAGTCTATTAGTAATTAAGAGTTAAACTATTTTAAAATTGTAGTTAAATAAAACGTATTCTAACAGTTTAGACACCCCTAGAAAGAATCTTTCACTATACAAGTAAGAAAAAAATGCCGAAAACATTTAGCCGTTAATAATAATAAAAAAAAACAGACGAGATGCATTTAACAGATGTCAGAATTCGTTGAAAAATACACCCCTACCCTCCCTAAACTTAACCTCTTTTTCGAACGTAACTGATAATTGATACAATAGTAACTCACAATAGATACAACAATAGTCACTCATAATTGGTACAACAATAGTTACTAAAAATGAACATGCTACAGCCTATGTCTGAATAATTGTATTTCTCTGTATCCTTGGAAACAGGAAATTATGATTTTATATGTGCGTTTAAAACTCAGTAAATCTAAAAATAAATTATTCCATTATTCGCTTGAAGATGAAACGGAACTAATGCATTTAATTTAATTATGAAATTAAATTTGAACTTTTAGCTTCACTTTTTGAAACATGGTTATTACTGTGTAGAGAAAAACCAGTTAATTTATAGTATTTATGCTCTGTAATTTTACATTGAGCACAGTTTTGTAAAAAGAAAAATATCAATAAGGACAACGGATTATATATATCTTACTGTTCTTTCTTTATATATATATATATATATATATATATATATATATATATAGGTAGGTATATATAGATATATATATCTGTTAATTCATTTATGTTATATCTATCTGAAATAAGCTCGACCGCTTCTTCTCGAATTACTACGTTGTCTCAAGTAGAGAAAAAGATATATGAACAAGTCACTAAACCCAAATTATATATTTTTTCGGTTGACGCTATTTTATTTTAGCTAAGAACAAACAAGAAATGGATAATCTCAAAACGACATTAAAAAAATATCTCTGTCCTTAAATTTACCTAAGAACTGAGTCAAAAAATAAACGTACAAATGAAATCATTCTTGATAATAGCTAAACGTTTTGCCGAAAGCGTACGGACAGGCATAAATTTTGGACAATTTTTAAACATTTTGTGTGCAGAAAAGAAAAGACTTGTAAGAACACAAGAAAAATTAAATAAACTTTGATCGCAGCCTTGTCTCTCGTTTTTAACGGCACACACACACACACACACACACACACACACACACACACACACACACACACACACACATATTCTGTTTACATCTTATTTATATAGATATGATTTACTTAAGTAAATGCTCTGTTTTTTTTTTCTTTAAATTAAACTGTATTTATTAGATTAACCGGTCTGTTCACGAAAAATATCTTAATGTCAACAATGAAAGCATATTAAAAAATGGATTATGTGTGACAATTATTTAATATATTTTCTGTTTTCTATAATAATAATGTATATCAGAAAATATATTAAATAATTTCATATGTTGTCATTTTTTTACGTTAAGATATCTTTGGGGAGAAGAAATGCATGATCGAGAACAATCGTGGAAGATGTGTTTTTATATATAGTAATTCGGACTTCGCTAAACAAGACGCTTCTCTGTGGCTGAATGGTTAACACCCGTCAGGTCGAAAGTTTCGCTTCCTGTTAGAGAACGCATATTTTCTACGATCTGTCCAGTCGGTAAATGTAATTAATACTGTGTAACTAAAAACATAGCATTTACTTAAATAAAATATATCTATTTATTAACATAGAAATAGAAAATATATTAAATAATTGTCGGATTTTTCCATTTCAATTCCATTATATATATATATATATATATATATATATATATATATATATATATATATATATATATATATATATACAGTAATCCGTTGGCATAATCCAAGCGTGTCTTAGTAACAAAATATCGAATTTGAAATATTAAATATTAAATGTTAAACTGAATCACAAAGAGCGATCAATGTTCATTTTCATTAAACAGGGCAATTTTTTTCAATAAAATTGGAACTAAATACTATTAGTTAATGATCCTTTTCACCGACGAATTTTAACAATTAACATTCGCAGGATTTTTCAAACTGTTAATGGTGAGACGTTTATATGGTGTATAAATAAACAGCTTGAAAAAAATCCTGCATATTTTAAGTTTTAAATTTCGTAGGTGAAAATGATGATTAACTAATGATATCTAAATTCCAAGTGTAAGGTAATATATATATATATATATATATATATATATATATATATATATATATATATATATATATATTCATTTATTTATTTTTTATAATTTTATCATATAAACAAAACCATTTTACTCACGACAAAGATACAACTGGGTTTCAGTGCATTTTAACTGCACATCTACGGGTGAGGGTCGTGAATGGTTATGAACGATCCTGTTTTTAGGCAAGCCCGGATGTAAAAAGAAAAAATTGAGAAGAAAAAATATACTTAACAAAAAATCTAAGTGAAAACGATAGTTGTTGCTGACAGCAGTTTGGTGTTGGGTGGGTCGGGTGGTTAATGTTGGATGGAGTGTGGACATTCTTCCGATGATAAGCATCGGTCAAAGTTTGGGTAGGTCAACCACCTAGCGGGCTAAGTTTGAGACGTAGGGGAGGGAAGATATCGATAGGGCATAATATTACACTTTTGTAGGTGAAAAGAATTTCGAGTTAACATTTATAATTATTAGGAATAGTTATATTTAGGTTTCTCGGTAAGAATTCTAAAAATTGGATTGCATTTCTTTATGCTTGGGTTATCACTATTTATTTTTTAATCGAAAGAGCGTTTTTTGTGTATATATAATTATAAAAGATTCCTACTTATGGGATTTGTCCATAACCATTTCCGACCCTCACCCGTAGATGTGCAGTTAAAATGCACTGAAACCAAGTTGCATCTTAATTATGAGTAAAATGGTTTTGTCTATATGATAAAATTATGATAAATAAATAATTACCGCTCTACTACATGTATTGAGCTCTTTTTTGAATGAATGCTGCGAACGTTAGAATTTGTATAATTTATAGATTACTTTCGTTCCCACCTCATCGGATATATATATATATATATATATATATATATATATATATATATATATATATATATATATATGCATGCGCACACAGAAATGCTTGCCGGTGCATCTCCTATAAGGAGCACTCTTCATTATAATGTAATGCCGTATTTGAAATACACGTTCCCTTTTCTTTTTAAACACTGTGTAAAACATTATTTTTAATTGTGTATAACATTGATCAGCCTGCGTACTCGAAAAATCTTAACAAGTATATTTTCCTCTCTGATATGTTTCGAACCTGCATAACACTTCTGCTGGAGAAACAACTGATTACTCTGGTATATCGCATGCCGCCCGGCCACAAATATCGAACCGGCCGACGATGTTATAAAGCGCTATTTTTTTTCGAAACCCTTATTTCAAATAAATGAAACTTTCTTTTCTATTTTTAAACATTGCGCATTATATCTATCAGCTTGCACACTTGAGAAACATTAATAAAGAAATGTTGACATTCCCAACAGAGTTCGAACCTGTGCCCCACTTTTATAGGCGAAAACACTATTTGATCCGGCGTGCTTTAGTCCCTTCGCCCACAGAAAGCGAGCAGCTTAGCAAAGTTCTATTTTTCATTTTAAGGAAAATGCATACGATTGGCTGGCTTTGCAAGCATTACATCAAGTCCAGCTAATGAGTATTCAATATGATAGGCGTTTTCTCGGTCCCAGGAAAGAGGGTGTGTCTTTAATGATCGACACACTACATAGAGAATTTTCTGTCTTTCGATAAATTATAGTATTGCTTATTTAAAATTTGGCAGAGATTTTCTTTTAAATCATATTTATTTTTGTAGGAACACCATATGTTCCTTTCCCTCATTGTTTTTACTTCATCTATTATTCAACGTTATAGCAAAGGAGATTTGCGCCTCGTAACAGATGAGTGAAGAGAAAATTGATCTCACTGATCACTTGTACTGAAGTGGATTCGATTTGAATCATTTATGAGTGAGACACTTAGAAACGTAAACATATCTTCGTAAATATTAAAATACGGTCATATGGAGTAATGCTGACGGAAGTTTTTCTAACGTTATTACATCTGTGTAAGGGAGTTTGGTTTACAAGGACTTTCCAAAACGTTTCACCTGATGTCAAACTAAGATATTCTTATAGCATATGACATAATTATCTTCATTTTTTGGAATGACACCGTAATTTTAAATCTTTGGCAGCTTTCATCTTGACGCTCGGAAATAATTACTTTTTATAAACATGTTTATTTTTTAAAATATTTTACCGTCGATTTCAGAGAATATGTCGATTGCTTGAATTAGAATTTTAATCGAAGGTCTCGTGGCCAAATTCCTGACGTTTCCATATGATCTAATAATTACGTTCCTTCCGTCTCCGTTCGCCTACTTTCTTACCAAACACCTTTTCAATCCATAGCAGACATTTCATTTAGCATTGCCGCAAATTGGTCGAATTGATTCAGTGTTTCCCCCTTATAAGCCAGTTCGATCAATTAAATTAATGGAATCAATCAAGCAATCAAATCTACTTGGATATGCTATTCAAACCGTCAGACAGTCCTGTCACTGTCAAAATTTTGCAGTCTCAAATAGAAGAATCATTTGCAAAATTGCATTACTCAAATTAAAGCCGTGTTGGTTGGGTTGGGATGTAGTAACGGTAAGGTTGTTCTTCTGAGATAGACGATGGGAATTTTTCCAGTAACTATGCTGTCGGCTATTATCCTTGTCTGGCTCAGATTCAAGCCGAAAGTGTCCAGTGCTCATCATGGATAAAATCTTCATATCCTGTTTTCACTGCCGGCAAAATATTGTATCAGAAGGATATAGCGATATTACATTGTTTCACAGACACTAGAAAAGACGTGTTTAATATTGTATTGTTCAAAGTAAACCGAACAATCCAGAAGTTAATGTTTATTGCTAAGTATTTCTACCAAATACATGCGAATAAATTATTGCCTTCAATTTGTCTAGGGGGATGATGTATATTTATTATAGAATGTTTTTTTTATTGTTACAATAATTGCATCGGCAGAATAAAAAACAATAAAAAAGTAACCCGGCGGAATGTTTATTTAAAAGAGTACGATTATTTTATATTTAGGAGTAGATTTTTTAGTAGGAGCAGATAGATTCGCCTTTCGTCCGGTTCACACTTCTCCGAGGTCCACATTTGAACAGAATCAGATGTCTATCTCTTGGTGTGTGTTTTTGGTTGGGTTTCCAGTTCCTTCTGATTTTTATTTCAGTTCGTTTTAATTATTAGAGGGTTTCAAGTTCCTTCTGAATTGTACTTCAACTTTATATTTCAATTGTACTTTTGGAGGAGAGGTTATAAATATAGATTTATAACATCTCCTCCAAAATCTGTACTTTTTTACATTATCGGGTTTCAAGTACATTTTGAATTGTACTTTAACTCTATATTTCTATCGTCTCCGCCAAAAACTGTACTTTTCAAATTATAGCGTTTTGAGTTCCTTTTGAATTGTACGTTAACTATATATTTCTATCATCTCCGCCAAAATC
The DNA here is from genome assembly GCA_964036315.1 of Acanthosepion esculentum. NCBI lineage: Eukaryota > Metazoa > Mollusca > Cephalopoda > Sepiida > Sepiidae > Acanthosepion > Acanthosepion esculentum. Next base: position 80,459,141 of record OZ038496.1, read on the forward strand.
TGTACTTTTTTTTAATTATAGTGTTTTGAGTTCATTTTGAATTGTCCTTCAACTTGATATTTCTAACATCTCCAAAACCTGTACTTTTTAATTATAGGGTTTTGAGTTCTATATTAATTGTACTTTCACTCTATATTCCAATCGTCTTCGCCAAAACTTGTACTTTTAATTATAGGGTTTGGAATTCCGTTTGAATTGTACATCAACTCTATATTTATAACCTCTCCTCCAAAAGTTGTACTTTTTTAAATTATCTGGTTTCGAGTACATTTTGAATTGTACTTTAACACTATATTTCTATCGTCTCCGCTCCAAAATTTACTTTTTTAATTATCGGGTTTTGAGTTCCTTTTGAATTGTACTTCTGCTCTATATTTCTAACCTCTTCGCTAAAACCTGTAATTATTTAATTATAGTGTTTCGAGTACCTTTTGAATTGTAAATTAACTCTATATATCTATCGTCTCCGCTAAGAACTGTACTTGTTTAATTATAGGAATTTGAGTTCCTTTTCAATTGTACTTCAACTCTATATTTATAACCACTCCGCCAAAACCTGTACTTTATTTTAAATATAGGGTTTCGAGTACCTTTTGAATTGTACTTTAACTCTATATATCTATCATCTCCGCCAAAAACTATACTTTTTTAATTATAGGGTTTTGAGTTCCTTTAATTGTACGTTAACTATATATTTCTATCGTCTCAGTCAAAACCTGTAAGTTTTGTAATTATAGAATTTTGATGTCCTTTTGAATTATATTTTTACTCTATATTTCTATCGTCTCCGCCAAAATCTGTACTTTTTTAATTATAGTGTTTTGAGTTCCTTTTGAATTGTCCTTCAACTTTATATTTCTATCGTCTCCGCCAAAACCTGTACTTTTTTAATTATAGGGTTTTGAGTTCTATATTAATTGTACCTTCACTCTATATTCCTATCGTCTCCACTATTACCTGTACTTTTAATTATAGGGTTTGGAATTCCGTTTGAATTGTACTTCAACTCTATATTTATAACCTCTCCTCCAAAACCTGTACTTTTTTTTAAATTATGGGGTTTCGAGTACATTTTGAATTGTACTTTAACACTATATTTCTATCGTCCGCCAAAAACTTTACTTTTTTAATTAGAGGGTTTTGAGTTCCTTTTGAATTGTACTTCAGCTCTATATTTCTAACCTCTCCGCCAAAACCTGTAATTATTTAATTATAGTGTTTCGAGTACCTTTTGAATTGTAATTTAACTCTATATTTCTATCGTCTCCGCCAAAAACTGTACTTGTTTAATTATAGGAATTTGAGTTCCTTTTCAATTGTACTTCAATTCTCTAACCTCTCCGTCAAAACCTGTACTTTTTTAATTATAGGGTTTGGAGTACCTTTTGAATTGTACATTAACTCTATATTCCTAAACTTTCCGCCAAATCTTGTACTTTTTTATTATACGGTTTTGATTCCCTTTGAATTGTACTTTAACTCTATATTTCTATCGTGTCCGCCAAAACCTGTACTGTTTTTAATTATAACGTTTTGAGTTCCTTCTGCATTGTACTTTAACTCCATATTTCTATCGTCTCCGCCAAAACCTGTACTTTTTAATTATTACAAGGTTTCGGTTCCTTCTAAAGTATTTTTATTCAAATTTAATTCCTGTATATCTTTGAGTCTTAATTACGTTTTCGACTTCTTTCGGTGAGTTGACTAAAAAAACATATTTTAAAACTTTACCTGCATTTATTTTAAAGACTGAAAAATAACACCCGGCATTCATATTTGAAACAAAAAATATCATAATAGAAAAAGCCAACTAGATGAACAGATGTTTTTTTCGACTGTTATCTAAATTGCATATTTTATTCCAATAATGTTATATCGGTTTTGAGTCGATATATTTTTTTGTAATTTATCAATAAATATGACAGCTATTCACATATCGACTCTTTGAAGTCGTTTAATTAAAAGCTACAACAAATCATACGAACTTGTTCTCATTCCAATCACGAACAAATTAAAAATTAAATGTGGATTTATAGTAAATATGTATAAAAATATTTTCTGTTTTCTTCTGGAAATTACGCGATGGATACGCATGTGGTAACTTCCGCTGGAAACTTACCTAAAGTAATAATATTGTTGAATTTTTTATTTCAGTCTATTGGATATTCAGATCTGATTCGAAAGTAACATTAGATTTTCCCATATCCTGATTCGTTTATTCACTTTTATTCACTGTGGCGTTAATAAAAGGGATAAGTCTCATTTCCACCATATCTCATTGTCTGTATCTTTGACTGAACGTCGGCGATTTTTTTTTCTTTTTTGTATTCTTTTTCTTGTTTTTAGTTCGCACAAGCGAATTATAATTTTTTTAAATATACTTCTCATTCCTGCATTTGTCTTCCATTTACCCCCGACGCTGTTTGATTAAGTTTCATTGTCACCAAACTAATTTTCATATTATACAGCCGCTGTCGTGTAAGTAGCATTAGGCAATACTACTTTGCATATTTTGAACGTGTAATTTCAGTACACTATTTTACATGTTATGCATCCTTTTTTTTTTTAAATTAGTAATTTTATACCGTTCTGGGTATGACGACTAACTATTAGGTTGGTGCAAAAATAATGTCGTTTTCTCACATGAAGTTGAATGTCAAAAAACGACATTATTTTTGCACCAACCTAATATATCCACATTCTGGGTAAGACGATAAACTACATCCGAGAGCAAGGCCTCTGATCAGGAGATTTTTAAAATCGTGTAGCCACATCTTAATTGCTGGTGTTCTAATATCCAGCCTGACCCGTGGTGGTAGAATCTTTTAGGGTCCCAGATATAGGCAAATAGTTAACCTCAAACTGGTGTCAAAACACTATGGAAGTTTAAAAACAGTTTCTAATACCAGCAATATATTTTGTTAAAAATATTACCAGCAATGGATTTTTGAAGGAAAAAATACCAGAAATACATTATTACTAGCAATACATTTTTGAAAAAAATATTACATTCCATATATTCTTGAATAAAACATAACCAGAAATAAAAAAAAATCTTGTCGGTATTAAATAACCATTGAGGGTGATATGCCGTAACACAAACAAACCAAAACAAACCAATCTATTTTTCAATTACCGTTTCAAACGCTATTTTGCATACGTTTAAGTATAATTTATGTCAGTATTTTGCATGCCATGTTTGTTTCCTATGAGTTCAGTATTTTGCTTATTTTTAAGGTACCGTTTCATTACACAGTTTTGCATACATTTAAGTACAATTTCCTTTAAGTATTTGTCATGATGTACAGTTTTATTGAGTTCACTATTTTGCATGTTTTTACGAGGCTGGCATCCTGCTCCCACCCTTTCACCGTTGAAACTGTTAGATGTAGACGTCTCTTCTACTCCAATAGCTTCATGTCTCGCACATCTCGCCTGTGAAACTCCCTTCCTTATTCCTGTTTCCCTTACAAATACAATCTCCAACTATTTAAGTGTAACGTCAATCGACATCTCCAGTTGCCTTGATCTATCCACTTCCCTTCTCCACATCCTTTCACCTTTCATTCGTATCTGCTCTCGCTCCAAATCTTCTGTAACCCCCTTGCCTTGATCGACCCACTATCCTCTCCTTTACCACTCTTATCTGCTCTTCCTCTAAACCTTCTGTAACCCCTTGTGTGCTAGTGGCCTACAGCCTTGCTTGGGGTGATAAGCTTAAAAAATAAAGTACATTTTCACTACAAAATTCTGCATCTTTGAAGATGATAAAATAACAGAAAATTTCCATTGCGCTATCAAATCCGTGTCCTCGACTTTGTTACTTCAGTAACTATGTATTGGCTGTCAAGCGTTCTATAGTGTTGTTTGAAAATCTGAAATGAAATGTCCTTATTTAATAAGGAAAGCTCAGCAGCATTCTCATTTTTCTTTTTAGAAAATAATCGATACATGCATATCGAAGAAACAATAAGTACATCCGAATAATATAGAAGACAATACGGCGTAACGAAGAGAAGAATGAGAATATTGGTGGAAATAATTCTTGCAATATCTTATTTCATGTCATATCCATACAGACCCTTTTAAGCAAATATAACGTAACCAAAAATCTTGACGATTTTTACGTCTTTTACTGATCACTGTTACGCAAATGAGTGCGTCAAGTGCCGGAAAACTGGTGGAAGATGAGGCATTGCTCTTGACCAATGCAGGTGCATTGCGCACTCATATCACTTATAGATCGAACAGCGACGAGAAAGCATGGCGGTTTTCGATGCAGCTCGTTCAGGGTTATCTGTCTGTGACTTTGGCGTGCGTTTCACATTTTAGTTGCCAAAAAACGTCAGGAGATTGGTGTGAGTTAAAGTACCGCGGGAAAATCGAGTCCGGTGATCGATCCTTTATGGTCAGCCAGAGGGTATGGATGACGACGCCCTGAAGGCATCCATAGAGGAGGTGAAGAGCAAACTTTTGGTTTGTCGAACGCTTGTAGGTCTCAGAGGAAACGGTCAGACTACACCTGAACCGCATATGGAAGGCGTACATATTGAACTAATTATTCCGCCACACTGCCAGAAGCCAACAAGCAACAACGAATCACAACTTGATTCTCATTGCATTCTCAGCACGGTTATACCCTCGTATAAGTTCAGTGACGAAAAGGGAGGCTTATATGACACTCAAAATCGTGAGAGACATTTTAGTGATCAAGGGACCCTTTGGCTAACACGCAAAATAAAACACTTCTACACCCACGCATGTTTTGTATCTGCAAGTTGACAAGTGGTACATTATAATCTGCTATCAATGTGCTTCAACATCACTTGGGATGTATACACAACAATTGTACCCTGTGCAACAGGCACTGAAGATGAAGGTGCCAGCATTGATTAATCGCAAAGGAGTACTGTTTCTCCATACCCAGGCCTCATTTGCCATGAGTTGCGAGGTATACTATACAGAGGCTTGGCAGAGAGGCACTGTGCCATCAATCTTACTCCCCTAATTTACGCCAACATATTACCAGCCCTTCCATGAACAACCACTGTCCTGACAAATTCATCGAGAATAAGATAGACTTGCAATCACATAATACTTTGCTTAATAATACTTTGCTTAATAATACTTTGCTTAATAATGTTTTGCATAATTCTGATTAAAACTGATTTTTACCGTTAGGTTATTGAGGCACTTTTGCAGGAGTTAAAGGATGTAGATTGGTATTACTTTGAGGATTAAATGTATTTAACTTTAGACATATATATATATATATATATAATATTTTTAGTTTTTTAAAAATATGATTCCTCCGCTACATAAGAGTTCTCATGTGTGTGGGCCCGCTTCCTTGTCAAGCGAGAATTTGACAAGGAAGCGGGTCCAGACACCTTAACTCTACATGACTTAAAAAATTATGTTAGGGGTCTCGGCTCTCGCTTTTGAAACATGAGAACTCTTATGTAGCGGAGGAATCATATTTTTAAAAAACTAAAAATATTATTATAATATAAGCTCTACTTCTGTATGGAGCACTGTCCTTTTGAAAATAAAGTTAAATACTAAGGAACACTGGATTATCTACCTAACGTGTTCTTTCCTATTTCACTGCACACCTGCATACATATATATATATATATATATATATATATATATATATATATATATATATATATATATATATATATATATATATATATATATGTATGCATATATATATATATATATGTATGTATGCATATATATATATATATATATATATATATATATGTTTGTATGCATATATATATATATATATATATGTTTGTATGCATATATATATATATATATATGTTTGTATGCATATATATATATATATATATATATATATATATATATATATATATATATATATATGTATGTATATATATATATATATATATATATATATATATATATATATATTAATAAATACAAAACGACCAGGAATGTTTTGGTTACCTTCTATACTTCAAATATACCCATCGATTTTAAATTTAATATGATAGTAAGCTACATTTAGGCAAACATTTTTTTCCAGCCGACGTATACTAAGATTAATATTTTTCGGCAAATTCCTCCGAAATCTTCTTAGAAGACTTGCGATTTTTTCTAAACATACATAGTTTTCATAACACAGTGTGAACACTTAGATTCTGACTGTTCTTAGACAAAGAATCTAACCTCTCAATATAACAAGATTGGCAACGTCCATAATACTGAAATATTAAATGAATATATATAAACTGCATAAATATGATTACTTGACTTTTAAATTGAACCATAACTGTCAGTCTCATTGAAGATGCTGGTAAAAATATTGTCCTTCCCAACTATATTCTCGCAATATATATATATATATATATATATATATATATATATATATATATAATATTTCAATAATAGTATAGGCATATCCCATAGCTAAATGAGGTCTCGACTAAAACATAAAATCTATAATCCAAATGGTATGTTCATCAATATCTGCGTTGCTTATAGCAGAATATGTATGCCGTTTTCAAACTAACACTTGTCATCTCCCAGGCGTATAAAAATCAAGAGCATGCATCCCAGCACCGCTCATTATATATATATAAACGTGTTATTGTATGATCAATATATATATATATATATATATATATATATATATATATATATATATATATATATATATAACGTATTTTGTCTGGAAAGCAAAATGCTAGAAGCCCGTCGTCACGAAAATAGTTTTCCAAATCCCTAGCTGCGTTCTCCTCCTCTGTTTAGTTATATACCAAGCCGCGTTATTGATTGCAAGCCTGGCAAAGAATAGCACATCAAAGGGACCTTGTCTATGCAACGCCAGCCGCTGTAGCAAATCGAACAGATCAAAAGCGCTAACCCGTTCTTATGTGGTTCGAATGAACTGGTCGGGATCGGCACAATGCTCAGTTGAGTTGAAATTTCAAAAAGCCATTATAAATGCTCGATTGGGGTTTCGCTTCGAAAGCTAAACATATTGAGTTTATTTTGTTTTAATAAGTATATATATATACGCACACACACACATATATAATGACTCATTTCTTAGGAGCGCTTGCTATAAAATTCTGCATATGTTATGGTATTTAATCTCTAAGTATTATGAAGCCCGTCGTGAGAAAACACCAGTTCATTCGGAGGATAATGTGAACATCTTGAGATGATGGTGATTTATTTTGATAACGTCCATGATTATTTCCCGTGGGTTTCATTTACATTTTCAGGGTATTGTCAGCTATGGTTACTTGTATGGAAGAAAAATGATTGTATTTATGATTATGAGAGAAATGGCTCCCAGTTCATAGCCGCATCTAACTTTCTCTATGATAGCACCAAACGGACATTGGCTAATCGATTGGAAAATATACACGATGTCACGTATAATGATATTGTATGTTTCTTTGAATATATAAAGCACCTCACAAAAAATGCAGCGTTATAGCCATCTACTTATCATCTAAATATGAATATATGCGGCACAGTATCCCTGTAGTGACATTAATCTCCTTTCAACCTTATAGATGATAGTGCATTTTATCAAACAGAACTGAGGTGGGGGCATGTGTCCTTATCGGGGTTCTCAACGATAACCGATGTTAAGCAACCTTCAGTATAGTAAGTAACAAACAATCAAGGTGTTTTAAACTTTAATATGGTGGCTGTGTGTAGGAAAACGGGATGACATTGAAAATGGGAGAGTTGAGTTACAATTCCAGCCAGGTTCGTTATATTTATTTATGCGCAAAGGTTGAGAAAGTTACGAATCCATCTCTTCTCTTCCTAATTATTAATAGAATTATCAGTAAATCTGTAGTGAAAGAGATAATCAGTTACCCGGAAAAAAAGTTCGTGTTTTGTGTGCGATCTGCCGAAGAAAACTTACGAAAAATTAATGAGCAAACTCTACTTTAAGGACTAGAATCTATGCTAATGTTCTTCCCTCCTCTGAATGGCGTAACCAATCAGAAAGATCTCTCGGTGAACAAAAGCCGTTGTCTTTCGTTTATGTGGGAATTAGATCTTCTGAGCTTGGTGGACGAACACCCATTTTTGCTGGTAAGAAGTGAAGGTTGGACGTGTGACCCCATTTTGTCGTTTCCACGTTGTTTGTTCGAATGTTACGTCGGACTATCGTTTTAACTGTGATTTGGCTACAAGTGTTGCGGTCGAGAGACGGAAGAAATCTATTGCAGACGTTTGTTGCTACTTTAAGTTGACAGTCTTTTTTTTCTCTCTCTTCTTTTGTTTACCATTACAAAATCATTATTATTTCCAAACTATTCTTAAATTTAAAATATTTTCTGGATTTAAATAAGCTGCAAAATTCGATATTCCGTAAAAATGCAAACGCATAACAGGAATGTAAACAGCTACATGTGAATGTAAACAGCTACATACACGCTATACGTTGGTCAAGCAGATATTTTAATGACAAGGTAGAAGGATTTGTACATGGGTTTTATAGATGACGCAAAACAGCAATTGATGAATTCACACCACAAAGAACTGTTGCAACAGCAAAGTATCCATGACATACTTAGGAACGTCATTAGAATATTCAAAAAGATATACCGACATCATACCGCTTGCATACCGATAGCAAATGAATTCACTAAATATATTGTTGTATCCTAGGGATGTTTACTGAACAGAATAATCACACGAAGGTTGACAATGAATGATAATACGTACGACACGAACAACACATATATGATTCGCCAGCGGCGCGTAGAAGTATTCAACTGCTTGAAGTTAGTCAAGTGAATTCCACAATGAATCTCCCACTGTAGGATATCTACCAACCGCCCCACGCGATCAGATGTGGCACAAGGCCGAATTTAATGTGGGGTATTCGAGCCCGTTGGCTCGGCCAAAAATTCCCCGTAGACCCAGAATAAAACGGGGTCGGGGAGCTGTTTCCCGAGACGAGACTCTGCCCTTCGACATAGCCTCATCTCGGGATCGTCTCTGCCCGGAGTCAGAAAGTTTGACCAGCACATCTGGAGACGAATCTCCGACTGTAGACCAACAGATAGTATTTACTATTGTATTTATGTGAATGGAGAATAACCATTATCGTCCGTAGTTATGCTACAATATATAGAAAATTACAAGACAAGGATGTCTCTTCGCGCCGTAACTATTCAACCTATAAAGTCGGCAATTCTGAGTGAAGTTGAAGTACTTCCAGGATTTATTATTTACCGCCAAAAACTTAACAACATACGACATGCATAGGCCACATATTTGATAGCAGACATAGAAAGCAAACTACAAGGTTACCTACAGAAGACATTGAAAGAAAGCGAGAAGGAAGGTCTCTAGCAAAATCAACACCCCAGCAGACAAGTTACAAATTGGTCATACCGACATCATAAAAGTAAAACAATTTAAATATCTAATAAGTCTTTTAACAGCGGCTGTAATGTGCTATACAGAAATTCGAATGGTCACTGGAATAGCCACAGATGCCTTTCAATAGCTAAGTAATATATTGTGAAAAACATTCGTTGGAAACAAAGAAACGAGTAGTGAAGTGAAAGTTATATCAGTACTTTCAATATGGCAGTAAATGATAGAAAATTTCTAGTTCTACACAAGGATGATGAGAATATCATGTATCGAATGTGTGAGTAGCGAGGAAGCTTTATATAAATGGAATCTAAAGCGATACTTATACTTAAAAAAGCTTTTATAAAATTTGATATTCTCGTGACAGATAGAGCGCAAAAGGGATAGAAGAAAACAACACTTAACCTACCTTGTGTATATGGATGACGGAACAAGATTTAAGAGGCATAATAAAAATACAAAATTTATTACGAACTACAAAAGTAGGAAATTGTAGAGAGATATGACCGTTAACATCACATAGAAAGAGAATAATATATAGTGTGATAAACAACACGGTAGATTTATTGATATCGTTTTAGTAGTTCGTGTGTGCACATCCCATTAAAATATCTGAGGTATAATCGAGAGGAGTCCGTTGTTGGTTTGGATAGAATTCAGTATGTAATTTAATGACAACCTCCATTTTATAATTGAATGACAATTATTGAGTAATTATAAAATATTCAATATCACTGAACCGTAAGAAATATTATTATAACTAGATGACAATGATCAGGCATGGGGGTATATAATCAAAGAAGCTTCGGTATTTTATGATATGACTTTCTACATTGTGGTAAAAAGAACATTAGGCTTGCTCGTAGAAAAAAAAAGACGACTTAAACTCAAAAGAAAAACATTCAATCACGACTCATCTTGCGACTAAAACAGAAAATAGACTTTCTATTTTTAATACTGCTGTACGGACACGTTAACAAGTGGTCGTTAAATGTAAAGGTATATACAAGGGGATTACTGACCTTTGTTGAAGATACATCACATGAGTCACAAGACGGTCGCTTAGAGACATCACTCTATACAGTGGCAAAATCGGCAGTCAAATTCAGTTTTTTACAGCAGTTAAACTGAAATGATGCCGTGTTTATCTGGCCACCGTGGTTCGAGTAGTGGTTAAATCAGACTCTCTACTAGCTTACTCGTTCATGGTTCCGTTTACTCTCTGGAATATATCATTCCCAGATTTAGAATGAAACTCCAACTTGTAGTCCTCAATTTGGGAAAACCCAAGACTCGTTGTTTCCCTTTTGTTGAATATATCCTCACCTGGGACGTATAGAAATTCGACCCATTTGAATCTGGTGTCCTAAACATAGTTTCCCCAGACACAGGTGTATCTCTATATTATATGTAGGGCCGTTCTTTTTGTTTCTCCTTACACTCTGCTCTAACCTGTAGATATAATTTATGTATTATTCCCCGCGTCGGAGATTTGTATATATCTACATAGATTTGTGTAAATTGTAGTAATATAAAAGTCTCTCTGAAAACAAAGCAAATTTGTCATTTTTTATGTTTCAGCCATTCCATTTTGTCCATGAATTACTGTGTTATTATATCCCGGATATAATAATGCCCATAACAGGGAATATGCAAACAAAAATTCCTACCATAACTTCGCTCCAGTTACAAAAGAATGTACTTAGCAGACAAGTAGGGTAATTCCGCTTATATATTTCCGCGCAATTTCGGCACCATGTTCCTTACAGGAAATACAAACGATGTGTAGTCATGGATTAAGGAAAAGATTAAAAAGTGAATTATACAAATATTAACGGAATTTCTATTTTTCTACGGTAGTCCCAAACGAAATAGGATGTTCATCTACAAAATCTATTAAAACAGAAGTTCAGGATTGAAATCTTTTTTTGTTCATAAGTTTTTGATGATGATGATGATGATGATAATGATAATAATAATAATAATAATAATAATAATAATAATAATAATAATAATAATAATAACTATTATTATTATTATTAATAATCATATTAATAATAACTATTGTTATTATTATTATTAATAATAATAATAATAATAATAATAATAATAATATTATTATTATTATTATTATTATTATTATTATTATTATTGTTATTATTATTTATGGAAAGAAAATGATTCCGAAGCGGCTCGTATGGTTGCAAGGATCAACTATTGCTAAAGAAAAAGGATCCTGGAGTGTTACAAGTAAAAATGTACAAATATCAGTATCACTTACATTATAATACAGTGGAACCTCGGTTCACAAAGACAATTCGTTCCTGAAAGCGGTTCCTAACACGAAATATTCGTAAATCGAAACTAATTTCCAATAGGAATCAATGTAGAGAAAAAAAGTCACAGTGCAATAAAATTGAAAAAGAAAAGCACAGCACAACACACGAATGGCTACAACATGGCGGTCGACTCAGAAATTTTTCTGTTCGATTACCTCGGTTCGGCAATGTTGTTCGAGAACCGACATTTTGTTCAATAACCGAGGCATTTTCATCTCTAATTTTCAGTTCGAAAACCGATTTGTCCGACATGTGAGACTTTCGAGAACCGAAGTTGCACTGTAAATATATTAGATTATCGTAAAGTCGTTCATAGTGTGCCTCACTAGTGGATGGTTAACACTTGGGAAATGTATAAAACCTTCTCGGTGATAGCAAATACCCTTAAATATAGCATGGCACTGTGGAAACCACATTATATTTAAAAAGAAAAAAAAACACTCCAAAAGCACTACCATTTCCAATCGTTTTGATATCCGACAAGGAATCGTTCAAAAAACGCTCTCTCTCACACCATATGTACTTTCTCTACATTCCCCCCTTTTACAGGGGTTAAACAGTAATAATGATATCTACAAAATAAGCAAGCAATCCTTTAGTCACTTTTGCCAAATACGGCCGTGAGTTGAAAGTTTTCCTCAATACTGTAAAAGTTTTCAGTGATAACATCGATGGCATTAATTGTGGTTGTAACCTTCGGGTTGATTATAAAAGATTCCAATAGACTCGTTGAAATGATCCCTGGTAAGTTATGCGTTCAAAATATACAAAGAAAAGGTTCTCACAGGTGAGATCACACCTGAAGAAGGGTTGTAATCATGTAATATTTGTGTTATCTGAAAAAAAAAATGTTTTGCTTCTAATTAATTTATTTTTTTCACCAATATTCAGTAGAAAATGTAATGATGCCTTTCTGAAATTTGGTCTCAGTTCAGGATCCCAAATGAAATAATTATACTACAGCAATCAAAGGAAATAATACTACAACTAATCGTCATCAATTTTCGACCTCTCTGTGAGGGGTTAGAACTCCATTAACAATCACTTTCCACAATGCCGTACCCAGATGGTCAGCGTCCAACCCTGAGTCCCAAGACATAGTATCTGGGAATGTCAACTGCCATAGAAGAAAGGACAACCTCACTGTCCGCTCGGTGACAGTGGCCCGCAACTGCAATCACTTTTTTTTTTAGATTAAGGGTGATTGGACTCAGTTCGACATGAATTTTGTTAAGATTTGCATGGGATCTCCAACTGATGTTTTTTTTTTTCTAAGTAGATTTGTATATGTTCCATCCACTCATCTTTCAAGACGCACACATAATGTCTAAGTTTCTGATCCATTCAGTATGACTGTTTCAATCAGGTCTAGACTTTTAAAGAGGATGGAAGTTTCGAACGACAAATCTTGCTAAGTCTGTTATACGTATCCCATGCTAGAACTTTAAAGTCTTCTACTAATAAAACTTTTGCTGCTAGTACTAATTATAATACAATTACTACTACTAATAATATGCTAATTGAACATATTGTGACAACTCATACCCTCCATTCTTCAAGACTATCCGTCCCACTTCGTAGGTCATCAGATTGACAACCTGTGTTCGCATATGTGCTCATTTTTTTTGACATGTCTCTTACTGTTAATCTGTCCATGTTCCGACGTCCACTCATAACGTTTATTATATTCATACTGATCTTTATTTCTCTAGAAATGCGCTGCAAATTTTGTTCTTGTCGCGCGAAGGACTTGTGAGAGTGGAGATAAATGACCATAGTGATGCTTTCTGGAAAGATTCAGTAAAGAAAGCATCCTTGTAGACATTGCATCTAGATATTTTGTAATCGATTTATCAATGTCCATGCGCTGCTATAACAGACCAAGTTGGATACGGATATGACGTGGAAACGGAAACATATATAATACATATATACGATCATATTTATTCTGCAGATGTAAACATTGTGAACAACCGAATCACACACATACATAATATACACAGGCATAGATAATATGAGGAAGAAATAGAGACTTTGGTATCAAAATAATAAATCGGCATCGTCCCAAGACGTTGAAATTAGCCAAATGAAAAGGCCTTTCCTCCCGAGGCATTTATAATACTTAGAGCGTAAGCAATGTCACTAATCCCTGAATTCTATCGATTGTTGTTAATTATAGATCGATCAGCCGATTTCAAAAGGTCCGAACGTATATTTTCTTGTTGCCAGCAGGGCTGTTGATAGATTTAAGACAAATAATACAATTTGTGTGCAAGATAAGGGAGCTATCAGATATCTGTGTATAATCTAATCGAATCGCTTCCCTTTATAAAGATAGACGCGTACACTTCGTTTCCCATTATTAGAGACGCAATTCTTCAGAAATTTAGAAAGCTAATCCACAAAAATAGTTGCCTTATTTCTCAGAGTAGGCATAAAGTGTACCAGCTAGATTATGTGAACAGACAAAATGAGCAATTTAAAACAATCGCTTACTGGGGTATAAGTGTTCAATGACATAAGTGAGCGATTACGTATACAATCAAATATTGAAACAGCTACAGGTGTGCTAATTATACAGGGAGGTTGATGACCAATCATTAATAAGAAGGTTTTTTGAAAGGATTTAACAGAGGTCATATCCGAAGAGTTATTGTGATGTTCAAAGATGCATTCAAAACGCCAAGCTGAGTATTAAGTGATAGAGACACTAAAAAAAGAGTACTGAAAGTTATATTAGTAGTCCTGTATGGCAGTGAATGCTGGACAATCTCTTCAAAGATGAAGAAGGCACTTGAAGCAACAGAAATGTGGTCCTATAGAAATATGGTTTGTTTTGGTTTGTTTTGGTTTGTTTTACGGTATATCAATCGCAGTGAGATATTTAATACCGACAAGATTTTTATTGCTGGAAATATTTTACCAAAAATGTATTGCTGGTAATATTTTTGTCCAAAGATGTATTGCTGGAAATATTTTTTCTAAGAATGTATTACTGATAATAATTTTTCTTCTAAAATATATTTCTTGTAATATATATATATTTTTTTTTTACAAAAAACTATTGCTGGTATTAAAAACTATTTTTACACTTTCATAGTTTTTTTTAACCCCAGTTTAGAGGTTAATTATTTGCTCATAGCTGGGACCCTAACAGGTGCTACAACTATGAGGGAAGAGTGGACCTGGGATTACCAACAATTAAGAGTTGGTTCCACGCTCCTCAAAACCTCCTGATCAGAGGCCTTGCTGTTGGACGTAGTTTATCTTCTTATCCAGGACGCGGCTATAGATTATCGTCATACCATGGGCGGTACAGAAATATGCTGAGGATTCCCTGATACGAACATATGAGAAACAACGAGGTTTTGAATAAAATGGGAATAAAAATGAAATTTTTATTTAACATCAGGAAGAGGCAGTTGAAATTTCTGGGTGAAGTGATGAGGAAGGAAAGCTTGAAAGTCTGATACTCCCAGAGGACATCTGCGCGTAACATAGTCAACGGGATTGAGTAGAAAGATGGCAGAACAGGGTTTGGTAGAAATAACAAAAAGAAAACATATTAAGAGCTATAAAGGACAAGAAAGTGTAGAGGGCCATGATCCCCTACGTTCAGAAAGGAATCCGCACAGAAAAGAAGTAGTAAGGTGCGAAAGAATGCTGGTCTTGAATCATGGTGGAATGTTTACTTGATGGGAATGGTTTGTGTTATGGGAACTTACCCATAATAATAATGGACTATTCCGGACATCATAAATACTGCGCCTCAAGAGGGAGCAGCGTTCAGAGTCAGTCAGAGTCAGACGATTACTGTAAGACATTGGAATAGTGATACTTGTCGAGACAACATAGTTCACTCTAACCAAATCTGATAGTCATTACTAACACTTCTACTTCTTTGTACATATTTATGTTTGTAATATATCTGTGTTATTCAATACCTGTGTTCGAGTTATTCTTCATTGGTTCTACCTTGGACCATCAATGTGGTACAAGGAACATGGACCATAACAAGTGGCAACGAGCTAACCCCAAAGGAAAAACGAACTCAATACGCGGTGGAAATACTTATTTTGCTATACGTCACACATAACAAGTGGCGACGAGGTAACCCCAAGAAAAAACGAACTTTCTACGCGGAGGACATCCCTTTTTTTCTATCCCTCGCACATAATGGTGGTCGACGAGTAAATTATAAAAAAGCAAAAAAAAACAAGTTCTACGCGAGATTTCTAAAAAACAAGTTCTGCGCGAACTCACAAAAAAAATAATTTTCTTTTTGGATATCAATTTCACTGGCAACAACATAATTTTTTTGCGTACACAGGTTTCAGAATATCAGGTTACACTAAAGTAAAATACGTACACAAAACTACGTCAACATGGAAGATTTTAAGTCAACTATTGTGGAACTTATTACAATCCAATTTGAACAGCAACATAAGTACGAACAGAAACATCTTGAATTACAAGAATTATTGCTCCGTGTAATGTCAAACAAAGAGCAAAAATCCGAGAAAGAAACAGTTCTCTCACAAGACGCTTTTTGGAGTACTGTAGAAGATTTCACGTACGCACCCGACGAAGATACTACTTTTGCGAATTACTTCCGACGGTACAAAGATCTACATAAATTTGACTGCAAAGATTGGTCAGACGCAGGAAAATTACGTCTATTACTAAGAAAATTGGGCACATGTGAATATACCAAATTCGTAGATTATATCCTTCCAAGAAAAACAAATGAGCTAACATTCAAAGAAGCCATAAAACTATTAACAGAACTATTCCACAAAAGATGGAAATGTCTGAACCTTGCAAAAAAGGACAGCGAAGATTACATAACTTTCTCGTCTATTGTTAATAAATATTGTGATGACTTCAAATTATCGGAACTCAGCACGGACAATTTCAAATGCTTAATTTACGTCCAAGGCCTGGTTTCAACCAAAGACGCGGAAATGAGACGCAGAATCCTTACTAAATTGGAGAGTGAACAAGATTTGACACTTCAAAAACTAGCCGAAGAATCCCAGAGATGCATCAGTGTGAAGAAAGACTCAAAAGTTATAGAAGAAACTGGCATCGCGCACATACATAAAGTACGAAGATAAACCAACTTTCCCTCCTCAAAAACAAAACAAACCAATGTTCCCCCCTCAAGAACAGTTAAAACAAAATTTTCTTATTCTAAAAGTCAATATCAGAAGAAACTACCACCCATTCCATGCTATCGCTGTAGGACTTGACATTGGCTTAAAGACTGTACATACCGTTTTAAAATAGGACACGAAAGTTCTCATTGTTGGTCTAGAAGAGAAAGCAAAACCAGAATAAGAATTATGAGGACTGACCAATCTGATGAGACTAACATAAGAAAATACGTACAAGATGAAATGCAAAAAAGAAAGGTCAGGCTACAGCTGGATTCAGGCTCAGACTTAACTATTATAAACCTACAAACTTGGAGAAAACTGAACAAAACTGCCATGTTAAAAACAGATAAAATTGCTAGATCAATTAATGGGGAGGAAGATAGAATTTGTAGGTGAAGTAATTACAAATGTAACATTTAATGGAATGACGAAAAACTAAAAATGTACGTGATAATAAATACAGAAAACCTATTCGGAACGGACTGGATGTAAAAAAATCGAACTGTCGGATCTACCAATAAGTACGTACTGCCAAAATGTAAAAAGCTTATCAACCGAGGCGGACAAATTAAAAGAGAAACTAAAAACGAGTTTCCCCGAAGTATTTTCAGCAGGTCTAGAAAGATGTAAAAAAATGGCAGCAAATATCGAAATAAAAGAAAAAGTTCAACCTATCTTCAAGAAAAAAAAGGAGCGTATCGTTTACGTCAATTGAAAAAATTGATCAAGAATTAGCTAGACTCGAAAACACTGGCATATTGACAAAAGTAGAATACAGTAAATGGCCTGCACCGACGGTCTACTTCAAAAAGAAATCAGGAGAAATTCGAGTTTGCGCTGATTTTTCTACAGGTTTGAACGCAGCAATAAAGGACTACCACTATCGTCTACCCAGTCCAGAAGAAGAATTCACTAAATTAAATGGCGGAAATTCTTTTTCAAAAATTGATTTAAGTGAAGCGTACTTTCAAATTCCAGTCGACGAGGAAAGTTCAAGACTACTATGCATAAACACACACAAAGGATTGTACAGATACCAAAGATTACCTTTTGGGATAAAGGTCGCGCCGGATATATTCCAACAGACAATGGATACGATGCTTGCCGGACTAGAGTACAGGATTTCATACCTGGATGACGTATTGATAAAGAGCAAAAGCGTTGAACAACATTGGCAACATGTACAAGAGGTGTGTAAGAGAATAAAAAGTTATGGATTCAAGGTAAAAGAAAAAAAATGCGACTTTTTCATGAAGGAAATTAAATACCTTAGCCATATCATGGATCAAGAAGGTCGACGACCAGATCCTGAAAGAGCAACAGCAATAAAAATAATGACATTTCCTAAGAACATAACAGAATTACAAAGTTTTCTATGCTTAGTGAGTTACTTCCAGGAATTCATACCTCGCATGCATGAACTTCGCGCACCACGGAACGAGCTGCTAAAGAAAGAAAAAGTTTGGCAGTGGCCAGATCAATGCCAGGAAACATTTGAAAAAATAATTAAGACGTTAACTTCAGATTTATTTTTGGCACACTACGATCCTAAACTAGAACTAATTGTAGCAAGTGACGAAAGAGCCGACGGAGTCGGCGCGTGTTTATTATATAAAATGCCAGATGAGACAATAAAACCCATCGCACATGCTTCTCGAAACATGCTACCAGCAGAGAAAAATTATTCACAAATAGTGAAAGAAGCTCTGAGAATTAACTTCGCAGTCACAAGGTTTCATAGGTACATCTATGGTCGATATTTTACTCTTTAGACGCATCACAAACCGTTACTAACAATTATTGGTTCAAGAAAAGGTCTACCGGTTTACACTGCAAATAGGTTACTTAGATGGGGAACAATTCTTCTGAACTACAATTTCAAATTGAAGTATTTACCAACGAAAAACATTGGGCATGCGGATGGTCTCTTGAGACTTATACCAACAAAGACAGAGCCATTGGAAGATACGGTAATCGCAGCCCTAAGAAATGAAGACGATATCAGAACTGTACTATGTTGTAGAGTTAGAAACCTCCCAGTCACACTACAAGATATAAAAAATGAAGCCAAAAATGACGAATTTATAAATGAAACAAAAGCAAAGATAGCAGAAAAAGATAAACAAATATCGGACAGCTTTTCTCTATGCTATAACGTGCTACTCTACAACGAAAACATTATAAAAGCGAATCCTAAAGGATTTCCACTGGGGCTATCCTGGTAAAAATACAATGAAGTCGCCAATGCGAAGCTATGTATATTGGATAAATATGGACCAGGATATTACTCAGATGGTGGAAATGTGCAAGAGCTGTAATTTAGCAGCCAAATCACCGCCAATCATCCATAAGCCATAGCCAGAGACTGATTGTCTGTGGTCAAGAATACACGTCGATTATACAGAAGCAATTGACGGGTTCTACTATTTAATCTTAATGGATAGTTATAGTAAATGACCGGAGGTGTTTCGTTGCAAAGATCCTACTGCGAAAACTACCATAAATTGCCTCCCCGAACTATTTGCTCGGTTTGAAGTAGTAGATATCCTAGTCACAGATAATGGAACGCAATTCACGTCAGCAGAATTCCAAGAGTTTTGGGAAATTTATCAAGTCAAACATATAAAATCTCCGCCTTATCACCCAAGAATAATCGGCAAGCGGAGAGATTTGTTGATACACTCAAAAGAGCGTTAAGAAAGGCCTATGATGTGTCTACAGAAAAAGCATTACAGCAATTTCTGCAGGTATATAGAATTACGCCAAATAATGCTACGCCATCAACACTATCACACGCAGAAATGATGTTCGCTAGAAAAATGAGATCTGCATTTTATAAATTGATACCCAGTCAAAGGAATCAAGTAACACAGCCCTACCCACCAAAAAGAAAATTCCTCCCAGGAGAAAAAGTTTTTTTTAAAGCATATAAAAATAATACATCTTACTGGGAGCAAGGGACAATTGAGAAAAGAATATGCAATATGGTTTACATAGTACAGGGACAGAAATTATCACATAGAAAACACGTAAACCAAATAAGGAAGAGTCCGTTACAGGATGCTAACGGTCCACCTCAAGAAGAGGTGATGGACAGGACTTTCGGTACATTTGATATAAAAAGACCGCAAACAATGCCAGAACCAAGAAAATCGTCCAGAAAAAGAAAGTTCATAGATCCTTTGGAAATAGATCCAAAGGAAAAAAGATATTTAAAAACCCCTGGTACGCCAAAGCTTCAGTAGGGGGGGTGTTATGGGAACTTATCCATAATAATAATGAGGTATTCCGGACATCATAAATACTGCGCCTCAGACGATTACTGTAAGACATTGGAATAGTGATACTTGTCGAGACAACATAGTTCACTCTAACCAAATCTGATAGTCATTACTAACACTTCTACTTCTTTGTATATATTTCTGTTTGTAATATATCTGTGTTATTCCATACATGTGTTCGAGTTATTCTTCATTGTTTCTACCTTGGACCATCACCGTAGTACATGAACTTGGACTATAACAGTTTGATAAAGGATGTTATAAGAAATAAAAATTATAATGGGAGAGGAAGCTGAATAGTTTCGAGTCGTGGTGAATGAGAGCCGTACAGCTGAACTTCAAACATAAATAGAACTAACACGGTATTTACTCTGTCCCCTCACTAGGACGAGATATTGCACCAGGTCTATTTTTAGGTGGGACCCGAGCGCGTACACCCGGGACAGGAACAAAAATCCCCCTCATCCCCCGCACCAATCCCTCCCTCTGGTGAAATGGGAGAGCGCGGCGTCGGGCAGATTTTCCTCAGGGTTTGTCACCTCTCAGTATTATTTTCCTCATTTGCCCCCCTGTCCTTTGCCAGAGAAGCCCCTGAGCGCACTCTGCCCAAAGACAGAGACGCAACTGAGAGATGATAAGTAGATGTGAAATTTCTCAAAAAGAGTAAGTTACACACACAAGAAAATTATAATAATAGTTCTACTCACTGTTTTTTTTTTCTTAGTTAAGCAGTGACATAATGGGTAAGATATAAATAAATAATATGTAATATATAAGTAAATGCTCACAAGTGAATACTACAGGATGCTTGGTAAAAAATGGCACATTTATAATCCCTGTTTTATCATTCAGGAATAATTGACCTGGAATAACCTTGAATAAATTCCTTGAATATTATGGGAGTTGAATAGTCATTCGACTCTCGCGTAATTACTTGCTACACATTGATTCTTTTAGGATTGTGTAATTATGTTTTGGGATGGCCAAGGACGCATTCCAAAAGCTGGACAGCGTATTGCGAGGCAGGAGGATTTTCTTTGGTAACGAAGAAATGAGCTGTTACGTTAAATCTCTCCTTCTTTACTGCAGCAAATGTTTAACGATTTCCTCAAACATGACGAAAGGGACACGAGGCGACGGAGATGTCGTTCTACGGAAAGATGATAAGGATATAATGGACCGAGCCTGTGACAACAATAAGAGGTTGGAGACAAGGAGGAGGATGATACGTAACATGAAAAAAGGAAGCGGAAGTTTCTTTTGACACTTATTGAGGAAGGAGAGCCGGGAGAATCCGATACTCACGGATCGAATAGAGGGAAAGATAGACAAGGAAAAACAAGGCATAGCATTCCTAGCGGTCTTAAGTAAGTGGATGACAGTACGTGGTCTTCGGGAGGTGGCAGAAGGAAGGAACTTGTTGAGTGCTGCAAGAGACAGAGGGGGTGGAGAGCCATGATCGCCTACGTCCTGAAAGGACAGAACATATATAAAGAAGGAGAAAAGTATTGCTGTTCGATCTTGTGATTCGTTAATGAAAAGATTATTTACAGACAACTTTTCTCTTTAGTTCTGCCCTTCTCGTATGGATAAACCACTCACTGATAATGAGAGTCAAGTAATCGTAATTTCAAAGAAGTACATCATATGTGGAGATCGACTAATGTGCTGAAATTATTCCTGAATTATTCTGTCTAATCAGCCGTCACCAGTATCAACGTATCTCTCACGTCTTTCTGAAATTACAGCTTTTTTTTTAATGGGCACCCTTTATATAATGCGCCCGGTGCCTATCAGTGCTGGTAATAACATTAGTGAGAATTGGGAATAGCCGGTTAAGTGAAATTAGCGAGCATATGAAAAACTATAAGCAGGAAAAGAAATAAAAGGAGATTATACAAAAATATACCGTGAGCAATAATTCCATGTGCAATACGTAAGTTGGACGAATCGGAATGATTTCTTCTAAATATGTACCTGATGATTACTAATCACATGAAAGTTAGAGTTTTGGATTTTGCATGTATAAACACTTGTCCATCTTTTCCCTATTTGCATACACATACATAAACAATTCTATATTTATCTTTCTTATACATCAAACATGTTGAAAATATTTTCTGCTATATGTTATTTTTATAGATATAGTTTAATTAAAATTATCGTACTTAAATTATATCTATAAAAATAACATATAAATAGAAAATATATGAAATAATTGTTTGATTTAATCCATTACATTATATATATATATATATATATATATATATATATATATATATATATATATATATATATTTAAAGACATTTATGATATGTTTAACGTTCTTTTTATAGATAAGTTAAACATATCATAAATGTCTTTAAATAAATTGTCGGACTTTGTCGAATTCAAATATATATATATATATATATATATATATATATATATATATATATATATATATATATATATATATATATATATATATATATATATTTAAAGACATTTATGATATGTTTAACGTTCTTTTTATAGATAAGTTAAACATATCATAAATGTCTTTAAATAAATTGTCGGACTTTGTCCAATTCATATATATATATATATATATATATATATATATATATATATATATATATATATATATATATATATATATATATATATAAACGGCTGAAAAGTTCATAGGCTGACGAAGATACTCTCATGCGATTTGACCAAATGCAAATGAGGTTTATTTTTCAACATTGCCCCCTGCGGTTCATATATTTCTTCCATCTGTATTACGGTACTTGGATCTCATTGCTTAAGAAGTTTTCATTCTCATAGTCAAGTAATTCATCAACAGTAGATATGAAGTCATCCTCATTGCAGTACCTGTTCCTAACCATTTTTTTTTTCCTTATTGGGCAATATATATGGTAGTCAGATGGGTGCCAAATCAAGAGAATATAGATGGTGATCAATCATTTAAAATCCACAGCCGGGGAGCCAGTGGAATATGTGTATTCCGCGGCATTACCTTGATAAATAACCTTAACTTTCGTCATTTTTTTATGTGAGTTTTGCTTTGAAAAACTTTCGTAAATTACCCGGAAAGTTTTCATCCTCTTCGTCAAGAAAATCATCAACAGCAGGTATGACGTCATTGTCACTGCGGTAGTGCTTCCTTGCCAGGCGTTATTTAACATTGGGGAAAAGATGTTCATCAGATGGGGGTCAAATAAGGAGAATGTGGAAGTTGATCGACTAGTTGACATCCACTATCAGGCGTTGCAATCATTCGAATCAATGGCTTCTGTGCTGGGGCATTGTCCTGGGAAGCACTACGGTTTTCCTGATCATTTGTTTTTGATAGAACTTTGTAATGTGACATAATATTCTCTGTTGATACTATGGCGCTTTTGAAGATAATCATAAATGCCTTTTGCATTATAAACGGATGTCATCATCTGACCTGCAGATGAAACTACGTTGGCCTTTGTTTTATCAAGTGAGGATGGGTGTTTCCACTGCAGAGATTATCTCTGGCTGAAAGAGATGAACGGAACATTCATCCTGGATTGGTTTAGTAAACATTCCAGGAAACCAATGGTCACCTTCAAACAATGTTAGATTTCCTCATGATATAATCAGCTTGGTCCGCTTTTGATCAGTTGACAGAAGCCATGCCACTACTTAGCAGAAACCTTTGTCATGACAAGTTCATTGTGTAGAATATTCTCAACTCTCTCACGAGATACGCTAATAGCATTTGTTATTTGTTTTATAGTCAATCTTCTGTCATCAATCCCCATGTAGTGATTACGACCAATGCTTTCCTCTATGTTGCTAGTTGCCCGACGTACATACCTTGGATCATCATCAATAATCTCCCTACGCCTCTTAAATTCATCTTCCCACATTTGCACTGTTGATAAAGCTGGATCGTCATTTCCTAATATAGCATTCATCTAAGCCTGAATGCTCTTGCAGGTACATGATAACACCACAATACCAAATTTTATCAATTTCAAGAGAAATCGTACTAGTTAATTTAAAGTCTTCTTTGAACCGTAAGTTATCAGTTTAACTGGAGTGAGACAATGCATTTATTAATAAGAACAGTTTTAATTAATGCATGTATTATTTCAGAGGTCTTCATAATCAGCATATTAACTTTTCAGCACACACATACACACACACACACACACACACACACACAAACATGACTATTTGAATATTATTGTCAAATTCTGTATATTAACCTTTTCATATTTCTGGATAATTTGTTTTAAGTCATCTGTAATTTTGCCATAGTTGATATTTATTTGTTGTTTATATTATTTATCAGTGTACTTTCGAATGGTGCTGTGTATATTTACGCAGCAGTTTTTGTTTTATTCCTGGATTTTGACTTTTGCACTAACTAATTTCATGTCACTCAATGTGACGTCATTTAAACACAACATGTATAAAAAATCTAGTTTAAATAAAGTGACCTTGAGTTACTTCAAAACACTTAAAAACGTTCATAAATTTAGTTCAATAATTGAAAATCAAGGGAAATAATTGAGGATGTTAAGTGATATAATTTAATGTAAGTAAATGCTTATATTCTTGCCGTTTAATGTTTTTTTCATAATGTTATATTATGTTAGTTATTATGTTAGTTATATTATTTTAGTGTGAGGAAGTAATTTATGCATTATATAATTTTAATGTATGTTTGTTAGAGACAGCAGGAAAATTATATATTTGAAAAACATCCGGGGCGCAGATTTATACATTGGTAAAATTCGATAGCAGCGCTCTCAAGAATTTCCCTTTTAAATAAGTTACTTCCTTTAAGAAAAAATAGGTGTTGCCTCAATTGGATCGACGTTGCAGTTGAATTAATATCTATGCATGACTGATGCGTTTGATAAATTATGTATAAATATTATGCGTTGGCTATTGTCTTTTTACAGATACATTTTCAGTTATATCTGAATTTTAAACACAAATATACATATAATGAGTGCGTGAATCAGTGTATGTTTGCGCGCGTGTGTAATGATTATATATGTGCATTATTCTATAATATACACGCAGGTCTATGACTTGATCAGCCTACTGCAGTTTTCCTTTTTCATACCTGTGAGTACAAGTGGATGATCTGCATATTTAATGTGGTAATTTGAACTATCAGTGCGACGAAAGTAAAACAAAACCTAACAATTGAATCGTACACCGTATTAAATGAGTATTTATTAAATAAAACTTCTCTGTATATTCAGATATTTTATTTTTCATTTGTCGACATGTTGAACACTTTTTCTTTGCTTCTAACGGAATTTAATGATTCGATATTATCTGAACCCTTATAAAAAAAGTGAGGGACAGAACGATTTAGGCGATTCCAAGGTGAAATAAATGCCAGTCGTTTGCACTAAGTTCACATCGTTTTTCAAGGTTTATTGATGAGAAATGTTTGTATATATGGAAGGTCAATAAACAAGTAAGAACGTAAACACGCGATTTATCTGCTCTGGTGTGGAGGCGCTAAACGTTAAGATAATTTCGACCGTTTTCAAGAAACATTTTAAAAGAAACAAAGCCGGAAAAGACAATGAGTTTGTGAAGAAAAATAACAAATCGACACTAATCAAAACACGTTTTTTTTAAATACAGTTTATGTCGCAGTTTTATATAACTTCAGTAAAATGGTTATTGATTTCTTTTTTCTTTTCTTTTTAACTAATTTAGATATTTGTTTCATTTTAAAACAATAGCGACATCTGTTTCTTTTATTTTATAATTTCTATCTGTTTTTCTAACTTTCTGTCTTTCTTTCTATTTTTCTTCCTTTCATTCTTTCTTCCAGTCTAAAAAGTGTTACTGACTTCCTTTCTTTCTTTCAGCGTTTCTGTTTCCCTGTCATCATATTGTTCTTTCTTTTGTCTTTCTTTCTACTTTTCTCTCTGTATATACTTTCTATCTGTTTTTCTGACTTTCTTTCTTTCTGTCTTTCTTTCTTTTTTTCTTTCTTTCATACTTTCTTTAAGTCTTTCTATCTTACTGACTTCCTTTCTTTCTTTCAGCGAATCTTTCATTTCTGTTTATCTATCGGACTTTCATTCTCTTTTTTTCTTTCTTTATTTCAGATTTTCTTTCTCCCTGGCTTTCCTTCTTCCTTTCACCCTTTCTTTCTTTCTTTCTTTCTTTCTTTATTTCTTTCTTTCTTTCTTTCTTTCTTTCTTTCTTTCTTTCTTTCTTTCTTTCTGCCTTTCTTTCTTTCTTCTTTCTTTCTTTCTTTCTTTCTTTCTTTCTTTCTTTCTGCCTTTCTTTCTTTCTTTCTTTCTTCTTTCTTTTTTCTTTATTTCTTTCTGCCTTTCTTTCTTTCTTTCTTCTTTCTTTCTTTCTTTCTTTCTTTCTTCTTTCTTTCTTTCTTTCTGCCTTTCTTTCTTTCTTCTTTCTTTCTTTCTGCCTTTCTTTCTTCTTTCTTTCTTTCTTTCTTTCTTTCTTTCTGCCTTTCTTTCTTTCTTTCTTTCTTTCTTCTTTCTTTCTTTCTGCCTTTCTTTCTTTCTTCTTTCTTTCTTTCTTTCTTTCTTTCTTCTTTCTTTCTTTCTGCCTTTCTTTCTTCTTTCTTTCTTTCTTTCTTTCTGCCTTTCTTTCTTTCTTTCTTTCTTCTTTCTTTCTTTCTGCCTTTCTTTCTTTCTTTCTTTCTTTCTTTCTTCTTTCTTTCTTTTATTCCTTATTTTTACTCCATTCGCTGTTTACTTTTACTGCTTCTCTTCTTTGTATTTACTTTAATTATTTTGCATTGGTTCTTCTCCGTTCATTTTTATTTCACAGGTATACGAACACATCACGTTTGAATACTGATCACGGAAGATCATTGAGGTTAAGCAACGTCGAGTTTGGTCAGTACCATTATGGTTGACCGTTTGGGAATATCAGGAGCTATATGCTAGGAAGTGGATATTGCGTAATAACAAAAAGAAAACGAATGAGTTAGTCTCACTAGGAGCATCAACAAGTCATGACATCATTTTACGCCGTACTCAAAAATCCACAAAATAATATGATATACCAAACATGGAAAATTATGGTAGGAACAGCAAAAAGACACCATCTCACCACAAACTTTCTTGCCAATCTCGGAAGTGACATCGTGCGAAAGAAAAGATTTTCAAATGCAGAATTAGATCAGATAAAACAAAATATGACAGAATACAACAAACATTACTCAAACAAACAATTGATGTATGTGTAGAAATAAATAATATGATATAGGATGAGTTAAAAACTAAAATAAATGAGATACGATATAATAATATCCCAAGAAAAAAAATCGACAGGCAGCATAAACTGCAGTTTTCCAGATACTGTCACTGAAGATATGACAAAAAATAAAAATAGAAAGGAATAAGAAGAAATAGGAGAAAGAAAGAAAGAAAGAAAGAAAGAAAGTCAGGAAACAGATAGAAAATAATACAGAGAGAAAGGCAGAAAGAAAAAAAAGAAGAGATATGATGACAGGGAATCAGAAAAAATGTTGCTGAATAAAAGAAACAGATGTCGCTATTGCTTTAAAATGAAACAATTATCTAAATTAATAAAAAAAATCAACCATTTTACTGAAGATAATGTAAAACTGCGACGTAAACTCTACTTTAAAAATATTTTTTTGAATAATGTCGGATTGTTATTTATATTTATGTGATATATTAGCGTATATTCCGTTGAAAACAACAGAGGTGAAATCAGGGAAGCGAAAATCCACATCATCCAGAATAACTCTCACACAAATATCAGACAGAGAGAATCTCCCGAAAATTAACATTACAAATCTAATAAACACGTTGTGTAAATATACAATGTTGCACAGCAAAAACCCTAAACGGAAACATCACTGACGAAAATAATTTCAGATGCACAAAAGCCTTATCAGCTACTGAGAAGCTTTGGGTTAAGAAATTGAAAAAATCAAGCAACAGACAAAAAGAGCCAACTTGGAAGGCAAAATTGATATGAGAAATAAAGGAAATCAGATGTTAGATATCGGTATTGAATGATATACAAAAAAAATCCAAATGATCAAGCGGAGATATGAAATTAAATGAATAAATGAAGTCACAGAAATCAATGAAATGACAAAACAGAAACTGCAGTTAAAAGCACAGCGAGCAAGACGATAGGAAAAGCCTTGCAGGCTCTATCGCCAAAATAAAACATTTCAAACAGAACTTAAGTAATTTTGCAGTCAAAAAAGCCACCATGTATTGTAAAAGTGCATCAATTCGAGGTGAATATCTGGAGCAGTCCAAAGGAATATAAGCCAAATGCAGAACTTATCCAAGAAAAAGAGGAATGAATGATGGATGAATCCTCAACAAGAATCGGAAAATATAAACACGAATCATGTTAGGCAAGATATCTAGGAAATGACAAGAACAACATTTTCAGCTCTATTCTCCGTTATCAACCTATAAATCTCTTGTACAATCTTTATCAATGTATATTAATAATCCCAATTAAGTCTCAGAATAGATAACAAAATGTTTTATGTATCTTCTGGGTGAATAAACCCAATTAAGTCCCAGAATGGATAACCAAAGGTATTATTTATCTTCTGGGTGAAACAGATGTTAGTAATCCCAATGAAGTCCCAGAATGGAGAAATGAAGGTATTAGATGTATTCTGACGAAAACGGGCGAAACAGATGTTGGGAAAAATTATAGGCCAATAATATATCTCTCCACGATATGTAAATTAATCACGTCTGTCCTGAAGAACATTACTTACTCTTTTTTTTCGAAGCAAACAATATCCATCCACTGGAAAAGATGCATTCGATCAAGATTCATGTGGTTGTAAAGATCAATTATTAAAGAAAAATATTATCCTAGAAATTTGCAGGAAAAGCGGTAGGAATCATAGCACAGCATGGATAGATTACCCTAAATCCTTTGATAGTATGTCACGCTCTTGGATCCTTAAGGTTTTAGTATTCAACAAATTGTCCTCGGTGGTAGAAAATTTCCTTAAATACAGCATGCAATCTGGAAAACCATATTATGCCTAAATCCCACAGAAGGCACTGTCCCTTTCAAACACGTGAATATCCGGCGAAGAATATTTCAAGGAGACTACCTGTCACCTTTTCTGTTTTGTATGTCCTTAACCCACCCCCTTAGGCATGAACTAAGCAATAATAGCTATGGATAAAAATAAATCATCACCATCTAACAGCGAGAAAATATACCTTTATGCGGGACACAATATTCAACATTACCGAAAGAATATAATTTGTTTTTCTATTTTTAATCATTTCGCTCCAAGAAAGTTGTTAATGATACGAAGGGCATAAGGGGTTACTGTGAGGTAAAAAAAAACACGAGAAAAACTTGAGGAGAAAGAGGACCTTAAAAGCCAAGGATTCAGGGAGACTGAAAATAGCGAATTTTCGAGAGAGAGAGAGAGAGAGTGAGAGAGAGAGTGAGAGAGAAATTATCATTAACATAGAGGTACGCTTATACTTTGTAATCCAAACATGTAAAATAATAAGACATAGATGACAATCTTGTACAGATCTTAAATTTGTTAAGCCAGGGTAACAAAAAAGCGAAAAGCTTATCACACCAATTACCATGTATATATTAATAACAAAAAAAGTATGTGGAAACTACGTTTCAGCAATGTGAAATTGACAAAGACAGATTTCAGGTAAGGGCCAATGACATTTCAGATTGCTTTTTCAATACTCTCAAGAATCGTGATATACGTAGCAAAAGCATCAGACCAGATTTGGCAGCAATATTCGATGCATAGACGATAGTAGACTTATATAAAAAAAGCAAGATGTGTTCTGACGAGAAAAAATGTCTACAACGACAAAGTGAACCGATTTTCCTAACTGCAGATATAAGAGTTGATTCACTATAATCATTACATTTTATATAAGGGGAAAACATAAACAAGCGGCATACTTGTCGATCACATTTGGTTCATTCACCCCATACTCTATTTATTTTCGCAGCATTTTTAGAAGCATTAGGTCCAAGTTTACCCCATGTAAATATGTAAAAGCTCCTCTTCTCGTTCATATTCAATATGAAGTGTATATAATATTTGAAGGTAAGAAAATTATATAAAATTTGTAAAGAAGACATTTTAATATTTAGGAATGTGTAACATATTTTTGCAACTCTTAGTATAATATATTAGATTATATTTACAATATATATTCCAAAGACAGATGTAAATTTTCGAACAATCTAATACTTTCGGTGTTACATCTATTCCTACATTTTTCACCTGTAGATAAATTGTAAATATATTTTGTGTTTTTAACGTTTCTTTTTTAATTCTTTGCTCATTTTTTTCATTCTTATTTTTTTCTTTCCTTCATCCTCTCTACAATTTTCCTTTCTTTCTTTTTTGTTACCATTTTTATTTTTTTAATTTAGTTTTGACCTTTAAATCTCGTCAATATTTTAGATTCTATCGTTTTTTTATTTTCAAGTTTCTTTCAGTTTAACTTTGTCCTGTTCTTTCTTTCTTCCTCCCTTCTTTCTATCTTAATTTCTTTCTTTCTTTCTTTCTTTCTTCTTTCTTTCTTTCTTCTTTCTTTCTTTCTTTCTTTCTTTCTTCTTTCTATTTTTGGTTTGTTTGTTTGCTTCTTTCTTTCTTTCTTTCTTTCTCTCTTTCTTTGGTTGCAATTGATCATTTTATTTATAGCTAGAATTATTTTTCCACTTCCTTCATTATTACTAAACATGAACACATACAAAAAAAGAAAACACATATTTACTTTTTTTCATGTTCAACATTGGGTTATATGAGAATGTAAGTAAAATGCAGAAAAGGATTAATATGAAGGTAACATAAAGAATATGTTTTTATAATAAAGAACGATATTTTGTTTAACTAATATATATATATATATATATATATATATATATATATATATATATATATATATATATATATATATATATATATATATATATAAGACAATTGGAGGTTGCTCAAATCGTCTCTATTTATACTTTTAATTAACTGACCAATAAAATTCGCGTGATAATACCACGATTGATTTCTTTCAGGTATTGCATTTCATTGTTAAATAGATGAAGATTTCTTCTATTAATGGAAACAATTTGTATTCCTGTTGTTGCAAAAGTACTAAACTTTTCGGTATATCATTTCATATTTGCATACGCAAATTCTTTAGTATGGGATTTTTCCAGTTAGTAATAAGATAATAAAAAATACGCACATTAAAGATTTCGTGTACGAAAGCTTTTCAGTTACATCACATTGAAACTCCGGTTCCTGTATGATCACCAAAGTTAAACAACGTCGAGCGAGGTCAGTAACTAAATGGGTAACCGGTGAATACCAGATGCTATCAGGTTGCATTTACAAGTGGTATAATGGCTCGTACTTTTAAATTGCAGAGCTGAGTTTCTATTCCACACGAGTTAGTTATATTCACTTACGCTCAAATACACTTAGGAGCGGTACGTATGAATGCATCTCTTTTCCAAACCAGCTATGGGATAATTAGTAAGATCTGTATTCCTAAATCATCATTAAATGCCTCCAGAATTCTTAGAATCTAAAAAATATTCTGACGTTAAATAACCTGCAAAGGGTTGATAAACTGTATAGTATGAATCAATCAATCTTGTAAGAAACATATCCTTGCTGCACCAGAAAATATCCAAACTGATTTTTTAAGTGCAATAAGGCATTCGTCTTGTTGCTGGATTGAGCACATTGAAAATTATTAACAGTCATGTGACGATTCCTTAAAAGAAAAAAATGTTTTCATATATTTTGATTATCGCATATCTTATTGTTAATTTATACGCTTGAAAATAAATTTACATTCTTACAGAAGATCAATTTTATGAATATTTTTAAAAAGAAAAAGTCAAATGGAAGCTAATGAGA
This sequence comes from Acanthosepion esculentum, assembly GCA_964036315.1. Classification (NCBI taxonomy): domain Eukaryota; kingdom Metazoa; phylum Mollusca; class Cephalopoda; order Sepiida; family Sepiidae; genus Acanthosepion; species Acanthosepion esculentum. The sequence continues at coordinate 80,491,219 of OZ038496.1, forward strand.
CAAGGCGGAAAATCTAGTCAGACAATGTATTTCACCTCTTTATGGCAGACTTACTCAGGTCGGAAGGGGAGACAAACCTCGTGAAAGAATATGACAGAGGAAATATCTTTTGTCGAATGCTTACATTGTTGTAATTGGCTTCATAAAACAATCAATTAACAGAGACATTTGATTGACATACATGGACCTTCCTGTTAGGATTGACATGATAATTGAAAAAAGCCTTCCCAGTGATTCCATACCTGGCAACACTCCTTATGTAACACGTTAACAAAGTGTTTTAATTCATCACTCTTAAAAAACATATTTAAACGCTTTCTGTTTTATATAACGGATTTACTTAAGCATATACACTGATCTGTAGTAAATATCTATGCAGATGTTAAAACATTTTATGAGTTCGCTTCCAAATATATAGATAACGATATATTAACAGATAATCTTTCCTCTGATTTGCTCTACGAGTTCAAAGGGGGAAAATGGTTTCCAATCCCAAAACCAAAAACGTAAAGTTGTGTCCTCAAAGAAAAGACCCTCCCTTTGTAGCTATGATGAAGAAGGGATGTACTCACATGTCGAATCTTGACTTAAACACCTATTGAGACTCAAATTCATCCAGTACATCAAGTGGGACTCATATATACGATGCTTATCTGAAGATGTGTGGAAAATGATCGGTTCAACATATCACTATAGTAAGTACCAAATAAGAAGCAAATAAGAATACAAAAAGAAACAAATAAGAACCAGGGAATTGATTACTGTCGTCATATCTAGTCTAGAGTTCTACAGTCCGCACTTTCCAATTTTAATAGAGTTCAGAAGACTATTTGCCGACATATCGGTACAATCAACAACAACTATCCCAAAGATAAATGATCGGGACTCTAACGCTATTCCTTAGTTCCACCAGTCCTGAACTTCATACCTAAGATCCTCCATGCTACCTCCACTGCAACGAATTTCTAGGGTTCTCTTAATAGTCCCATTCAGACAACTTCATATCAAAAACTGCTATTTTAATTAAAAGATTACCGAGAGGCTTCTTCCCCGATCAATACAAATTTAAACTCCTCTAATGTTAAGCTTCATCTTTCCTAGATATCCTCAGAGAATGCAATTTTTTCCTCCTGTTACCTTGAAAATATCACTCTAGCATGATGAGCTCTTTAGCAATGGATTGACCGATCAATTTGTAAAGAAGAGACATAAGGCTGTCAACTTTTAACTGTTTTCAAAAGGTTTATTACTTATATATTTTTCAGTAAAACATTTTACTGAAAAATTATCACATACTAAACTAAAGTAGATATGTTAATACCAAACTAAGCGCATACCAAAAAACGTGAACCGTCTGGAATCTGTTTAAACACTTATCAGGATATCTGTTAATATATGTCTATTGAAAGACTATAAAATATTAATTTAAATGATTAAACACATATATTCTCTACATATGCTTCAGATTTATAGGCTGTAGCTAAGGATTTGAATGTCATTAATACCTACAGTTGGGTGGTTTATGTCACGTCTATTAACGACTCAGGTACATTGATGATCAGCTTATGAATTATTGACACGAAACGGACAGCGAACCTGTGCCTCAGTCATATAAACATAGACATTATTTCTGGCTTTGTTCTTATTCTTGTCTCTTGCGATAAGATTAATTGTTAGCATTAACTTTTATAATAAAATATCCCCTTCAATGTCCTGCAGTTTCATAAAGTTGCTTAATGTTACCGATGGTCAAATGATTTATGCTGGGCTCATTCTTATCACGGTTTTTGTTTAAATAAACGCTGTGATTAAGTAAGGATCAAGTTTATACTTATCTAAACAGATGCATTGAGAAGATCTTTGCTTAAATCGCGAAGAGTTATACAAGAATTTGTATGATATTTTAATCCTCTTTGAAGCTAATGGTGAACTGGACATATTTCGAAAGGCGAAAAATCATCTTGGATATCGGACATATCCTAATCGATAAGAAGTCAGTGTATTAATTTAAAATTGCACCCTCCATAGATATTGGTAATATAGTAAGGGAAACTGGTTGTTCTAGCTTCTGGTGGCAACCATTCATATAGAAGATCTACGCTTAATTCAAGATCATATGTAGCCCTGGACAACCATTCTATACAGCCATCGAAAAAATATGTGGGCACCTCGATATGGTTACTAAGCTTGTCTTCCTATAACAATTACGAAACAAATGGTGCGTTCGATCCTCACTGACTGCTCCATACTTTCAGCCTTGTGCCACATCTAAGCTACTCAAGAAATTTCGTGTGTAAAAATGAAAAGATACAGTTAAAAGTAATGAAGAAATTATTCTAATCTAAATAAGGTATTAAGAGTAACAGTTCACAGATTAATACCCTCGAATAATATCGGCGTATATAAACTGGTCAAGACACATCCATATACCGAAAACACTATCGTCAATAGTGAATAAGATCCGACTGAAATTTTCTTGGACATATATGGAGACATAACAAGTCTTGATTGGTCAGAAGAGATAAAGAGTCTTTGCACATCCTTACAAACAATGTTGCGTGAATGAAATTAATGCATTAAATAAAGCTTGAGAATCATCATATACTTTACTATCCACTGATATAATCTAAAGACTTACCTACTACAATGTTCATGAGATGTTGTTCATTGTCTTCCTTTATAATTCTATGGATGATAGCTTCTGATACAATTGATACAAGTTGTCACTATTGATATCGATTGATACCTGTTGATAATGCGTGGTATCTGATAATATATATATCTATATATATATATATTGGCTGCTGAAAAATTAATTTCAGTTGAGCTCTCTGGTTTGAGGTGTGAATTTGTAAACAGTGACTATTTAAGCTAATATTGCACGATTCTTCGGCAGAATTGAATCACTGTCAGTCACTGTGTGTCTATCTAAATATAAAAATAAACACGCTAAAATTCACCTTCATCCCGTACCGTGCGCTGACGGCTTAGTGGGAGAAGTTCCGACTGACGCAAATTCAGTCGGGTTTCGATCCTAGCTAGAGGCAACCGGGCGTCTAGACACACTGATGAGCTGTGAAACAGCGAAACAGTCTGTTTGTGGATGACAAATATATATATATATATATATATATATATATATAGGGGGAGAGAGAGAGACATGTAAATAGTTTATAGATGTCACGCATACTTATTTTTAATAGATTCCTCGAGGATCCTATTAAAATCAGTAGAAAAACTTGTCTAAATTGTTTAATTAAAGCATGCTGCCAAAATTTGCACTATATATATATATATATATATATATATATATATATATCAATATGCGGTGCAGTTCAATTTATATTACAATGAAGTTTTCATACAAAAGGTAGATTAGTAAAGTTAATGATATAAAATGGTGAAATCCCTTCTAATCTACCTTTTGTATGAATGATTCATTGTAATACAAATTGAACTGCACCATATATTTGATTTAAAAGAACTGATCCGACGTGCAAATTTCAGAGAGAACAACTGAGACATTACTCTATATATTGAAAAATTTACTTCACGCAACATTGACAGTTAACCTGCTACAAAAATAAATTTATAAAATTGCCATATTATTGAAAAAACGCACTTTCATAATTTTTCAAAAAAAATCAAACTTAGCCCTGCGAATTCACGCTCCAAAAGTTTGTATCCGTTATTAATAATACATTTCAGAAAAGACATATTTCGATTCGCATTATATGTTTTCGTCTCGGATGCTACCTGGATTTTACCAAAAACAAAATTGTTTCCATACCTGAAGATGACTGAATGTACAGTCGAATGTACTTGCGTATTAAAGAAAGACATTATACAGCTTATAATTTTTAAAAACAAATATCATAACATACATGATTTGTACGTAATGCACCTTTACAATTTTGCTAGCGAATGGATTTTGTCCGTTTTATATCATTAACTTTACTAATCTTCAATTTGTATGAATGATTCATGGTAATATATATATATATATATATATATATATATACATATATATATATATATATATATATATATATATATATATATATTGTGGTGAGATAAAAACAAATAGGAAACAACTATTAACTTAACATGCTTGCCTTTTATTAAAGCTTCGTCATATACTGAGATGACTGAGATATGGGGTTAAAAAATCGTATTTTTACATTTTTGCTGTTTGATTTTCATTGGTCAACAATGTATCACGTGCATTCGAATCTTTTAATCCAACAATAGTGTCATTTGCGGCGTTCGTAATACAATAAGAGATGAAAAGTCCATCTGAATGCCAAGCCTAAATTAAAAGACGTAAATGTTGTTATATATAAGTAAATTTATTAAAAAAATCGTGTTTGTCTATGTGGGCATCAGATAATGAAGAATATTCGTTGTGTGTGTGAATTTGAGAGAAAGCTTATTAATCTGAAATATTCGCAAATACATACTAACGTCAAAACATTTTATTTCATATCAAATCATTATTGAATTCATTCTTAAAGAATCTAACGTATTTTTCTCTAAAGCAAGCGGTATGCAAAAAAATAGATCCCAAATTCAGATATAAAAACAAGCAAGCATTATGACTTCTACAGTCTCATTCACACACAAAAGATTAAAGTTGAGTGGATAGATAGAAACCGAAAACAAGTAATAAGTGTGATAGATGTAAATGTTAGCTTCGAACTTACAGCTTCATCTAGCAATTTTCAAATACAAAAGAATGAAACATTGCCACCAAGGAAATGATACGCTTAAATTAATAAAGTCAAGCTAGCAGAGAGAAAAGTTCTTAAGAATAATTAACATGAAAATAGATATACGCTAATTCCTGATATATATATATATATATATATATATATATATATATATATATATATATATATATATATATATATATGGATATATATATATATGGATATGTCAAAACAAATTGGTACCCGAGGAAAAAATTGTAAATAATAAAAGAAAGAATTAAAAACATCAGAACAGGGCGAAACAAATCGTCTAGTGCCTTAAGTCTCTAGTCCCCCAAAAAACACAAGCGAGTAGTAAAACTAAAACGTATAGTGCTCAATACGTTAAGTAGAGCAGGAATTGTTTTATCAATAAATACTTTTTCGTAAATTCATTTGGGTTTGCCTGGCTCTTTAGGATTTATTTTATAGAAATATATATATATATATATGTATATATATATATATATATATATATATATATTTATATATATATATATATATATATATATATATATATATATATATAGGTCTATTCGATAAAAGTGACTCACCTGATTTTTTTTGCTAAATGTTCACTTCTAAGTATAAAACGAAAGTTGAGCTAAATTCAAAGCATAAGCGATCTAAAATCCGAAGAAGCTTTGAAAGCTCTTTGAATTTAACAGTAAGTACTGTCAAGCATCCGTTCATTATAATGTTCTGGGGATGATTTTCTTTTCATGGAACTGGTTTCCTAAATCCTATTGAAAATACCTTCAGGAGCGAGCAGTACAAGAGAATTTTAGAGTCTTGTCTGCTCCCTTCTGCTGAAAGAGTGCAAATCGACCCCACAAAGCTCATTTTTATGCAGGATAAGGCTCCCTTTTACAAATCAAAATTGATGAAGGAATACTTTGATGAGAAGCAGGTGAGTGTTATGACATGGCCGCCCCAATCTCCTGACCTCAACCCCATAGAAAACTTATGGAGCATTATAAAGTACAGGCTCTCGAGAAAGTAGTTGAGCAACAGATTTGATTGTGAATTTCATATCCGAATGGAATTGAATGCTTGGGGATGAGATTTGCCAGAACTTAATCAAGTCAATGTCAAAAAGGGTTGAAAAGGATATTCAAAATAAAGGAGGACCCATAGATTATTAAATGTTCCGACCTATATTACCTATTATAAATAAATTATACCTCAATTGTCCTTTATTTAAAACTGTTCGATTATGTTTCTATTGATTACAAGTTGCAGGAAATAACTGAGTCACTGTTTTTGGACAGAGTTTTTCCATAAATCTCATGTATATCCAAAATTATAATTATCAATAGAATACCTTAGGGTGAGTAAACTTTTTTACTAGGTGGTTGGGAAGGGGTCTTTATATTAGTAAGATTAAATATTAGTTTGACCCCAATAACAATAGGCAAAAAATTGTTAAGTAAAAAAAAAATCAGGTGAGTCACTTTTAT
>OZ038496.1:80499926-80534926 GCA_964036315.1 Acanthosepion esculentum
TATATATATATATATATATATATATATATATATATATGTATATGTATATATATATATATATATATATATTAGATATTTAGATATTTAGATATATATATAAATAAAGAGAATTACCTTGCAGAATACCAAGATGAAAAATGCAAATACAAGCAATGTAAAACTACACAGATAATGTAACATATCTTAGATACCACGAATTCCTTTAGGTAAACGAATGAGATAATCGACCTTTATTTAATAAGCATATCACACCATGCAATGCGGGGCTGGCACTAGTACGCAAGGGGTTACACAGAGTGAAAAACTAGGGTTTAATGAGGATGCATTAAAGGATAAAATGAAGAAAGGAGATCAAGTCTTCGGAAAATTTCTATTGACATTACATATAAACTATTTGAAGATTATAATTATCAGCAAAGCAAGTAAGAGGAAAGTGCGAGAGAAGAAGCTTTGGCGGTACAAGAATCACTTATATTTAACTGTTTCAACAGTAAAAGAGTTGGGCCGTTATGCCACCGAAGTTGTACGCTTAAATTCACGCAGTCTGGGCACCAGTGAAAATAGGTCGACAGAGCATATGCCATGAAAATATTTGTAGAAGAGATAAGGGGAAGCCACTTAACGTCTGTGAGAATTGTGACTGGTGTCGAGATGCCAAGTCAGGATCGATCACATTGCATATCCGTCTTTGGATGTTCTCGAGAAGCTCCAGATGAACAGCAGGGTTACCAGATCATATATGCCAACAGTATTCCGTGCATGGTAGGATGGGCTCAGACGAGTAAAAACTGATGCGACACAGAGAACCAACTTTCCTTACGATAGATGCAGATGTTGATTCAATGTAGTAGTTTCACATCAGATCGGTGGAAAACATGAGAAAAGGAAGGCGTAGTGAGGCGCTCTCGTGGAGTTGAGAATCAACCATACTGATAGGAAGTAAGGAGGTTTCACTATGGTGAGTGAATTAGAACAGGTTCTTTTTGGATGCATTAAATTTACAAGCCACTTCCTGCCCCAGTCAACCACACGTTGGTGTTCATTTTGGAGGAAAGCGGCCAAGTAAACTCTGTCAGCAGGCCCGGTTTTACTATTGAGACAGGAGCAAATTTTAGTGTCGTCTGTGTAGATGCCTATTTGAGAACCGATGATATCAGGAAGATCACTGATGAAGATAAGAAACAGCAGTAAATAAAAAGAAATTAAATAAACAGGTTTTATAATAAACAAAATGAATGGAAATGCAAGGATAAACACAAGTAAATGATATAATAATAATAAGTAATTCATAATAAATAACGAATAAAAATGTTAGCAAAAACATTACTGAATAGTCACAATTAAAAGCATTCCCCAAATTATTGATCCAAATTTATTTGCACCTGATAACCTCTCGAATAAAGTGAAATATAACGGTTACAGACTACCAAATAATTATTTCGTTAATTCCTCACTACCCATAATGCATCATTTAGCAGCATATATAAATAGTTGAGCCAAAACACAACACATATGGCCTGAAGCTCAAAAATTAGGCAAAATTTAAATAAAGAAATAATGTAGTGCTCACTACAACTCAGAAAAATGAATAAATAAAATAATTTATAAAACGGAGAGAATAAACGTACATAAATTTTAATAGAAACAAAAAGAACAATAACCCTAGTAATTAAATAAGATACATAGAAAAAAATAGGCAAGTACAGGAATATAACTCCGAAATATCCAAAACATTTCACTTACAGCGATTTAACTTTTCACACAATGAGTGATCTTATCATGTTGCATATATTAACGGTAATATCAAACAGTCCCTTATAAGGTAATATTCAGAATTCATTGAGCGAGCAGCCATTAATGCAGTCTGTTGTAATTTATAAAATATTTCTATTAATACAAATTTTTCAGGAAACCAAATTTAACAGATGCAGTTACTGTTACAGCTTTTTCCAACAAGGAAGTCAGCTTCCTTTCTAACAATTTATTGAAGAAGCGTGAAACTTCAACATTTCTATCATGCCATTATTTTATCTTCGATTGGCATCTTATGACAATCTAAATGTTATTTGTGATGCTGTTGAATATCCTCAACAGAGTGATTTCTGTTTTTTGCTCCGGTTATGTCTGAGATACTTCACTCGACGCCATCTTGAATCGCTTCTCTTAGAAAGCAGGTGCATACAGCTGTCAGTTTACAAATTTCTGAAAGAAGGTATGTGTCATGTATTACATGAAAGAATCTTATATATATATATATATATATATATATATATATATATATATATATATATATATATATATATATATATATATATATATATATATAACATCCATAGGTATATAATCTTTATATATATATATATATATATATATATATATATATATATATATATATATATATATATATATATATATGTATATATATATATATATATATATATATATATATATGTATATAATTTATTTTTATATATATTAATATTATTAATTTATTAATTTATATTTATATAAACATTTTATAAAACATACGTACAACAAACTGTTTCTTATTTTATCAGTTATAATTAGGTATGTCCAATTTTGGCCATTTTAGCGTTTTTTTTAGTTGTTTTTTTGTCAGTTGAAAGACACATTAATTTCGAAATTCTTGTAAAAATGAACTACTTGTTGGATTTTAATGAAAACTTCAGAACTTATTCACAAATGAATGAACTTTTTTTAGAAATGTTTGTCTCTTTGAAAGTCATGGTATGAATATTTTCTTTTATATCTGTTACCCCCCTCGAACTTAATTTTATGAAAACACAAAAAAAAATTTATTTGCAACCTGAATTTTTTTTTTAATTAAATGCACAAAACTCTGAAAAATCTAAATCATCGATTTTTTTGGTAAAAAAATGTCCGAAATTGTTCAAACTTTAACCTCAATTATAAAAATACAATACCCAATAAAACTAAGACAATATTTAATTAAGAAAGTTTTTAATGGCTTTTCTGAATAATATATACGAAGGTATTATTATCTGATAGGAAAAATTTTTTTGATGAACAATGAATTTTTACATTAATTTTCTTTTTTTTTTTCAATTTTAAATACACAATATGTCAAAAGGTTGTTATATATTTATACATTAAGTTCTTTCTGCAACCTTATGGAAATGATATATTATGTTCTCTACTTTTAAAAGATCATAAATTTGAAAGCTTATTAAAATCTGACAACCAGTGATATTTTTAAAATAATTTTTAATATTCCAAAATTGTATTTAAAATTGTCTCCAACGAAAGTATGGATGCACACCTTGAAATAATGTCACGTGAGTAGTTTTCCTTGATAGAAGCAATTTTTTTTTTTTACTTCAGAAATGGCTTTGATTCGTTCAGTAACAAAACAACGCTTGTCAAATTTTCTGAATATCGTCATATTATTTTCAATTTTTTTCCCTTTCTATTCAAAATCGAATAGTGGGATAAAAGAAAATATCGACTATTTACAATTACAAAAAAAAAACGCCCTTGGAAGTTCACCCAAATTTTCAAGTTTGAAATCGAATGCATAAATTCTTTGTACATTACTTTGGAATTATTATCCACACGACAAATTATCAATTAAAACGATTTTTGGAGTTTAAATTTTCTGGAGTTAGCTCGCTACTACTAAATACTTGTTGAGTCAAAAAAACCAACATAGCATGTTAATTTTATTAATAAATAAAATAAAACTCATATTACTGCCATATAATTATTAATAAATAGAAAAATATCTGCCTTAATAAAAAAGAAATAAAATCTCATTTCATTAAGTTAACCCGTTTCAATTAATGGTGTTTCATGTAATTTTTATATTCTCAGAAAAATATTTCATGACTGAAATAAAAAACCTCAATTTAAAAAAATGTATTTTTTTTACTGTTTTATTTTTACTTGTAAAATTTGATTTTCTTTCATAATTTAAATGTTATTTTCAGTGCAGAATTCTTCCTCAAACGGAAGGTAAAAAAAAAAAAAATTTGAAAGTGAATTTTTTTAAAAAATCTACTAACCAGGTTCACTTAAAATTAGAACGAATTATATCACTTCTGCGCTATCGTCCAATAAATTTCCGTGCCGTAAGTTGTGAATATATTGACGTACATCAATTAACGCCTGTCAATTGCTTAAAAAAGGAATGGCTACGGTTGGAAATATCTCTCTTAAAAAATTTTCTGCTAAAAATGTAAGTAATATTTCTTTCAAATTACATTAAGTATACTTTAATCATTCTAAATTTCCTAAGATAACAAAAGAAAAAGGTGTAATTGATTTTTTATGATTTTTTAACTAACAAACTATGATCTTTCCGACAGAAATGACGATAAGTTCGATTTTGCGAAATTTTTTGACTCGAAAAAATAACAAGATTTTTTAATAAGATTTTTAACATTTATAGGAAGGATTAAAAAATCTGAAAAAATATTCAGAAAATATTTTGGTCTTTCCTCTTTAATAACAACATAAATAGTTAAACGTTAAAAATTGTTTTATCAATTTGGGGACCTTTTGTCGTCAAGGTATACCACTTTTTAGCGAAATATTGGACATACCTAGTTATAATATAATCGTTGAAAATGGCTAAATGTATAGCCGGATGATCTGGGGAAAAAGAACATTCGTTTTTATAAAATTTATCATCCGTAAAGAAAAAAAGAATTATTAAACCGCATGAGAAATTGTTTAAAAAACTAAATAAAAGCACATTGTCTGTCGTTTTCAATGAAATGTGCATGAAAGAATGATTGTTGCCTAAATACATACACACACACACACACACACACACACACACACAGATATATATATATATATATATATATATATATATATATATATATATATATGTCAATGATGTATTTTGAGTAATCTAGCATGTTGTTCTAACGATTATTATGGTGGGCGGTAACCGTTATGTTTCGAATTATTCTTGGGTTTTGTGAGTTGGGATAATTGTTAACCTTTATCGTTTTTCATTCAATTATTATCGATTATTTTACTGTTGGTTGTTAATATTACGTTTACTCGTGTCTATGTATGTGCTCGTGGTTTGCTAATTTGTCTATTATATACTTAGTTCAATATCTACACACACATATATATTTGCATATGTATGTAGCAAATTCTGTTTTAGGCGTGTCTGATTAAATAAATTGCAGATATTATGTAGCTTATTTTTAATAAGCTCCGTTCATACTCACGAATAACCTTCGTAGATCGCAATTAAAATGATGTGAAATATTTGCTATATCTACAAAAACCGTTTTTCTTTTCCATTTTCCAAGTACTTTTTAGAGAATCTCGGAATAAGATCGTGAGTGTGTTGGCCTCTTTCAAATTGTTGATCATACTAGACAATACGCTCTAGCCCAGAAACTATAAGTAAGGTCTACTCAATATATTTGCAGTATAAACCACAAGTCGGCTATGTGTCTGTTGAATAAACACAAATGCACCAGAGCTAACCGCCCTAGTGGACAGGTATCCTCTAATACTACTGGCCAGCTATATATATATATATATATATATATATGAAAATTTCTCAAAGTTAACTTTTAGAGAAGACAATATTTATAAATAAGTGACAATAGGAATAGGACAATGTCATTTATATATATATATATATATATATATATATATATATATATATATATATATATATATATATATATATATATATATATATATATATATTAATACACAGACAGACTATTTCACTGTATCATAGCTCACCAGTGTGGCTAGACGTACGTTTGCCTCCAGCTATCCAGCTAGAATCGAAACCCGGCTGAATTTGCGTCTGTCGGAGATTCCACAACTAAGCCGTTGGAGCACGGCAGTGATGAAGGTGAATTTAAGCGTATTTATTTTTAGATAAACACACAGTAACTGAGACAACTCGATTCATTTTACCGAAGATTCTTGCATTATTAGCTGTAATATTCACTGTTTACAAACTTACACTTCATCTCCTGATAGCTCAACCGAAATGAGTTTTTCAGGAGCATATATTTTGTCATCCACAGGATATTCTGTTACAAAAAATATTTAAAATCTTAGCAAGTCTAAATGTAAATATTATTTCAATGTTCTCTGTTAAATGGGAAAGTATCCTACAATGATGATCGACATGTATGCAATTTGCCTGTTTATATATGGCATAATATCATTGGTGTTTATTCATAACAGTGATTTATTTGTACCAGTTGCTTTATTATGTCTCATCCAATTTCTTTACTTACAGTTTGTCACTTGCCTGCATCCGCTTAATGCGCCGCAGTCTTATTCCAGGCATTTAGGCTTTATTTTTTCTTTAGTTTTAAGAGAAGAACCAATTATTGTAAATAACGTAATTAAATAAATATCCTAAAAATTACGTTGTTACATATCTTTGTCCTTTCTCTCTGATGATCCACGAATCTTTCCTAGCATTTTGTTACATCTGAGTAACGATTGTCATCCTTTCAAAGTGTTGTCTACTTTTATTGAAATCTTATTTCTAATTAAACACTCCTTTGAGATTGATTGTTGACTATATAAGAATGAGTGTGTTCAATATTTCTTTGCTTTCAATCACGGTTACAAAGCCGCGTAGGTGATCGATATATTCCTGGTGTGTCCAGATATGACTTACCGACGGAATGACACAGAAATGGTAAACATGTTTAGTTTGGTGAGAGCCAGTTGTATTATCTGATTATAGAAGAACCGCGCTGGGAAATTGTCTCAGAAGATGAAAAGCCCTCATGTTACTGTCACCCGTCATCGTCACTCAGTGGTTGAAGTCCAAAAACACGACACATGAGCGACAGACTCATTAACCGATGGAATCAAACCTCAGTGTTCTTCTCGCTCATGGATATAAATCTCGTTTGGGAAATTCTCCCACAGCATACATAATCCCCTGATTTCGACTCATTCAGACTACAATATTTTTTTGATCCATTTGAAGGTTGTCTCGTAAATCAGCGGTTGTTTGATGATTGCTTTGGTTTGTTTTACGGCATATCAACCTCAATGGGTTATTTAATACCGACAGAAATTTTATTTCTGGTCATATTTTGTCTTCAAAAATGTATAGCTGGTAATACATTTTTTCAAAATGGTATTGCTGGTAATAATATTTTTGACAAAGTATTTCTGGTTAAAACCAATTTTTACATAGTGTTTTAACCCCATCTTGGGGGCTAACTATTTACCCATAGTTGGACATGGCTTATCGTCATACCCAGGACGCGGATGTAGTTTATCATCATACCAAGTACGGGGGGTTTGATGAATCTTTACAGTCAAATTCTAATGATTTCTATCATCGAGGTATTGAAACATAATGCTAGTTATAAACCCAAGCTTGAATATATATATATATATATATATATATATATATATATATATATATATATATATATATATATATATATTATGTGTGTGTGCGTGCGTGTGTGTGAAATATATATAAATATATATTATATATATAATTTATATATATAAATATATATGTATATATAGATATATATGTATATATATATATATATATGAAATATATATAAATATATATTATATATATATAATTTATATATATAAATATATATGAATATATATATATATATGTCTATATATATGTGAAATATATATATAAATATATATTATATATATAATATATATATATAAATATATATGAATATATATTTATATATATATATATACACACACGCACACACACACACACACATATATATATATATATATATATATATATATATATATGTAGAGAGAGAGAGAGAGAGAGAGAGAGAGAGAGAGAGAGAGAGAGAGAGAGAGGGGATCGTTGTCTAGAAGGTCGTAACAAATAAAGGTGACTACAGGTTGATGCTAAGTCGCGTAGCATAGGGATAATTTATTGATATCATAATCACACATAAATATTTTCGTTGCTAGTTATCTAATTGTTATGCGTGCCGTTCATTATGTGAACATTCATTTTCAAATCAAATTTCTATTTTGTGACAGCTTCATTTCATTTTGAGACAGCTTCATTCATTAACACGTCGCTGTGTTGATCTGTCATTTTACTGAAATCATATTTAATTCATTTTTTAAAGTTCTTCGGTATTTGTTGGGTGCGTCTGATAGTTATCTGATTTCAAATGTCCCCACAGAAAAACAAAATCAATAAGGTTAGGTCTGGTGACCTCGATGACCAGTCAACAGGTTTTTTTTAACATATCCTTTAACACAATGATGCGCGACTTATTCCTCACCTTGCACATTGCTGAAAGATTCATCGGAACTATTAATGAATAACATGTATTAAAATAAATAAAAAATCGGACAAAATTATATAACGACCTAGTATATAAACGTGGGTAAAAAGATTGTCGCTGGTGCCATTTCATATTGCTGTTTTCCTGTGTCAGAGTCTTTATTCTGTTGTAAATAAAAGAAATAAAAAATCTGGAATCTTCTCATTCAAGTTTAGCACACAATCTTAGAAAAAACGTATATTAGTTTGAATAAATTTTTCGTGCTGTTCTGGGTACGATGATAAACTACAACTGCGTCCGGGGCCTATGGTCGGGAGGTTTTGAGGAGTGTGGAACCACCTCTTAATATGCTGGTGTTTCTGGGTCCACCCTGGCCCGGGGTGGTAGGACCTCTTAGAGTCCCACCTATGGGAAATTAGTTAACCCTGAAACTCAGGAAAAAAGCATTGTGAAAGTGTAAAAATAGGTTTTAATACCAGAAATACTTTGTAACCAATTATTACCAGAAATAAAATTTTTAAAGAAAAAAAAACTTACCAGCAATATATTTTTGAAAAAAATATATTACCAGTAATGCGTTTTTGAAAAAAGAAGATACTGCCAAGGGTACATATTTCAAATTAATATTACAAGGTATACATTTTTGAGGAAAAAATATAACCAGAAATAGATTTTTGAGAAAACAAAGTATTACCAGGAAAAAAGTTGTCGGCATTAAATAAACCACTGAGTTTCATGTGCCGTAAAACAAAGCAAACCAAATCAAATTAAATTTTTCGGAACTTGCTATCTGTGAAAATATAAAATAAATCATATAATTCCTTCTGTTTTTCCGTAACTGTAGTAAACGCATATTAAGCTTGAATCTTTCAGTAGATATTCGGAAACAACGTTTTGAGAAATAATTACAAGATTTCAAGCATGTCTGATCAATCCACAGGACAGAAATTCTGCACAAACATGTTCAACACACACACACACACACACACACACACACACACACACACACACACACACACACACACACACACACACACACACACACACACACATATATATATATATATATATATATATATAGTCTTAAGATGTTCTATATTTATGGGATAAAGTGCTCAATATCAGAGATAGAGCGTGTGTAAATATAAACGTGAACATAGACGTCAACACTTAGAGGCGACAGTCTGTTTCATGCTAGATGCAATCGTCAGTCCTGATGATTGCATCTAGCATGAAACAGACTGTCGCCTCTAAGTGTTGACTTCTATGTTCACTTATATATATATATATATATATATATATATATATATATATATATATATATATATATATATATATATAGCACTTAAAAAAGACCTCACAAAGATAAAATCCTTGAAATACTAACCATGGTATTTATTCACCACTAACCTGTCCTTAACATTTCCTCTATGGAATCGAATTACTGATGCTTGCTTTCAAATAAAATTATCCAAGATCTAATCGCTATATCTTACATTGCAAATACACTATAAGTATATACAATTTGACTAATAACAGAAAAAGAAATATTAAATGAAATGCAAATTATATCTTATCTGTTATAGGAGACATATCCGGTTCAGGCTTCAGACGAAGTGATGCCCATCTTCTATTTATTTGAGTCTAAACTATGGATAAATATCAGCAGATTTACAGATATACAAAAGAAACAATTGCGTCCGAGATCTGGAACGTTAGGACGTTGAACAACTGTGGCCATTTAGAAAATGTAAAACTAGGGATAAATTTGCTAAAACTCAACATCTTAGCAGTATGCAAATCTAGGCGGCGAAACAATAGAAATTTTGTCAGTGACAATAAAGGGATTATATATGCAGGATGATAGAAAAAGGATAAAGGAGTAGGATTGGTATTAGATTAAGAATTCAAGAATGCATTCTGGGATACTACCAGTTACCCGAATGAATTCTGGTAGTAAAACTGAAAGAGAGCCTTTTCAAGTTAGCCATCATAATATGGTTTGCACCGACAACACAAAGTAAGAAATAATAAATCGAATCTTTCTACTCCATGCTCATTGCAAATCACAAGATATCATACTTATCATGGCTGACATGAAGAACAATGTAGGTAAGGAAGAGGCAGGCGAGTTAGCTGGCAAATTTGGACTAAGATCTCGCAACGAAAGTTGGAAGCATGTGTGCAAATTTGCACGGCAAATCACCATAGATCCAAAAACGTTCGAAACGATTATGAATATGAAGAGGCCCAGAAGGAGAAAGTAAAAAAAAAAACGACTACATTACTATCAACAAGAGATTCGGGTATTCAATGATTCACTGCAAAACCTACCCAAGGCCCCACATTGCAATACAATAAATCCTGAGTGACCCGACATATAGGAAAAATATATGAACAGTGTGAAGAGTGTATGCGACAGGTAAAATGGAAGTGTAAGTTCGAAATGGGGCACACTAAAAGTCGTTTTAGAGACATCAGCAAACGATATCATCCCAAAGGAGAATAGCCAAAGAAGAAAAAAACGAATGCATCACTGATGAGATTCTCGACATGACGCAGAGGAGACAAGAAAAACCCTGACAAGATATGGAATGGAATACAGAAAAATAAACAGCTAAATAAGGACCAAATGCAAGCAGGCTAAAGAAGAGTGGCTAAACAAAAAATGTGCAGAAATAGAGAGACTGAGCACAACGGACAAAGGATATATGCATAAAGAAATAAAGTAACTAACAGGACAGAAGATCCAAGAATGGAATGCTCATATTAGAAAGGGAAAAATTCTCCTGCGCTGTAATGAATATATTGGAGATTCCTTCCACTACGATAGAGATGCGTCCCGGATATGACGATAAACTACATCCGCGTCCTGGGTATGACGATAAACTACAACCGCGTCCTGGATATGACGATAAACTACGTCCAACAGCAGGGCCTCGCATAATACATTTTTTGAAAAATAATGTTGCCAGCTGTACAATTTTGGAAAAATATTACCGGCTATATTTTATTTTTATTTATTCATTTATTTATTTTTTGAAAGAATAGTGTTGCCGGCTATACATATTTGAAAAATAATTACCAGCTATACATTTGTGGAAAAAATAATATTACCAGCTATACATTTTTGGAAAAAATAATATTACCAGCTATACATTTTTGGAAAAAAATAATATTACCAGCTATACATTTTTGGAAAAAAATAATATTTCCAGCTGTAGACTTTGGAAAAATAATATTACCAGCTGTATGTTTTGGAAAAATAATATTGCCAAGTATACGTTTTTGAAAAAAAATAATGTTACCAGTTATACATTTTTGAGGAAAAAAGACGTTACCAGCTATACATTCTTGAAGAAAAAATATTACCAGAAATAAAAATTCTTTTTCGGCATTAAATGACCCATTAAGGCGTAAGGCAAGGATAGATCTTCTCGCCGGACCTATTAAACCTATAAAGCGAGGCAATTCTGAGAGAAATTAAAATTGTACCATAATTCATCGTTGGTGGATACAATCTTAACAACATAAGATACACAGATGACACTGAGCTGATAGCACATACTGAAAGGAAATTGCAAAACCTCCAACAGAAGGTAGCGAAATTTGGTAAGAAGAAGGGAATAAGCATAAACTACAATAAGACAGAATGCAGGACCATCAGCAAAAAGATTTTGTCCGAACTGCGATTCTCAGATTGGGGAAACTAAATTCAAGCGCTTGCAGAAATTTAAATATGACGGACGTTTTCTGACAGAATACGGTAAGTACGTCACTGTGATAGGAATTCGGGATGGCCAACAACGTCTTCCAAAAGCTGGGAAGAGTATTATGAAACAAGTGGTTTTCTTTGGTAACAAAGAGTACTGAAC
Organism: Acanthosepion esculentum; assembly: GCA_964036315.1. NCBI lineage: Eukaryota > Metazoa > Mollusca > Cephalopoda > Sepiida > Sepiidae > Acanthosepion > Acanthosepion esculentum. The sequence goes on from OZ038496.1 coordinate 80,512,093, forward strand.
TACTACATGATATCTGTCCTTTTTTACGGCAGCGAATTTTGGACGGTCTCCTCAAAGATGACGTATTGACTCTAGGTAACAGAGGTGCGGCTATACAGAAGGATGCTGACGATATCATGAACGGAATATGTTAGCAATATATGGTTTTAGAGAGGAAGCGAAAAAAGAGGAAACAGATACTTAATATCAGCAAGACGTAGCTGCAATTTCTAAGACACAGAATGAGAAAGAAGGGCTTGGATAATCTGATACACACAGGGCGGATAAATTGAAAGAGGGGCAACTGAAAGCGACGTATATCATACTTAACGGGCTTAAGCAAGTGGATGGCAGAATAGGGTCTGGGAGAAATGACAATAGATCAAAGCTTATTGAGAACTACAAGGAAACGGATGAAATGGATAGCCATGAACGCGTACATCCCGAAGGGAGACGTGTGAAATGTTTGAATAATCTAAAATGCAGCATGAGATTTGACATGACAAAGGAATTTTGCCGTTAAATGCCTCCAATACGCATGTGAAATCTGAATAAATTGGTGGCCGATAGCGAATTTTTCTTTGATATTTCCAATTTGTTTAATCTTAATAGAGAAGAAGGCATAGAGGGGATGGCTTCGATTCAAAGACTGGCTGTGTAATCGTGTTTAACACTCATTTACCGTAGAGGAAACTCTGTTTAAGGTAGGGAGCATTATACAATGTTGTAAGTTATAAATAAATCACGTTTTTTTATCATCAATATTATTCTTCAAAAAATAAAGAACAATTTTATTTCGGTTATATATTCGCGATTATTTGTTGCGACTTCTGTCACTTTTCAGACTGCACTTCGATAAGTATCTGATTTTTCTGAGTTGGAGATCAATGTCCTTGTATTTGAATGTTTTGCTTGTTTTATTGTGTTTTACAGCATATCAACCTCAATGGGTTATTTAATGCCGTCAATTTTTTTTCCTGGTAATATTTTGTTTTGTCAAAAATCTATTTCTGGTAATATTTTTTCCTCAAAAATGTATAGCTGGTATTATTATTTTAAAACATGTATTGCTGATAATATTTTTTTCAAAAACGTATTACTGGTAATATTATTTTCAAAAATATATTACGCGTAATAATTTTTTTCTTCAAAAATTTATTTCTGGTAATAATTTTTTACAAAGTATTTCTGGTATTTAAACCTATTTTTCACTTTTGTAATGCTTTTTACCTCAGTTTCGTGGTTAACTATTTACCCATAGGTTCTCCCACCCCAGATCAGGGTGGACCTGGGAACACCAACAATTAAGAGGTGGTTCCATGCTCCTCAACACCTACTGATCAGAGGACTTGCTGCTGTACGTAGTTTATAGTCATACCCAGGACAATACTCTTGTATTTGAGTAAATTTTTCATTCATTGTACCAGTAATACAGACACGACCACAAATTGGGTATTGGAATAGTTTTTGTATTTATTCACTATTGCAACACACTTTTAGGGAGACACTTATTTTGATCGTTTATGTGTCAAAGTTCTCAATATTTCGAATTTATTGTACTTTTTTGTCGGGAAATCTATGATTTGGTTCGATAAAAGTTTTACAGGATTGTTAAACTTCCATAATTGTTTCTCTATTGTTGAAGGTATATACTTTTTTTTTATTCGTTTATATTCGATAATTTTAACATGGATGGTCGTAGTGACGGATAAATTCAAAGGCGCTTTGGAATTGCAAGTGTTGCCTAAGGAACATTAGTGAAAAGAAAACTTCATTTAAATCAAAGAAAATAGTAATGGCGTTGTGTAATAACGGTCATCCGACATGGACGTGAATGCTTCGCAATCTCGTCAAAGCTAAAGAAGAGTCTTAGAAAACAGAAATATCGTCCTACATAAAAGTGTTTAGAATACCATAGATTGAACATGTGACCATCGAATAATTTTTATGGAAGATAAATCTAAATAACACATAGAATCAGAATGAGACATAAGCAAATTTGCACATAATGAGAAAAGAGGACTTGGAAAATGTGACACTCACATGACATATTGAAAGCAATAGGGACAACTCATAATCTAACACAAGCTTGGATAAATGCTTGACAGAAAAGGGTTAGGAGAGATAATAAATGCACAAAACTTACTCACTGTTACAATGACAAAATGACGGAGCTTATATGTGAAATGAGATTGCGTTAACAGGAAATGATGCATTGTTGGTAAAGATAAATCTTTAGATATTAACATTCTGAGAAAACATGGACTCACTCTACCCTCAGCGATAACCATCATGTATCTGTTGCTCAAATGCAAATCTACAACAAAGAAAAAGTAATAGCAAATATTGTATTTACACACTTGTGCAAATTATTTCAAACAACCGCTTTAGTTTCCTTTCTTTCAACATACGGTCAGTTTTGGACCAACTGGTGTGACAAGGGGTAATCGATTTTTATTTCTTTCTCAGATTAGGTCATTTGCAGTGATATGAATCTATTGGGGGTGTGGGGTATGATGAATATTTTTTAGATTTGAAAAATATCGTGTCATCTGTGATTGCATCGGATTTTTATCACTCCCAGACACTATTGTCTCGATTGTCGATTAGTTGTCCTACGGCCACTCGGTGCAATGGACGTTACTCCAAGGAAGCGTATGAAAGCTGTAACGCTGCACGGCACCCTGGTGAGCCTTACAATTGAACAAATCAATTACTATAGACTGGCCCTATTTAAATCCAGTCGAGAATCTGTCGTAAATCTGCAAGGAATCACTTCGTGGAATGGACATGCGAAGTACTAACAAGTGCACTGGGTTAAGTTTTATTAGGAAAATATGAAAAAAAACTAAATAATGACGGAATCATTCGTTTTGTTTCAATTAATTTACACAAGGGTGTATATTAGACAAGACGTAAACAAATGGGAAATGAAATCAAAGGTAAGAGAGGAAAGATGTTACTGTGGAGGAAATTATTAATGAATTATACTCATTGACATTCATATGTTAATAAAGTAGAAGCAGGTGGGTGTACCAAAAGGAAAACTAAGAACAAATGTTTTGCAGCAGAGAGAAAACACAAAGAACAAAAAGGAAACTGCAAACGTGCAGGCAGCAGGTAAAAATAAGTCAGCCGAAGTTTTCCACAGAAGATTCGTGACTAGTTTTTTTTTTTTTTTTTTGTTAATCTTTTCAGACGATCGCAAGAGGATAAACAACAGATTTAAAAAGAAGAAAAATCTTGATTACTGGCATCAAAATATAATTACATTTTACCATAGCTTTTCTAGAATAAACAAGCAAACCATAAAACAACACAAGAAGAAGAATGTACGTGTTTCCATGAGTGTGGATGAAATGACAATGTGAATTACATAACATAATTGTTAATACAATGATTTAGTTTACATATACTTACTCCAAAGATAAACTTGCATTATTGTCTATGTCCTCAATTTAAAACTTTTAATGTATCTGAAAACATTAAAAAAAACATTCCATATCCATTCAGCATACATACATCTCCGTATTTTTTATTTACCATGTAAAATTGGGAAATATAGTAGACTGTGTTGCGATTGTTTTCGGTGAAATTTGCAGAGCAAATTCAAATAATAATAGGGTTAATAAGCATAAGTATTACTTTATTCATCTTACTTCGTTTGGCTTCACGGCATCTGACCCTCATCTATTCCTTGTAAGTTGTCTTGTTAATTGTTTTGTAACCTATTTTTCTGGGTTTTATTTTTTGTATGTATCCGTTAGCTCCGGCTACTGGTGTTAACGGATACATACAAAAACGAAGCTCAGTCCGAATATCAATGAGCTTAATATCAACTTATGTATCTACTGTTGAAGTTCTTAATCGTAGACTATTTAAGGCTATGAACCAGGCCATCTGGTAGAGTGCTGAAGCAGTGCTCACTACTCTACAACTCCTTTACTATTTGTTCAATATTCTATGATATACGTGTGTGCGTGTGGTGTGGGGAGATGTAATCGTAAATACATCAATAAACACACCTGCGTGTATGACGAAAATCTTTAAAACTGAGAAAGAATGAATTATGCGTATTTTATAACCACTACTTTATTTGTCTTTTGAACAGGAATAGAGGTTTGTTCCTTGTTTCCTGTTTAACATTAGTTCTCCTGTTTTTTTTTTCTAAAAGTTTCTCCTTCGCTTTCTCTCGTCATATACTTTTGCGACTTAGTGACATCAATGCCTTGCTCGCGGTGAAATGATTAAAAACGAATCTGTGAATAAAAATGAAATAATTGAATATCAGTTTCGGTATCACTGCGTTGCTAATTTCAAATATCCACTTTCGTGACAAGCTACCTAAATTTCTCTCGAACAATTTCCAGATGATATATGCTGCAATCGTATATTAAATTCACGTTCGAGAGGAGACAAGCACACGAATGTTGGGCAGAATGTCGCTGGAATATATTGCATTAGTTGAAATATTATTATCGTTGCTATTCCAATAAATTCATAACTGGTTAGACCACCGTCTATCAACCGGTGAGCTCAGGCACATTAATGCTCCCTGACAGGTACCTACGTGCAGAAACGTAATTTATTTATTGTTTTTTATTTAAATATATATATATATATATAATTTTTTATTTTTAATATATATATATAATTTTTTATTTTTTTAAAAGCTAGAGACACCAAGCAAAGTAATATCTTAAAAAGAGATGCTCATTTCAGCAGACTTTTTTTATCTTCTTTTTTTTAAATTTCAGGTCTTATTCTTCCTTAGTAAAATTTAGTGTGCCCCAGAGTTTAATTATTATGCAAGAGTTCCCTGAAGTGAAAAAGGTTGAGAAACACAGGGCCAGATACGACTAAAATTTTAACCGCTTTAACAGAGAACTTATTTCGTTTTTTTTTATTCAATTGTGCGGGTTCAATATTTCTGACCGAAGAAATTCACGACGGTGTAATATATTTCTATTTTTTTACCCATTCAATAGAACATGAATGCAGAAGCGTAAAAACATTACTTATTATTTGCAAGCTTTTAGCATTGTTCAAAGGCGACAGTAACGGATCGTGGTTTATATTATATATTATCAATTAAATAATATGCTTTAGGAAATGCATTTTAATCGTTTTCACATATAGAAGGAAATATTTAAACATTCTTGATATTAATGTAATATCAAGAATGTTTAAATATATATTTTCTTTGGTTTAAGGCCTTGGATTGTGAAATATGCCATATGTTACTTACAAATCTTTAGCAACCACGCTTTCCTTCCCCAAGAAAAGGTTTTGAGATATTCTTAAGCCTTTTGTGTCAGTTATAAATGTTTTTGAATTTCCGACTATATACGAGGGTCATTGAATAAATAAGGTGATTGTTTTTGTTTAAGGATTTCTCATACAGATGGGAGCTTACTTTTTTTTTTTGTTTTACTTCTTTTTCACATGGATTTAATTTTTTTTCCAGATAAAAAAAAACTTTCAGAGTTTTGGCGATTAACAAAGATGGCCGACCAAGAAGCATGCTCCAGGATTGAACAGCGGTCAGTTATCAAGTTTTTGGTTGCAGAAGGGTGCAAACCAGTTGTAATTTATAGGAGAATGTCAACTGTGTATGGTGCCACATGTTTCAGCCAAAAAATGTCTATAAATAGGCTAAATTGTTTAAAGAAGGACGGAGCAAAGAATGATGAAGACAGGCCTGGGAGGCCTACAGAAGTGAGGTCTCTTGAGGTGATCAAATCAGTTAATGACCTCATTCAGTCTCACAGAAGGGCGAACAGTGGATGACATTGCAAGGACTTTGAGTTTATCTGTTGGGACAGCACAGAAAATTTTCCATGATGACCTTGGCTACTCGAAGGTCAGCTGCCGGTGGGTGCGACAGATGCTTACTGCAGAGCACAAACAGATGAGGGTCGAGTTGTCCCAGCAGTGTCTCTCCCGGTATGAGAAGGATGGTGATGAGTTTCTGAAGAAGGTGATCCCTTGAAAGCGTTCACGAGAGGCACGAAGTTTAAAAGTGACGATGAAGTCAAAAGTGTTGTGAGCGACTGGCTGAGACATCAGTCCAAATATTTTTACCTGTGGGAATACGGAAGCTTGTGCACAGATGGGAAAAGTGTGTGACAGTGCTGGGAGACTACGTTGAAAAATAAAAAAAGTAAGCTTCTATCTGTATTAGAAGTCCTTATACCGAAAAATTCACCTTATTTATTGAATGGCCCTCGTTTTTAAGAGGAATCTAAAAACGAAGAACATGTTTGCCCCAATTATCAACTCCAGAAAGAGCAATAAATATAGGAGAAAAAAGACTTATACTTCAAAAGCGCTTTGTCGTGCTTATTTTGGACGCTATCTGTGTGACGATATTCAGTCGTGATAAATATGAAATTTATAAGTATGAGAGGGATATCATTCATTTGTGCTTGAAAACAAAACACAGACAATGACATACACACACAATCAAACACACACAATCACATAGATACCTACACAGCTATAAAGTTATATACATATAAAAAAATATGTGTATATGCGGGCGTGTGAAAGTGTGTAAGACTATGTGTTTGTCTGAGACAATTTGCTTTTGCGTGTGAGAGATTGTGGGTTTGTGAGCCAGAGTGTGTCTGTGGTGTGTGTGTATGTGTATGTGTGTTTGTGTGTGCGTGTGTGTAAAAGAGAGAGAGTATGTGTACAAGCGTGATTGGATATAAAACATCTTACTAGTATGTTTTTATTTTACTTATGGGATCGCTTAATAGTTTAGAGTTTTGGATTTGAAGTGCATTTGACCGCTTTTACTTTTTTCGAAGAAAAAGTATAAACAGATTAAAAACTACTCACAGAATTCAACGAAACATTGCTTCACACACACACACACACAAACACACAGACACACACACACATATATATATATAATTGATTCGAAAATTATAACATAAATATGTTTTAAAATCACTACAAAAATAGCCATTTTGTTTCAATACTTCTGGTGTCTTATCAAGTGATGGTGTTGAATATATATATATATATATATATATATATATATATATATATATATATATATATATATATATATATATATGCACGTTTTATTAAAAACGACAGACAAGGTACTACGGATAAGTTTTTTATTTAATTTTTCTTGTGTACGAACAAGAGCTTTCTTTGCTGGACAAAGGGTGTGTAAGAACTGTCCAAATGTTTTGTTTTTCCGAGCGCTTTCGGCTATATCTTTAGCCATTATCAAGGATGATTTGTTTTTTTGTTTAATTGAGTGTGTGCATTATGTGTATGTCTTAGTGTGTAGTAGTGGTGTTTTAATTACCAAATACGGTTAGAAAAAGCCTACCCTCAACAATATTAACTACGAACAAAGCCACAACGTTCTAAATGGATTTAGACCACAAACCGCTTATTAAAGCGTTTTGAGGTTTTGAGCAAATTTAACCACGTTGAATATACATCCGTTCGCTAATAGTCGTAGACGTAGATCATATTCATCAATAACCTCCTGTCCACGAGTTGCTAGAATATGTCGAACCAATATTTCAATCGATGGTTTCATGCATAATTCATTGAGACGATTTACAGCAGATTCGAATGAATTATACTCGGCAATATAGTCGTAGAGATCCGAGGAAATGCAATTGTATGCGATATCTCATGGAAATCATCATCGATAGTTTTTTTTTTCTCAGGAATGGTCCGATAGCGGTTTTTGAAGAATTTAATAGGCGAGGGTGAATTTGTAGATATTGTGCCACGCAAAAGTTTATAGAATATTACAAAAAATGTTTTTCCAGGTATTTCTAATACAGTTAAATTAATTAAACATTTTTAAAATAAATTTTCTAAAATAAATACAAAAAACGCTAAATAAATCACTACCGCTGTTTCGACCGCCAAGATCTAAGCGAGATCATTATATACAACACCACACATGTTTACATAGACTAATATGGACATGTCATGCAGATTTGTTTTTATTTTAATCCTCTCGCATTATCTTGACTAAATACTTAATGTGAATATTAAATTAATTAAGGAAGACTCCGTAGATTTATTTTTCCTTTTATTTTCCCAAGTACTTTCAAACTCAACAGGGATAATCTTCAGAGGTGAATTGCTAAGACAGTAATTAATGTAGTTGATAGTTGCAATGTTTTTTTACACGGTTTATTAAAATTAAAATCAACTATATAAATTAAAGTTGCATCCCTTAGATAAAAAAAAATATGGATAAACGACATAGCATTAAAAGTTAACATTAAATTAAATTAATTATAACAGAGCGAGTTCATGCTTATTGTTCGTTGATATTTCAATCAATTTTCATCAAAATTAGCAAATCTATATCTATAAAAGGCAGGATGTGTGTGTGTGTGTGTGTGTGTGTGTGTGTGTGTGTGTGTGTGTGTGTGTGTGTGTGTGTGTGTGTGTGACGAATGCACAGCCGCAATTTTCGACGGATTTGCACCAAAATTTACATGCACATGCTCCAAGTGAGTGGTAGGCCAAGACCGATCTCGCATTTCCCAACTCCCATCGATAGTGGAAATAATCGATTTTTTCATGCTTCTACGGGAGTTTTCATGTAGTTTGGGGCCATTTCTACTAGCCAGAGTGTGACCTGGCTGCCATAAATAGGCAGGAGATTCTATTGGCCAGCGTGAGAGCCAACAGCTGACTGACACGAATGTTAACTAGTATGCTAGTATGCAAAAAAATCGATAGCTGCATTCGTCACAAGTGGGAAAAATTTAAATCTGCATGGCACTTTACTCCAATTGGCTCATTCGCTTGCTTAAACTCAACGTTGATTCTGATTCCGCAGAACTGGGTTGTGTGTGAAAAAGTATTTTGTTTTAACATTCTTTTTCATTCTGTTTTTTCAGTTACGAGTCCTTTTTTAAAGCTGATCGTTTTGTGTTCATTTTGTTTAGTTCTTTTTTTCGTAATATATTTAATGTTTAGTATAGAACTAAAAAAAATTCGCAGTGTGAGATAGGCAATAAATAAGGCATGTAGGAACATCAGCACGGCAAAGGGAATTTCTTTAAAGGCAAGGAAGGCAAAAATATTTTAAGTCAAGTGATAGCGATTCCTGTAAGAGTCGTACGATTTTTGAATCAAACACGGGCAATGCCGGGCCATGCTGCTAGTGCTTTATAGATTTATCCTCTGTTACATCCCTGCTAGCACACTGACAAATTAAATTTCAAAAACTCCAAAATAATTGTTGTCTAAAGTGGGTCTTCATGTTGCCTGTTTTACCGCTTCATGTAAATACAGACTATTTCTCTTATATCAGTAACTGCATAAATTCATTTTTTTATGAAAATACTTTAAAGCTATTGAAGAAGATAGAATTTGTTACATGTAAACATGATGCTGTTTTTGCTCCATTCTAACTGAACGTTTTTTCTTATCGACCACCTGGGCAGAACTGATATATATATATATATATATATATATATATATATATATATATATATATATATATATATATATATATATATATGAGAAAGATTGTCTCTATATGTTTTTGTAACACGATCGTTCGCGCGTCGTTTATTAAAATAAAAATGGGTGGAGAACTGTAAACGCGAAACGTCAATAAAGTCCACACACTGTTTTTCTCTGATTGGAGTTTAAAAATTTAATAAGAAAAATGATCAGAAAATAAAACAAATTTATAATGGATAAAGCATAATAAAATTTAAAAAAAAAAAACAAATAAATGAAAAAAAGAATAATAAAAACAAATAATCTAAAATCGAAAGACCAGTCACAGAAAAGGAGCTCTGAATTGTAAAATACAAAAACCAATAAAACATTATTAAATTAGAAAAGCTTTCAATTGCTTTTATGAATTATATATATTAAGGATAATATTGTCTGAAGCAAAAAAATATAATTTCCGATAAAATATGAATTTTTACATAAAATGTTTTCTGTTTTTAAAGTTTTAATAAACAATGATTTATAAAAGTTGCAAAATCTTTTAAAATTCAATTTAAATGTACTGTTATTAAGGAAAATTATTTTTTCTTATCATAAATCTAAAAACGTATTACAATCTGCAAATGAGCAGTATTTAAAAAAATAATTTTACATTGATTATGAATGTGTATAAACATGTCTTTTTTATAGATACGGCTATTCATCCATGACATTATCATTAAAAAGTCACGTGTTTTAAGAGTTGTTTTAAATTTCCTAACTGAGATAATATATAAACTAATAATAAATAAAATACCACGAAATTTCAGATGAGATATACGTTAGAATGATAGGAATCTCTCTTATTTATGACATTCTATAATTAAATTAATTTTTTCTATTAGTTATACAATTTTAAATTTATTTTATTTTTGTATGGCATTTTAATTTTAATTATCATTTTCCAGAAGTCTTTTTCAAACGTCAGTCTGTAAAGCTAAGGTACCTAATAATTAATAAAACGTTAGGTTGCTTAAAATACTTGTTATTTTTTTAATTACTGGGTACGTAAATAAGCTCACTTAAAATTCGTAATATTTTTCATTTCTGTTCATTCATTCAATGACTTCTCCTGGCTTCAGCTGTCAATATCAGCAATCAAAAGCTGACAATCGCATCGCCGTATTTAAGAAATGGTTTTCTTATTTTCTACATTTTTCTTTTTTGGTTAAAAATGTAAGTACTGTTTGTTTCAAATTAGATTATGTAAATTTTATATTTTCTAATTCTATTCAAATAAGGGTTGAAAAATGTATATTTTATTTTTACAAGATTTTAAGACGGGGAAATTAACTATTATTTACAAATGTTTATAAATTTATGATATAATCGATTTTACTGAAAACGAAATAAAAGTTTATTCCAATCAATATAAATTCGGCTTTAATGACTCTAATGTATTTTGCTTCATGAGTATAGTTAATTTATTCCATTACCTTTGGATTAAAGCGAAAGAAAAAAACAAAGAAAGATTTTTCATTTTTAAATTGATTTTAAAATACAGATATGCCATTTCTCGACAAATTAGTGAAGATTCCTATAAGAGTATAATATTCTCTCGAAAAAATAATTGTAAAAAAGACATTTATTCATAAAAGAAAATAACGAGTAAATTTTGCTGTCTATTAAAAAAGCACAAGGGCTATCTGTATCAGTTATTAGACAACAGTTAGAAAAATACTGATTTTCTCATGGACAATTGTATGGAGGTTGTTCACGTGTGGGAAGTAAAACCAACTTGTTTATGCTCAACAGACAAAGAATATTCTCTATAAAGAACTATTGTAATGTAAAAACTGAATAAAAATATTTTTTTTAAAATAAATTATTTTGTATTTATATTGTTGTTATTGATTTAATTTTAACCTTTTAAATCCCGGGCAACGCCAGGTAGGTCTGCTAGTATATATATATATATATATATATATATATATATATATATATATATATATATATATATATATATATATATATATATATATATATATATATATATGCATGTTTCATTAAAAACGTCAGACAAGGTACTACGATTAATTTATTTTCATTTTATTTGTTCGAACATGTGTTTTCTGTTTTGGAGACAGAGTGTGCAGAAAGTATCCAAATTCCGAGCGCTTCCAGCTACAATTTTAACCATTATTAAGGATGATTCTATTTTTTCATTTCAATAGAGTGTGTGCGTTGTCTGTATGTTTTTAGTTTTATAGAGATGTTCTATTTTCCGAACACGGCACATTGTGGCCGTGTTCGTAGTTAATATTATTAAGTGTTGGATTATTCTTTTTCTATTATGAATGCTTACATAATTCTTACTATTTTTTTTACACGTGTGTGAAATTATTATGTTTGTATTTTTTACTTGTAGGTTTCCGATGGAGTCTCGTAATTTTATGTGTGTGTGTGTTTAAATATATATATATATATATATATATATATATATATATATATATATATATATATATGTGTGTGTGTGTGTGTGTGTGTGTGTGTGTGTGTGTGTGTGTGTGTGTGTGTGTGTGTGTGTGTGTTTGCGTTTGTGTGTGTGCGTATGTGTGTGTGCGCGTATGTGTGTGTGAGAGAGTGTGTGTTTGTGTCTGTGATAGTTTCTACTAAAGTATTCCTTATCCTATTATTCTGTCGGATACTAATTGTTATGGGACATGACCTATAACGACGGAGTTAACTCTTCCTGGCACTATGAATACTGCGCCTCTCAAGACAGACGAGACAGAATAGAGTCGAGCCGATAGTAGTTCACTCCAAACCAGACTGACAGTCATACTAACACCTTCCACATCTTGTATTATTATTCCGTGTAATATATCTTCGTTATTTCTACTCTTGTGTTCGTGTTCTTCTTCCTTGGTCCTCACCTGGACCATAACAGTGGAATTGAATCGAGCCGATAGTAGTTCACTCCAAACCAGACTGACAGTCATACTAACACCTTCCACATCTTGTATTATTATTCCGTGTAATATATCTTCGTTATTTCTACTCTTGTGTTCGTGTTCTTCTTCCTTGGTCCTAACCTGGACCATAACAGTGGAATTGAATGGAGCCGATAGTAGTTCACTCCAAACCAGACTGACAGTCATACTAACACCTTCCACCTCTTGTATTATTATTCCGTGTAATATATCTTCGTTATTTCTACTCTTGTGTTCGTGTTCTTCTTCCTTGGTCCTAACCTGGACCATAACAGTGGAATTGAATCAAGCCGATAGTAGTTCACTCCAAACCAGACTGACAGTCATACTAACACCTTCCACATCTTGTATTATTATTCCGTGTAATATATCTTCGTTATTTCTACTCTTGTGTTCGTGTTCTTCTTCCTTGGTCCTAACCTGGGCCATAACAGTGGAATTGAATCAAGCCGATAGTAGTTCACTCCAAACCAGACTGACAGTCATACTAACACCTTCCACATCTTGTATTATTATTCCGTGTAATATATCTTCGTTATTTCTACTCTTGTGTTCGTGTTCTTCTTCCTTGGTCCTAACCTGGACCATAACAGTGGAATTGAATCAAGCCGATAGTAGTTGACTCCAAACCAGACTGACAGTCATACTAACACCTTCCACCTCTTGTATTATTATTCCGTGTAATATATCTTCGTTATTTCTACTCTTGTGTTCGTGTTCTTCTTCCTTGGTCCTAACCTGGACCATAACAGTGGAATTGAATCGAGCCGATAGTAGTTCACTCCAAACCAGACTGACAGTCATACTAACAACTTCCACCTCTTGTATTATTATTCTGTGTAATATATCTTCGTTATTTCTACTCTTGTGTTCGTGTTCTTCTTCCTTGGTCCTAACCTGGACCATAACAGTGGAATTGAATCGAGCCGATAGTAGTTCACTCCAAACCAGACTGACAGTCATACTAACACCTTCCACCTCTTGTATTATTATTCCGTGTAATATATCTTCGTTATTTCTACTCTTGTGTTCGTGTTCTTCTTCCTTGGTCCTAACCTGGACCATAACAGTGGAATTGAATCAAGCCGATAGTAGTTCACTCCAAACCAGACTGACAGTCATACTAACATCTTCCACCTCTTGTATTATTATTCCGTGTAATATATCTTCGTTATTTCTACTCTTGTGTTCGTGTTCTTCTTCCTTGGTCCTAACCTGGACCATAACAGTGGAATTGAATCGAGCCGATAGTAGTTCACTCCATACCAGACTGACAGTCATACTAACACCTTCCACCTCTTGTATTATTATTCTGTGTAATATATCTTCGTTATTTCTACTCTTGTGTTCGTGTTCTTCTTCCTTGGTCCTAACCTGGACCATAACAGTGGAATTGAATCAAGCCGATAGTAGTTCACTCCAAACCAGACTGACAGTCATACTAACACCTTCCACCTCTTGTATTATTATTCCGTGTAATATATCTTCGTTATTTCTACTCTTGTGTTCGTGTTCTTCTTCCTTGGTCCTAACCTGGACCATAACAGTGGAATTGAATCGAGCCGATAGTAGTTCACTCCAAACCAGACTGACAGTCATACTAACACCTTCCACCTCTTGTATTATTATTCTGTGTAATATATCTTCGTTATTTCTACTCTTGTGTTCGTGTTCTTCTTCCTTGGTCCTAACCTGGACCATAACAGTGGAATTGAATCGAGCCGATAGTAGTTCACTCCAAACCAGACTGACAGTCATACTAACACCTTCCACCTCTTGTATTATTATTCCGTGTAATATATCTTCGTTATTTCTACTCTTGTGTTCGTGTTCTTCTTCCTTGGTCCTAACCTGGACCATAACAGTGGAATTGAATCGAGCCGATAGTAGTTCACTCCAAACCAGACTGACAGTCATACTAACACCTTCCACATCTTGTATTATTATTCCGTGTAATATATCTTCGTTATTTCTACTCTTGTGTTCGTGTTCTTCCTTGGTCCTAACCTGGACCATAACAGTGGAATTGAATCGAGCCGATAGTAGTTCACTCCAAACCAGACTGACAGTCATACTAACACCTTCCACATCTTGTATTATTATTCCGTGTAATATATCTTCGTTATTTCTACTCTTGTGTTCGTGTTCTTCTTCCTTGGTCCTAACCTAGACCATAACAGTGGAATCGAGTCGAGCCGATAATAGTTCACTCCAAACCAGACTGACAGTCATACTAACACCTTCCACATCTTGTATTATTATTCCGTGTAATATATCTTCGTTATTTCTACTCTTGTGTTCGTGTTCTTCTTCCTTGGTCCTAACCTGGACCATAACAGTGGAATTGAATCGAGCCGATAGTAGTTCACTCCAAACCAGACTGACAGTCATACTAACACCTTCCACATCTTGTATTATTATTCCGTGTAATATATCTTCGTTATTTCTACTCTTGTGTTCGTGTTCTTCTTCCTTGGTCCTAACCTGGACCATAACAGTGGAATTGAATCGAGCCGATAGTAGTTCACTCCAAACCAGACTGACAGTCATACTAACACCTTCCACATCTTGTATTATTATTCCGTGTAATATATCTTCGTTATTTCTACTCTTGTGTTCGTGTTCTTCTTCCTTGGTCCTAACCTGGACCATAACAGTGGAATTGAATCGAGCCGATAGTAGTTCACTCCAAACCAGACTGACAGTCATACTAACACCTTCCACATCTTGTATTATTATTCCGTGTAATATATCTTCGTTATTTCTACTCTTGTGTTCGTGTTCTTCTTCCTTGGTCCTAAGCTGGACCATAACAGTGCAATCGAGTTGAGCCGATAGTAGTTCACTCCAAACCAGACTGACAGTCATACTAACACCTTCCACATCTTGTATTATTATTCCGTGTAATATATCTTCGTTATTTCTACTCTTGTGTTCGTGTTCTTGTTCCTTGGTCCTAACCTTGGACCATAACAGTGGTGACGATGATATTATTAGACACTACTCTATATTTGTTCCCATTTCATTATTGTAATATTGAAAATAACTGATTATATTATTGAGGAAGAACATCGATTCATTAATTTGTTTATAAATGATAAATGTTCGCAATCTACTTTTTTTGCAATTAGTTGTGATCTAATCTGCTGCTAATACAGTTTCCTTCTTTGCATTTTCACTGCTGTTGGACACTTTTAAAATCGTTTATGTATTTTTTTAAAAGTACACACTTAACTATGATTATATTTCGGATGCTGGATAGCGTGATTTTCATGCATTTGGTAAAGCTTCATTGTTTCATGCTAAAATGTCTTGTGGGTAGTGCACACATTTGAAGTAATTTATAATAGTTTCAAAAAAATCCATCTCGTAAATATCAAAGACCATATTTTTGTTTTACATTTTCGTTTTATATTGTGAATAAATTTCTTTATAAAATGCACAATTTACAAAAGAACCGTAAGGAAAAGGGATTTACACTTTAAAAACATGCGGGATTTCCTTACCGCTCTCTAGAAGATCACTCTATTTTTATTGATTTTTTTTTATTAAAAAAATGTGATTCTGTAAATAATGAATTTCTAAGGAAAGCGTGTTTTGTTATTTTTTTTCCATGCTGTGGATCAATATTTGTAGAATGCCTGATTCAGATGTATTGAGGTTTGTTTCTTTGAGTGACGACAAGAGTATTTCGGACAATGAAAAAAATACACAGAGATTTAAATTGCTGACGATTTAGTCAGGTAATAGTCTAGCACACTGAACGAATGACAGTGTTGCAAACGCATCGACAAAAGTTGAATAAACAGTTTCGCATGATATAATTTTTTTTTTCTTATTCAAAGTATTATTTCGTTGGAATGAACAATCGAGTTAACAATTTGTATTGGAATTCAAAACAATGCAATGTGTGCAAAAGCACATTTCAATGCATGCTGGTGCCTTAAGCAAAAAGAATATTTTACCCATCATAAAACAAAGGACAATTTTAAATAAAATAAGAAGAGATAGATGGGGGACAATGTGCTGCAAACACCACCGAGTGAACTCGAATTTAATTCACAAATATTCAGATATTGGCACGCGCCTTAGACATTAGGAGGGAGCTGGTCATGTCTGCAATTGAGCAGCAACTCAAGGAAAACACACAATCATTGGACTTATGATCATGAACATGGACATCATTATGATAGGGATTATTATAAAGGGTGTTTCAATAACGTGGACCCGTTTTAAATGTGAATTAATTTTAAGCATCTAATATATTTTTCTTTTTCTTTAAGATATAACAGCTTAATTCTTTGGCAGTTTCAACCATGGTGAGATTAACACTCAAACGACGTGATATAGTTATCGAAGCCCATTACTAAAATTCACGTTCAAACAGAAATACAATGAGAATTACACGGGTCGCATCATCTCTCGAAACAGCGAAGTAAATTGGTCACCAGGATCGTGCGACTTGACGATTTTAGATTTTTTCCTTTCGGGTCGTCTCAAAAGTAAGGTCTATGCCAACAAGCCAACAACAATTCAACAGCTGAAGGATGAGATAATAAGGCATACTAGTGAGATTGAGGAGCAACTATGCAGAGACGTCATCAAAAATTGTGACCATCAAGTGGATGTGTGCCGCCGAAGCTTTGGTGGATATTTTGGCGATATTATTTTTGAAGCATAATTGCCATGACTTAAATAACATCATTCAATAGAGAAATAAATAAATTTTCACAAATAACACTGATTTATTTACTGCTGACTGTGATCCGATTTAATGAAACAGCCTTCATTATTATTGTGTCTAAGTAAAGTGTAGGACGGAGTTATTCTCGAAGGTTAATTATTTTTTAATTATTTCATCGAGTCATTTTTCTGATATACAGATTTCACTGATATAATGGTCGTATATGGAAGGACGTTACTTGTGGAATTAATGAAAATTTCGTTTCCTAAATGTGTCATGTGGAAACTAGAAAGTTTAGGTCCGAGGGGCGAACTCATGACGATGAACAGATATAGATCCTACTACATCGAGGCAAGTTCCCACCATGGCTGTTGAATTCAGTCTAGAAAATCATTCTCCCAGCGATAATGAACAAATCACTATTTTTTCCGCTACAATCCTACTAAATTGGAGCTAACGCAAAAGAAGAGGTTGACAAAAGAAAATAAATGTTCTGCATATGTTTGAGATTCAGACGGAGTGACCAGGTCTGATTTTCCGCTATGCAGCGAACTTATGATCACACCCGGCCATTTTGATGATGTTGATGATTTTGATGATGATAATGATGATGATGGTGTTGATGATGATCCGAAAAAGGAAAACCACATATTTAAAGTCCAAAAATGAAGGTTTCAATAATGAATAGCAACACAAGAAACCGTGAAAAAAATCTCTCTTTATTTTAAATGTTTCATTAAAATCTATTTCTTTTTAAAACAAGAATTTATACACTTTAATTATAACATTGACTGGGCCTGTGAGCAACAACGATGAGGTTTTTGAGAGGATGCAAACAAGGAGGAGGCTTATACTTAACATAAGGAAGAGACAGCTGGAAATTCAGGGACACGTAATGAGAAATGTGGCCTGGAGAATCTGATACTCACAGGTCGAATAGAGGGAAAGAGAGACAAGGAAAATAACGCATGTCATACCTGATAACAGAACTTTGTCTGGGGGAGGTGTTAGAAGGACGAAACTTATTGAGAGTTATTGGGATAGGGGGAAGTGGAAAGCCATGACCTACTACGTTCTGAAGGGACACGGCACATAAAAATATAAAAAATATGAAATTTCTCTACTGGCAGTTCTATATCAACGTGTATAATTCTTGACTTCGCAACAAATTCCACTGTTTTCCTTCCTTTTACACAATGTCTCACATTTTGTATTTTCGGATAATGCTTTTTTTAAATTGCATTATATCAAGACACGCTAACGCTATATGTGAAAGATTGCAAAAGAGATATCTTCATCAAATCTTTCTGACATTGTCGCAGAAAAGATAAATATTTCACAAAATCTGACGACTGGAAATTACGCCACGAGAGATAAACAGCAAGGTGTGCTTAAAATGTCCATCAATCTCACCTCATCTGTGTGTCGCCCTTTCCTGTTTGCGTCCTGCGTCTTCATTTCGCTTTATCCTATCTTCTCAATGTCTCAATAAAACCCGATTGTTTTAAATGAAGCAAAAGCACAATAACCTTGGTGCCCACGGATTTCGGTGCCAGAAAAAAAAAACTGAAAAAATACTCGACGCTGTGACGCAATACTTTTAGAAGTTTGAAAACATAAGCCGCCCACAAATGACACAACTTGATCAATAAGTTTAATATTTATCAACGAAATTCACGCATTGACGGTGAGGTGTACATATATTGAAACATTTTCTATACTATGCGTCCTGGGTACGACGTTAAACTGCATCCAGCAGCAAGGCCTCTGATCAGGAGGTTTTGAGGAAGCGTGGAACCACCTCTTAATTACTGGTGCTCCCAGGTCCACCCTGACCCGGGGTGGTAGCACCAGTTGGGGTCCCAGCAATGGGCAAATAGTGAACTTCCAGGTCTTTTCCAAACTTCCAGGTCTTTTCCAGCACATTCCTTTTTGAAAAAAATATTATTACCAGCTATACGTTTTTGAAAAAATATTATTACCAGCTATACGTTTTTGAAAAAAATATTATTACCAGCTATACGTTTTTGAAAAAATATTATTACCAGCTATACGTTTTTGAAAAAAATATTATTACCAGCTATACGTTTTTGAAAAAATATTATTACCAGCTATACGTTTTTGAAAAAATATTATTACCAGCTATACGTTTTTGAAAAAAATATTATTACCAGCTATACGTTTTTGAACAAAATATTATTACCAGCTATACGTTTTTGAAAAAATATTATTACCAGCTATACGTTTTTGAAATAATATTATTACCAGCTATACTTTTTTGGAAATCAATATTACCAGCTATACTTTTTTGAAAAAAACAAACAAAACTTTTCAGCATTAAATGGCCCAACGAAGGTCGATATGCTGGTTAAACAAACTATCTATCTATACTATGGTTCACATAGTACAATTTCAAATGCCGCTCATTTGTAGTGTGACTAAATGACTTTGTAAGGTAGTAAAGGCCGGGAACATAAAGTGCGTATTAACAGGATATATAGGATAATTAACCCTAAACATGAGGAGGCTAAGTCTGTAGTAATTGTGTTAGCATTTTATGGCGTGGAGGGTATTCATTAGTCAAAAGTTCTGATGAAGAAACAGAATTTGTGTAACTCTCCACTAATGGATTACGAAGGCAATATTGATAAGTTGATTCGATGTATGTGGTATGGTGGGTCCTGGTTGAACAGGTTGAACAGGTTGAACTAAGGAATATCGCTCTCCCGAGTATCTACCATTATAGTAGCGACAGGCGAATAAAAGCCTTGCAACATTTCGTCTATGTGAAACAGGTTGTGGTTTGGAAAACCTTTCATCAAGCACAATGCCGCGCAAACACTAACTTGTTGTATACTATAACAATTTTTTTATGATACTTTAAGAGAATTTATTTATTTCAAGTGAAATAGACGAAAAACTTCACTTATTTTTGTTAATCGTTTCACTTGTTACATTTCAGAAACATTTCAATGGAATATTTTTTAAATTCCCTATTGACATTACAGAGTTTCTCTATATTTTTTGGATATATCTGTTATGAATAATCAAGAGTGGTCTCCCCTTGTGTTGTTACTCTCCTCTATGATAGAACTATTTCTCTTTACTGGGACTATAAAATGACACTATACGCGAGCCTTTTATTCTCAGTTGAATAACGCTTTCTTAAAGCCTACGTACTTTTGTCACTACAATATCTGATAGATTTAAGTACATTCGACTACGCTTCTAATATCCATTTTTGTGTGAGTGGTTTCATAGATACTTCTCTAGGCGTTACTCCATGTGTTCGATGATGAACGCTTCTAAACACATATCTGCTCCGACCAAGCAGATAGATAGATATGTATCATATGTATAAATTAATATGACGAATGCATTTTATAATAATTATGACACACATGCCTGTCATCTAGCCAAAGTTTGATAAATTAAACGAATGCATGCTTGTAATTCACTCATCTGTCTCATAGAGAGATGAGTTCCATCTTGAATAGAGCATATAAAATAAATAGTTTGATTTCAGTTCTCATTTGACGATGTCTGTTACTATGACGATGTCTGTTATTACATTTTTTTAATCTTTTTATGTGCCGTGTCCATTCAGGACGTAGGCGATCATGGCTCTCCACTTCTCACTATCCCAATAGCTCTCAATAAGTTTTGTCACTTTACCACCTCCTGCATACCACGTTCTCTCATCAGGTATGTAATGCGTTGTTTTTCTTGTCTCTCTTTCCCTTTATTCGAACAGTTTGTATCAGATTCACCAGGCCACATTTCTCATTACGTATCCCAGACATTTCAGCTAATTCAGTCTCCCAGCAGGCCTCATATTTGTAAGGGATTACTGATTTGTGTGTACATTTATTTTTATTTATTACATTGTCTACATATTAATATAATCGAATGTAACATTTCTCTGTTGTTGTCTGTTAAGAAATAACATATTGTTACTTCTAAATTTTGGGGATTAGTGGAAAGTGATTTGACCAAGCACTTATGTAGTTCCCCTTCAGTTATGATGTCATGATAACGAGGAAATATAGATGGAACGTAACTAACGAAAGAACATATCAAATAAGAATAGATCCAGTAAATATTCTTTAAAAATAAGAAGAAGCACCGGTTATAAATTTACGCAAAATTGCGTCGATTAATAAAAAGAAAAAAGATACATTGGTAATCGGAACTATTCTGCAAATACAGAGAGCGATATTGAGGCGTGAAGAATGAAAGCATGTTTAGAGGTAATGGAGTTAACATACACACATGCACAAAACTAAAGGTGGATTGATTTGGAAATCATTGGACTTTCTTATATGCTTTTCGTACTGTAAGATTTGGAAAAGTCAGCAATCCTCTTCTGTTTACAATCTCCTCAATTATGTCTTTGTTTACGATGAACCATCTATCGTCATTGGAATGCCAACTATCACAGCTTCCGAACCGGCCCGAGATCTAAAAAGACTTACTGATTTAAGAGGGTAGAATGTTTTATCTAGTATAATATCTAATATTCGTTTCAATTACAAGTATCATTTCTCTAGAGTTATCTGTTGAATATGTCTATGAAGCTTTTAACTTCCAAAACCCTGGACGAACAAGGTAAAAATATGTGGAATTGTTTTTCGAAATTACTTATATGTCTACCATAAATCCCAAGTTTATTTCATTGAAGAAATATTTTTTAACCTTTTCACCTGATTATAGTAACAGACTAAATTTAAAACAACATCAAATGAAGATATTTACTCGCGCAAGAAAGAAAAAAGGAAAAAAAAATGTACAGATGAATATAGAAACAATAGCTACAGAAATGAAGGGTTCAGTATTTGACAAACTGCATTAGGAGAATGTAAGG
Organism: Acanthosepion esculentum; assembly: GCA_964036315.1. Lineage (NCBI taxonomy): Eukaryota > Metazoa > Mollusca > Cephalopoda > Sepiida > Sepiidae > Acanthosepion > Acanthosepion esculentum. The sequence goes on from OZ038496.1 coordinate 80,534,060, forward strand.
ACGACGTTTTCGACTAAGCCGTAGGGTGGCCCGCATCATCAATTGACCGAGAGTAACTGAGGAAGTCAGGTTTTGAAATAAAATGTAATGATAAATAAGGAAAGATTCAAGACTCGTATTACTCATTAGGTTCGCTTGTGATAATTTTACACCAACACACTCAACGCATGTAACTAACCATGGAAGAAAGTGACAGAAAATATCATTCCTATATAATCCTATGCGATGAGGCCAACATTAATATAAACTATCACGACGGCTGGTTTAAATGAACAAGATTCTTTAGTACCCCAGCTCAGTTTTTTTCCGCCAAGACTAGTTTTGCTACAGATTCATGGTCGAATCATCCTCATTCCGTATGTACGTTGTATCCTCCAGTCATAAATCTTTATTTCGAGAATCACTAATTTGAGGTTGTTCCCCCAAAAAATACAATATTAACCAAATCATGTCTCAGGTGAAACATTAATTACATTGCATATCTCTAAAATCCTCACCTCATACGTCCATACTAGATGTCTCATTCATTACATCTCTAACCTGAGTGGCTCTTGAGCATTCTATCGCGTGAACATTAAAGCTATGTTTACAGACCCGATTTCCCATGTACTTAATTGTTAGAGCATTTATCGTTTCCATTTGATGCATCTATGGAATAAAGGAAAAGATTGGTTCATCACTTTTTCCAGTACCATCAATAGAGAGTAAAATAAGCAAACACATTAAAAAAAATGTCTTTCCTGATTACATTTCCCATCAAAATAGCATTTAGTAGTGAACAGAAGCCTCAAAATCTGACATGCAAACTCAGTAGGTTTATTCAGATTCCATGCGGAATTATGTGACACTAAGCAACACTAGAATTCT
>OZ038496.1:80539926-80577426 GCA_964036315.1 Acanthosepion esculentum
AATTAAATTTCAAACTTATCACAACCCATTACATTGCATTTAGACATATGGTACTCTTCTTGTTGCTTCGGCCTCTTGCGTGATGTGACGCCATAGAACCGCATCTTGTACCTAAGACGTGTGTCTTCGATTCCGTGACCGTTGTCGCCGCATTGCAATCTTCTATGTCAACGTTAGAAAATATTATTTTCGATGGTTAATATTTTTGTTAAAATGTTTGTATAACCACTCTGAAGATGGCTCATGTAACCCGAAAGCTTAGATCAAGTACCAACTTAACAAAAAATATCCAAATATCGGAAAAATTTTGTCTTCATTTCCACCCGAAATTAAAGCAAGCATACAAACATTCGAACGGCACATGAACCGTCATAATAGACGTTCATTGTCTGTTACATTTTACATATACATATACACACACATATATATATATATATATATATATATATATATATATATATATATATATATATATATATATATGCATAAATATAGTCTTAAAGTGTGCTATATTTATGGGGTAAAGTGCTCAATATCAGAGATAGAGCGTGTGTAAATATAAAAGTGGACATGGAAGTCAGCACTTAGAGGCGACAGTCTGTTTCATGCTAGTGCAATCGTCAGGCACTAGTCGCCTGACGATTGCACTAGCATGAAACAGACTGTCGCCTCTAAGTGCTGACTTTTATATATATATATATATATATATATATATATATATATATATATATATATATATATGTGTGTGTGTGTGTGTGTGTGTGTGTGTTTTGGATGTTTGTGTGAGTATATATATATGACTTCGTTATATATTTTAATAGAGAAATTTATTTATTTTAAAGATTCTGCTGTTAAAAAATTATTTTTTTTTTAGAAAAAGAAATATAATTCTGACTCTTTGTCAGTTTATTTGTCTCACATTTATACATATATTTATATATTATTATTTATGTATTAAGTATTTTAACCCAAGCAATGCGCAAGTCCCACTTGCACGCAAGGGGTACCTTGAGTGACAGCAAGATTAAAGAGGGGTGTTTGTGGAAAGGATATATAGAAGGTCGGGTGTCAGGATCGATACACCAGAATATGATGATTGGCATCACATTTTAATATTTAAAAATTATAACCATCACTGAAGCAATTAAGAGGAAGTGAGTTTCACTGTCGGGAAGTGCGAGAGAAAAAGCTGTTGGTGTAGAAGTTTCGGTTACATTTAACTGTTTCGACAGTGAAGGAATGGGACCGAATGCCAATCTAGCGGTACGCTTAAATTGATGCAGTTGGTGTACCATTGAAAGTAGATCGGCAGAGCAGTTACCATAAAAAATATTTGTAGAAAAGACAGAGGGAAGCCAGGTCACGTCTGTGAGAAAGTGACTGTAGATAAGATGCCAGGTAAGGACCTATCACTTTGCGTATCCTCTCTGTATTTTGTCGGAGACGTTGAGGTGAACAGCGCGGGCACCAGACCATATATGGCAACTGAATTCAATGCAAGGACGATTGGTAGATTTGTAGATGTGAAGAATGTACTCAGACGAGGAAAATTGCCCGTCGCGACACAGAAAACCAACTTTCCTTGCGATAGATTAAACTGTTGATTCAATGTATTTGTTCCACCTCAGCTCAGTGGAAAACGTGAGACCAAGAAAGAGCAGAGCGTCCCTCTCGTGTCTTTATAAAGTTATTTTCGCTTGTTTTATATACGGCTCCCACAGATATTGCTACTGGTACTGCAAATTTCCCCCTTTAATAGTCCGGTTCTGCTTTATTGCATGTTTGAAATCATTCGAGCCAGACTAATCACAACACATTACATTGCATCAAGTCATATGGTTCTGTTCTTATTACTTAGGCCTCTCACGTGTTTTGACATCATAGAATCGCATCTTGAACTTAAGACATGTGTCTATATTCCGCGACCGTCTTCGTCGCATAGCAATCTTCTATGCCAATTATAATTAATCTCACTAATTTTCCATAAACTGGCGTTTCTGGTGAGTAAAGAAGAAAGAAAGTGAGTAACATTTTTTAAAATATCGTTAAAATTTATACTGGATTTTTCTTTACAGTTCCTACATCTTGTCGAAAGTTTTTAATAAATTTTATCTTCGATGGTGAATATATATATATATATATATATATATATATATATATATATATATATATATATATATATATATATATATGTGTGTGTGTGTGTGTGTGTGTGTGTATGTGTGTGTGTGTGTGTGTGTGTGTCTGTGTGTGTGTGTGATTTTTCAGCAGCGAAGATTATTTTATTCATTTTCATTTTTATTTGTCATGACCCCTAAGATGTATGGGATCATGGCTCCCTGTAATTTCCTGTCATTTGTAGCGCTTAATAAATGTAAACTTTTCGTTATTTCTCCTAAAGAGCGTTCCGCCATCCATTTATTCAAGTACACCAAGTAAATTATGCGCTAATTTCCTCTGTCTCGATTAACTTCAATATGTCTTAAGGCCTTGAAAAAAACATTGTTCAAAGAATCCTATATATCCTGTCGTAGTACGTTCTCCATCCACTTTGTTGAATATGTTCAATCAGTTGTTGGAATGTATCAGGTTTATTTTCCTTATTAATTATAATTAACCCTTCCACGGGCACACTCAGCTTCCATATGTTTATCGGTTGCCTGCTGTGGATGAACATTATCAGATGATTTTTCTGCAATTTCTTTAGGAAATTTTAATTGTTTTTTTTTTTCATCCGATTTTAACTGCAAATTATGCGCTGGTAAAGTCTATGTTTTTCTCTCCTAGATGTACTTGCTTATTTGTTCCTACTCTGCCAATTTCGAATTCAGTTAATCTCCAAGGATGACTGTAGTTGTTTTGTCACCTATCGCTTTTAGTAATTGACCTTGTCTCTACAGACGGCCAAAAAGTTTGTGGCTCTACTTACTATATATTGTAGGCACCATTTCTTTGTGCATCTTAGACATTTTGTGACCCACGTCTTACCCCAAGTATATAAATTTACTTGGTTTTGTAGGGTGTCATATACAGATTGAACAAGGAAACGGAATTTACTGAAGTCATCTCGCAACGAATCTGACTACTTGACTTTACTTGACTACTGTTTTTACCTCCTCTTCAATAGCTCTTCCTTACATATCCTTAACTATATATTCTTTACTGTACAATACATATCTAGCTACATATACATATGTGTGTGTTGCGCGTGTGTGTGTGAGTGGGTGTTTTGTGTGTGCGTGTGTGAGACTACTTTTGTGGACGTGTATGTGTGCACAAGCTCTTCAGGTAATTGTTAAAAGTTCTTTATTTACATATTTCATCAATGAAAGGCGTATTCAAAAATATTTAATTACACAGGAGCTTATTTTTTGATGACATCGATTCATCTGTAAAAGATGTTAGAGTAAAAAAAGCTTATAACATCATAAATTAACCATTCCGTCAGGATCGAACGCAAAGTTACTCACACAGGCACACACACGCGCACGGGGGCGCTCTCACAAACAGGCACAGACACATACACTCACACATACACAGAGCTATTTCTCTACGCTCGAATCACGCTGAAAAAATAGCGCCTATTCTTTAATCACCGAATTCCAGCAGCGTTCAACCCGTTCATTATTTAGATGGAACTTCACTTCGAAACACCGGCTAGTATAACTTAGCTTTTTACAAACCCAAATATAATTCTGTTTTATATAACTCACAAAACCGTAAAAAATCAATCAATCAATAACTCTCGCTCTCACACACATACAAAAACATACATATACACACATACACAGACACACACACACACACACACACTCACACATACAGATACATATATATATATGTATATTTGTATGTGTGTGTTTAGATTAGGATATAGAATTCCTGACAGAGTTTTTTTTTATATTTGACAAATGGAAAGCTTCGATGAAAATAGATTTGATTGGAAATAGATTTGATTATGCTTTTCTGGATGCATCAGATCCAAAAAACGAAAGAATGAAATGTGTGCATGTATATGAAATTAATAACATTAAATTATTAATCTCACTATTTTTCCATAAACTGGCGTTTCTGGCGAGTAAAGAACAGAGAAAATGAGTGACGTTTAGAAAGTCGTTAAAATTTATACTTTATTTTTCTTTAAAATTCTTACATCTTGTCGAAAGTAGTTAATGTATTTTTCTCAGGTTTTTGTATAGAATTATGGCAAATCTTCTCATTATTTATCTATCTAGCTATCTCAATACATGTGTGTGTGCATGTATGTATGTATGTATGTATGTATATACGGGTGTGTGTGAATGGTGATAAAATATAAATCAAATATGGGTTTTAATCCGCCAAAATTAAAGGATACACAGCCAAGAGGATACGTTTATCAGGCTGACATGTTTGTTTTAGAAAAATCATGTTAGAAAATGAGATATATTTCTCCGTATGTCATTATCCGTGAAACATGTGATATTGACAGGCGTTCCTATTTGTTCTTCATCCTGCCACACATATTCACACGCCCCCCATATATATATATATATATATATATATATATATATATATATATATATATATATATATATATCCTCACCCTTAGATGTGCAGTTAAAATGCACTGAAACCAAGTTGCATCTTTGTTGTGAGTAAAATGGTTTTGTCTATATGATGAAATTATAATAAATAAATAATATATATATATATATATATATATATATATATATATATATATATATATATATATGAAAAATATGGAAAAGACAAAACAAAATCCGAATATGCAAGTTTACTGTTTTAATGTTGTTTTACTGTCGACGTCAGACGTTTCGGTCTAGTAGACCATCTTCAGGACATGGTTATTAGAAACATACTTAGGATTAGACGATATTTTTATTTATATTTGACAGAACACATCTCCAATGATCTAAATGCGCTAAAAATTAAAACTACTATACTACCTACTATAACTCTTCGGAGTATATTAAATAATACCAACAAACAACATATTACATCCGATGCTTCCGTATACCAGATCCAATGCAAAGACTGCAAATTTAGATATGTGGGGGAAACAGGTAGGTCCGTAAAATCTGGTGTTTCCAAACATAAACGAGATATTCGCCTCGGTAATTTAAGTAGTGCTTTATTTGTACAATTAACTAAATCTGATCATAATTTCCATTTTGACTCTGTGAAGATTTTAAAATATATCCATAATAAAAACCGTAGACGGATTTATGAGGCAGGCATAATATCCACTTCTCGTGCGGTAAATACGAGACCCGGCTTCTTTAACATCTCCCCTTTCCTGGCAAGATTAATGCTTGACAAACGGACTGATAAGCTCTAGATTCAAATAGAATTCCTCTTCTCCACTTAAGATAAGGTCTCTTTCTTGGGAGCGCGTTTTCGCGCCACGCCTGCGCGACGCCAACGCGACGCCAACGTGACGCCAACGTGACGCCAACGTGACGCCAACGTGACAGAATCCCCAAAAAGGGAACGCTGTCTTTAGAATTTCAATTGTTCTGTTTCTGATTAGTCTTGTGTCTATCGTCTCTTCATGTTGACTTAAATATCGTCTAATCCTAAGTATGTTTCTAATAACCATGTCCTGAAGATGGTCTACTAGACCGAAACGTCTGACGTCGACAGAAAACATTAAAACAGTAAACTTGCATATTCGGATTTTGTTTTGTCTTTTCCATATTTTTCATCATACCGTCGAATCTACATCCACATATTAGCTTATATATATGTATATATCCCGTTTAAACAGCATAATTGTCCATCCCACAAAATGTTTAATTTCTAAAAATCTACTAAATTAATTGATTTTTACATGTTTTCAGATAAGACTTTTAGACATCTTATCACCATTTTTTGTAAGAATCAGTGAAAAATCATTTTTTGTTATTAGCTAAAAAGAGGAATGTTTAAAATCGTTTTCTGTTAGTCTCACTGTCTCCCATTCAGGCCATCGATAATGGTACCAAATTTCATACTCTAGCTTCCATCTTCCAGAGCGTTTAACAAGTTTAAAAAACAAGGAACAATAAGGAGGAAAAACTGGATCTGGAGCTCACAATAAGAAAAAGGATCATCATCATTTCAACTTAGTGATAGAGATCAATTAGAAAACATCCAACTCAATCCATAAGACGTTTGGCACGTGACAGAGGAGTTTCAGATATGTCTGTCCAAAGAGCAGTGAAGAGAGTCTTGAAAATGAAATTGTACGTGAAACATGTGAGACAACTTGTTACACTCGTGTAGAAAGTTAGAAAATTAATATATATAAACTAAATTTCGTTCCTCCCGATACTGAGTTATGAATAATTTATGATAAACATGTCATTTCGTTTACGATCGATCTCATCAAGATACTTCAGTTAATATACATTCTTATTCTGAAAGTATAGTCCAGTTCTGTTATAAAAACCTCGGCTAATTCCAATGATATATAATTGATCATTTCTAAAGCCTGGATCGAAACTCAACCGATTTATCGTCAGTCAGAGATTATACCAGTGAGCCATCTTCACTCGACAGAACGAATCAGCCAAATCTAGCGTATTGGTTTTACAGACGTAAACAAACGCCAAGTAGCCAAAGTGATCCATTCATATGACTGAAGAGCTTCGCATTTGCGTATATTCCAATCATATATGAATTTATAGGTGGAATATCTTCATGGCGTGTTTAGTTAAATGGAATCTTCACTGGATATCCAGGATAGATAATTGGGTGATATAAATCAGTATTTTGTACAATGGTGTGACCGATAAATTTTAATAAGTAACGCTATATTAAACTAAGCTTGATGTATAAACAATTAAATAAAAGTTTTATCAATAATCAACAGTATTGGATTATTAAGAGAAATAATAATAAAAGATGGGCCTCTTATATTGGACGGATTTATTTTAGTTGGATTTAATGATAGTTCATCTGATGAAGGTTAGATTATCAAGAAATACGATAATCCTTTTCAGTAGCTTCAATATTGCAATTTATCAGGATTGCTTATTGTTCTTATCGAGAAAAACCCGTGTGGAGCGACTGAAGAACATATGATAGCAAAGTGATTTTTTGAGGAAATCTACAATAACAGTTAAGACATGATACTGGCACATATCATCATATACATGCGTGCACGCAGGCACACACATACGCATACACACACTCTCTCTCTCACACTCTCTCACACACCCACACACACACACACACACACACACATATATATATATATATATATATATATATATATATATATATATATATACCAGACGTATGGACAATACATATTTCGAAACTATTTTCAAATAAAAAGTCTCTTAGAGAATATGAGAAAATTCAAAAGAAAATATGTAAGACTATGTTGTCTTTAACATTCAATACTACATGTTTGAAAGAAAAGTTGCTGCCAAATTACACACACACACACACACACACATATATATATATATATATATATATATATATATATATATATATATACATATATATATATATATATAATTTAAAATTTTGTATTCCCCTCCCACATCCAGCTTAAAATATACACTACTATTTAGCTTAAAAATGCAAATCATATTTCCAAAATTATCAACATCGCTTGAGAATGGAACAACAATTTTAATTTTGATTTAAAGTTTAAGTTTTAGTTCCGAAACATGGTAATTTCTGTGTCACTATGAATACATATTTTTAAATAATAATATTATAGTACACACATAATATACAGATATATATATATATATATATATATATATATATATATATATATATATATATATATATATATATATATACAGACAAAATATTTAAAATATATATATATATATACAGACAAAATATTTATATATACATATATATGTGTGTGTGTGTGTTTGTGGGTGTGGGTGTTTGTGGGTGTGTGCGTGTGTTGTGTCTGATGCCACTTCCGTTTTTATCCGCTACGTTTTCCAACATTATTTCTCAGGGGCATCAGTCTTGTCTTCTCCCGACATCCCGCAATAACGTTTTAATCATCGCAATAATGTAATGGTCATTGATGTCCTTCGGTATTATTTATCGACGATTTCTCCGACGAACAAAATCTATTATCACAATGCTATGAGTAAAAAAGTCACATTTGCCAGCAGAAGAATCGAGAAGGACATTAGAAGGACTGCAATCCCGACAGAGAAACTAATTCTTTAAAAGGAAACAAACTTATATGGCACAATCTACCCGTGCCGTTGAAAATAGTTTACTGACGTAAATATATATATATATATATATATATATATATATATATATATATATATATATATATATATATATATATATATATATACATATATATATATATATATACATATATATATATATACATATATATATATATATATATATATATATAGATAGATAGATAGATAGATATACATACATATATATATATATATATATATATATATATATAGAGAGAGAGAGAGAGAGAGAGATAGATAGATAGATAGATAGATAGATAAGAAGATACTGAGACAAACAGATAGATAGATAGATATGAACAGATTGAGATAGATAGATAGATAGATATGAACAGACTGAGATAGATAGATAGATAGATAGATAGATAGATAGATAGATAGATAGATAGATAGATATGAACAGACTGAGATAGATAGATAGATAGATATGAACAGAATGAGACAGACAGACAGACAGATAGATAGATAGATAGATAGATAGATAGATAGATATGTACAGACTGAGATAGATAGATAGATAGATAGATAGATAGATATGAACAGACTGAGATAGATAGATAGATAGATAGATAGATAGATAGATAGATAGATAGATAGATAGATAGATAGATAAAGAAAGATCAACAGGCATAACTTTCCGACAGAAACATTCGCAGATACACCTGTAGTCAAGTGTGTTAATGCTAAGTAAATTTCACTTGTTCCACAATTTAAACTATTAAGCAACAAAACATTTACTTTCACAATTGAAATTTCAATATTTTGAAATATATGTCTTCTGTTAAAATTGTATAATTTTATAATTTGATGGGAGACCTGATATGTTGGGGATTTATGATTTTTCTGTAACACACAAGCACTCTCACTCACACACACGTACAAACACATTTTTCCCCTTCCGTTATACGACTTGACTCTTGCTATAATATCCCAGTTAATAGAAAAGGAACTCCTATTTTTTGTTAATTGTCAGAAGTATTTAGATAGCGCATTTCTGTTTCTCTTTTTTATATTCTAAAGTCATTCGATGTTGTTAGAGACGAAGATGCCAAGGATCTTCAGTATGCTCGCTTGGTATAAACTTTGTTCATGACCGATAACGTTGCATACCGAGCGAGCATTTAATATAGAAACAGCAATTGCTCAATCTAAATATTTCTAGCAATTAATAAATAATGTTATTTTCTTTCCATTAACTTAAATATTATAGCAAGATCTAAATCGTTCAACGGAATAGGAAATAAATGTAACTTATGTCTTATTAAAAAAACCTGGTTGTATTAAAACATTATGCTTATTAAACAAGAGTAATGAATTGAATGTTAAACGTAGGCATAATAATAAATGTCTGCTTAAATGCGTTGATACAGATTATAAATTAATGTTTATTTTATTTGTTTTTTTCTTAAATAAGGACAGGCAATATACACTTAAATACGTTGTAAAATTAAAAAAAAATGATTATTCACAACTGAAAAATAGATTTTAATTTAATTATTTTATTTACATACATAAATCCCGCTGATAATTTTTCAAATTTAAAAATTGTAATCCCAGCATAATATATATTTATGTTATTTTTGCTAAAACAGATATATCAAAATTACGTAATAGTCAGTTCATAATTAGCCTGAATATCTGTATTGTGCATGAAACTCCATATTGTGTTAGCAGTGAGGAATATTTTTTTATGAATTAACTAAAAATAAAGACATTAAATTTCATGAACCGGAGTACTATCGTCATTACGGATGTTGAATATTATAAAAATAATATATGATCTCTCTTACAAGACACTGCCTATTATGTAAAGCTATACAACTACCAGCAATCAGAAATTATGATCAAACTAATAACGCTCATTTGTCCACATCAAAACAGACTAAAAACGCTCATTTGTCCACATCAAAACAGATTAAAAACGCTCATTTGTCCACATCAAAACAGATTAAAAATGCTCATTTGTCCACATCAAAACAGATTAAAAACGCTCATTTGTCCACATCAAAACAGATTAAAAACGCTCATTTGTCCACATCAAAACAGATTAACAATGCTCATTTGTCCACATCAAAACAGATTAAAAACGCTCATTTGTCCACATCAAAACAGATTAAAAATGCTCATTTGTCCACATCAGAACAGTTTAAAAACGCTCATTTGTCCACATCAAAACAGATTACAAACTCCCATTTATCCACATCAAAACAGATTAAAACGCTTATTTATCCACATCAAAACAGATTAAAAATGCTCATTTGTCCACATCAAAACAGATTAAAAACGCTCATTTGTCCACATCAAAACAGATTAAAAATCATCATTTGTCCACATCAGAACAGTTTAAAAACGCTCATTTGTCCACATAAAAACAGATTAAAAACTCCCATTTATCCACATCAAAACAGATTAAAACGCTTATTTATCCACATCAAAACAGATTAAGAATGCTCATTTGTCCGCATCAAAAAAGATTAAAAACGCTCATTTGTCCACATCAAAAAAGATTAAAAACGCTCATTTGTCCACATAAAAACAGATTAACAAAAGCAGAATATCACAAGTTAATACACATTTTGGATGCAGAATTATCAGTTGTTAAGAACTGCAAATGCGCATAAGCAAAATAGGTAACGATTCCTGTAACTAATCCACTTCGAACTCTATAAATAAAAATAGAACACACCAAGGACCTTAAATTAAGATCAATTTTATCGGGCCCAAATTGTAAAACACATAGAATATGTAACTTTATAGAAATATTACTGAAATTAATCCTCAAACACATACCAAATCTTGTAAGATATGATCGGACCACTTAACCCACCTTTCTAAACTCGTCAACAGAAACACTATAATTGAATCTTTTGATGCAGCAAATATCTACCATACGCTCCCACACCAGTACGGCCCAAAGAAAATAAGATTCTGACTCGAAGATACCCCAATGGTTTCCCGGAAACAATAAAAATGTTTTCAACTAAAATTAATTCTATTTTTTTATTTATTTCAATGGCAACATTTAAAAACAAATATCGCGGTCTGCGATTGGTACAAAGGTTGATTCGACTTACGCTAATTAATTCATAGCATACCTTGAAGTACAGATATACGAAGAATTCAAATTAAATTACATCTTAATTTCTACATATATTTGCGAGACAACAGAAAGCCTTACTTGGATGAATGCCTAAATCTATGGATGTGCAAACTTGAACAAATCAATGAATTCAAGACCCTAATTAACAGAATCACTAATAACATTCAATTCACAACGGAAGGCCGTTACAGCCAACTTCCATTAGTGGACATTCTAACCATAAAAAAAGGCACAGGCCTTGAAGCTGACAGATACAACAAACAATTACTGCTTTTCAGTCGGAGCCATCCAAAACACACGGAGACGATTTGCTCAGTTGTCACAAATTATGAAAAGCGGAATAAAAGTTTTCAAGAATAAAAAAGAAATCTACTCGAAAGACAGTAACGATCGCCATAAATATATAATGAAATAAAACATGTCATATAAGAGATATTCAAGAATTACGGAAAAAATTGCTAAGTTCATCCAATATTCTATCATATAACTAAACAGACAACCCAAGAAGTACAGAAGTATCTACAGGATCATCTCAATATGGAGACAAGACCCAAGAATGGTAAAAATGCACTCGAAGAACATAAAGTAACCAAACGAAAATGATAATCAAAATCCTTAAAAAAGAAAAGAGGAAAAAAAGCAATTACCAGTTTCAAATTAGCCAACACAATACAAACAGCAGCTGTCAAAAAGTACGATTGCTCTAACTGCAGGACATGCAGTAACTTCATTGACGTCATCACCCGAAAACACACACACGTACACATGAACAAACACACACAAAAAAAAAACAGTTTGATCACATGGCTTATTTCTGAAGCATAACAAATTTATATAAGCATAGACACTCAGGAACAATTCTAGCTTAATTTCCATCATCATTTTCATTTTAATCATTGTTACTATTATCGTTTTAATTGTTGTCACGCTATCGTCAAAATTTCGATATATAAGGAAACCATAAACCTATTCCTACACGCAGGCACATAAGTTTAATTGTTGTACATTTAATGTTTTTTGTGAATACAACTCAGATGCAATATAATTGAATTACTGACACATGAACTACTAAACACTTTATTGTCATTTGCTACGCTCACTGAACTATATATGATGATCATTAATTATTGATGCAAAAATTATTATTGCTGACGAAATGATCATAATCAACGAAACATATAGTATTTTAAACACATAGCAATCCAAAGCACGTTGTTGATTGAAACGGAAAGTATTCTCCAACTTCAGGTAGATGTGAGCTGAATTCTCATGGAATAGTCACACGTCTCTCCCTCTCAATTTAATTGTAAAAATCACAGAACTTTGAAACTTTGAATGTTAAAATAAAAAATAAATTCAAGAAATCTCTATTTTTTCCTATATTTTTACCCATGTAGGTTATATATAAATTAAATTTCATTCATCCATCCATTTATTTATCCATATATATATATATATATATATATATATGTGTGTGTGTGTGTGTGTGTGTGTGTGTGTGTGTGTGTGTGTGTATGTGTGTGTGTTTGTGTGTGTATGTGTGTGCATGCATGTTGTATGAATGAATGGATGTATATAGCATTTTGTGTATATAAGACCAGGTGTGTTTTTTTTAAATCAAAATCGTGTCCAAAGACCTGATGTATCATATGCTTTGTTTAGAATTCTATTATATTTTTCCTTGACACAAGACGGACAAATCGGTTCGAAATGTATTCATTTGTTTACCGGAGAGATATTATCTATCTAATGACGCATTGCAACAAAGGCAAATAAATATAACTTAAACATTGAGAGGGGGAATGGGAAAACCAAATCATGAAGACATCCGTAAGTGGATCGTAGGCGTATGGGAAGCTTTGGATAGCGATATCATAGTCAAATCCTTCAAGAAATGCTGCATCTCGAACAGGCTCAACGGCACCAGATGTGACATAGCATAGGAAGAATGTATATAGAAACGGCAGTGATGAGATGTACCGCACAAAATAACAATCATGACGAGGATTTCACCGGTGACAGCTACTACACAGTTCTACACACCAACGAGACCCAGAAAGAATTCGGTTCGTTCTACGGGTCTTACATTTGTAGGTTTCGATCCAGAAGAACTTTTAATCTCACAATTTGAAAAAATGACATGAATTCCTCACAAATAGTCCTTTTAAGTAATATGCAAATAAAGTTTAAAGAACTACGTCAGATTTTCATTAAAAAAAAGAATTACCACAAAACAAACAAGTTAATATTTATTCAATGTTATTTCTATTTATATTCTCAATGTGTATCAGCGGATATAATTATCTTATAAACCAAGAGTTAGTGCCACGTTTTCATAGCGCTTACGAATCATAAAAAACAATCGGAATATCCTGTTTTAATTTGCTTTTTCACTTTCTTTTTCGCAAGATTTGCTCATTTTTGTTTCCTGTAAAATCGGAAAAGTATTATACACTAAGATAAGCAATTCCCCTTCATTATCTCCGCTCCCTGAATTGTGTCTCATACACCTTGCCGATCTCTCCTCAAAGGATTACGATATAGAGTGGGAGGAAACAATTATTCGTACATATTTTTTCATTTATTGTATACCCAACTAATGAATAAACATAATTTTCATATTATTAACTGTACACAGATGCATAATAACTAGTTATTCATAGAAAACAGAATTTCTTTTAATACAAATAAATCTCTTATATTCATTTAAATGGGTGAAACTGCATTTGTACAATGCACAATTTCAAATTCTAAAAAAATTAAATTGCGTTAATACTCTAGATTATTCAAGTGGAACATTCTAGAATGTTCCAATAATGTTATCTGCAGTTATTTTAGCATAATCATGCAAACAGAATATTCTATAGTTGATATTATTGCAATAACGTTCTCATTATGGCAAGAGGTAAAGGATTGAATAGTTCGTAAAAACAACTGATTGTTAAGTTCTAAAAAGAAGTCAAAAATTAGAGGAAAACTTTAGACAACCTAAATATTTCATTTACTACCACGAGGTTATTCATTGTATCGTTTAAAAATCTCAAAACTCTCGAAAACCACAGAACAGTCGCTTCACGGAAAATGTCTCCAAGATCTTCGAGGAAATTAATGTATCAAATAAAAACAATCCAATCTTTACTCCTCAAGTTTTGTAGGATGATTTGCTTTCACCAGAAATCTGTGTCACTAAACGGACAATAAACAATGACATTCATAGGAACAATCTAAAGTCACACTTACCTCGGGAAACTCCACTCTTATTGAAAAGACACAGAGAAGCAAGGTTGAAATCGTTTGTGAACATAAGTATAAGTTAAAATCGTATTGGGAAAGAGTATTATGGTCAGACGTAAGCAAAATTGAGTTGTTTTGATGTAATTCTATAAATCATGCATGGAGGAAAGATGGTGGTGTCTTTAAAAAATAAGAACACAGTTCCAACGTTGAAATTTCGTCGTGGAAGCATTATAATTTAGGGATGTTTTTCAGCAACATGTCAATAATAGACGGATTTACACCAAAATTAACATGCACATGCTCCAAGGTAGTGGGAAGGCCAAGACCGACTTTGCATTTCCCAACTCTCATCGATAGTCGAAATAATCGATTTTTTATGCTTCTACAGCAGTTTTCATGTAGTTTGCGGCCATTTTCTACTGGCCAGAGTGAGAGCCTATAGCTGGCTGCCACGAATAGGCAGGAAGATTCTATTGGCCAGCCTGAGAGCCAACAGCTGACTGACACGAATGTTAACTAGCATGCTAGCATGCAAAGAAAAATGGATAGCTGCATTCGCCACGCTTGGGAAAAATTTAAATCTGCATGGCACTTTACTCCAATTGGCTCATTCGCTTGCTTAAGCTCAACATTGATTCTTATTATGCAGAACTGGGTTGGGTGTGAAAACGTATTTGTTGTTAACATTCTTTTTTCATTCAGTTTTTCCAGTTACGAGTCCTTTTTTAAAGCTAATCGTTTTGTGTTCATTTTGTTTAGTTCTTTTTTCGTAACAGATTTAATGTTTAGTATAGAGCTTAGAAAAAATTCGCCATGTGAGGCAAGAAATAAGGCATGTAGCAACATTAGCACGGCAAAAGGTACTCCTGTAAAGACAAGGAAAGGCAAAGATATTTTAAGTTAAGTGATAGCGATTGCTGTATGAGTTGTACGATTTTTGAATCAAGCACGTGTAACGCCGGGGATGCTGCTAGTTCTAATATATACAAAGAAAATAAATCAAAATATAGGTGCTTGATTGTCCAGCTCAGGCAAACATGAAACAAATAACAATTACTTTGATATAATTTATAGCACAAAAAACGAGGAATTAAATTTTACAAATAAGGAAAATATATAGTTCACGTGATGGAGGTTTGCGTTATGTTTAGCATACTTACATTTAAGGCATTAGCGTCGGTCTTTGGTGATTTGAAGACTTTGCTTCAGGATGTACGAGGTTCATATTAGTTCTCCTATGTTACTCTAGAGAATTAGCGCCATAAACATTAAGCAATCGATAACAGCCAGCATAAGTAACCGGACCACTTATTTCATTCTATTTGACGGTACAGAGTTCAACTTTTAGAGAAAGTTGATTTCTCCAAGATAGGAATAAACGCAAACAAACAATGTAGGGAAAGATATGCAATAAAAAAAAAATAATCACTCGATACAAATGCACTTTCATGTTTTGGTAAATGCCTACACATTTTTTTTGGTTTTTGTATTCTAAGATCTTTTGGTTTTGTTATTATAACTTATCTTTTTCTATCTTTATTTTTGGTGGATGCGTATTTTATTGATTTTAGGTTTTACTGTTGTTGAAATTATACAAAAATTGCATTTGTTAATGTTCTGGTATTTCTTCTGTTTTAAAAGTTGTACCTTTCGGATTCACTTTTGGAATGCGAAAAATTGATATACGCTACATGTAGCTTAGTTTTGTAAGAACGCGATGTTATGTTTTAGTTTTTAACCTGAAAAGTATATTTCAAAACTGTACCTTAGTCAGACACAAGTATGAAGAAACGCAAAAAAGACAGGAGTGTGAAAGACTGTGTTGCGTTACCTTCCATCGATTTCTCTCTAATTGTCTTATAAGATAAAATTTTGAAAATGTTTGACATAACCAGAACGCAAGTTCTAAAACTAAGTAATTGTGTCTAAAATGCACAAACTGTTACGATGTTTGAACTTGTTTCTCATATCTCGTTGTGGTAACAAGTTTTCTTGCGGATTTGAATCTGACCCCAAGATATAAAACAAAAAATACGAGAAAAAGTTCCAAATACTGAAATATATTTCTTTCATGTATTATACAACTAATACTTTTCTTAGATCGTATGAGTAGGAAACACGGTGGGGTAATGAATTGAGGAATCGGGAACCGAGTTCGAATTCCATTCGAATTCATTACATTCACTTAAGTGCTGATACCCTTGGGAAAGGTATGAATCTGTCGCAGTTAGCTACTCCCCAGTCTCTTAATCCTTCAACAGGGGTCTCTCTCTCTCTTTCTCCCCTGGCTATAAATACTGGCTGTCCCTTCGCCTCTCTCTCTTTTCCGACTCAGGCCTTGGGCCGCCACCTCGCGTGGAGATGAGGTAAAAATCTCTTTTTTCGGACTCAGGGCTTGGGCCGCCACCTCGCGTGGAGATGAGGTAAAATCTCTCTTTTTTTGACTTAGGCCATGGGCCGCCACCTCACGCGGAGATGTTATAAAATCTCTCTTTTCAACCAACTCCAATATGTGACTTCTCTCAGATACAGCTTATCCCATATTCTTGGAAAACGCTAAGAACAATACACGTACGTACGAACACTTACAACACACAGACATAATTTCTCCATACAAACACTATGTAACTGTTCATGTCTTGTGTAACTTGTTATTAATATATATTTTTTTTACCCATATGTATCGGTCTTGTTTGTTTTCTTTGTCATAGTTGGACTTAATTAAAGTCCGACATTCCCATGAAGCTGGACCCGCCAGCACGAAAGTTTAACCTTCTGATAGCTCTTCATATCTTCACCCGCACGGTCCGCTACAAATCCTCTTCTCCTCTCCCCACCAGCTATGGGTAAATAGCAGGATAGACTATAGCTTTCAATGGCAACTTGTCTAACGCAGAAAGAAATGGCAACCTACCTCGGGAAAATATCTGCCTCGTCAGTTATGCATCGAAAGGTGCATGATTGCCTAAGCGCGTATCACGCATTGCACGTAACTGAGTGTATGAGTATTAAAAAGCAGGTAGTATTTGCTTGCCGTTTTTGTTCAGAAGACAAGAAATGTGTATGTGTGAGAAGGCAGAAGCAAAGTAGAAATTGAGGAGGAAAGTGTCTCGTAGCTCGGTGACAAAGACGGGTGAGTGAGTAAAGGAATTTATTTTATGCCGGGCGAGGCGTGAAATGTTGCCGTTCTTTCCTATTTCTGTTTGTCTAGTCTATAAACTTTGTTTATATAACCGTCAATGGAATCACGAAGAAAGTTATTATTATTATTATTATTATTATTATTATTATTATTATTATTATTATTATCATTATTTTTATTTCCTTTGATATCTGGCGTTTACACATTTCTTTCCAGGTCCCGCCCAGGGACCTAAGGTTAGAAATGGCATCATGACACTTTCCACTGAAAAAAAAAAGAAAAAAAATTACATAGATAAAGCCCTTCGTAAAGTGTGGGCTGTACTTGTCAGAACAATTTTTTGTATCTCTTTGAGGCATGGACTTCCAGGGATCCCTTCAATACGCCGACTGGAATCTTTTCCAACCAGTCCAAGGGCTCCAACTACAACAGGAATTGTTGATGTTCCCATGTGCCACATTTTTGAGATTTCTATTTCAAGGTCCTTGTATTTTGACAGTTTTTCGAATATCTTCAAAGACACATTGCAGTCTGCAGGGACTGCCATATCAATAAGAAGGCACTTATTTTGTTTGTGGTCTTTAATAACAATGTCTGGGCGGTTGGCTTTGATTGTTCTGTCAGTGTGTATTGTGTAGTTCCATAGAATTGTAACAGGTCCTATCTCCGTAACCGGGTCAGGGTGGTGTTCGTACCAATTTCTTCCGGTTTCCTTCCCATAGGAGTTGCAAATTTTCCAGTGCAGATATTGGCCCACTCTGTCATGCCGGGTTTTATATTCAGTGGGTGCCAATATCGTGCAACCTGATATAAGATGATCAATGGTTTCTGGATATTTGTCACAGAATCTGCATCTTGGGCTAACACAGTATTTTAGTATATGTGCTTGATAATTCTTAGTTAACAAGCATTGGTCTTGTGCAGCAATGATAAAACCCTCAGTTTCACCTTTCAACCCTGCACTACGTAGCCACTGATGGGTGCGGTTTATGTCTACGTCTGCTTGTTTGGTACGGGCAGAGTATTGGCCATGGAGCGGTTTATTTTGCCATTGTTTCTTTATCTGGTCGGTCGCATTTCTCTTTGAATTCTTTTTTAACTTTTTTGCAGCTTCAGCCGGTGTACAGTGATGTATTTGAATTTCTGTGCCCATTTGAAGCTCTTTTTTGAATTTTTCGGCTTCCTTTACTACAGAGTAGAGACACTTACTACTTTCATGTTCCTTGACACATACCATCATCCAGTCTTCTGTATTTTCCAAATATCTTTGGAGGCCAATTGTTGTACTTTTGTAGGAAAGTTCTAGTTGAACTAGTCCTCTGCCTCCTTCGGATCTGGGCACATACAGGCGATCAATATCAGCTTTGGGATGATGCATGCGGTAGCAAGTGAGGAGCTTTCTCGTTTTGGCGTCCATTCGCTTAATTTCAGCTATGGTCCAGTTAAGTACATTAAAGCTGTATTGCACCACAGGAACAGCTAAGGTGTTTATAGCTGATATTCTTTTTTTTTAGTTTAGCTCGGTATTTAGTACCAGGCGTACACGCCTGTAGTACTCCTTTCTTACCTTCTCTTTCATTTGGGAGTGTTGTATGCCATCTCCCTCACTAATTCCTAGGTACTTATAAGCTTCATCATGCTCCAATTCTCTAATCTTCGTGGCAAAATCTAAATCTATTAAGGGTGCTTCTAAAATTCTACCTTTCTTAAATGTTACTTTAGCACATTTATCTAATCCGAAGCTCATGCATATGTCGTCACTAAAGTATTTTACAATATTAAGTAGGCCCTTCAACTCATTGAATTATTATTATTATTATTATTATCATTATTATTATTATCATTATCATTATTATTATTATTATTATTATTATCATTATTATCATTATTATTATTATCATTATTATTATTATTATTATTATAATTATTATCATTATTATTATCATTATTATTATCATTATCATTATTGTTATTATTATTATTATTATTATCATTATTATCATTATTATTATCATTATTATCATTATTATTATCATTATTATCATTATCATTATCATTATTATTATTATTATTATTATTATTATTATAATTATTATCATTATTATTATTATCATTATTATTATTATCATTATTATTATTATCATTATTATTATCATTATTATTATTATTTTCATCATCATCATCATCATTATTATTATTATTATTATTATTGGTGGGAAAGCGACCCGTTGAAAAATGTTAAATATTTATTTCCAAAGCATTAATTTATTAAACGGAATTATTCGTGAATCCTCCGTCGCAAAACCCTGTTTTTTTGTCCTATGTTGTTTGACTGTCACGATCTTGATTCCCGTCTTCTTTTTCTAATACCTAAATCAACATATATTTCTCCGGTAAATATCTGGAGCTTTGCAGAAAGCATTTCCCATACAAACCTTTCACAGAAAAGTACCTATCTTGTGAATTATCCTTTGCCTTTCATCCGATAGCAAATAATTCCCTCTTTTGTTATTTGCCTTAATGTAGGTTATGGATTCATAGCTGGAGATAAGGGAAATTGTCTCAATATCATGGTTTTGTGATTGACAAAAAAGCACTCCTTCAACGAAAAAAAGCCGATCTGAACAAAGATAGACGAAATAATACTTCTAATTCAAATCTGTTTTGTCAACAAGGCAAAAACAACGATTACGAATAATGACATAACACACGCACGTCTCTCAACCAACTCTTAGTTTTCGTGACCAGTGTCTTAGTGGGGTAACGCTTTATACCGTAAAAATGCCACTTGCGAAGTTACAAGAAAATGTTTCCTAAAACAATTAGCTTTCTAGCATGTATTTTACCCGAGGACGGAAAAGTGACAGCGACAACCGAAAGCGTATTGGAATAGTGAAAAATGCCTTCCAGAATCTAGCTCAAGTATTACGATACATGATAATTACGTTAGAAATTATAAAAATAATACTGGCCTGATATGTTATATTTGTGAAAAGAATGTACTTCTACAGAATGATGCTTAGAATATCATGCCCTAAACATGTGCGTAACGATGCATCTTAACGGATACTGGAAACAAAAAGTACATATATACAGAAACAGGCGTCGGTAGTGTAACGGTTAGAATATTTACCTTCCAGACAGTCGATCCGCGTTCGACTCCCGACCGACGCACTTTATTTATATTTGCTCCCATCTTCTTCTAGTAATTTATTGAATATTGAAAAAAAAAAACAAAAAAAAAAACAAGTTCTACGCGGAGAATCTACAAAAAACCTTTTTGCTATCGGTCGTCCGTAAGAGAGGCGACGTAGGTAGTGAGAAAAATAAAAGATAAAAGAAAAATTTTCTTTTTTGACACCAACGTAACAGTGGTAACAAAGACACGAATTCTAAGCAGGAAAATTTGTTTCGCACTAAGGTTCCAGAACAACAGGTCACAAAACTGGAAGTCTACACTAAGGAAAAATACTTACACATAATTACGGGGTAAACATGGAAGAGTTTAAGGCAACCATATGAGAACTTATGAAAATGCAATTTGAGCAGTAACAGAAAAAAGAACAGAAGTATCTTAAAATAAAAGAATTACTACTACGGACAGTAACAAATAAAGGGCAAAATTCCGAAAATTAAACGGGATTCCTGCAAAACGCTTTACGGAGCACTATGAAAGACTTCATTTATGCACCGGACGAAGACAAAAACTTCGCAGCTTACTTCAGAAGATATGAAGATTTATATGAGTTTGATTGCGGGAATTGGTCAGACGCAAAGATGTACGTCTACTAGTGAGGAAACTAGGGTCAACCGAATACACTAAATTCGTAGACTACATCCTACCGAGGAAAACGAATGAGTTGACTTTCAAGGAAGCCGTAAAACTTCTAACAGAATTATTTAGTCTGAACACTTCACTATTCCATAAAAGGTGTAAATGTTTAAATCTAACGAAAAAGGATAGCTAAGACTATATAACATTCGTTTCTATAGTAAACGAACATTGTGATGACTTTAAGTTATCTGAACTCAGCCCGGACAATTTTAAATGTTTGACTTTTGTCCAAGGCCTGGTTTCGATTAAAGATGCGGAGATCAGACGGAGAATTTTAATAAAACTTGAGAGTGAACCAGAATTGACTCTACAAAAATTGGCTGATGACTGTCAGAGATGTATAAGCGTAAAAAACGACTCGAAATATATAGAAGAGTCTGGCGTCACTTACATACGAAAATTACTTGGACAAACACGTTTTTGTCCCTCCTCAAAAACAAACCAACCCAATTATTCTACTTCAAAATCACAAACAAATTATTCTACTTCAAAAAATCAAATGAAATATCATAAGAAGCTACCAGCCAGTCCATGCTATCGCCTTGGGGCTTTGCATTGGTACAAAGATTGTCCATACCGCTTTAAGACTTGTCTGTCGTGTAATAAGGTGGGACATAAAAGTTCGCATTGTTGGACTCGAAAAGAAAGCAGAAGCCGAGTAAGAGTCACTAGAACTGACCAAGCGGACGAGACAAATATACGAAAATACGTACAAGTAGAAATGTTAAAAAAAAAGTTATTTTTAGCGCATTATGACCCAAAATTAGATATAATAGTCGCGAGTGACGCGAGTGCCTATGGTGTTGGAGCATGTATACTTCATAAAATGCCGGATGGGACATTAAACCTATCGCGCCTGCGTCAAGAACTTTTCTACCAGCCGAACAAAATTACTCGCAAATCCCAAAAGAGCGCTGGAGATTATTTTTGCGGTTACGAGATTCCACAAATATATTTACGGTAGATTTTTCAACTTACAGACGGACCACAAGCCGTTATTGACAATATTTGGATCAAATAAAGTTTTACCTGTCTACACTGCGAATAGATTGCTAAGATGGGGTACAATTTTATTGAACTACAACTTTAAAATGGAGTATCTTCCATCAAACAAAATCGGGCATGCAGATGGTCTTCCGAGACTAATACCAAAGAAAACGGAGCCATTGGAAGATTCCGTAATTACAGCTCTACGACACGAGGAAGACATTAGAACATCATTATGTAGTACAATTCGCAGCCTCCCTGTCAGATTACAGGAAATAAGAAATGAAACAGTGAATGACGAATTTATCAAGGAAACGAAAACAAAAATTGCAGAAAAAAATAAACATATATCAAACAGCTTTTCGTTATGTGTTTGACTATATAATGTAAGGGTAGTAATCCCGAATATGCTACAAAGGCGAATCCTCAAGGATTTCCACATGGGCCATCCAGGAAAGAACAGGATGAAATCCTTAATGCGAAGTCATGTATAGTGGCAAAACGTGGATGAAGATATCACACATATGTTGGAAAAATGCAAGGGTTTTTTCTTTAGCAGCCAAAGCATCGCCGATAATCCATAAGCCATGGCCGGAGACAGATCGACCTTGGTCAAGAATACATGTTGATTTCGCAGGTCCATTATATGGTTTCTACTATTTGATTGTAGTAGACAGTTACAGCAAATGGCGAGAAGTATTTCGTTGTAGAAAACCTACTTCTGAGACTACCATCAATTGCCTTCACGAGCTGTTTGCTCGTTTCGGCGTGGTTGATTGGCTAGTCAGCGACAATGGGACAAAATTCACATCTGTGGATTTTCAAGAATTTTCTGAAACTTTTCAAGTTAAACACATGAAATCCCCGCCATATCACCCAAGATCAAACGGGCAAGAGAAACTTTGTAGATGCGCTAAAGTGATCACTAAGGAAAGCTTATGACGTACCTACAGAAAAGGCGTTACAAAAATTCTTACAAGTATATCGAATTACACCAAACAGTACTACGCCATTGGCCTTATCACCCGCGGAAGTGAGATTCCGTCGAAAAATTAGATCGGTATTCGACAAATTACTGCCAAAACAAACAAAAAATCACCAACGTCGTACGTACCAAAAAGAAAATTTAACGAATTTTTTTTTTCAAAATGTACAAAAACCATACATGGGAACAAGGTACAATAGAAAAACGAATCGGGAACGTCGTTTATATAATTAAGGGTCCGAAGTTCTCGCATAAAAGGCACTTAAATCAAATAAGAAATCAAATTGTTAGAGGATTCTACCGGTCCACCTCAGGAAGAGGAAGAAGTGATGGACACGATATTCGTCACATTCGATATGCAAAGGCCTCAAACAATACCAGAACCGCGAAAATCGATCAGGAAAAGAAAATTTACAGAGCGTGTGAAGATAAATCCAAAGAGAAAAAAATATCAAAGACACCTGCGAGGCAAAAGGTTTGGGAGGGAGAGTTATGGTATCTTACCTGTAACGACACAATGTACTCTTCCTGATACTATAAAGACTGCGCCTCTCAAGAGAGACGATAGAGAACGGATGTGGAACGAGTCGAGACGGAACGAGTCGAGACAATAATAGTTCACTCTAAACCAGACTGACAGTCATATTAATACCTTCAACTTCTTGTATTATTATTTTGTGTAATATATCTTTGTTATTCCTACTCTTGTGTCCGTGTTGTTCTTTGGTCCTAAGCTTGGATCATAATGGTGCCAGGATATTGGACAATAACAACATTATTCATAATTAATCTTATTAAGCGTCGGTTTAAACATTTTAATATAGATAACTTCAAAAGATTTTAGCTTATGCTTATTATTTTCATGAAAATATATAGATGGATTTTCAACAAGAATTTTCCTAAATTGTGAAAGTGGACAGGCATACTGTTGTTTACATCGTGAAATGTAAACTTTTAGAGGAAAACAACAATTTTAACTTAGAAAAACGAACATCATGAGGACATTGTTCTAATATCGAAAATATTCAGAATAAATGACTATGTATCAGCATGGAAATTATATCTCTTCCTTAATAACGATACTAAGTAGCATATCCATGAGTATGAAAGGATCCTATTGAAAATAAGTAGAAAAAGCATACTTAAATTATTCATTGAGACACACACACACATACACACATTCATATATATATATATAAAAATATATATATATATATATATATATATATATATATATATATATGTATATATATATATATTCAGGGTGTCCATAAAGTCCGTGGGCACTTGAAAAAATATAACTTTATTTGTATTTGCGATAGAAATAATCTGTAAAAATGTTATAATGTTTAATGTACGTAGTTTTAAGTATAGCTAAAATAACTAATGTGATTTCAGGCATTACTATAAATCAGTCGGGAAATGATTTCCGTGAACTGCAAAATCGTATTACCCTTTGTATTGCTAATGATGGAGGACATGTGGAAACTTAAATAATATTTCAATAAGACTTTAAAAAATATAGATTTACTTCATTCTAATCCTTTTTACAAATTATTTCTATCTCAAATACAAATAAAGTTATACATTTTTAAAGTGCACACGGACTTTATGGACACCCTGTGTGTATGTATGTATATATATATATATATATATATATATATATATATATATATGTGTGTGTGTGTGTGTGTGTGTGTGTGTGTGTTTGTGTGTGTGTGTGTGTGCGTGTGTGCATGTGTGTTTGTGTGTATCCAAATGTAAAAGAACGGAGAATGGATTTGTAACGTTAAAAACATTAATTTAAAACAGGGCAAAATACAAGAGTAGAGCAATTAATATTTATTATACACTGTTACATTAGAACATGTAAGTAACCACTACAAAATTGCATATTTTGTATAACGTTTAATAAATCGTCTCATCAGGTCGTTAACAATGATAGTTAACAGTAATTGCTAACTACTTGATGAGACATTTTATTAAACGTCGAAACAATGTGTACAATTCTGTACTGGTTACTAACTTTTTCCTAATCTAACAGTGTATAATATATATATATATATATATATATATATATATATATATATATATATATATATATATATATATATATATATATTACGGGATTATAGTTGCGTAGAATGTATATAATTATAATCCGATAGAATCCCGATAAACAAATTCTGTGGCAGTAAATGTTTCTGCAACACTGGTTAAATAATTATCTGAATGCCTTGCAGGTTTCTTTTGCAGGTTTCTTTTGCAGGTTTCCAAAGCAAAGTCAATATGAAACATTCGACATGTCTTTCACCATTTTCTTCCTGAAGGCTAAATATTAATTCTTCTTGTTTTTCCCCTAGAAATATAACTAGTATATACCGAAAT
This sequence comes from Acanthosepion esculentum, assembly GCA_964036315.1. Classification (NCBI taxonomy): domain Eukaryota; kingdom Metazoa; phylum Mollusca; class Cephalopoda; order Sepiida; family Sepiidae; genus Acanthosepion; species Acanthosepion esculentum. Next base: position 80,565,847 of record OZ038496.1, read on the forward strand.
AAGTGTTGGCGTTGGGGCTTTTCTTCTCGAAGTCCACTGGTGTTGTATAGAACTTGACGTGTATTCTTAGCATCATGTCAATAGAACATCCGACAGTTTTTTTTCAAATCACTACGTGAACAGAGTAGTAACGAAAATGATGTAAAGGTTATGGCGAATATATACGCCAACAGCGCTGCAAGTGTGGAAAGAGGGAAGTAACCCGTAAGAAAGACAAGCATTAGAAATTACAAAGTGACAGGAAATTTTTTAGTATATTGTCTAAATTATTTGCAGAATTGTTAGAAAATTCCTTTCACAAAATGGACTGGAATTGAATAATGCTAAACAAAAAGCAATATTTTAATAATTTAAGGTTTTCCGTAGTAATAGTATTGGCAACAGAATCATCAAAAAAAAAGTTGCATGTTCTACAAGGTAACCAAAAAGTTCTGTCCGTTTTTAAAGAAAAAAAAGAAAACGCTTCATAGTTTGCTCAGTTTGTACGTCTTACCTAGGCGGCGCAGGTGAAATCTGTTTCATCGGAAACGTTGAACTGTCTTGCAAGTTCACCACACGTTAGACTACTGTCCTCTTCAATGGCTGCCTTCAGGACTCCGTCATTCAAGACATGTGGTCGTCCACTGCGAGGCTCATCATGGAGAGACAAATCTCCCGATTTGAATTTTCGAAACCAACGCCTTGCAGTACGTTCATCCACAGCACTATCCCCAAACGCTTGACATATGCTGCGACTTGATGCAGCTGCTGATAAGCCCACTTTGAAGTCGTAAAGCAAACAGCCCCGAACGAGATCTCTAGACACTTCCATCCTTCTCACAACTGCCCGTCTTATAACTGATAGCCGGGTACGGTGCGCGTGTTTTTTTATAACAGCTGATGCTCCTACTTCCGGCTGTCCGAATTTGAAAACAATTGCTACACGCATTTCGTATATATTTCAACTTCATACAATGACTAATATAAACACGGACCGAACTTTTTTGGTAACCTTGTACATTAAACTAAATGTAAAATATCACAATGTAGCTTTTAACAAATTTAAAACTTAAGTCAAATTATATGAGAGCGTTATTAGAATAATCTCTAACGTTTCCGCGGAATAAGCCAAATGCTTAGGGATATCAAACGAATTTTACAAGTATACCAAAACATAATGCATTTTCTCTTATTTTCATCTTTATGTGCCGTGTCCCATCAGGACGTGGGCGAATATGGCTATCCACAATTTCCTGTACTTTACAGCTATTAATAGTTTTGTCTTTCTTTTTTTCTGCCAGACTCTGATACGCAATACATTTACTCAAACTCACTAAATATGTTATGCGTCGTTTTCCTCTGTCTCCCTTTCCTTCAATTTTTCCTGTTTGTTTTCAAGCTCACTTTCCTCATTATATAAACTTTAACAATGTCTTCCTGGGGTTAGGTATAAGTTCCTTTTCTTTTTTTGTAAAACGTTGTGGTAACTCTCGTATTCAGTCCATGGTATCCTCATTATCTTTCTGTCGAGCATCATTTCTGTGATTTGAAGTCACTTCTTCATCTCAGAAGAGATTGTCCAGCATTCACTGCCATATTACGTAACATTTCAGTGCTCTTTTCTTTCTTTCTAACGAAATTCTCTTATTTCAGAATTATTTTTTAACCTTTCGGAAGGCATTTTTCGCTATGAAAATTCGCCTTCGAATATCAATGTTATTCTTTCCATCATCTGATTTTTATTTAATAAATAATTATTTGGTTTATTGTTTTTCTATAACAATATTGATTTCTGTTTTTTCCATTAATCTTTCTTTTAAAATTGTTTTTTTATTGACGCCATCTTAGATTTTAAGTCATTCTGTCTCTCACCTTTCTCTTTAATTTCTCTTCTCTTTTCTCTATCTTTCTACTTTTCATTTGTTTCATTTCATTGTAATATTCATTTAATAACGTTTCTTAGTTCTCAATCTACTGTTATCCAGATTTCATTAATTGAAATGATTTTTCATTAACAATATTTCGGTTTTGTTAATTTTTTCTTTCCTTTTTTCTTTCGTTTTTTTCTTTCATTTTATCTTTTGTTTCTTCTTTTATTTATGTATTTTCTTCTTTCTTTCTTTCTTTCTTACTTCTTTCTTTTGTCTTCATCTTTCTTTTGTTTTTTGCATTCTTTCTGTTTCATTTCTTCTTTCGTTCTTTTCCATTTCTGTCTTTCTGTCATTCTTCCTGTCATTCTGTCTTTCTTTCTTGTTTTCTTTCTTTCTTTCAGTTTAGTCATCATTTTGAGTGTCCAAGTCAAGCTGTATAGTACTGATTCTTTTATTCTTTTACCCAGATTCCTTTCTTTATTTGATTTAAAATTTATTTCATGGAAATGTCTTTCCATTAACGTTATTTCTTTTTCTTTCATTCTTCTTACTTATTTATTTCTTTTCTAATTTCCTTCCTACTTTTCTTTCTTCGTTTCTTTCTTTATTTGAACCAAGTCATCAATTTGAGTGGGCAAGTCAAGCCATATCGAAACTGATTCTTTCAGTAAAGTCTGACCCTATATTCTTCTATTTGACCGGCTTCAGTATCTGAAGCCAACGGAGTCGGCAAAGTCAGATCACGTCTCTTTCAGGGGCAATCAATTATTGTCCTGATCGATCAACACCTAACAACCTCCAACCGCCTGTAACAGCACTGGTCGATACTAATGTAGATTTTAAAGTAAGGATTTACTTTTTTTTCTATTACTTTTTCCTACGTGACCAGTTCCCCATTAGAGCTATTTACTTTATATTTTTAAGACCGTCGCGTAACTGTCCGTCTTTCGGAAAGAAAGCTTTTATTTATTGGAGGTTTTCTTTTGATTGCAGGAAACACTGGAAAATGAATCATTTAGTTTTACTGAACATATAACTTTGAAACTATAGCGCAGATGTTATATTCAAAAATAATATGAGATTCTTTCCTGCATTTTACCACGTATACACATACATATATATATATATATATATATATATATATATATATATATATATATATATATATATATATGAAATTGGCAATGGCCGAAAATTATTTTGAGACATTTTTATGTTTATACATTTTTTTTATAGATACAATTATGTCAGTAAATGCTCTGTTTCATCTGTGACGTCATTTGTTTACATTTGGATACGCTTTGAACAGATATGAATGTACGTGAGAGATTCATGGATGATTGAAGTTTAAAAGCAGTAAAATCGACCTTGCTAATCGAGCGATGCTCTGTGGCTCGATCGGTTTAACCACGTCAGGCTATATGACGGTTCCGTATAGGACACAGGTAAATTTCTCGGACATTCAGGACGGTAAATGTTATTAATATTGTTTAATATAAAACAGAGCATTTACTTAAATATTTGTATCTATAAAAAGAATGTATAAACATAAAAATGTCATAATATATATATATAATATATATATATATATATATATATATATATACAAGGCAAAGAAACTAGACGCACTCATAGAAAGTCGATTTTGTATTTTTACCAAGACAAGTGATCAATAGAATTCGTTTATTAACACAGGGCATTAATACTAGTGTATATATTTACATTATACAAGTCAAAAATTATTTAGTAACGATAACGATCCTAAGCATACTGTCTTAAAGAATAAAAGTTATCTACAGCGGAAGCGAAACGAGAGTAAATTGTATCTCTTCCAGTGGCCTAATCCTCACCTTAACGCAATTGAAAATCTTTTATCGATAATGTATCAAATATGTGGTGCAGTTCAATTTATACAGAAATGTGTTATTGTTAACAGATAGCACGCTTCAAAAGTTTTTATCCGTTAACAATATCACATTTCTAAAAAAAACATATTTCGATTCGCATTTAAACTTTCGTGTCCGTTACTACGTGGAGTTACTAAAAACAAATCTATTTCCATGCCTGAGGATGGTTGTATGTACTGCTGAAACTACTAGCATATTAAAAAATAGACCTTATACAACTTAAAAACTAAGATCATAACATTCATCGAGTAATTCGTAGGTTAATGCAACTTTACAAATTTGGTTTGCGAAACTAAACATTAACTTTACTAATCTACTTTTTGTATGAATGATTCCTTTAATATATATATATATACACATATATATATACATATATATACACATATATATACATATATATACACATATATATATACATATATATATACATATTATCGCTCTCGCGTCGAACTCGACGTATGAGGGTCAGACAGATCAGTTCCCAGAAACTGAAAGCCCGACAGCCACACAGGATTTGGTTATAGTGGTGAAGGCTTTGTGCAGGGCCATCCACACTTTTTGGAGGGACGAATACAGGGACCTGGTGCAACGGATGCCACAAGGTCCCCAAACGACCCTCTGCAGGTTTTGAATTCAGAGTTGTCCTTCTCCTAGACCAGTTGCCATCCAAGGCTATAGAACCCAGTCTGTCCTGCTATTTACCCATAGTTGGAGGGAGAAGAAGAGGATTCACACCTTTCCCAAGGGTATTTGCACGTAAGTGAATGTAATGGAATCGACTGGAATTCGAACTCGGCTCTCCGATTCCTCAATCCAAGCCGTAATCCATTTTATTTATATATATATATATATATATATATATATATATATATATATATATATATATATATATATATATATATATATATATATATATATATATATATATATATATATATATATATATATATATATATATATATATATATATATATATATATATATATAATATATATAATATATATAATATATCTGTGTTTCTTTTTTTCTTCAATTGATGCAGAAACTAATGGATGGATTTCAAACAAAATTATCAGATATGTAGTCCAAGACCCGGGAAATATTTTAGGCCATGTAAAGTTGAAACGTCCCCCCCAAAAAAAAGCTCAATGCAACCAATTTCTCATGTAACCTATTTATTAGCAGTTAAATATATATTAGTAAGGGAGATAAAGTAACCTTTTGCATTAAAGCAGTAAATTGACGTGTGTTTACTTTCCTTAGAATTTTAATTAACTATACAAATTAAATGAAGTGTTGGATTTATTTTTTGATAAACTGAGCTCCAGAGCAACGCCTACACCTCTTTTATTATAAATTAAAAATATAATACATAATAGCATTTAGATATAGTCTTGAATATGCTATTAATCTTTCAGTTCATGGTAGTTGCGTTTTAATTAATATATATTTATGTTTTCATTTACTCAGTGTTAACATTGATAATCGTAATATATAATATTATTTTCGTCCGATTGATACAGTGAAAATAGTTGATTTGATGTCTATGACTTCATTCATTTAGGCTTATAAATATACGTTATTAAGTGTACGTTCATATATTATTGATATTTTATTGCATGTTGCTTTGCATAACGTTACTTATTGAATTATCATCTATTCATTTCTTTAGAATAGCGAATATCTTCAATCTATAGACATCTGTTTATCTCTTGCTTCATTGAAACATGTATGAATCGAACAGACAGATGACAACAGAATTACAATAAAACTTTGAAGATCAAACTGTTGTTTCTTTGTAATATGTTTCGTTGAATTGCATCAAATTTATTTATGTACATCTGCAAGTTTCTTTTGGATATAGTTATATGACTTTTAGCAGGATGTAGAATAGAATATCAACAAATTGTAGAAAATGTGACATAGTGGTAAAGCATTTACAGACAAAGCGTTGCGCTTCATGTTGCAAGGTGTCGTCTGCTCTAAATGAAAGACAAATTTCGTGTAAGGAAAATTCATCGGAATTTTTGAGTAATGGAAAATAATTATCTCCGAAGATTCTGCAGACATAATGTTTAATCGTATTTAAATCATTAATGTTCTCTGGATTTACAACGATCCTATTCAGAATGGATCGCCGTTTAGTTATCTCTATTAATTCGTATACCACCTTCTGCTATGATAGATTTTGGGATGATCATTGATAATGCATAAGACCTGACTGAGGATGATCGTGTGAAATTGTGAGATCAGTGCACTTTCTATGCATATTTTTCTTAGCGATATCTTAAAAATTCTAATTAGATAAGTAATTAGAAAATTGAAGGACGAACATTATCGCAAGAATTCGTAAGAATTTTTTCTTTTGTCATACATATATATATATATATATATATATATATATATATATATATATATATATATATATATATATATAAGGATAAGAAACAAATAGGAAATGCCTTTAAATTCAACATGTTTCTCCTTAACCGTCATCAGAAAATGAAATATGAAGGATGAATGAAAAATCTGGTATTTTTTTTTTTAATTTATGTTGCCTATTATAAGATAAGCTGATCACACGTGGAACTGTCCTAGTAATTAGCGTTTGAATGTGTAATTATTACGTGATTGTGTGTCAAAATTCTAGTAGGTCAATGCAGTGATTTTTATTTAAATCTGGTAGTGTCAGTACGTTGAATGGGGGAGGTCTTTCCAGGGAATGAAAGAGTTTAAGAAACATCGGTTGTGATTGTAGTTAGACAGATCTTAGATTATATAAGTATGGGTTTCATAAATGTCGATAATATAATAATAATTGTTTGACCTCTGAGTATTAATGATATATCTTCTCACAACACCTATTATATTATTACATTTTTAGATTTTTGCCTATGTAGCTTTTCTGCATTACAGACATTTTATATAATACTTCTGGGTATCTGATGCAGTGTTGAATTTATGCAAACTAAATCTCTGAGAATTTTGGAGGTGTTGGTAATGATCTTAATGTTGGGGACAACTTATTTGTTCTCAAAAATAATATCAAGATGAAAATGGGAATATTTCATGTGGTTTTAGTGCAGATCCCTTAGATTATGTAGCACAGAATACGGAATAAGGAAGAGAAACAACTAGAAAAAAAGGTTTAAAATACTTCACAGCCTACTGAGAAGATAAAAAATAATATACTTTGGGAACGATTTGACATCAGGAATTGCCAGCAATTTGACAATGTTGACAGCTAATCGCCTTCAGTGCTTCACACCGATTTAAAAAAAAAACTTTTTTCTGTATAGCCATTTCCGTGTGTGGATATAGCCGCAAGGCAACGAATGTTAAGAATCAGGAATTTATTTACCATGGACTGAAGGACAAACTACATCTAACCGAGCGGCTGGTTATGTGGCGCCAATGGCCAGAATTCAGCCGCTTATCAAGCTTATCTGACAGGGGGTATTTGAAGCGCATGCAAGAGGAGAAGATTATATTAAGTATGTGGGAGGCTTCCCCACAACGACATCCGGTTATGACAAACTTTCGAATATATAGCATGTACACGTATACATATTAAATATTTTACCTATATCAAAATACTGACAACAATATTTTTATCTAAATGCAAGCACACACGCGCATATATATATATATATATATATATATATATATATATATATATATATATATATATATGTATGTATGTATGTATATATATATATATATATATATATATATATATATATATATATATATATATATATATATATACGCATGCATGTATGTATGTATGTATATCTATATATATATATGTGTGTGTGTGTGCGCGTGCGTGCGTGCCTGTGAGCATGCGTGTGACTATGCGTGTGCGCATACGTGTGTGTTTGTGAGTAATTGTACAATGTTGGATAAGAGGTAGTAGAGAAAATAGGGGTCATTCGGAGTCAGGTGATTTAAATTCTATTATACATCGGGCAAGCACACAGCCGCACAAACCCACACACAAACACTAACACAAATCTATCTGTCTAGGTCTCTCACTACATACATACACATTATATATATATATATATATATATATATATATATATATATATATATATATATATATATATATATATATATATATACATACATAGGGAAAATGGAAATTATGAAATCGGGATTTAAAATTAAATACTCGGAGATTATGCAGTCATTATTTAAAAAAATTATATAGTACCTTTTTGACAATGCGAACACCTAAAATATATTTAGATGTAAATAAATTCCAGTAGATATATAAAGTATGATAAATCTTTAGAAAATAATAGTAGTGAAAAAAAAATATTCAGGATTATTTAACAAAAATATTAATAGAGAGTAACAGATTATACGTTGAATTTAGTGAAAGAAATACACGGTGAAACATCAACATTGTCCAAATTTTCTAACAGAATAATTGTCCATCCTACAAAATGTTTAATATATATATATATTAAATAAAACAACATTAAAAGTGATTGAGTTTCTTTTTTTCCATTTTTGTAGGTAAGAAGTTTAGTCATCTTTAAACCATTTCTCGTAAGAGTCACTGGGAAACATTCTGAGTTATTCAGCTAAAAAAAAGAAAACAGTCTAAAATCGTTTTCTGTCAGTCCAATTATCATGGCAATGAGCAACGGTGAGATGAAAAATATCATTCAGGCCTTCATTAATGGTAACAAAATTCATACTCTGCCTTCCGTCTTCAAAGTCTATACAAGAATCATCAAAAGAACGGTGAAGAAGTTTGAAAAGGGGTAGTAGCGTATTGTAGAGTGGAAAGCTCGATAAGTTGCCCAGAAAAATGATCCAACTCAATCCATAAGGTGTTTGGTACGTGAGAGAGGAGTTTCATTTATGATAGTCCAAAGAGCAGTGAAAAAAGAATTAAAATGATATCTTATGTGAAACTTGTTATGCAAATTATTACTCCAGAACAGAAAGTTAGAAATTTAGAGTGGGTGATGATCATCATCAATAAGTTCGAAAATGATCCAGGAATAATAATAATAATGATAATAATAATAATAATATATATATATATATATATATATATATATATATATATATATATATATATATATATATATATATATATATATATAAACTTTATTTCAATCCTTCATGAACTTCCGATCTTTAGCTATAATTTCTTAATGATGAATGTATCAGTTTCGTTTATGATCGATTTCATCACAATTATTCTGTTAAGCTTATAGACTAATTATACATTCTTATTACTCAAAGTGGAGTCCAATAGTGTTATAAAACCTCGAAAAATGACAGTTAGATTCCTTAAAACATTTCCAAGATAAAACGGTTCGTAACTTAATCTAGAAAATAAACAATTTTGATTTTGGATAATTTTGCTGTTACAACTGGCATGCAATGGATATATAAATAAAAATAAAAATAATAATCACCATTCCAGTTTCCAGACAACTCTTTTATGGGCTTTAGACTTTCATTATTACACTCTTTTTTTCCGTTGTTGGTCCCATCATTTTCTCGTGATTGCAGTATAATAAACACACTCTAACTCTCTTTCCATCCATCATCAAAAATCTCTGTGTTCGGTGATTTTAATACATTCCACGTTGCGTCGATTAAACGTTCTAATGCTACCGATGTTGCCGGTATTCAGATTCTCATTTATTTTCTATTGCTGAGTCCCTTACCCAAATCATGGATTTACCTATACGTTACCCTAGCTAATCCGTACAACAAGTTTCTTTAATTGTTACATTTCGTAAATCCTCTCCTCTTTAATGCCGAGTTTCGTAGCTCTACGTCTAAACTAGGATGCTCTTTTCAACAGAAATCTACAATTCATAAGACTTATTTCTGTTACCAGCATTCTGTCTGGAACTCTTTCAGTAAATTTTGTAATGTCGCTCGTTCGACTGACATTTTCAACTTCAAATTAAATGAAAGCATCAATGTCGGCTTGAAGGCAGGAAGAATCTTCAGTGGTGCACACTTATGATTCTTCTTGCCTTCAGGCCGACATTGATGCTTTCATTCTTTCCCGGAAATATCAGGTAAAACCTCATTCTTCTCCATGGTACATAACAGCATCCTCTGCTACTATAGCACAGAGGAATCACTATATTCGGCTATACCAGCAAGACAGCTCCAATTAAAAAAATTCGCGGTTGCACTTAATAAATGTGAACGTAAGGAGCTAAATCTGTGTTTGCTGAGAGAATGAGTCACCGTACTGCATCAACCACGTGGTTACTGGCAGCTCTGTAAAAGTGTATTAAAGGAGAGTAAATCTTCTATTCTCCTCTATTTAATTAATTTGATGTGCTAATATCTTATGTTTAGAAAAATGAATGTTTCGCCTGTAAAATATCTTTAAACTCTACTCATGACTAATCTGTACTATCCTCGACTAACTTGCCACTTAGAACCGAGTCTCTGTAGAAGGAAAAGGATATAAGCGCTTATACAGTTTCTGCTATCATCTCTAATCTGGATGCCCCACAAAGCGGGTAGACTTGATGGTATCAGTGTAATTGTCATTAAAATGTGTGCTCCAGATTTGTCTTGTTCTTTCTAAACTGTATGATAAGTGCCTCGCAGCCTCTAGTTTCCCCGCCTGGAATTCCTCATCTGTTGTTTCCGTTTTTAAGTACTGTGGTGTACCGTCAGATCCTCCCATTTATAGGTCTATTAGCATTCTAACTCTTTTTGGGAAACTACTGAAACTACCTAAACAATATTGAAATCTTTAAGCATCTCATATCGTGTTTTTTTTTTTAATGACAAAAATTATGTCTTCGTTTCTCCAGGTGAACTGCTAATGAACTGACGATAATTGCGTAAAGAATATGTCAAGCTCTAGATAAGAATGGTGAAGCCCTATCTATAGCTTTGCACATCTCGAAATCATCTGACAGGGTTTGACGTACAGGTCTTCTTCACAAGTTAAAAAGTTACGCTGTCTTCGACAAAATCTTTTAACTGATGCAGTCTTTCATTAATTCATTATAATGCTTTTTCAAGATTAGTAATTTATCATTTTTCGTGTATCGATGGAGGTTTTTATAGGTAACTCTAAAATATAACGAAAACCAAAGCACAAGAGTAATTCGTATAAAAAGACTGAAATGAAAAAATGTAGGAAATGTATAGATAGAACAAACTTCTATTTGGAAAGGCAAACATTTTTTATTTGTAAATCAAATAAAGAAAAAAATTATCGGCTGCGGCAATGATTACATGCTAATGGAAATTGTAATATTAGTCGTTTCTTAATTCATTAGCTAAGATGCCAGATCTATAGTCCGTTAAAAATGATGACACCTTTCTACTAAAACGTCTCCAGGTTTCTGAAATGGAAATATTTTTATTGCTCTTTCTAGTATTGATGAATTAATATTTTCTAAAGATGTGGTAGCCATTTTAATTTGGTTTGCTCTTGAAATTCCTTAAAGGAAGCGATTTATGTTATTTCTTAGTTCTTTGTGATTCTGTAAATCCATTCCTCAAGGCTCGCAGGAGAATGGTTCCAAGGCCGAAAGGTGTCATTGGCAAGCATCCACCTTCAAACATTGATCTGAGATTTTAGAGATTTCTAAACTAGTCTGTCGCCATACATGACATCCATATGGAAGTCAAAATCTGATGCGGCAATTTACGATTATGACTCAATTTTTTTTAGATTAGTGATTTAAACTTCAATGAATTGCAATCTTCTTTTGCAGATTAATTTCCGACCCGATTAACTGCATATAGTCGGCTAACATTTGAAACAGATGGATTAGCTGATCTCAAAATTTTAATTTGGAGATTCA
>OZ038496.1:80582426-80619926 GCA_964036315.1 Acanthosepion esculentum
CGCAGATCGCTCGAATTGTCGGCCTTATTGCTGAGAGCCTCACTCGATACTTACCTGGTGTAGGGATTCGTCCCTGCGCTGGTAGTATTATGGCTACGACTAGCTTGGACCGTCTCCGGTCTGGACCAGCTATGACAAGCCAAGACTAGCTCTGACCAGCTTGGACAAGATAAGACCAGCTATGACTAGCTTAGACCCGCTCTGACCACCTTGACAAACCAAGACCAGCGACCCGGGTGAAAACTCTTGTGTCCCCACGTTAAAAACCGACCTTGTTTCACAACCTGACTCAGTGGGTGGGGGGGTCAAGTAAATACCTTGATAAGCTATGACCAGCCAAGACCAGCGGCCCGGGTGAAAACACTCGGGTCCCCACGTTAAAAACCGACCTTGTGTCACAACCTGACTCAGTGGGGAATCAAGTAAATACCTGGTCTCAAATACAAAACTGTCTTAAATAGGCATTACGGTAGTGATTTTTCAACTTATAAAATATACTTTCTTTTTGTCAATTAATTAGTGCAGTAATTTGTAATTTTAATAAACAGGTCGTCATGGGTATGGAGATAAACTGAATCAGTGTCCTGGGTTACACAGTAAACTACATCAGACAGGAGGTTTTGAGGAGCAGAGAACCACGTCTAAATTGTTTGTGTTCGCAGATCCACGCGGACCAGAGCTGGTAGCACCTGTTATGTTCCCAGCTATGGTCAAATAGTTAACCACCGAACTGGTGTCAAAACGTTTAAAAATAGATTTTGATACCAGCAAAACATTTTTGTATAAAAATATTATCAGCAATAAATTTTTGAAGAAAAAAATTATTATCAGCAATACATTGTTACCAGCAAAACTTTTTTTGGAAAAAATATTACCAGCTATACATTTTTGAAAAAGTATTACCAAAAACACTTTTAAAAAAATAGCAGCAATAAATACTTGGTGGCATTAAATAACCCGTTAACTTTCGAATTCCGTAAAAAAAAAATATATATATTTATTTATTTAACTGAAACAAATCATGCTACAGAAATTAATATTTGAAAAAAAAAATGCTCCCTAACTAATAAGTGCAGTGTCAGATGAGGGGAATTAAACTCAACAGACTTATCGAGCCGAAACTTTTATTTTGTAGACAAGACCAAGGAAATCTCAAAACTCCTCTTGTTCTGTCAAATATTGAAAAGATAAAACGACTCGTCAAGATTTAAACTGATGGAATGAACGAAAAAAATGAAACAGTATATAGATTAACGAGGTGTTGTTGAAAAGAATCATTGTGAAAATACAAGAGAATAAGGCGAAAATATCGAAAAGGCGTGAATATACTGAACGAATAGGAGGACTTAATAAATAAGACAGCAAACGATACAGGAAAAAAAAACGCTAAGTACAGTGCAATAGTAAAAAGCTCTTTGTGTTTGACAAATTGATCTCACACTCGGTTTACTTAACAAGGCGCGTTTCACATTTCAATCTTTGTAAAATTGATGGTGTTTAGAGTAGAGGGGGCATTGTGTCACTGACCAACCAAGCAGATAAGGCAAGTGATTAAGTGTTTAAGATTTGCGCCATTATTAGCTTGAACGGTGGTTAGGTTCGATGGCTTATGAGGAAATAACGGGAGTAGAGAGAAGAAGAATATAAGAAGACACAAGTAGCATGAAAGCCGTCACTGATATTGCTATAAAGAACAAACAAGAAGAGATCACGAAGAAATAAGGTGGAATGTGGAAGAGAAATAAAGACAGAGAGAAGCCGAGACAGATTTATTATCTAAAGAAATAGAATTAAAAAAAAAAGGCAAGATTAACAAAAAACCAGTAATTTACGTGGACCTGCTGAAAGGGACCGTCATGATAATACAGTGTAACCCGGATATAAGAGAGTTGTCGGGACCGGAGAATAAGTCTCTTATATCCGGGTTTATCTTATATCCGGGTCTCTTATATCCGGGTTAGACTGTAATAATGATAAGATGTGGTTGAATTTATGGAGTATCAGTAGGGATCGTATTTACTCAGATCAGTTATGGGCCATGCGTGATCCATGCTTAGGCGATCATGTATCATTCAATACATGGCCGTTGAGGCAGATTATTTCCCGGAATTGTTTGCCATTTGTTTCTGCGGTAGACCAGTTGCCATCAAAGGCTATAGAACCTGGTTTGTCCTGCTATTTACCCATATTTAGGGAGCAGAAGAAATGGACTCATACATTTCCCAAGGGTTTAGCACGTAAGTGAATGTAATGGTTTCGACTGTAATTCGAACTCAGGTCTCCGATTCTTCAATCCGAGCCGCTATCCATTACTCCACGGTGTCTCCATCAGACGTAATTGATCTAATGAGACAAGCTTGCTAAACTTTGAACCACGTCGAAGTAATCAACTTGTGATAATCTGTTTAACTAATAGTAGCTGACATGTGGCACAAGGTCAATATTATGGAGCACCCTTTAATTAGTATCGAACTTACTACTCTGTCATAATTGATCTAATTAGACAAGCTTGCTAAACTTTGCATCACGTCGAAGTCATTAACTTATAATATTATAGCGTTTAACTAAGTGTAGTTGGCATGTGGCACAAGGACAAAGTGATGGAGCACCTAATCAGTATCGAACTTACTATTCGCATTTAAGTGATCTAGCAAGTCAAGTTTACTAACAATTACGCAACGTCAAAATATCCGCTCCCTTACTTAGCGTAGTTCAGGTGTGGCACTTAGAGTCCCATGTGTGTAGCACCCAGTGAAGATCTAACTCAGCAGTCGTAATTGGTATAGTGGGATAAATCTATTAACTGTTACACTAAAGCTGATGTGCCCAACTTATGATAATATAGTGTTTTACTACGTGTAGCTTCAATGTGACACAAGGCCGCAAGTATGGAGTCCCCACGGACGATTGAACATACAAATCAGTCGGAATTTATCTACCGAAACTAGGTTGCCAAACATTATGCCACATTAAAGTTCCTAGCATATTATAATAGACATTTACTAAACATAGCTTAGACGCTACACACCTCAGAAAGAATGAAGCACTCACTGAAGTTCGAAGTCACTGCTCAGTCGCAGTCATCTAGAGAGACAATTTTGTTAAAGAGTACACCACATAATATAGCAATTTGCTTAGCGATGCTGAGATGATACACACGGTCGAAAGTATTGTTCACTCAGTGAGGATCGAACTCACTAATCAGTTCTAATTACTCTAGCGAGAAAAGCTTGCAAACTATTGAATCACATTGAATCAGAGTATTATTAATGCAATCACGTTTTAGCAGACAGGATATACAAACAAATGCAAGTTAAACTTATATAAATATTAGCTGAAAATCGCACTATCTGGCGGCTTTTAAACTAGCTTTTGCGGAGGGCTCTTAATCGGGCTTCATCACAATATAGGCAGAGAGATGTAGATGTAATAGACAACAATAAACTACAGAACTCAAAACTGATCACTACATTTAAGTATTGCACAAATATTAAAGCTTAACTTTAAAAAGTTCAATGATAATTATTCTTCCGCCACTTAATTTAAAGAATATTTGATGTGTCAGGTACTTACTCTACTCTAAGTGTAACGTTGAAAAGGTGCGACACAGTGACACACTGACATTCGCATTTATTATATTGAATGAGATGATTGGAATGTAAACCTGCTATCAGAAAACTTATAAAACAAATGCAAGGTAAATTTATATAAGTATTATGAAGAATGCAATCATCTCCATTTTCAACGACTGCTGCGCAGCGTGAATGCTTACCTTCTATTTCACTTTTTAAAAAAATGCGTTTTTTCGCACGTTAAAGAAAAATGTGGAAAGGCGTTTTCAAACACTTTCTTTTTTCTTAATGTTCAGCCAAATATATAATGTTTTATTGATCGTAATAGATAAAAATCTGTAAGTAATCATTCTGTTGAGTATAAAGGATGTAAAATGACTTGGTATGTTAATGATGGTAAATTTTCTTGGAATGATTTTGCAGAGTGTGTCCTTGCAGTCTCATGCTGGAGCATACCACCATTATTTCATTTGCTATTATGCGTGATTAACGTTTGGTGCAATCATGTTCTTTTTTCGATTCATGATTGACTTCGCAGAAAAATACCCGCAGTACGCTGCCTTTATTTTCTGCGGTAGATTGATTGCCAACATAGTACCTAACACAAATTTTATCCTGCTGTTTAACCCATAGATTCGTGGAAAATATATGGATTCATGCCTTCCCCAAGGGTATTTGCGCGTAAGTGATTAGAACTAATCGGACTGGAAATATATAATCCTGAGTCTTTATACAGCACCTGGTATTCCCAGTTCCTCACCCGCTTAGTTACTAACCAGCCTCAACGTTGCTTAACTTCGATAGACGGGAGATTGCTTCGACTTTATACGTTCATTAAACTTTTCTAAATCCAAACTATTTTGAAGCAATATTACTGCTACTCGACCTCCTTGCCGGGAATACAACGCCTGTCGTGATGGTCTGATGATATCTTTCCTATCCTACCAGATACTAATGAGGAAATATTATGGATAGAATCAATGTGTTGGTGATTGCAATTCTGTGCTTTTTTTCATTTTTTGGTAATCACTTCTTTTTAAATATTTTTCCTGTGGATATATAACACCTATTCTCACTGGATGGCCCATACGTTCGGTCTTGTGCCGCATCTAAGCCAGGCGTAGAAAATCAACATATATAACCTATTCTTCATAACAGGTAACAATGTGGTAGAAAAATGAATGGCTGGCATTCCTGGTGATGTAATGAATATGCATACACCTGGCTTCCACTTCATGGTAATATGATTGGCTGGTTTCAGCCATAAATACAAATTAGGATTGCCTAAGCCAATCGCTTACCAGTCTATTACGGCTACCTGCTAGATTGTCCTACCCGGTTACAGTAGCCAAACCCACTTAGCTAATTCGAACAAATATATCCCTTTCCGGGACATATCTGTTAGCGACGAGATTCGAAACGACATCACAAATTAAAACAAAAAAAAATACAGTTGGTAACACTTCCTAACGTAGAACGTTAGAAAGACTTGTTCGACTCTTCCAGAAAGTAGATAATTTTTTTTAACGCTTACTGACGAGGAACGTTAGAAAAAGAAAAACTTGTGCAATGCTTACAGAAAGTATGAAATTGCCCCCACCTCTTGTTTAGACTTAGAAAATGTTATTGTCAATTTAAAATGGACCAATTTTTTTTCTTATGGATACGTTGGCATAATGGAACAAATTGCGGAATTAACTAAGGTGCTACAAGTCTCTTTACAGCAACAATTCCAACAAAAACAACAGCAATTCCAACAACAACAACATTTCCAACAACAACAACAACAATTTATTCAGCAACAAGAAAGGTTTGAAAAGTTATTCAAACAACAGGCAAAAGACAATAAATCACTTTGGGAAGACGTATTATCTCGGACAACAAAAGAACCGGGTTCTAGATTTATTCCTGCTGAAGGAATTTCAAATTCACTCTATGAATTTAAATACGACCCTGACAGTGGTTCAACATTTCCGGCTTATTTTTGTAGGTTGGAAACAATATTTACGAAAAGATGCGAACAATGGTCCGACGAGGAAATAAGCACTCTTTTGTTGCAGAATTTGGGAACAGAAGAAAATACAAAATACGCAAATTAATCCTCCCAAAGAAACCAGAAGAAATTACATTCAGTGAAACAGTAGAAATATTGTCAAAAATTTCGATAAAAGATATAGTCCGTTTCATACACGATACAAGTGTCTAAATATCGTAAAACAAGAGGATGATGATTTTGTCACGTATGTAGGTATGGTTAACGCACAGTGTGACGCGTTCAAATGAAAGGAATTGTCAAGCGATATGTTCAATGTCTAATTTTTGTGCAGGGTCTAATGACACCGAAGGACAAATAAATTGGCTCAAGAATCCTCACTATCATGGAAGAGGATCCAGAGATTACGCTACAAAAAGTAACAGAAGAATGTCAGCGTCTTATAAACATAAAAAAGATAATACTCGGTTTGAGTTGAAGAGCATTTCGCGAATACAAACTGTAAGACAACAGAAGTGAATACAAAATAAATATAGAAAAATTATATGCCGTTCATGTGGTGGACAGTATATAAAGAAGGATTGTTTCTTTAGGGACACAATATGTTTTTATTGTGGGGGTGTAGGCCATAGAAGTTCCCATTGTCTGGCAAAACAGAGAAAAGTAAAATCAATGTCTCAAAAAAAGGTGAACGTAGTTTTGTCTAAAACGAAACTGTGGAGGGTCAAAGAAGAAAATACCTCAATGTAAAAATTAATGGGAAGGCCGTAAATTATTACTCGATTCCGGAAGTGATATCTCGGTAATAAACGAGCAAACATGGAAAAAATCGGTTACCCACCGTTGACTAACACAGAGAAAATTGCCAGGTGATTTTCAGGAAAAAGACTTATGTTTAGAGGTGAATTAAAAAGTAACATTTCGTTCATGGGAAAAATTCACATATCGAAAGTGTATATGCTACCTGGTTTAGTAAACCTCTTTGGTTTAGACTGGATCGTATTGTTTAACTTATGGGAATTACCTGTAAATCCTTTCTGTAACAAAGTTAACGTCATAGAGAAATATAAGACGAAGCAAACAGAAAAATTTAATACGAATTTGAAAAGCGAATTCCCTCGCATCTTTTCAGAAGGACTATGTCTGTGCACAAAAACAGAAGTCAAGTTCGAATTGAAAGAAAATGTTAAACCAATCTTTAAACCAAAGAGCAAAGTACCATTTTTGGCACTCGACACAATAAATGAGGAATTGGAGAAAATTGGCGTAATTTCAAAATCGATTACTCGGATTGCGCCTCTCCAACCGTATATATAAAAAAGAAAAACCGAAAAATCAGAGTGTGTGCTGACTTTTCGACAGTTTTAAATGACTGTTTGAAAGACCATGCGTACCCTCTACCG
Organism: Acanthosepion esculentum; assembly: GCA_964036315.1. Classification (NCBI taxonomy): domain Eukaryota; kingdom Metazoa; phylum Mollusca; class Cephalopoda; order Sepiida; family Sepiidae; genus Acanthosepion; species Acanthosepion esculentum. The sequence continues at coordinate 80,589,395 of OZ038496.1, forward strand.
CTTCCGGAGGATATATTCACTAAATTAACGGAGGTAGTGTGTTTTCAAAGTTGGACTTGTCGGAGGCTTACATTCAGTTTAAAGTCAGTGAAGAATGTTCGAAGTACCTGACAATAAACACGCATAAAATGATTTTTAAACTAAATCGTCTTCTTTTTGTATTGAAGGTAGCCCCAAACCTATTCCAGCAAGTAATGGACACAATGTTGGCTGGTATGGAGTATGCAATCGCATAATTAGATGATATTTTGATGAAAAGTGAAAACGAGACCCAACACAAAACGCATATTAGAGAATTGAGGAATACGGGCTCAAGCTGAGTGATGAAAAATGTGAGTTCTTCTTAAAGATAAAATATTTACAGCAAATCATTGGCAATAAAGGAAGAAAACCGGATCCAGAAAGAGCTGAGGCTATAAAAAGGATGCCAGCACTTGGTAATGTGGGTAAACTCCAGGCGTTTTTGGGATTAGTAAGTTACGGTAGCATTTATATCCTAAAAATGTATGATATGAGATCTCCTTTAAATAATTTGGTGAAGAAGGGCGCAAAGTGGATACGGTCGAAAGAATGCGAACATGCTTTTAAAAAAATAAAAAGCTGTCTATTAGCAGATCTATCGTTAGCGCATTTCGACCCGAAAAGGAAAATCATTGTAGCAGCAGATGTCAGTAATGAGGAACTAGTTGCGTTATTACTTCATAAATTCGAGGACGGATCTACGAAGCCAATAGCACATGCCTCGAGAACGTTACTGCCCGCAGAACGAAGTTACAGTCAAATCGAAAAAGAGTTTAGCAATAATCTACCCTGTAAAAAGATTTCACAGGTTTTTATACGAAAGAGAATTTATTCTGAAAACATACCACAAATCGTTGTTAATATTTGGTTCAAAAACAATATACCAACTCACACGACAAGTTGACTATATTGTTGGGGTGTAATTCTATTGAATTATAATTTCAAAATAGAATATGTGCCTTCAAAGAAGCTAGGTCACGCCGATGGGTTATCAAGATTAATATCTAAATATACGGAACCACTGGAAGAAACAGTAATAGCGGCATTAAGAGACGAAAGTGAATTCTCGGATCTGTTATGCAACACTATTAGAGAACTATCGGTTACGCTAGAAGATGTGAAAAAAGCAGCGGAGAACGATGATTTCATTAAAAATGATGAAAAAGCAAGTCTGATTGAACGAGAAAGCTAAAAAAAAATAATTATTGTGTCATCTTTTTCAATCTGCGAACAGGTATTACTATACGCAAATAGTTGTAATGCCGTGTACATCACAAAAGAAAATTCTGAAAAAATTCCACACTGGCCATCCAGGGATTTCAAGAATGAAATCTCTAATGAGACGATATACTTATTGGCCAAGGCATAGACAATCTTTCAACTGGCAGTAAGGGATCCAGCGGTAAATATTCAACTACGGCCAAACACAGATGTCCCATGGACTCGATTGCATATCGACTATGCAGGGCCCATAAATGGATCTTATTACTTGATTATTGTGGACAGTTTCACTAAGTGGCCAGAAATTAAATGCAGACATCCGACTGCAACAAATACAATAAACGCACTTAATGAAATTTTTAGTCGCTTTGGACTCCCTAAAACTTTAGTCAGCGACAACGGAACGCAGTTTACGGGAAGAGAATTCAAGGAATTCTGTACATCATTGTCCATTGATCACGTGACAACGCCAGTATATCATCCAAGATCGAATGGACAAGCGGAAAGGTGTGTGGACACCTTTAAACGAGCGTTTAAGAAGAATCGAGGCGTGGACACGAATGAAAGAAGTATTCAGAAATTTTTGGTAGCATATAGAATCACACCAAACTCGAATACGGCGTCGGGTTATTGCCAGCAGAGTTAATGTTTGCTAGAAAAAGACGCTCTGTGTTCGACAGGCTGTTGCCTAATCTGGCGAAGAAAACTGCTAAAAAAGAAAACCAGTTGACTAAAGCGTATAAGCCAGGTGACAAAGTTTTTTTCAAGAACTTTAGGGCTGGAAAAATGTACTGGGAAGAAGGAATGATAACCAAAAGAATTGGACATGTCATATAGGACATAAAAGAGGAACGATTTCGGTGCAAAAGACATTGGAATCAATTGAGACCCAGACACACTACATAGGTCACGGAAAATACGGAAGAGATTCCAATGGAAGTCCTGTATGACGCATTTGAAATTCCCATTCCACTAAGTCAAAATTAGCCAATGGAGGTATACCCGACCTGAGGGCCAGAGGTACCAGTGTGTCAAACGACACCACTGCAAGGAGAATTGAGGCGAAAAAGACCGAGGAAAAAAATCAATCGATTAAGTCCAGACCCTAAAAAGAGAAAATATTGAAGCTAAATTTCATGGGGAAATTTAGCTCAGAGGGAAGTGATGTAATGAATATGCATACACCTGGGTTCCCCCTCACAGTATCATATGATCCGCTGGTGTCAGCCATAAATACAGACTGGGATTGCCTACGCCTATTGCCTACGACTACGAGGAGTACCAGTCCATTACGGCTACCTGCTAGATTATCATACGCGGTTCCAGTAGCCAAAACCACTTAGCTACTTCGAACAAATTTATCCCTTTCCGGGAAATATCACCTGTATAAAAGGATACCTGCCGTTGGTGGAATCTTGTATTCAGATGACAATGGAATATTTGAATAACTCAAAATCACTCTTTGCAAAATTTCCCAATTAAATCCTGCAATATACGATAACATACACAATGTCAGATTGAAGAAATGGTAAACAAATTCTAGAAGCAGTGTTAAAACTGTTTTCCTTGCTCCTGCCTCGATTGACTGATACATAATTCAAAGTGTGAAATACGTAATACATTTCCGAAATCTTTAATAGAAGAGATGATAATATAATTCTATACGCAATTTACTGACATTCAACCTTGGTTAAAATGTATTTCGGAAACTGATAATTCGCGGCATTGAAATACGTAAATACTTTCTTAATGTCATGTAACATTAAAAATGTAACATTAAAGAGAATATATCAGGTGTAATTTTAATATGATTCATTACATTTCCAATATTTATTTCACGTATAGGCCAGAATAAGGACAAATATTTATATTCGGATATTAGACATGAAAAATTTAGAATAGATCTATCGGAATCTCATGATAGCTACAGAAACGGAAAATAAAGAAATCAACATTGTGTGTAAATCACACACACACACACACACACACACACACACACACACACACACACACACACACACACACACACATATATATATATATATATATATATATATATATATGTAAAAGGGAATTTATGAGAAGGAAAGAATAATCAATGATATATGACAAGAATCGGAAACCTTTCACATTTATTACCCAAGTAGCCAAAGATACTGTCTGATTTAATTTATAAAATATTTCTATTAAAACAATTGGGGGGGATAAGTTTCTCAATTCCAGTACCCCTTATCGCACTTTCGAATAATGATGGCGGTTTCTTTCCGAACATTTTAATATCTTAATTATATCATCATTCTTTGAGTTTAATGTGTTATCCACTTTAGATGTTGTTGTTGTTGAAATTTTTCAAATGATGTGGTTTCTGTTATTTGGTACATTTTTGTCATTTTGGAGCGCCTGTCAACAAATTTTGTAGTATGGTTGTTCTCCTATATTTTTCATTCGCTCAAAGTCATTTTTCGTAATTGATGCATTATGTCCATATGAAAGTATCCATCTGAAAAGCTGTTTAACAAAATAACTCGAGGTTTTCGGATATTATTTTAGTTTCGTAGATATTTGTTGTTGTTTTTTTGCGAAACTACATCCAACACAAACTATAAGAAAGTTATTATAACTAATTCTTATGTCGAAGTATTCGAAGTGTTTAGTATTTATTAGTTACTTATATTGATTTTTTTTATTATGAATATATGTGTCATTATTGCTTTCAATCAAATTCCAGATGATAGTTTCTGTTTTAAAAACGTACACCTTGTAACCTATAAAACTTAAACAGATGAATAAAACAAGCAAGAAATATCATAATAACTGAAAACGAACTGTTTGGGTAAAGTATGAATAAAAGATGTAAATAGTGGTATGAAATAAATCATAAAATGATTTTCTGCAATAACAATGGGTTCTTTTTGGGTCATTTGAAGGTAAACATAACCTTTGACTCTTGAATAATAAAAAGGATGCACGGTCGAAGATTTCAAAGTAAAAAGTCAACAATTGTAATGAGTTACAGATAGCTTAATGCAAAACATGAAACAGTTGATTAGAATTAAAAATTCAAAGACAAAATCTGTCAAAGAAAAGAGGAAAATAAACGGAAAAACTTGTAGTAAATAGGTCATCCAATGCAAATATAGGGAATTGTATTAAAAAATAAAATAAACCAAGAAGGCGAAGGCCCTGTGTTTGAAAGTGAAAGATGCAAAAAAAAGATTCACAAGGAAATCCGTAACATTTATTCGAACGGTGAGAAGCGCCGAGATTGAACGAATGAAAATAAAATCGATCATGCATTTACGTAGGAAATCAAGTGATGCTGCAATAGTAAGAAGTGGGACGAGAAAGATAATGAAGACGAGAAAATGATGAAGACGGAGTGGACGATAACGAAGAAAAGATATGTAGAAAAATGTAGTCGTTTAAAAAGAAGACAATGAAGCGACAGAACAAAAATAAAAGTAAGAACAAGGATGAAACGGAAGAATAAAAAGGAAAGCAGTAAATAAAATAGCAGAAGTGACAAAGAAGAATAAAGAGAGAAAAAAGTAAATGAAGAGAAGTAACAATGCAATTAAGTGGAAAACAAAAACTGAGAAAAGAATAAAAAAAAATCAAGAATGAGTAAAACGAGTAAATACAAAAAGAATTCCAAGTAAAATAAAAGAATGGAGTCATTGAGAAAGAAAAGAAAAGGAAGGAGAAACATGATACTTCAAGGTTAAAGCAGGATAGAGTGAGAAAGAGAGAGGGAAAGAGAAAATGAGCATACGATGTAAGAGGAAATTGATTCAGCCTGCAGTTAAAACATTTCGAACATTCACATCTTAATGGAAAACGACCACTAAACTGTAGTGCTAATCATTTTCATAGTACTAACGACCGTTTACAACGTAATATAGCAGAAACACGCCCATATATAATTTTACCTACCTACCTATCTATCTATCTATCTACCTAATTCTGTTCATTATCTATCTATCTATCTATCTATCTATCTATCTATCTATCTATCTATCTATCTATCTATCTATCTATTTTCTAATTCTTTTCATTATCTATCTATCTATCTATCTATCTCATTCTTTTCATTATCTATCTATCTATCTATCTATCTATCTAATTCTTTTCATTATCTATCTATCTATCTATCTATCTATCTAATTCTGTTCATTATCTATCTATCTATCTATCTAATTCTTTTCATTATCTATCTATCTATCTATCTATCTATCTATCTATCTATCTATCTATCTACCTAATTCTGTTCATTATCTATCTATCTATCTAATTATTTTCATTATCTATATATCTAAATCTTTTCATTATCTATCTATCTATCTAATTCTGTTCATTATCTATCTATCTATCTAATTCTGTTCATTATCTATCTATCTATCTATCTATCTATCTATCTATCTATCTATCTATCTATCTATCTAATTCTGTTCATAATTATCTATCTATCTATCTATCTATCTATCTATCTATCTAATTCTGTTCATTATCTATCTATCTATCTATCTATTTATCTATCTAATTATGTTCGTTATATATCTATCTATCTATCTATCTATCTATCTCTCTATCTATCTATCTAATTCCGTCCATTATCTATATATCTATCTATCTATATGTCTATCTATCTACATAATTCTGTATATTATCTATATGTCTATCTATCTAATTCTGTATATTATCTATCTATCTATCTATCTATCTATCTATCTATCTATCTATCTATCTATCTATCTATCTATCTATCTAATTCTGTTCATTATCAATCTATCTAATTCTGTACATTATCTATCTATCTATCTATCTATCTACCTCATTCTGTTCATTATCTATCTATCTAATTCTGTACATTATCTATCTATCTATCTATCTATCTATCTATCTATCTATCTACCTCATTCTGTTCATTATCTATCTATCTAATTCTGTACATTATCTATCTATCTATCTATCTATCTATCTATCTATCTATCTATCTATCTATCTATCTATCTACCTCATTCTGTTCATTATCTATCTATCTAATTCTGTACATTATCTATCTATCTATCTATCTATCTATCTATCTATCTATCTATCTATCTATCTATCTAATTATGTTCATTATCTATCTATCTATCTCATTCTGTTCGTTACCTATCTATCTACCTGTCTCATTCTGTTCGTTATCTATCTATCTCATTCTGTTCGTTATCTATCTATCTATCTATCTATATATATATATATATATATATATATATATATATATATATATATATATATATATATATATATATATATTGTTTCGTTGAATAAACTAGACGTCATGTTTGTTTAGTTTTAATTTAATCCTTTCGATTTCACAGATCAATTTCTTAATTTTGTTATTAGACTCATTAAGTCAGGCGCCATAGTTTTCCTCGGTCATTTTATTTTCCCAATTACTTTCAATTTCATCCAACATCATTTTCTCGGGTGAAATTCTGAGACAAAAATTAATGTCATTGAGAGATGTGAAGAGTTTTAAAATGCGCATGAAACACTCTTTGTTAATAAAAATAACATTATATAAGGGAAGTAACTTTATTTATATTTTAAAAAAATGTTAAAACAAAATTTACGTATTTTAAAACATTAGTGTTGTAATTGTAATTACGAAATGTAGGTATTTCAAAATATTAACCTTGTAGACATTGTAAAACATTACTGTTATTCAATTAATCTTATTTATTATTAGTTGTATTTTACGGTAATTAATTTTACTTTTCACTTCTATGACAATAAAATAATATATATATATATATATATATATATATACAACGTGATGGTGTTACCCTGGGATCATTTCGGGAAATAACATTTAGTAACATCTACATGGCTAATCTTGAATATAAGATATTTAATAACAATAAAAATATTCCCATTTACCTCAGATATGTAGATTATATTCTCATCTTAGTTAAAAACCTTGATAAAATAAATGAACTGCAAACAAAAATTTTACTGCCTCCTCATTTAAAAACCAACCAGCATAAACACGAGCTCTCCCAACTATAAAACTCTATGTTTTAAATATTATAAAACAGTGATTATAGAAAATTTAATAAACCGTGCAAAAGTTAACTCTGCCACGCAAAGAAAATTTCTACAGTGAATGAAAAAAAAAATAAAACAAACTCTCATTAATAATGACTTTCCTAATTACATTGTTGATGAACATATTAGACGAGTTATTAGAAATACTGACATAAACCAAACAGACATAATACTTCCTTCAGTAAACTTTTTGCACATAGGAAAATGTATCAAGTTTTGATGTGACAATTGGAACTTCAATAGAGCTAATTTTGCAATGAAACACTTGATATCATCAAATAACTGAGAGGTGAGCTTATTTTTACCTCGTAATTACAAATTAAGGTCACTTTATCCGGCAGTTATATCCGCCGAAAAATTTAGATCTTGGAGACAGCTTTCATCTTCAATTCATTCGATCTTTGACCCTTCATCCCCAAAAAGATAACAATTCCGTGTCACAATAAAAACAAAAACATTTCAATACAAAACATTCTTTCAGTTGTGACATGAAAACCACCGAAAGTCTGTGTAGAATGGGAGATTTGTGAACTGATTATTCACGTCTTCTAATAACTGGCTAAACTGATGTTGACGCAGAGCATGGCCTCTGATATAGTTCACTTTTTTGGGGGACAAAACTCAACACATGATCTAATTTTAAAATCTTAGAACATAAGTACTGTTGATACAGTGAAAATTCTTGAATGTTGAATCTAGATATATATTTTCTATTTTTGTACCTAACTTGTCAGCAACACCATTATGTCTCCTAACAACATTGGCAGCACCACCAGTAGATAAAAACACAAGTTTACTCAAATCAAGGCCATACTCATGGAGAAGCTGTTCAACTTTCTCAAAATTGTGTTGGCTTGTTGTAGTATCATGCATTGGGACTAGTTCAGTTAGTTCTTCATAAATTTGACATTCATTTTTAAAAGCCCTGTAGAAAACACTCTACTCATGGCAAATGAAAACATAAATTCACTGCTCTTAATAATTTGTATTACCAACATAGACAAAATCCTCGATATACCACGGCTATAGGAACCATCGTGAGGGCCGCAAAAATGCAAGTAAAAGGTGGTATTCAGCCCTCGGGCCGCCAGATTGATACACCTGATATAAGGCGTTTTCAAGAGAATTCTTACTGCCAAAATGTAAATATATACATATATCTATTAAAAAGAAGACGCATTTGTATACAAAGGATTATCAATCCAAATCATTCAGCCAACGCTAAAAATAGAGTCTACATTTGTTTGAGACTAAATTTTAAAAAATCACAATATATTTTTATTCATCAGACAATCTGATTCTAAGATGTGGGTTTTAAGTGCAATGCTGGAGTCGGTCGATGAGATAAGGACACTGATTTTTTTACATCGATATATTGAATACTAGCAGCATGGCCCGGCGTTGCCCGTGCTTGATTCAAAAATCATACGACTCATACAGCAATCGCTATCACTTGACTTAAAATATTTTGCCCTTCCTTGCCTTTAAAGGAGTGCCCTTTGTCGTGCTGATGTTGCTACATGCCTTACTTCTTGACTATCTCACACTGCGATTTTTTCTAAGCTCTATACTAAACATTAAATCTGTTACAAAAAAAGAACTAAACAAAATGAATACAAAACGATCAGCTTTAAAAAAGGACTCGTAACTGGAAAAACCGAATGAAAAAAAAGAATGTTAACAACAAATACTTTTTCACACCCAACCCAGTTCTGCGGAATCAGAATCAACGTTGAGGTTAAGCAAGCGAATGAGCCAATTGAAGAAAAGTGCCATGCAGATTTAAATTTTTTCCACTTGTGACGAATGCAGCTATCGATTTTTTTTGCATGCTAGCATGCTAGTTAACATTCGTGTCAGTCAGCTGTTGGCTCTCACGCTGGCCGATAGAACCTTCTTGCCTATTCGTGGCAGCCAGCTATAGGCTCTCACTCTGACAAGTCGTTAATGGCCGAAAACAACATAAAAACTGCCGTAGAAGCATGAAAAAATTGATTATTTCCACTATCTATGGGAGTTGGGAAATGCAACGTCGCTCTTGGCCTTTCCGCTTACTTGGTGCAAATCCGTCGAAAATCGCGGCAGAGCATTCGTTACACATAAGCGCACATCCTGCCTTTTATAGACAGAGATTTTTCGCTAGTTAGCAAGCACTTTAATGCGAAAGACCCTTCACCTTATAATAAATTATATTCTATAATTTCATGGTCAAGATCTTTCCCGCAGTTTGAGAATAATTCAGTATCAAAATAGATAACATGTCTTCGTTTGTTTTCCAGTGCTCTTATCTCCTTTTTTATGTTCCAAGCTGAACTCTAAATCTCTGTGTGATATCTCTGAGCTTAACCCAGTGTCTATTGTGTATTATTTTCCAATTAGGACAAAAGAAAAGCATTGTCTACTCATTTATTTATTATATTTGTAATTATTTAAAAAAAAAATGATTCCAAAGCAACACAGAAATTACTGTACTGGTCAGCAGTATTTAAGTTTAATTCCAATATTAAAGGAGTCTCTCTCTCTCTGTCTCCATCTGCTATTAAGATGGAGGAGTCTCTATATATATATATATCTGCTATTAAGAAGGATGAGTCTCTCTCTCTCTCTGTCTCTGTCTACTATTAAGAAAGAGGAGTCTCTCTCTCTCTCTCTGTCTCCATCTGCTATTAAGAACGAGGAGTCTCTCTCTCTCTATCTGCCATTAAGAAAGAGGAGACTCTCTCTCTCTCTATCTGCTATTAAGATGGATTCTCTCTCTCTATCTGCTATTAAGAAGGAAGAGTCTCTCTCTCTGTCTCCATCTGCTGTTAAGAAGGAGGAGTCTCTCTCTCTCTCTATCTGCTATTAAGAAGGAGGAGTCTCTGTCTCTTTCTCTATCTGCTATTAAGAAGGAGGAGTCTCTCTCTCTCTCTCTCTTTCTCCATCTGGGTGGCAGTTTCATCGTCAAGCATTGTTTATATATATATATATATATATATATATATATATATATATATATATATTGTAATCCACACACAGACTGTTTTTCTGTATCACAGGTCATCAGTGTGGCTAGACCTCCAGTTGCCTCTAGCTAGGATGGAAACCCGACTGAAATGGCCTCAGTTGGGTATTCTACCAATAAGCTGTGGGCACACGACAGGGATGAAGTTGAATTTAAGTGTATTTATTTTTAGATGAACACACAGTGACTGAGAGAACTCGATTCGCTTTTCCGAAGAGTCTTGCATTATGAGCCGTAATAGTCACTGTTTACAAACACACACTTCCTTCCAAGAGAGCTCAACCGAAATAAAAATTTTTAGCAGCATATATATTGTCATACAGAGATAGACTGTTTCGCTGTATCACAGCTCATCAGTGTGGCTAGACGTCCGGTTTCTTCTAGTTAAGATCGAAACTCGACTGAATTGGCGTCAGTCGGGGATTCTACCAAAAAACCGTTAGAGCACAGCAGGGATGAAGGTGAATTTAAGTGTATTTATAAACAGACATGACTGAGAGAACTCGATTCGCTTTAATGAAGAGTCTTGTATTATTAGCCGTAATAGTCACTGTTTACAAACCCACAATTCCTCCCCAGCTCAACCCAAAATTCCGTGACTCCGAGTTTAATGGGAATTCAGAATAGGGGACTTTGCTATTACTGTATTAATAAGGATTTCATATATTTAATCTCTGTCAACGTTGTCAAAGAGCGTTCATTCTATTTATATTATAATATTTTAACTTATGTTAATCGATAGCCTGTATTTTTACTTAGTTGAATACATATAAACGCATATTCTTCTTATTATTCCAAAGGTTATTTTAATGGATGCTCATGTCTGGGTAGACGTCCCGTCTATTTTAAACAATCTGAGTAAAGACTACAATCCTGTGCATCCAAAACATTATATAAATGATTTTTTAACATAACTATGCAACAATAACTTTTCAGTCAGCGCCTGACGATTGCTTTGGGCATGAAACTTGTGCTACCTGTGATGTATAGTTATCATTACTATATATATATATATATATATATATATATATATATACATTTTTGAATTGGACATAGTCCGACAATTTATTAAAGACATATATATATATATATATATATATATATATATATATATATATATATATATTGTTAACATTGTTGATATTCCAATATAGGCTCCAGCGATAACTTTGAATACCCACACACGCGCGTGCGCAGACACACACACACGTACGGGCGTGCTTTTGTGTTTCTGTGTATGTGAGCGTGTGTCTCAACTAATAAATATCACACAGGCATGACAAGACAGAGAATAATGGCCCTCTCTACTTTCAGATTCCTGTTAATGGACAAATATAAGTTGATAAATATTTACGTACATCTTTATATTAAAATACAAAACAGTGTCAGGATGCGTGTTTCTACACTGGCTGACGCTTACGTACAGCAGTGAAATATTGATATCCGGGTGCTCGGTTAAGTCATATTTATGTAAATGAAAATTGTAAATAAAACTAAAGCTAAAAAGAAGTAAGTACGTCTTCCGAGGAGGTGAATACTTTGAGAAAAGCAAAGCCTTTAAAAGAAGGAAGTTCACGAGTGCAACAAGAACCGACAATGGACAAGGCGTTCGAATGAATGATGGCAAAGTCTTTACAAACATTTTTCTCCCCTGACATTATGAACAGTGTTATTAATGTTTCCTTGACACTCTGTTGAAACGAGATATATATGTGAATTTTTATGTTTTCTTTTTCATTCTTTGGCTTTTCTGCCGTAAGATGCATATCACCGTTTTTCAATTTTCAATAGAATACAATCTCTAACGAAATAACAGTAGAAAATAAAGAAAAAATAGAAAACAACACAAAACCCAATATTAATTTTCTTTTTTTTTTTCATGCAATTGTCGTGGAAGATAGTATCAGAGATAAAAAGCTAATACTTATTTTAGGGTACTGATAAGAAGAATAAAAAGTAGGTATCAGATTATCTTTTATTTCAGGGCGAGGTGAATAAAGTCAGAAAGAAGATAAAGTAATCTTATTTTTATTTACTTCGGTAGAAATAGAAAAAAAAATAAAGTAAAAAGCAGAAAAAATAAATTAATGAGTGCAGTTCTGTACTCAAAGAAAATGGCAGAGGCGTGTTTTCGTCAGCCATGTTTTCCAAAGCTCTTGTATATACGAGGGTCATTCAATAAATAAGTTGAATTTTTCGGTATAAGGACTTCTAATACAGATAGTAACTTACACTTTTTTTATTTTGTTTTGTTTTACTTCTTTTTCATATGGATTTAATTTCTTTTGCAGATTAAAAAAAAACTTTGAGATTTTTGGCGATTAACAAAGATGGCCGACTAAGAAGCATGATCCAGAATTGAACAGCGATCAGTTATCCAGTTTTTGGTTGCTGAAGGGTGCAAACCAGTTGAAATTCATAGGAGAATGTCAACTGTGTATGGTGCCATATGTTTCAGCCAAAAAAAAAAATGACTACACGTGGGCTAAATTGTTTAAAGAGGGACGGAGCAATGTTGAGGATCAAGACAGGCCTGAGAGGCCTAGAGAAGTGAGGTCACCTGAGGTGATCGAATGAGTCAATGACCTCATTCAGTCTGACAGAAGGGTCCTTGGATAACGTTGCAAGGGATTTGAAAGAGATAAAGAACAAACGCAGGAGTCATCAGCCAGAAGCAGTCATCTTGCACCATGACAACGCAAGGCCTCACACAACAGCCCAAACGGTGCAGACCATCAATGAGCTGGGTTGGGAACTGCTCCCTCGTCCCCCTTACAGCCCAAACCTTGGTCCTTCAGACTTTCACCTGTTTGGTCCCTTGAAAGCGTTCACGAGAGGTACGAAGTTTAAAAGTGACGATGAAGTCAAAAGTGTTGTGAGACATCAGTCCAAGGATTTTTTCCGCTCAGGGAATACGGAAGCTTGTGCACAGATGGGAAATGTGTGTGATAGTGCTGGGAGACTACGTTGGAAAAACAGTAAGGTTCTATCTGTATTAGAAGTCCTCATACCGAAAAATTCACCTTATTCATTGAATGACCCTTGCATATTATTTAATCTCATATACTCGATGTCTTCGAACGATTCCATAGATTCTTCTGAAGAATTTGCTTTTTCAGGACCGAGTTATGACTTCTACATTCTATGTATTGTGATTCGTCAGGAGACGAGTGACGTTTCCTCTTCTTACATTCCTATCTTTCCTATATTTAGTATTTATTTCTTTGTTATCAGCCGCAATCCTTATTTATCCAGACAAATACAAAATTTATTTAGGCATCTTATTCACAACTTCCCCCCTGGTGTTCTAGCATTCAATATATCCTGTGAGTGTCAAATTCTCGAAGATGTTTGATCGTTATGCAATCTACAATCTTCATCTGTCTGCGATACTATATTTCTAGCATTCGCTATGTAGTTATACCATTCGACATTGCTTTGAATATTGCTACCACAACTGGTCTGGTGCTTCTGCTTTATATTTACGGATTATTGATATAATACAAAGAAGAATCTGCAGTGATATTAATGCTGACCTGGCATCTCATTGTCAGTCAATTTCCCACCGCTGTATCGTAGCTTCCTTTTGACATTTCTATAGATATTTTCATGGTGATCTTTCCGGTGAACGTTCATCTAAATGTATCTATAATTTCTCAATTTAATCCCAGTACTAGATTGGCGGCAATGCCTCATCATTTTATATTTGAAATGGCTAGATGTAACCGTAAGTCCTATAATAACGTTTTCTTTTTCTGACACTTCGCAGGTGGGGAACCCTCTTCCCGCCTCTGGTTTAACAATCATCATTTCTTTTTTTTTAAATTAAACGAATCGTCAGTTGGTATCATTTCTTTTCTTATGTCACGTTCATTTATTTTTCTCTCTCCGTGGTGTTTTTTTCATATTATATTTTTTCAGGCCAAATATCACTCGATGGACACTTTTGTAATGTCAATGAATACACGTTGTCACTTTCGTACTGTTCGTTGTAGTAGAGACTTTGTAATCGCAGATAACGCTATAGTAACCCCGTTGAACAATACTGGTGTCAGACGCCTTCGAATATCACTCGCACTAATAGTACTTGCTCGTTAATACTCGTTCAAATTGTAGCCACCGAGTAGAAATCCGTATTAGAAATAATATAATGAATAGAGTAGAGAATAATGGTCCGTATAGTAATAGAGGATATACTTGAAATAGCGATCCGTATCCTATAGAGGATAGACTAAGAATAGCTACGTCACGCCACTTCCTACCTATCCGTTTCCTGCATGGTCACGTGATACACTTAATTCAATAATGGGGTCGCCTGTGTTTGCTCGCTGGCGATCTATGTTCAAACTCAAGTGTCGACAGCGACACTTTATTCCTATACAACACTCTTGTAACCTGTAACCTCTTGTCCCACAGTCGTTTATTGCCTTGCTCAGAATTAAATGATTAAATAAAACTATGCCATTCTTAACACTGTTTTATATAACGATATGTGTATTAGTTGACTTCGACTATTCATGCCAGAGGAAATTGTCTAGCACTAACGACTATAGGAACATTTATAACACCTCGCAGTTCAGAATACGTTTCTACTATTCAGTTGCAATTTTCTTACAGAAAATATACATATGAATCAAGCCTCGGAGGAAGTCCAAGGTACTGGGTTACAGTTTATGTTTTTTTTATGAAGAACCTGTCGTGTGATATGAGAGGAATAGTGGGTGTTAATAATTTAAACTACTAATGACAATATTAGCATATTACTTCTATGAAAACATTCGTCAGTAATCGATTGAACATTTAGGAATGATAACAATTGTCGGCGATATGTTTCCACAATGTAATGTTTGTAGATGCAGCATTCTTCTTCGTACATATAGAAACTCTAGGAAATAAGATAGATTTAATAATTTCTATGATACAACGTTTCAAAGATTAATATAACAAATCAGCAATATTGCTTTTATATTCGGTATATATATAGGAGGCACGGTGGAGTAATGGATAACGGCTTAGATTGAGGAATCGGAGAGCCGAGTTCGAATCCATTACATTCACGTTCCCTTGGGGAAGGTGTGAATCCTCTTCTTCTCCCTCCAACTATGGGTAAATAGCAGGGCAGACTGGGTTCTATAGCCTTGGATGGCAACTGGTCTAGGAGAAGGAAAACTCTGAATTAAATAATGGGGACCTTGTGGCATCCGTTGCAGCAGGTCCCTGTATTCGTCCCTCCAAAAAGTGTGGATGGCCCTGCACAAAGCCTTCACCACTATAATCAAATCCTGTGCGGGTGTCGGGCTTTCAGTTTCCAATGACCCTCATACGTCGAGTTCGACGGGAGAGTCCACCATATATATGTATATGAGAATAAAATGCTTCTTAATTAAAACTTTAAAGCTATTTACTAAGACGATAAATGTATAGAAAATGAAGTAATCACTAGATAATCCACAGTAAATGTGAGTCCAGGTCTTTACAACATATCACATTTTATGGCGTATCTTCTGTTATCAAAATATGATGTCATTAATAATCTCCACTTTATACTCATATTCTTCTTCTTCTTCTTCTTCTTCTTGCCCTTTGATCCCTTAATAATATTTGTTTTTCGCCATCTCTCTCTAATAAACTTCCCCTCTATTTATTCACTCATCCTCGCGTGGTAGATTATCTGTTGCTTCTCTATAATTTCGTTGTTGCTCACATGTTCAACCCATGGTATTCCGAGCATCATTCTACAGAACCACATTTCTGTTGGTCTAATACAATAGGGCATCATAATATTTGCGGAGGGGCGAACTTTTCTAAATATACAGTAAAAATATGAGGAGTCGTAAATTAATTTAAAATGTCGAAACATGCGTGATTTAAAAACGTCGTGTATGTCGGAAATGTTCCACATAAAAATTAACGCTCTCAATCTTCGAAGTACCCCCAAGGAATACCCCTCACTCTGTCCTGTTAATATCAAATTTCCCAAGAGGACTTTCCTCATTTTGTGCCTCATAAATTTCAACTGATTCTTCCTATCAAATACAACTGTCCTTTTTGTTGCCATTGTCACAAGAAGTGGCCGAAAACGTAAATAAATTACCTGAGACAATTAACATATTTTTAAGCCGACAGTATTTTTTATTTAAAAAAAAAAACGTTATTTTAGTGGGTACATTTTTTGAGTATGGATCCCTGTTTATATATATATATATATATATATATATATATATATATATATATATATATATATATATATATATATATATATATATGTGTGTGTGTGTTTGTGTGTGTGTCGCATCATTTATAATGATTTATATATGCCCACCTAAATCATTAAAACGGAAGCGATTTTTGTCTCTACAGATCACATCGTTCAGATATGGGTGCCACATCAGGATCATCTCTGCCCACTGTAATCTGGCTTCTTTGCGATTTTTACGCAAAAATAGATTCAGCAGAATTCTGACCATTCCCTTCTGAGAGATACTTGCGAACGGAAGATATCGATATTTGCTCCACTTGCTTTATTGTTTGTGCCAGTTTCCTAAGTCCTTTTGATGGATCATCCAACGCATCCTTCAGAATCCTTCATCTAGTACGCACGGAAATCATCATTTCCGTGCCTGTTCGTTTCCGTTCTTATTCATATAGCGTTAGCATTCTTTAATTTTTTAGGATCGCAGTGAGAAGCCGCAGCTTTTCAAAATTTTGGAGAGGAAGTAGTTATAGCATCCAAAGTGATCTTGTAATATCCTCATCCATAAGATTTGCTGCGAGAATGATCTTCATCTAGAGTTGGCACATCACCTTTCGGCATTTTCAGAGAAACCTTTAAGAATGTATTCTTCAGGAATTTCAACAGGAATAAAATTATTTTCGTAGTTGCGTAGTTGATTAACGTTTTGAACCGGCTTCTAATGCTCTGGAGTGAGCGGCTTGGTGATAGTAGTCGTGGCTCCGGGAGACACCGTCCTGTGGTTAAAGTGAATCTCAGTAGAGTTCCACCAAGGAATTTGTGAGTGAGCAGCGCTATATTGAGTCTGATTTGCTACCTCTTCGTCACCGTGGCCCGTTGGAGCAGTTGGTATGATGTTTGCTTCACAACCTAACTGTCAGAGTTTCAATTCTCGGTAGTGGATGCGCACTACTGAAACGGCCGTCCAGTGCTTTCTGTAGAGGTTTCAGACTCGATGAATCATTAAAAAAATATAATTATCAATTTCTCCTAATAATTTCATATATATATATATATATATATAATGCCCTTTACTGTTAGTAGTGAACTGGAGTAACGAAACAGATTTGACTCTTAGGTACAAACTAACGGTCTCTCTCTTTATTCATTTCACTCTCTTTATATTTTTATTTCTCACTGTCTGTCGTTGGAAACTGAAGCATGGGAGCCAACTAAAATATACTAACCAAAAGTATCTAGGATAAAAAACAAATTACGGGAAAATTAGATTAATAGAAGTCACATGCTAACATGCTTTTTTTTTAAATACTTCAAAGCATAATCTGTCAGGCAAGTGAACGTACTGAAAGAAGGATCGACACGATGTGACTAAAAGATATAAAAAATTAATATAGGTACGATTCATGTCGTGTGCTCAAATGTTTATTAATAGAACTTCTCAATAGTGTTACTAATTTCATGAATTAAGAAAAAAACAGATATAACACCATAATATATATATATATATATATATATATATATATATATATATATATATATCCAAGTATAGGATTGGTGTATACGAAATAAATTCCAATAACCCAAAAATACTATTCTTCAAATAATGTTCAATACAGAGTGGAGCAAATTACAACATCAATATGTTATAAATATAAAATTACAACATCAATGTGTTATATTCGAAAATTACAACATCAATATGTTATAAATCACTACAAAATAGCCATTTTATTTCAACACTTCTGGTGTCTTATCAAGTGATGATGTTGAACACCATCACTTGATAAGACACCAGAAAAGGTATATAGTAAATTAACAAATCCATTGGTATACAATCCAAGTGGATCCTAGTAATATGAATATATTAAAACTGATCCGCAAAAAGAGTTCAGTGTATTTATTTTTACAGATCAAACAATTAATAAACAATAAAATCTAATGTCACCTCATGGAGAATAACCTATTTCGGCAGACGAAGATATCCGCCGTCTGTCTTATCAATCCCGGTGTGGTCTCAGTTCTTGTCAGAAATAGAAATTCACCTGTGAAAGCTAAATACAAAATAAAATAAACAAAAACAGTCGAAAAACTAATACAGAATTTATCCATTTCAACATTTCACTCAGAAACAAAGCAAGAGGCAGGTGTCAGGAGAAGGTGGAAGGTATTTGTCTTAAAGGAAAGATGTTTTATAAAATGAAAATCGAATATTAATCATATCACATTCATCTGCGGTTATATGAAGAATGAAATATTAATTTAAAATTAAAAGAGAAATAAATATGTGTTTAAAATAACTTTAAATTATATAAATAAAAGGATGTAAGGGATTAATGGAAGGAGAGTCGCGGAGATTTTAGAGTAGGTGAAAGCTTATGAATTATAATTATTATAGGTAAAAAGGTTATAGAGGGAGAAATATAGAAATTAGAATTATGTATTCAACATTTGAAGAATTAGATGGGAGTGAATATTATGGATATATAGTAGCTAATTAAGTGAAAACTATATTATGGAAATTTGAACTTCTTTTTATGTCAACATTTTGACGCTAATTCATTTCGCTGATTTAATAGTTGACTTTGATTATTATATTTTATTCTTCTATTTTCTTTCTAAACATAAGCCATACCTAACTCCAAAACTATTCGGAGTACGTGCGGAACATATAACCTTCCAAACTATATGTAGGCTCAAATCTTTTTCCTTCAATTTCCAAAATTTCTTTGAATGATGTGTCTAGTGTTTTAGTTAAGGATTAGAAAATGATTGCCTATGGGAACAAAATATCTGTTTCCATTCCCCCGCGTAAATACCTATGTAAACATTATAATTTTTCATATTTATTTTGGGGGAAACGCTCGCATTGATATAT
The DNA here is from genome assembly GCA_964036315.1 of Acanthosepion esculentum. Taxonomy (NCBI): domain Eukaryota; kingdom Metazoa; phylum Mollusca; class Cephalopoda; order Sepiida; family Sepiidae; genus Acanthosepion; species Acanthosepion esculentum. The sequence goes on from OZ038496.1 coordinate 80,608,802, forward strand.
AACCCTGCTAGATCGGCTTTTGCAGAATTTTATTTAGATCTACAATTACTTGAGGGTTCAATAAGGGGTTTGTTGCTTGTCCAATATAAATTTCTTCAAATATGCTCGTTCTGTGAATTAATAATTTTATATAGGTTGTTCGTGCAAGATTAGCTAATCTTAAACACTTTCCCACTGACGACCTTAATTAAACGGTTATTTTTTAAAAGTGTTAATTTATTAACTTTAGAAAATTCTGCCCGTTATCAATATTTAACCGTTTGCAGTACGGGTGGGAGTTGGAAAAATAATTTTTGATTTTCTGTTTCTATATTTCACTTTAGACATTTCAGTTTTACTTATAGGGGTTAGATAACATAATTCATTTTTAAAACCACTTCTTCGAGAACTTTTGAATTCAATTTATTTTTATTTTTACAGATGTTTATTTTGGATTATAAGCGTCTAATTCCAGTGCTGACGCTGGAATTTTTTTTTTCACAATGGTATCGGGTTGGTTAGAATTGACTTTAATATACGTGTTGATTTCATTTTCTTTTTGGTATGGTTTAAAAGTTTCACGATTGAGGTTCAGGGTAATGTCTAGATAATCAACTATTTAAACCCTAGTAAATTAAACACCCTAATGACATAATTTTGTACTTCAGGGTTAGTGTAGCATTCCTATTGGGGGGTGAATATAAGTACATCATCTCTGTACAGGGCTATATGTTTGGGATTTGCTATTCTACTATTCCCTTTAAGACAAATACCTTCCACCCTGCCCTGGCCCACGTATCGTGCCTTTATTCTGACTGAAACATTGAAATGGATAAATTCTGCATTAGTTTTTTTTTTACTTTTTTCGCGTTCACAGTAAAATTTATATTTCTAAAACGAAAACGACAAATATTTTCGTCTACCAAAATAGCCTATTCTCCATGTGAGCAGATTTTGGATTTTATTGTTATATATATATATATATATATATATATATATATATATATATATATATATATATATATATATATATATATATATATATGTATGCTCGACTCTCACGTCGAATTAGACGTATCAGTCTCAAGCAGATCAGTTCCTAAGAAACCGAGATCCCGACAACAGCACATGAGATTTGATTATAGTGGTGAAGGTTTCGTGCAGGACCATCCACACTAGATGTGTCTAGTGTTTTAGTTAAGGATTAGAAAATGATTGGATATGGGACCAAAATATCTCGTCATGCATTCTAGTAGCTCTTATCCTACTAGTACCTTTTCTGTTCCTACACTGGGATGCCTTGTGCCCCATTTTCCCACACACAAGACAGTTTTTATATTTAAAACGGCATCCTTATTCCAGTGTAGTCCTCCACATCGATAACCGGCAGATGGGGTGGGGGGGCTTATATTTGCTTCGACTTTCGTTATAATTTTCCTTATATGTTGTACATTTTCCATTATTATGGAATTTTCGTTTTCTTTCCGTGGAGTGTGAAGAACGTAAACTTTTGTTTAACTTATGTATATGTGATACTCCTGATTCATCAATGTTCTTCGAGTCTTTCTTTATACTCAGGCATTTTTGGCAATCTTCTGATAATTGTTGTAGTGTTAGTCCAGGTTCATTTTGTAGTTTTGAAAGCAATCTTTTGCGCATTTCACTATCTTTTGCTGTGACAAACCCTTGAACAAAGATGAGACACTTGAAATTGTCCGGTGTTAATTCCGCCAACTTGAAGCCGTCGGAATGTTTATTCACGATTGAGGCAATAGTAGAATAGTCCTCATTTTCGCCCTTTACCAGGTTAAGACATTTCCACCTCTTGTGAAACCGTGACGTTTTTGGACTAAAAATCTGCGTAAGACATGTAACTGCTTCGTCAAGCGTTAAAATTAATTCGTCTTTTTTGGCAAAATGTAATCCACAAATTTTGTGTATTCTTCTGTTCCTAGTTTTCTGAGCAAGAGACGTAGCTTATTTGCTTCTGTCAAGCTTTGACAATCGATGTTGTAGATGTCTTCATAACGTCTGAGATAATCCCCGAAATTTATATCCTCTTCTAGGGAGTAATTGAATATCTCTATCGTATTCCACACTGCGTCTTGGGAAAAAGTCGACTCTTTTTCGATATTTTTTTGTTTGTTACCCGCTACCTTTAATATTAGTTCCTGCGTTTGTAGTAAGTGTTTTTGCCATGTTTCTTCCATTCTTTCCTAGAGTTGTAATTGCTGTTCATTTTGGTATTTTACAAGTTCTACTAAAATATTTTTTAAATCCTCCATGAAAAGTCTTACAAAAAACTCGTTTTTCCGTATTTTAGTCCTCGTAAATCTGTTGTCGCCAAGTTATTGTGGACACTGGCCAAAAACGGCAAAGGAGATTTTGCTTTTTTTTTCTGTGTGAGTTCGAATACTTCGTCGTCAATTTGTTGTGGACAACGGGGGAGAATGTTGTTTCGTTTTCCATCCTGTGTGAGTTCGAATTCCTCGTCGCCAATTTGTTGTGGATTCCGGGATGAAATCCGATATCAATGCATAACAAACGCCAGGAATGGATACGGAAAATAAATGTATTAACGTAATAATAGAAACTGGTAATACAGGTTAGTAGATCCAGGAATGCGGGTTAATATCAATAAACATTTACAATTTATTGATAGATTCCGAATTTAGATCCACATACACACGCAAAAAAAAGAGAAATAGTGGATTTTAAAATTAGACACACATAAACTAGGGTTAAACAAAGACTTGGGTATTTTAAATCTGTATAAATATTTCAATAGTTAAAAAAATTATTTAGATATAGTTAAAAAAACATTTTAAACAACATCTAAAATATTATCGTTAGATTTACGTTAGAAATATTCAAACACAATTGCATTCCACATCACGTGACGTCAGCGTCTCGCGATTGACGCTACTTGTAAACAAACTTCCGAATACAGTTATTTAATTAATTTCTGAGGAAAGATCGAGGCGATCTGAAATATCAAATATATATATATATATAAACATATAAATAAATACTTTCACAAAAAAACATTCAATTTTTTATCTTTTAATTTGCAACTTTTCAGTTGTTTTATTCATATTATATATATATAAATATATATATATATGTATTAATTTACTAAGAAAGTTCTATAGGTTTAATTTATTCACTGCATCTTAAAGAGGCTGTTTATTTATAAACTACAAAGTTGTGTTTTTTTGTTGAGAATGACAGAGCATGTATCTTACCTAACTTGTGTCCAATAATTTAGCCATTTAGATTAGCCCGGGTTTGGAGGCTGTTTGCTAATTTCTAAATCTGCGGGTCATGTCAAATTTATGAAAGGAAGCTTCTTAATGTTTGCTTTAACCTTTACTTTACATTTAAAGTTGGTCATTTTGATTCGTTGATATATATATATATATATATATATATATATATAATGGACATATGAGAATCTGACAGCTTAATTGATTCAGTTATGAAATTTTGTGTGATAATCTTAAGTGGCACTTAAGACACGCTATGAGTCCACATATGGAGCAAGAGTGAGGATTGTGGGATGAGATCACTGTTGGATTGGATGACCTTTTAGATCTTTCTCTCGCTTTCTCTCGCTTTCTCTCGCTTCTAAAACACGTTGATCTCCATTCTACCTGCTCCAAGGCTAAGCGCTCATGATAGTTATGAGATATATTGACATCTGATAAAGTCCGTCAGATGACAAAACTCGTCGTCTAAATACTGAATATAATTTTTTCGTGTCTTTTCTCTTAGAGAGAGAGAGAGGAAGAGAGAGAGAGAGAGAGTTTGGAGAGTTTGTGTAAGAAAGTGATAGCGATGGGGGAGTGTTATCGACAGTGTGGCCTGAGAATAAATGCTGCATATTGGCTGTTAGTTTCTCGACTATTATATCCGCATCATCTATGCATATGCATTTTCTCCAATCTTGAAAATATACCAAATCCTAAAGTATAATCACACCCACGCAAGGTCACGCAGGGTCACACACTTGAGCGCAGGTCTTATATATGTGAGCATCATACTGTACTGATAAAGTAACATCTGATAATAAATTGCGAACGAAAGTGATTTGTATCATTGAATTCCTCAATTAGATTCATTACCACTTGTTGAACAGATAATGAACGGAAACAATATCTGTCAATCCAATTAAACGGCTCCTAATGCATTTCATCAAAGTCAACAAGAAAGTGCGGGCCAAGTCAGGTATCAGCGTGCTATGCGTAGACTCTGATTAATAGCTGAAAACAAGCTGTATCCAATGATTAGGTTGTACGGTATTAGGATATTTTAAGTATATCGAAAGCGCTATATTATGAGCGGCCCTAATTATATATATATATATATATATATATATATATTAGGACCGTTCATAATATATATATATATATATATATATATATATATATATATATATATATATATATATATATATATATATATATATACATATATATATATATATATATATATATATATATATATATATATATATGTATTCAAACTGGTTTGGTTAAATAAGTTAGTCATATCATGTCGATTAGTTTTCGTTGTGATACTTTTAATTTCGCGGGTGAATTTTTGGGTAAACTTAGAAAATTGAGTAAGAAAAATAACTACATTTTCTTTCAAATAGTTTTTTTTTTATTTTCCCAAGTAATTTCAATCTCATCTGTTGCCATTTTCACAGAGTTAATTTGTTTTTGAGTATGTATATGTGGTTTTGTGAATTTAAACATTTCAACTGTTCGTATATTTAATGCACATGCAGCGTTTTGTATTTCAAATTTCAAGTGTTATTTTCTGTTTTCTCCTGTATAAGCGAAGTAATTTTTTTTGTTTTTTTTCTCATGCGTATATTTTTTTTAAATTGTTAGCATTTAATGACTTTATCTAATAATCATAGTTTATTTTGGGATTTAACTTTCTTATATAAAGACTTTCAAGGGCTTTTAGTTTTTGCTTGTTATTTTCTTTACGTAATATAGTTGTATTTTTAAATAATATTTTTCTAATATGAGAGTCTTTCCATGAGAGTTCCGTTAAGTGCTATTATATTGAACTATGTTATTTAACCAAAACTGTTTGTATTATAATATGCTGCCTAAGTATACACAATATATATATATATATATATATATATATATATATATATATATATATTTATATATATATAGGTAACTATACTCGTCTCGAAAAACCTTAGATTTCTTGATTTGCGAATAATCAAATCAATATCGAAAGAAAAAATGTTTTAAGAAAAGAAAGAGCCAGGAACATGAACATCTGTCGAAAGTAATCGGACAGCTTACAGGTTCAAAGCTCAAAGTAAATAAACCCGACACGATTAAAAAAAAACTATCGAAAAAAGTGCTCAATACAAAAGTAGAGCAGACCTATTCAAACCTAGAGAGCCAGACAAACCTACCAAGTTATCACCTAAGCGGGTCGTCAGGGAAAGCTGGCTAAAGAGGTAAAGGAAACGGTATACTTCTAGGCGATAAACAAAGACAACATCCCGTTATCAAAACCAAAAAAGGAAAAATCAAGAAATCCGAAAACATCACCGGTGGTGGTGGTGTGTGGGGGGGTAATCGAAATAGCTTAAAAGGGGAGGGGGTATTTCAAGAAGATTTTTCCTTTTTTGACTTTGGTCACGTGGTGTTGTCTTTGTTTGACTATATATATATATATATATATATATATATATATATATATATATATATATATATATATATATATATATATATATATATATATGTATGTATGTATATACTTCTGTAGGTCAACCTAATGTTTCATGATTTTCCCAACTCACCAGGCACGAACTGGCGAATGAAAAACATATTACCGTTGTTGCTGGTTTTTTTTTGGTTTTTTTAAGTACTTGGTCACATGGGCAGAAATATAAATTAAACGCAGATTCAAATCTCAAAGTTAATATAAAATTAATATAATTTTGGGGTCTAATTTTTAAAAAAAACACAGTGCGGGTAGGGGATATTGAAAAATCAAAAAATAAATGAAAAAATGCCAGATGAAAATTTAATTGGGAAAAGAGGAACGCATAATTAAACGCTTTAATGGTTAAAGGGTAGTAATCAATATGTAAACTAAAATAAGTAATGGGAATGTGATATAAAATAAATGATCCATCCAGAATTACAATATTTCATGAGATTTTCCCCTGTTATTATAAGCGATCTTACACTTATATATATATATATATATATATATATATATATATATATATATATATATATATATATATATATATATATATTGTTGGGGATTGCGGGAATAGAATCCTGCCCAAATAAATAAACCACGCCAGTAATTCAGATAGAAAAATAAGTGTATTAAACGTAAGAATACAGACTTGAAGTGAAGATTAGTAGTCCAGGAATGCGGGTTAGTAGAAAGTGTAATTACAATCTCGGTAAGTGAAGCCGTAATTATCTCTCTTTCTCTGGACTCTCGTATAACTCTCTGTGAACACCCTTTGTACTTTGTATCTCTCACACTGACTCAACGTATGTCAACCCTGACTCAACGTATGTCAAGCCTGACACAACTTATCTCAACCTGCATGTATTCTCTCTGTCAATATAAGTATACTTTACTTTGGACGAGTCCATCTTGTGTAAAAGGGGTCTGCCCCACAACATATACACGCACAGAAACACATACATACATGCATATATATATATATATATATATATATATATATATATATATATATATATATATATATATATATAGATAGATAGATAGATAGATAGATAGATAGATAGATAGATAGATCACCATTTAATGTGTTTAATTTCTCATATAGACGTTGTTTGTTTTTGATTGCGTTCACTGCGTAATATAGTAGGTCATTTGGGCACCGTCTGTAAGAAAAAGACCGTCATAAATCTATTCACTCTGATATAAATTTAGGAACGGCATACTGTACTGCTTGGCATTCGCACCGGAAGCTCTAATACAAATATTTTAGAGGGTTTGGGTGTCAATCTGAGGACAGTGCAGAGGATGCGGAAATATCTGGATGAGTGTAATTGACATTACATCAAAAGGACTCTGCACCTTGACACACATCTAGGAGAACCCAGTCATGTCTGTGAGAGAATTTCTGTGCCCACATCACCCCTTACATATGGTCAGCTAATTACCCAGACTCCAACCCCGTTGATGTGAGTGAGAGATCAACAGACTGCTTGTAATACAAAAAAATGATCCGAAGCCAAGAGTTACGCCTGCATTCATCAGTGTAAAAAAGGAAACCATCTAGAAATATGCCGTCGTTGAAGACAATGACTATTTTGTTGATTAAATTGAGTCTTCATTATTACAAGTAATATTTGTGTAATTTTGGTAGATATATCTGAAATCCGAAGTCGCATTCGGATAGACAAAGATGATTGTCTAAAGCTAAGCAAAATATGTGAAACTGAACTCTACTGAACTGTTATATGATATTTAATCTTGCTAATCTACACAAATATGAAGAAGAGACTTGAAACATCATAAATGAGGTACTGGTGAAGGATGCTGAGGATACCTGGGGCAAATATGTGAGCAACGACGGAGTTCTAGAGAAAATGGAAACAAATAATGAAACTTACAAATGACATAAGGAAGTGACAGCTGAAATTTCCATGAAACATAATTAGAAAAATTGCTTAGAAAATATGATACTCACAGGATAAATTGAAGCCGAGAGAGAGCGAAAGAAGAAAACAACGCATAATATACTTAGTGAACTAAATGGATGTCGGGACAGGATTTCGGGAAATTTCGGGGAAATAACAAAAACAAAAAAATATATTAAGAGCTATCAAGTGAAGGGAATTGTGGAAAGCCATGATCGCCCACGTCCCGAGGGTACACGTCATATTAAGTCGAAGTGTATGATATAAGGAAATTGCTAATAACATGTGATACGCTAAAGTTAGCTTCGCCAAAAAAACATATTTACATAAAATACCAAAATATTAAACAAAAAAAAAACGTGTCATGTTCTTAGATATCAGCAGATCGAGACATTCATCGGGTGCCAGGTATGGTGCCAAATTTGGTAGGAAATATTTAATCTGTCAGTTTTATGCAACTGCTTTCTGAGATTAATGGTTAAAAATTGATTTGAACAAATAAAGTATGTACGTCTTAGCGATAAGCATACGATAATATCGCCACTAAAAAATAACAAAGAACTTTACCAAATAACAAAAAACCATATCAGTTGAAGACCTTCAACAGAAAAAACGACTAAAATGGTTATGACATTTGATTGGAAGAACTAATGATCTCATAATTAAAATATTTACGTCATATAATACTTCACGTAAAAGGTTAAGAAATTCGCAAGCAGCAATACTGGAAAAAGTGATAATAGTAGAAATGAGAAACGTATTTTCTCGGAAATTCATGTTTAAGCTTTAAAACCGAAAGTAGCACAGACTGTTCAGATGACTATCAAATATTTCCTTGTAAGAAAACAACTAATATACACTACACTGTTATTGTTTCGATGTAAGTGTACCGTCAATCGACGTCTCCAGTTGCCTTGATCTATCCACTTCCCTTCTGCACATCCTTTCATTTTTCATTCCTATCTGCTCTCGCTCCAAATCTTCTGTAACCCCCTTGCCTTGATCGACCCACTGTCTTTCTCTTTCTCCAAATCCTCTCCTTTACCACTCCTATCTGCCCTTCCTCCAACCCTTCTATAACCACATGCGTGATAGTGGCCTCCAGCCTTGCTTGGGGTGATACGCTTAAAAAAAAAAAAAGTTACTTGTCGCATATCCGTCGTTTCTCTAAATTCTTGATTCTTTTGTTATTAATTCGAAACTCATTCGGGTAGCTGTTTCATTTATGTGTGACTGACCTTTTTTGTCACATATTTAAGCATTTCACCCCAAACAAGGAGGGAGTGTCACTAGCACACATGGGGTTACAGGGATTGAGAGTAAGAGTATAGGGAGGTGTTTGAGAGAAGGATATAGAGACGGACGGGGATCAGGATAAAGTTATCAGAAGATGTCGATTGAATTTATATTTGAATATCTGAAGATTATACTATCAGGGAAGCAAGGAACGATCGAGTTCCATTGCTTAGAAGTGCAAGAGAAGAAGTTGTTGCAGTAGAAGAAGCGATTACATTTAACTGTTTCGACAGCGTGGAACCGAGTTGCCAACTTTAGTAGCACGCTTAAATTCATGCATCTGGGGTGCCAGGGAAAATAGCTCGTCAAAGCAGTTACCATGAAAATATTTGTAGAAAGGGCAGAGGCAAACAACAGCACATCTGTGAGAAAGTGACTGTAGACGTGATGACAGATCAGGACCTATCACATTGCATATCTATCTCTGAATTTCTTCAAGGATCTAGAGATGAACACCGGGGACACCAGACCATATAAGACAACAGTATTCAGTGCAAGGACGAATGGTAGATTTGTAGATTTGAAGGATGTTTCAGGCGAGATAAAACTTCTGTCGCGACACAGAGAACCGACTTTCTAACTGGAAGTATAGATGGATTTATGCCGTCACCTATTCGTTTGATGAAAATGAAAAAAAATTTGCAACATATAAATCTCGGCACGCTGATACACCTTTTCATGCCTACTACCTTTTCTGCATGAATAAAAGTTAAGCTAATGTCATATCCCTTTGTAGATGTAAAAACATTAAAACATTGCATATATCTTTAGGACAAATTCTCATCACACTAAACACAAAGAATCTATTAATATCTGCTTGTAATCTCCTAAAGTAGCGTCTTTTGAAGTTTGATAAATTCCATCGATCAACAACTGCCCTGTCCGACGGCGTTGAAATCCTTATTCTTAACCCCTATTGACACAAGAGTGAAAAATGTCGAAAAGACATTAGACGCTCTCAACTCGGAGGTACGAATCGGAAATGACCGGGCGCAACAGAAACGTATCGATGTGTCAGTCCTTCATAAATACCATCGATTTATTATAATCAATCTGTAGTTTACCGGAATAATAATACTACTTCCTTACAGTAATATTTACACACGCTCACGTGTGTCCATACAAAGAGGCTATTATCTCTAAGCTATGACAAAATGGAACGAAGGGAACACAAGTTAAAAACGAGTATTGAACGAATCATTCAAAAGCGTTGCCATTCACTTAGTAAACGTCAGGGAAAAAACAAACCCCAAAATTAAGAGTGATGAATGGACGTATTAAGGATACCAGTGAAATGCGAAGCGCATGCGCCGTTGTTAGCGTGTCGGTCACAAAATACCATCAGTCATCTCAAGATCAGAAGCCTATATAACTTTGTCCTGGTTACTTGCCTTATCAGAATTATAAAAGCATTAACATCTACTCAAAATACGCATAATCCTATTGTAAGCTGATGAAGTCCACTTGATCTGTTATCTACTTACCAGTATCTCATACATTCACACTCACATTATTTCGATGTCTATCTGTCTGTCTGTCTATCTATCTCACTTTATATATATATATATATATATATATATATATATATATATATATATATATATATATATATATATATATATGTATCTGTGTGTGTGTGTATGTGTGTTGATGTGTGCGTTATTGTTCAATGCAAATGTTTGGGTAACAGATGTCAACCGATAAAGTGAAGATTTATGGGAGAGATGGAGTGTTCACGGGATCATACAATACATCTCTTCACCGGGCATGGCTTTGAGGAGACATTTTGTGAATCCCTCTAGTGAAAAGATACACAGGAGAGGAGATGGTTTTTGGCCTGCACATTGTGAAAGGAACCTAAGCCTCGCAACACACAGCACACATTTTTGTCTGTTAATATGTTTCGACGTCTCACTTTCCCTCTGTTTGTGATACTTATTTTATTCTACGTTCTTTTGTTCACACACACTCAAGCAAACAGACATAAAAACAAACATATATATACACACACACACACACGCACACACATAAACATATATATATATATATATATATATATATATATATATATATATATATATATGACGAAAAATATGGAAAAGACAAAAAAAGACAATCATCAGGACGTGGTTATTAGAAACATACTTAGGATTAGACGTTATTTAAGTCAACAT
>OZ038496.1:80634926-80667426 GCA_964036315.1 Acanthosepion esculentum
ATGGCAATAGATACTGTTGTTGCTATTGCGTTTTTCGCAGCAAACAGGTTGTTTCGAAGTTGTACTGCTAACAACCGTACTAAGTGTTTTTGAATTAATAATCATTATTTTTAAGATTGCTTGCCAAAATAGGCTACGGTGCCTAGTTAGCACTGGCATTTACCCCATAACTTAAGGAAGAAGAATTCATAAATTTCCTAAAAATATTTGGGCATAGTAAATCGTATCACCTCGAGTGGAACTTGAAATAGGCATGCCAGTCCAACTTTTCGTTTATAAAAACTTTTCTATGTTTATATCCATATGAAAGCACTAGTATAACATATTATTTTAGTAAATTATTTAAGTCAGAAAACCTATATTGAATTGAATAAAATTATAAAAATGGGACATTTATCCACATAAATATGCGGCTTAATCTGTAAGCTTTTGCGCCTTGTACCGGATGACCATCAATATTTAAATAACAAATAAACTTGAAAATACATGCTAATTGATTAACTTCCTAAGTGAATTCTGAGGAAATGTAAGGTTATTTTTCACTCCTGGCAGTGTTATTTTATTAGCACATAATTAAACATGGTGCAAGTATTTGAATGAATGAACAAATTTATAGTCTGCTTAGCAATTAAAAAACGTGTTATGATGTAGAAACACATATTACAAATCATGTTGTTATTGCAGCGCAGTACCTCTTTTTTACACTAATTTCGGAAGGACATAGGTATTCAAGTATCATGATATGATACCAGAATCCTAGTAGAATTATATAAAAATTGCTACTGAAATAAATCCTTCAAATTATTTTGATATTTCTATCTTCTTTGGTTTTCCTTATGTTAAATTTGAGAATAATTAAATTTTTTCAGCCACCCTTCACGATAACAAACCAACAGCTTTACCACATAATAAAAAAAACTACGCCAGTTAAAGACTTAAAACATTATCAACAACAAAATAGGTAGCAGGTTTAATCATAAGAGAAAACCATAATATAACTTGTACATTAACAATCCACGCTACCAAACAAAAACTGTTTAGAATAAACCCCTATCAACAGTAGAAGAATATATAATAAAATAAACGCCTTTTTATACCCCAATATATTTCATTTTTTATGTACTTGGAGAATATACAATTACAATGCATGTAGTGTTACCTGATTACTGTATTTTCAAAAGTACTCCTCGTACATTTTGAATTTTGCCAATTACAGATCTTAGGTTTACTTTTATAATATGCTTAGGAAACATGCTCGATAGACGAAGGGAAATTAAATGCAAAGCTGAATATGGCTATAAAAGTTTTTAAGAACATATACTCGTGAACATAGATTTAAATCATGAATAAAAATAAGTGAGACATTTATAATGTCTATGACTAGAGTAATGAAGACGTAAAGAAGAAGAAGAAGAAGAAGAAGAAGAAGAAGAAGAAGAAGAAGAAGAAGAAGAAGAAGAAGAAGAAGAAGAAGAAGAAAAAGAAGAACAAGAAGAACAAGAAGAAGAAGAACAAGAATAAGAATAAGAACAAGAACAAGAAGAAGGGAGGAGGAGGGGAGGAGAAGAAAAAGAAGGGGGAGGAGAAGAAAAAGAAGGGGGAGGAGAAGAAGGAGACGAAGAAGAACAAGGGGAGGAGGAGGGGGAGAAGAAGAGGGAGGTGGAGAAGAAGTAGTCTTGTCATTCACACAATTTTTTCTAATATCAGTAATATAAATTTGGCGAGATATTGGATTAATTATTTAAATGATGCAAGAACTATCGACAGGTAGCTTTTTTTCCGGGAGTTTTTTTTTTATAATCTAAAACGAATATTGATCATCTTAAATTGTTTAGAAAAAATATTTTAAGATATAAATTTTCGGGAAGAAAATATTATATAAATAAAATCTAACCCAAACGGAATTTAACGCGTCGGAAATTCAATTATTCAATCGCAATCATTGATTTTTTTTTTAAGATAAAGCAGCAGATTTTAGTTTTATTAGTGTCACATGATGAGATTAGAATTTATAAAAACGTACCCTCCATATGCTACTGATATCGGAGGTGATTGTATTAATTTGACAATAGATGTCGTGGGTACATTAGCGTTCCTAAACTGTTCATTTAAATACTTATTTTTATTTATTAGTTCAAATTTTCTGTATATTTCTCCATGAATATGATACTTGATATGATTATTGTTATTCCCTCTATGGAAAAAAAATTCTAACAGTTTTTTGGAAATTTAAATCATTTGTTTTCCATATATCAGTTCTAATGTAAAGAATAGCAAAAGGAAATAGATTCGAAAGAAATGAGTATTCCTATTATTTATGCATTATCGATTTCTATGCATACATTATTATAACATTATTTTTAATATTTCCAAAACGCTAAGAATCCATATTATGCAAGAGATGTCCAGAAAATATTATTATAATAAGCAAAAAATAAAAAAATAATAATAATGCTTCAGTAATTTATTGCTTTATTGAGTTTATCATCACATGTTTTCACATGATTGTAAATGCGATATTTAAAAAAAAATTCTGATGCTTCTACCGTGAAAATCAGTTACGGCTTTCTGGAAACATGTCATTCCATGTTTACAGTTAACATTTATTGCACTGATTTGAGTATGGTATAACGCCGATAGGACGAGCTGGTAGTGTAACGAATACCGACGCCGGACGAAGAATCGCAGAGCGGATTTTAATTCTGTGCGAGTTTTTGCACTTACTTTCACAATGATGGGAATGTTACGTATCTATTTCCTTAGCATTGCTATCCCTGCTATAGCAGAGTAGAATGGTAAGTATTATAAAATCAAGAATATCCTGAATTTCATACCATGAATAAGGCAATACGAAATAAAATTTCCCAAAAATATACGACAATTCACAGGTAATGATTGGCTAGACACGGTTACCTTTTTCTTGATGCGATATTTCAACGAACTTAAATAACGCCAAAATTGGAATTCTAATAGGAATAATTTTCTGTACACTTCTTCAGATATATCAAATGGTATTGTGGCTTGAACAACAAAATTAGATGTCCTATAAATGGCCGATAATTGACGACAGTAGCAACTATATCTGGCATAAAGTAAGTTAATCTATGTTATTGTTGTGGGGCAGACCCCTTTTACACAAGATGGACTCGTCCAAAGTATACTTATACCAACAGAGAGAATACCTGCAGGTTTAGATACGTTGAGTCAGAGTGAGAGATACGTAGACAGTATACAGGGTGTTCACAGAGAGTTATACGAGAGTCAATAGAGAGAAATAATTACGGCTTCACTTACAGAGTCTTGTACATATACTTTCTACTAACCCGCATTCCGGGACTACTAATCTTCACTTCAAGTCTGTATTCTTATGTCAAATACACTTATCTTTCCATCTCAATTACTGCCGTTGTTTATTTATTTGTGCAGGATTCCATTCCCGGAATCCACAAGAGTTATTTGTTGATGTCTAATTTTTTTTTCAGTAAAATATAATGGTGAACATTCAACATCAATTTATGATCAATTAAACAGTTATATTAAAACTTTTCTTTTGATGCGCCAATATTTCTTCAGAACATAGGTAATGATGACGCCCGCATCATTCTGTATTTAATTAATAACTAATTGATTATCAATTATGCAATAAAATACACAGTTAAATGTTGCCACCAGACAGAAAAAAGCCTTATTATGCTTGCTATTTGATTCTTATCTGAACTATTTGTCTTATATCAAAACATTCAATTCATGTATCATACTTATGTTTCTAAATGAATTGTCAATCATTTTAGACACATAATTGATTAAGCCATCACATCAAACTAACATCCTGATCATTTTCTCAATTTACATCCTAATCTCTCTCTCTCTTTCTTTTTTTATTCACTGCTATGCTCTACAATATTTTCATGCTTATTATATTATTTAAAAATAAACGACAGTAATTCATGATAAGAAAAGAGGCACTTCAACTTGGTGTAATGTTTAGGAGACTTGCTTCGCTAGAAAAATTATCACTGAGTAGTGAGATCGATATTCACTGGGTGTCCCCATGCTTTCGGTCTTGTGCCTCCTCTAAGCTACGCTTAGAAAATCACCAGTCATAATAAGGAATCCGTTTTGGAATATAATTATTATAACTTCAGAAATCGATATCGGCATAATTAGAATTCGGTTCAATACAACATAATTCTAGAATTAATGCCTATGATGAGGAAAACAGCATCGTAAAACTTCCTTTGGAATCATTAACTTAGTTCTTCCTACAGGCTTATCATATTTGCCCATAGATTCGTCGGCGAAGCATGAATCAATCAATTGCGAGGTCAGTTGAACAATCGAATCTATTAATATCACTGTTGATTGGAAATTTGGTTTACCGTGTCGTACTCAACTATTTTCTCTACAGATTCTATGATGCACATTTACATATCTACTATTAATTCGTTCATTGCACATATTCTTGATAAAAACGGGTCCTCCTATGTACCTAGAAATAATAGACAACATCCAAAGAAGAATCTGCAAAGTTACATTCCGTGATCTAGCATTTTGGATTTAATAACTTTCGTATCACCATAGTATACATTTCCTGTGCCTATTTTTTTATAAATATTTGTAATGTAATTGTTCTTATATGAGTTTCAATTTGATAGCTCGACTTCATGAATTTCTGGCTTATCCCACTGGACTCTGCTAAAACAAATCTGTCTTTAGGGGACATATTGCAGCCTATTAAAAAGCGTGCATTTTTCTTCATAGCCTCTTTTACAGGTTTTCATCTATGGCTATAAGATGTAAAAACAGTGTCCATAGCTGGGGCACGTTCATTTTTATGTTTTTTTTGTTTTGTTTTTCCTACCTTGATATGTTGAACTCTCTTACATACGCTGGTTTTATGCGCTGGTTATACACACTGGTTACAAAGAAACACACACACGCACACACGCAAAGACACACAATCACATTTTATAGCAAGTTTCATGTTTTCTTTCTTTTCGCGCATATATATCTTTTGTTAATACATGCATTGTCGTTTGTTTTATATTGTTTTCTGTTTCTCATTTTTATTTGGATATCCTATGTGTCCGTCAAAACGAATGCGCTCTACACATTTTACAAATATTTTGTTACATTTATATTTATTAATTACAGTCTTATTTGTTCAAAACTTATGTACATTTGTTTAACATTTTACTTACATTTTCAGCACAGCTTATTTACTTAATAACACAAAATGTCCTCCTACAAACCAAGTGTGTGTTCAATACCTGGTTAAGGGCGGTGGAGAACTTGGAGAGGGGAATTAACAGGAGATAACTGATAACTGATATCCGTTAAACATGGTACGTGGAACTAGAACAGCATACCCAAGTGAGCTTTATATATTGTTCAGTTCGACATTCCTACTCTCTGAAGAAGGCTGGAGCGTATAACGGCTGAAATGTTGTGATAAATATGGCAACAAAGATGAGGATGATAGTAGGTTCAATGTAATTAGTGTATATGAGGCTCTCTCTTCGGAACAATCAGCCTGTGACATGTTATGAAGTCATGCAAACCGGTTGAAAACTAAGGGATTAATTAAGACCGATGAACGATTGGGTAGTTTTTTAGGAATTTTCTTTTGCGTACACAGGTTTCAGAATATCAGGTTACACTAAGGTAAAATACGTGCACAAAATTACGTTAACATGGAAGATTTGAAGTCAACCATTTTGGAACTTATGAACATCCAATTTGAACAGCAACAAAAGTACGAATAGAAACATCTGGAATTACAAGAATTATTGCTACGTGTAATGTCAAATACAGAGCAAGTTTCCGTAAAAGAAACAGTTCTCTCACAAGACGCTATTTGGAGTACTATCGAAGATTTCGCTTACGCACCCGACGAAGACAAAACTTTTGAAAATTACTTCCGAAGGTACGAAGATCTACGTGAATTTGACTGCAAAGATTGGTCAGACGCACGAAAAGTACGTCTATTACTAAGACAATTAGACACATGCGAATATACCAAATTCATAGATTATATCCTACCAAGGAAAACAAATGAGCTAACTTTCAAAGAAGCCATAAAACTACTAACAGAACTTTTCAGCCATAATACCTCACTATTCCACAAAAGATGGAAATGTCTGAACCTTACAAAAAAGGACAGCGAAGATTACATAGCTTTCGCGTCTATTGTTAATAAATAGTGTGAAAACTTCAAATTATTGGAACTCAGCGCGGACAATTTCAGATGCTTAATTTACGACGAAGTCCTGGTTTCGACCAAAGACGCGGAAATGAGATGCACAATCCTTACTAAATTGGAGAGTGAACAAGATTTGACACTTCAAAAACTATCCGAAGACAGCCAGAGATGCATCAGTGTGACGAAACACTCAACAGACATAGAAGAAGCTGGCATAACGCACCTACATAAAGTACGAAGACAAACCAACTTTCCCTCGTCAACACAAACCAAACCAATTTCCCCTCCTCAAGAACAAGTAATACAAAATATTCTATCTCTAAAAGTCAATGTCAGAAACAACTACCACCCAGTCCATGTTATCGCTGTGGGACTTGGCATTGGTTTAAAGACTGTCCATAGCGTTTTGAAAGTTGTATCTCATGTCAAAAATAGGACATAAATGTTCTCATTGTTGGAATAGAAGATAAAGCAAAAGCAGAATAAGAATAACGAGGACTGACCAAGCGGATGAGACTAATATAAGCAAATATGTACAAGTTGAAATGCAAAACAGAAAAGTCAGGCTACAGCTGGATTCTGGCTCAGACTTAACTATTATAAACATAAAAACATGGAGAAAACTAAACAAACCTGCCATGTTAAAAACAGATAAAATTTCTAGATCAGTTACGGGGAGAAAGATACAATTTGAGGGTGAAGTAATTACAGATGTAACATTTAATGGAATGACGAAAAAACTAAAAATGTACGTCTTAAGACCTACAGAAAACCTATTTGGAACGGACAGGATGCAAAAATTCGAACTGTGAGATCTACCAATAAGTACGCACTGCCAAAATGTAAAAAGCTTACCAACCGAGGCAGACAAATTAAAAGAGAATCTAAAAACGTTACGTTTCCTCGAAGTATTTTTAGCAGGTCTAGGAAGATGTAAGAAAATGGCAGCAATATCAAAATAAAAGAAAACGTTCAACCTATCTTCAAGAAAAAAAAGGAGCGTACCGTTTGCGTCAATAGAAAAAAATGATCAAGAATTAGCTAGACTCGAAAACACTGGCATATTGATAAAAGTAGAATACAAGAATACAGTAAATGGGCCGCACCGATGGTCTACGTCAAAAAGAATTCAGGCGAAATTCGAGTTTGCGCTGATTTTTCTACAGGTTTGAACGCAGCAATAAAGGACTATCACTGTTCTCTACCCTGTCCAGAAGAAGTATTCACTAAATTAAATGGCCAATATTTTTTCAAAAATTGATTTAAGTGAAGCGTACCTTCAAATTCCATTCGATGAGGAAAGTTCAAAACTACTGTGCATAAACACACACAAAGGATTGTACAAATACCAAAGACTACCATTTGGGATTAAGGTCGCGCCGGCTATATTCCAACAGACAATGGATACGATGCTCGCCGCCTAGAGTACACGATTGCATACCTGGATGAGGTATTGATTAATAGCGAAAGTGTTGAACAACATTGGGAACATATACAGGAGGTGTTTAAAGAATGCAAAGCTATGGATTCAAAGTAAAAAAAGTACAAATGCGATTTTTTCACGAAGGAAATTAAATACCTTGGCCATATCATAGATGAAGAAGGTAATCGACCAGACTCTGAAAGGGCAACAGCAATAAAAAAAATGCCAGTTCCTAAAAACATAACAGAACTACAAATTTTCTAGGCTTAGTGAGTTACTACCAGGAATTCATTCCTCAAATGCATAAACTTCGCGCACCACTGAACGAGCTGCTAAAGAATAAAAAAGTTTGGATGGGGACAGATCAATGCCAGGAAACATATGACAAAATAATTAAAACGTTAACTTCAGATTTATTTTTGGCACACTACGATCCAAAACTAGAAATAATTGTAGCAAGTGACGCGTGTGTATTACATAAAATGCCAGATGGGACAATAAAACCCATCGCACATGCTTCTCGAAATCCTATACCATAGGAGAAAAATTACTCACAAATAGAGAAAGAAGCTCTGGAAATTATCTTCGCAGTCACAATGTTTCATAGGTATATCTATGGGAGATTTTATTCTACAAACGGATCACAAACCGGTACTAACAATTTTTGGTTCGGAAAACGATCTACCGGTTTACACGGCAAATAGGTTACTAAGATGGGGAACAATTCTTCTGAACTACACTTTCAGATTGGAGTATTTACCAACGAGAAAGATAGGGCATGCGGATGGTCCGTCGAGACTTATACTAACAAAGACAGAGCCATTGGAAGATACGGTAAACGCAGCCCTAATAAATGAAGAAAATATCAGTACAGTACTATGTTGTACAGTTAGAAACATCTCAGTCACACTACAAGACACAAGAATGAAACCAAAAATGATGAATTTATAAATGAAACGAAAGCAAAAATAGCAGAAAAAATTAGCAAATATCAGACAGCTTTTCTCTATGCGATAATGTGCTACTTTACAACGAAAGAGTTGTAATTCCCAAAAGACTAAAAAAGCGAATCCTAAAGGATTTCCACAGGGGACATCCTGGTAAAAATAGAATGAAATCGCTAATGCGAATCTATGTATATTGGAAGAATATGGACCAGGATATTACTCAGATGGAGGAATTGTGCAAGGGTTGTAATTTAGCAGCCAAAGCACCGCCAAACATCCATAAGCCATGGCCAGAGACTGATCGTCTGTGGTCAAGAATACACGCAGATTATGCAGGACCAATTGATGGGTTCTTCTATTTAATCATAGTGGTTAGTTATAGTAAATAGCCGGAAGTGTTTCGTTGCAAAATTCTACTTCGAAAACTACCATATATTGCCTCCGCGAACTATTCGCTCGGTTTGGAGTAGTGGATTGCCTAGTCACAGGTAATGGAACGCAATTCACGTCAGCAGACTTCCAAGAGTTTTGCGAAATGTATCAAGTTAAACATATAAAATCCCCGCCTTATCACCCAAGATCAAATGGGCAAGCAAAGAGATTTGTTGATACACTCAAAAGAGCGTTACGAAAAGCGTATGATATGCCTACGGAAAAAGCATTACAGCAATTTCTTCAGGTATATCGAATTACGCCAAATAATGCTAAGCCATCGACATTATCACCAGCAGAAGTGATGTTCGCTAGAAAAATCACATTTGCATTTGATAAATTGCTACCAAGTCAACCGAAACAAATAACACAGTCCTAAGCACCAAAAAGAATATTCCTCCTAGGAGAAATTTTTTTTTTAAAGCATATAAAAATAATAAATCTTACTGGGAGCAAGGGACAATTGACAAAAGAATCGGCAATATGGTTTACATAGTACAAGGACAAAGATTCTCACATAGAAGACACGTAAACCAAATAAGGAAGATACCGTTACAGGATGGTAGCGGTCTACCTCAAGAAGAGGTGATGGACACGATGTTCGATACATTTGATATAAAAAGACCGCAAACAATGCCAGAACCAAGAAAATCGTCCAGAAAAAGAATGTTCACAGAACCTTTGGGTATAGATCCAAAGAAAAAAAAATATTAAAAACCCCTTCTACGGAAAAGCTCGGAAGGGGGGTGTTTACGAAACTTACCGATAATAATAAGTAATGGACTATTCCGGACATCATAAATACTGCGCCTCAAGACGGAGCATCGATCAGAGTCAAGAGTCAATCCTTTTTGGACGACTCGGCTAGACGGTCGAACTCTCTGCATCTGGCCAGAGAGGAACCCGGACGAGGCTCTGCCCTTCGGCGGAGCCTCGTTCGGGGAGGTTGACCAACCCGATCCCGTTTATAAGGGTTCTACAGGCATTTTTTGGCCGAGCCTACGGGCTCTGTGAGCCCACATTAAACCGGCCTTGTGCCATATTCGACACACGTGGGCGTGTTGTTGAACATCGTCAGAGTCAGTTCAGAGTCAGTCAGAGACAGAGTCGAGAGTCAGACGATGACTGTAAGACATTGGAATAATGATACTTGTCGTGACAACACAGTTCCCTCTAATCAAATCTGATATTCATTACTAATACTTCTACTTCTTTGTACATATTTCTGTTTGTAATATATCTGTGTTATTCCATACCTGTGTTCGAGTTATTCTTTATTGGTTCTACCTCGGACCATTACCGTGGTACAAGGAAGTTGGACCATAACAGTATGGAATTTGAACAATATGTAATCGTATTGGCAATTATTAGGATGCTTTAAAAATTAGACAGTGCTTAACTCGAAGAACTACACAAGAATATTTTTGAAGAAGTCATTAAAATATGAT
The DNA here is from genome assembly GCA_964036315.1 of Acanthosepion esculentum. Classification (NCBI taxonomy): domain Eukaryota; kingdom Metazoa; phylum Mollusca; class Cephalopoda; order Sepiida; family Sepiidae; genus Acanthosepion; species Acanthosepion esculentum. The sequence goes on from OZ038496.1 coordinate 80,645,379, forward strand.
CAGAAGAATATAGAAAATATCGTGGAAAAACCTCTGAAAAATATTTTAAAATATATGAGAAAAATGTTAAAGAAGAGAGGAATATAATCGCAAAAATAAAAATCATATTTATAAATAATTAATTCTCCAAAAAACGACAAGAACTAAAAAAATACTTAAATATAGTGCGTAAACGTAATGATATTGAGACATCAAAGGCTCTGAACCCACAGTTAGAAAATCACAACAAATAAACTGTAATTATTTTTCATCTCTAAAAAGTTAACTTTTCGCATCAAAAACAGAAAAATCATATTTATTTATTTCCGTATTTATAGAAGCGTGGGTTAAAACCCGCAACAAAATACGGTCGGCATTCCGTCTTTCATTTCTTGATTCAAGAATTCAAATCGTATCTTGTAGCAGATTATTTATATTTTGTCAAAGTGAATAACGCGGAAATTAGTCTTAGGAAATTATTCGGTGTTGTTTATCACGTTCCCAGACAGAAAACAAAGTTTTAATGTAGAAAGAAAATAAATAAAATACAATTAACACGTGATATTGGACATATGGTAAAAATTAGAATAAAATAATTCGAAATGAAAAAATAAGTGTATTGCTAAAAATATACATTCATGAACCTTCCTAAAATGTTGGTGTATATATTTACAATAATCCATTCTTGTACTCTAAAAATGTTCTTGATGTTAATTTGAAATTCATCAAAGAAGGCGCCGTAGTTCTTTCTAACCAAATTACTTTCGATTTCTGGTTAATTCCCTTACATTATGGACGTTAATTTACAAAAATTCGTTGTAGTTGCAAAGGTTAATTTCCGCGCTTATTTGCAAAAATCACCATCAAAATGATGACTTTTACAGGAGATCGAATGTACTTGGGTTAGCAAGAACGACGCCGCTTTCCTTGAGAAATTTCAACTTAATATCAAGAAGATAATCAGAGAAATAGAAAGGATTATTATAATAATTAATAGACATAATATGTATATATTATTCAATGAAACATGCTTGAATAAAATAAATATATATATATATATATATATATATATATATATATGTGTGTGTGTGTGTGTGTGTGTGTGTGTGTGTGTGTGTGTGTGTGTGTGTGTGTGTAAAATAACGGATAGTGGACTCGGATCGACGAATAAGAGAGCCGAGTCCGAATTCCAGTCGAATCCATTACGTTCACTTACATGCTAATACTTTGCTCCCCCCCAGCTATGGGCAAATAGATGGACAGACTGGGTTCTATAGCCTTGCATAGCAACTGGTCTAGAAGAAGGGCAATTCTGAATTCAAAGCCTGCGTTGGGTCGTTTGAGGGTCTCTGTATTCGGCTCTTAAAAAAAAAAGTTGGTTCTGCACAAAAACTTCACCACTATAATCAAATCATATGTGCAGGTTGTCGGGCTGTCGGTGCAAAGGAAGGGTAAAAGAGCCGCCGGTCAGCCCGAGTTACCAACTCGCGTCAATCAACGACGGGAGAGTCCTATATATATATATATATATATATATATATATATATATATATATATATGAATGATCTGTTTCATGCTAGTCGCCATCATCAGGCAGCCTGACGATTGCCCCTAGCATGAAACAGCCGGTCGCCTCTGAGTTTTGACTTCAATGTTCACTCTTATGTTTATATTTACATAGACTCTATCTTTGATATTGAGCACTTTCTGGCATAAATATAACACACCTTAAATCTCTCTTTCTTTATACATACATACATATATATATATATATATATATATATATATATATATATATATATATGTGTGTGTGTGTGTGTGTGTGTGTGTGTGTGTGTTTCTATGTATTTATATATGAATCGACCCGATCATAAGCAACAAAACCTTTCAAGGATACAGATATTTATAACTTAAAGACATTTGGCGTTAATGTTGAGAACTGGGAAACTCTTGTGAGAGATATATCTGGTTGGAGTAGGTCGATTTGTAACACTGCAACAATTTTGAGCATTCTCCGAAATAGCGGGCCATTTGAAAGGATGTAATAGAATCTTACCTGGAGCTATTGGGAGACCTACACACTTGCGAGGAGGAGGCACGGTGGAGTAATGGTTAACGGCTCGGATTGAGGAATCGTAGAGCCGAGTTCGAATTCCAGTCGAATCCGTTACATTCACTTACTTGGGAAAGGTGTGAATCCTCTTCTTCTCCCTCCAACTATGGGTAAATAGCAGGACAGACTGGGTTCTATAGCCTTGGATGGCAACTGGTCTAGGAGAAGGTCAACTCTGAATTCAAAACCATTCGGCGTCTGCACCAGCATCCGGCGGCCTCTTGGTTACTCCTGCCTCTGCGTCTGTGGAAATGCGGCAAGTTAGAGCGTATTTCTCCCTCCACTGTGATAGCACGCGATGTGTGGGGACCGTGTGTGAAGTTCAAACACCCTTGTTACTCCGTTTCAAGAATTCACCGCCGTTGGAATCGGGAATGGCTGTCGCTCGTTTCAGCATTGGCGACGGATCGCCGTTCTTGGTCGGCCTTCGTTCCGGACGCGGTGAATTCCTTGGAAGGAGCCGGCTTAACCGATCCAGGGTGAATGCTGCAACATACATACAACATACAACACACTTGCGGTATTTGTGGAAAAGTTGACCTCTCGTCAGCTAGTTTAAGCAGTAACATGAGATCATACCAGCTATGTCAGGGCCAAATTCCTCTGAATGCAAAACCTTCATGTAATAATTATCGACAGTTTAAACTAAAGGGGAATTTACCAAATAAATCAAAACCAAGCAGGCATCGGTACATTATCAACTATCCGACAAGGATTTTAATCTAGTCATGATGAACGGTTGCATTCATAATATGTCTCCATGTCTTGACGTCTATATGCTTTAATGAGCACAACTGAAGTGCGACCCATTGCTAAAAAAGCTGGAGTATGATCAGTTCGTTCTAACGTCCCAGGAAATAGCTGATTTCAGGTCAGGCTTTACTTTTCAAAATCAATATTAATCCCCCAAACGATGTAGTACCCTCATATCAGAACTGGAGATAATGAACTTTATTTTCAAGTCGCCCTTGCATGGAGTATTGCTGCCATATATCGTCTGGGGCCCCTGTTGTTTGCCTCAGGGTTCTTGATAAGATCCAGAGACGGATAGGCAACGTGATTGGCCCTGATCTGTCATCTCGTCTGCAGTCGCTCTCTCACAGACGCGATGTTGCCTCGCTCTGCCTCTTTTACAAGTACTTTCACGGTAATTGCTCCGAGGAACTGCTTTCCATTGTCCCTAGGCCTCGTGAATTTAAACGTCCCACGGGGCTGGCATGCCGCCCCCACCCCTACACCGTAGAAACTGTTAGATGTAGACGTCTCTTCTACTCCAACAGCTTCATATCTCGCACATCTCGCCTATGGAACTCCCTTCTCTATTACTGTTTCCCTGACATACAATCTCCAACGGTTTAAGTGTAGCGTCAATCGACATCTCCAGTTGCCTTGATCTATCCACTTCCCTTCACCACATCGTTTCACCTTTCATTCCTATCTGCTCTCGCTCCAAATCTTCTGTAACCCCCTTGCCTTGATCGATCCACTGTCTTTCTCCACATCCTCTCCTTTACCACTCCTATCTGCTCTTCCTCCAAACCTTCTGTAACTCATTGCGTGCTAGTGGCCTCCAGCCTTGCTTGGGGTGATACGCTTAAAAAAAAAAAAAAAAAACCCTTAGTATAGTTCCAATGTTTTACGCGTGATCGTGTTGCAATACTTATTTTGGACTATCCCATCTCTTTGCCACAGAAAAAAACTCAAAATCGTATCGCTACTCTAAGGCTATTTAATAAGAAATGTTTAGATGAAATACATTTTTCGCCCCAGCACTTTATTTATTTACACGCTATGCCATTGACAAGAGTCAAATTACTCACATCTCCTACCTATTCGAATTCCAATGACAAATATCAAATCCGGCAGAATTTTTCCTAAAAGGCGTGCTAATAGATTAGCACACTTTTATCGTTGAAATGGCTAAATGCAACCGCCACTTCTACTAAAACAATATCTTTTCTCGGCCGTCACGCTTATAGAACTCCCTTTCGTTTCTTTTCTTCCCTGAAAAATTAAATTCAACGTCAATCGCCATCTTCTGTTGTCTTGAATCCCGTTCATCAGTTTTCATTTCCTCAATCATCCCTATACTCATTTTTTTTCTTCTCTCACTTTAACACTCTGGAACCATCTGCGTACTAGTGGCATTCCCGCCTTGCTCGGGGGAAAATGATTGAAAAAAAAATATCAGGGCGATATAAAACCAAACAAGCCAATAGATGCAATTGTGGTTTTAAAGAGGAATGTCCGTTGAAGAGCGCGTGTTTTGCAAGGGATATAGTATACTACTAAAATGGATTATATCTAGTAGCATTCTTAAATTCATGTAGTCGGGGAACCAGGAGAAAAATCTCGTCAGAGAAGTTGCCATAAAATTATTGGTAAAAATTACAGAGAGAAGCCACATCACTTCGTTCAGATCTTCAAATATGGTTTCTTATAATATTCTCCACACTGTTAGGAAGAACCTTCTCGTCGTGAATGAAATAAGTTGTTAAAAATATGATGTCTTTGTGTGTATGTTTGGAGACTTAATAAATTCCTTTTGTATAGAAAAATTGATTGATACATGCAATGTTCAAAATTGATTTTGAAAATATTTTTCACAAATGTCCTCTCTTATAATTCGAAATATCCTGTTATTCATGTTACCGCTCCAGAATACGAGCTGACTTCTTCTAGGTTTTATCTTTATAAGCATCAGAATGGAGGAAAAATGGATTATTTCTGCCAAATCCAAGCTTGAGCTACCCAATTCTGACATTCCAGCCTTGACAACGTTCAAAGACGGCTATGCATCTGTTTTGCGAATGCCTCATTTTTTCAATCTACAGAACGCTCCATCACAGAGACTGTATTTCAAGTATATCTCGATTCTATCGCTACTCACACGGCGAAATGTTCAAATGATGTCCATTCTTTATTATAGCAGCTCAGAACAAATAATGACTAGACTTGCTACGACCGCAGTGTTGAATTGTCTCATTTCAGACATATTTTTTAGGTAAGAATAGAGATCAACTTAAAATTTTTCTTCACAGATACTATTACTACACGTAGGTTATCCACGTGAGGATGCTTCTGCAATCACTACACTGTTAAACTCTTCTACACAAGAGGTAATATTTATCTATTCGCCATATTCTCGTGATCATTTCTTCATGTCTCGCACCTTGATTATTCTAAGTCATGTAGACTAATTCGTAGACACTACATTCGAGTGGTTAGAACGTTCGCATTCTGACCATGAGAGCCGGGTTCGAATGTCACCATGGTTGATTTGTCAGGAAGGAAATGTAGGGGTCGATCCTAGCGTGCGACACCTTTGGAAAGTGTATTAAAATCATAGCATGGGTTGACCCAAGCCATGTGAGTGAGAATGGGCACATCTAACCCTTAGGGACCGTCGATAGTTGTGCGAGCACATAGTCGTAATTCATCATGGCCGAGAGCTTGAGCGTGCGGGCTTTGTTCCAATCGTTGACCACGCTAGATAACACGTTCTTTCCCAAAGGTCTGCTAAGCATAGTTGCAGTAGAAACCACAGCGGGCTCAGTGGGTGTTGAATAAACACAAATGTGCCTGAGCTAGCGTTTGCAATAGACGCCCTTTTAGACGGATATGCTCGAATACGAGTGACCAGCTATACACATTAGGGTTGTTCCTTCAACCTCGTTGCCAGCTCAAACATACAAAAGGTATTCAAACGACCTCAGCCATTTTGAAGTTAAGTGGATTTCTTCTTCACCCACTACCCGATCTCTTGGTTATAAAGATAGCAGTCGGAGGCTGGCAATTTTTGCCGTGAGCCTCGCCTTAGGGGGAGCATTCATCGACTCATCCCTAGAATAACTTACCTATAGCTTCATTTGTCGAATTCTTCTCCGTAATGCTACATGTCACTTCAGATGCGCTGAGACTAGTGAGCATTACTTGCACAGGAGCAGCATCTCGCTGTGGAAAAACTCATCGCTGATGTCTCTGTTCGCCAACAAAGATACTCCGAAAGTACGATGGATATGTTTTATGCGGTGCGGTGTCCTATCAATCAGTACCGAGTCTCTCTTATTACACCCGTGACACGGCCCTTTCTGAAACTAGTAGTACATCGGCTATTGTGTGACATCACCCAAACGAGACATCCAATATTATATAATCTGTGTACTGTCAAGTGATCGGGTGGTAGGTGGTGTCAGCTCCCTTAATTCGGATTCGGTACGGGTAGATATCGGTGGCAGGTAAGGTTTCGCTTGAAAACTCGTCCTTTGAGGTCACATTGTACCAGTACGCTGCTTCCATTACAGTATGTTGCTTTCTGACTGCAACCATCTTTACACTCAGTTGGCACCTCCCTGCTATGCCATTCCTTGATTACAGATACGCCAACTACAGAAGGCGGTGTCGTTTTCTCTGAGAATTACATCTGGCGGACCTCGTGTTAGATATCGGCTGAGGAAAGACCTTTGGTGTTACTTCCGCTGCATCAGTGTGTGAGTAGAAATCGGAACTGGTGATAACATAAACAGAAAATTCATCCACGGCTAAAATAAACAGGGCACACAGGTGTTCTGAGCAGAAGGAAAAACGTCTTTGCGATGGGCATGACGGAAGAGGCGTGGATTCACGAAGCTGTATTAGCGGATGCCGGAAGCGGCGTAGCCACACGAAGTTGCGTAGGTGAGATACCGGAAGAGTGTGTAGCCACGTGAAGTTTCGTAGGTGTCCAAGTGTTATATAACCGGTCCTATTTTTGATCTGAACAGAGAGACAGATAGAAGTACACCGAAGATTTGTCTCCGTCAATTCCTGTGTGTGCAATCGCAACTCAAACAATATATATATATATATATATATATATATATATATATATATATATATATATATATATATATATATAGATATAGATATAGATATAGATATAGATGTATTCGTCGCCTCATTTGAGCCCAACAGCAATATACTACACTCGCTCAAAAATATCGCCTTCAATTGTCGAATGATGTTTGTGTATTCTTGTAATTAGAATGACCGCAATATTGCAAATCGTTTGGGGTCACAGAGTGAGGAATTGAAAAAGATGACCTCTATAACTACTCTAATTCAGGCTTCGCTTACACATAATCGACTGAGTCGCCATTGTACAGTGGAGGTCTCTAGACTGGCATGTTTATCACTTTTTGACCAAGGGGCTAACAGCTCTTTTGGACACACATGGTCTGGCACAAGAACTGACTTTACCTCGAATCGTCTTTAGGGATTTTATTCGGGTAAGTATAAATAAAATGTAATGACTAACACTTAATATTTCCAAAGATTTTTAGCAAAACTATTTTTAGTATGAGCCTAAATATTTTCAGTAAACTGAACAAAATAATTCAATATCTTCCTTTCCATCTTCCTAGATTTCCCTGAAAATATGAACTTACAAACAAAATAGTTGTTCATGAGAATTCTTCCTGAAACTTTCCGGTGGATATTTGAGACAGAATTATGTTAAGCAAACATTATTTGGTTTGCAGGCAAAAATACATATTTTAAATTACTTCTAGGCAGAGAGAACACTTCAGCTACAGAAATGAGTTTTCTTCTTCCTATATTGTCTTAAGTGTTCAATTTGCAGCGAATTTAAAATTGCCCGTAGTCAGTGGAGAAATAATCCACTAGAGAGATATGGCTCCGGGACAAGCTGTCGCTTGTACAAATGTTCCCCCAGTGGTTATCAGAAAAGATTTCTTTGACAAATCTCAGTATGAAGTCGTTAAGTGCTGGCTAATCTAAGCTTAAATAATTTTCCATATTTTCGTGGGGATAGTTGTGTATAAATAAAGTGCAAGCTTTTTCGAACACAATGTCGCATTCTTGGAGATGGAATAAAAGAAATGTTTTTACGACATATTTGAATAAGGAAAAAATGACAAAAGTGTTTGTTTTTAAGGACGAGTGAAGATTACATAAAAATGATTTCACTAAAACAAAGACGTCAAGGAGAAGTAGTTGTCATGGCGGGGATTTTTCCAGTTAATAGTTTAGTGATTTTCCTTCTCCTTTTTTATTAGTCACATTTCTTTAAAAACAGGGACGAGACCAGTTGAGTATAATTATAACTGTTTTCTTCTACAATCACAGATTATTTCAAGTTCAAGTAAACCTAATGCTTTCCATATAGTGATTTTCCAAGCGTTGCATAGATGCGGCAAAAGGCCGAAAGTATGGGGCACCCAGTGAGTTTCGAACTCACTACTCAGTCGTAATTGCTCTAGTGAGACAAGCTTGTTAACCATTGCACCGCATCAAGGTGCTCAAATAGTGGTTTTCCAAGCGTAGCTTAGATGTGGCACAAGGCCGAAGGAATGGGGCACCCAGGGAGGTTCGAACTCACTACTCAGTTGTAATTGTTTTAGCGAGACAAGTTTGTTAACCATTACACCGCCTCGAGGTGACCAATGTATTCCATATATACTGGAATCCAGTATAGACGTTTTGATCCGGCAATTAATCCTTTGGTATATCCCTACGCAAATAATCAGTTATTTTATTTTATAAGACTTTTCAACCTATAAAGTATTTCGTCACATCCGAAATATTATTTTATTTTCTTTCCTCCCCAATATTTTGTTTTATATTTTAGAATGTTTTTAAGTTAGTAGTACTATTCAAATCTTCAATTTGCAGATGGCCATATCAGGTTGAAACAACGGTTCCCTTCCGGTAGTTGCGTAGACGTCTGACTGCTTAGTAATGCCAGATGCTGTAAACTCTGACGCGCTGTTAGTATAATGCTCAACGATGTTGAATGGGAAATGAGATAATCTAGGCCAAATTCCAATCGGGTTCGTTAAATTCACTTACTGGCGAATAAACTTGAGAATAGTTATGACTCCACCGCTTCTCTCCACTGATATTGGATAATTATTAGGACGTGTACCTAAAACTCACGCGCAAAAACAAAATCCCAAAATATGTTTCAGCTTTAAATAACCTAAAATCTGTTTGATAAACAGTAAAAAATACTAAACATTCAGTTCAATCTCAACTTGAGTTCTAGATTTGAGTAGGTATTTTGTAGCAGTGATTTAATGCTTTTGAATCAGTGTTATAATAAGGATTAATGTCTTCATAAAATGTTATCAAAATTATTAATCTTTTGGTACGATGTTACGACGATGAATAATGCTTTCATACAATCTTATGACGATGATTAAAGGTTTGATAGCATTTTGTTCAAGCAAGCATTCACAATTAAATTTACCCGAACATACGTGCCATTATCAAATTCAGCAACCTTTTAATTATACAGCCTATGATATTGCAGTAAGCATCGCTTTGTTTCGGAAGACGATGATATTATTCTATGAGTAATATTTCTGTCGCAGTGTCAGTTTGAAAATCATCGTATCTCCAAAACAATGCACAGACGAAACTAACTGCTGGTATGTCTTAAGACTTTGAGGGTTTTTTTCCGCCAGGATGTTCCTTCAAAGGGGGACAGTTTCGTACGTGTCTTCTTTGGTGCTTAGCCTCCTCAGATCGCTTTTAGAGACATCATTGTATCGTAATTGCGGTTTGCATACAGATCGTACAGTAGACCCCCCATCCTGTATTCGACGGTACTATGATACGATGAAATACTAAATTATACGGACTTGGTAGATGGAAAGTGGTAGTATTAAAATGATAAATTCACAGTAATTTTTTTTTAAATATATAGCATTAAACTCAAGATTTTATAAAAATAAGAATAATATGCCTAACAAATTTACAATCTTTTACATAAACCTAAAAAGTGATTGATTGATTCTATTTTAAGGTTTATTAAACAGATTATTTAAAGTTAAAAAAAATGTAATAATCTTTTGAGATAATAATGCTTTATTGTAAACAGCATACTAATTAACCCATAGCTGGGGAGAGTAGAGGTGCAATCATATATTTCCCAAGAGTATTTGTGTGAATACTTACAAGTGAATATAAGCAACTCGACTAAAATTGGATCTCGGTTCACTGATTGCATTTCCGAGCAGTTACCTATGACACCATCGACAGATCCAAGCTTATATCTCTTGCTTTTCCCAAAACTATTACAAAAAGCACATGGTATTACAAAACTAATTTTATAACCTCAAGTTTAATATATGATTTAACTTGTTTATTTAAATAGTGTTAAGTTTTAGCAAACTAAAATCCTTCTTAACAGGCAATGCATTTGGTGTTTCCGTCTTGTTGATAGCCTGTAACAAATACTTTAATTCTTGTTTACATTGATTATTATTTAGAAATGGTTGAACATTGGAGACATTTATCAAGGTCTAAGTGCTCTATTGCAAATTCGTAGCAGGTCTCACCAATATAAATAAATTTACAGTTATCGCATTCTACATTTGTAGTGATATGCGTATCAGCCGATATCATGTGAATGGTAAAAAAATTCAGGATGTTACAAAAATTGTTTCAACAGTTATCGTCTGGACGATTATCAGCTAAGTGGACCACCAAGAACCACGTCAAACAATCCTGACAAAGAAGTTCAATGAGTGAAGCCAGACCATGAGTACTTGATGAAATACTGTTTTAGATGAAAGATGAGAGGAAAGAATTTTTTCCCCGCATTACGACAGGGGTCCCGAGGAGCCGGAAATAGATGTCCACTTACAGTGGCGTGAAAAGAAACACGCTTGCACATCGATGAGACCTCTCGCCTATCAACTCCCCCTCGTCTCACTCTTCTACAGACGGAGGTTACAGCCATAATAAAATGTGCCTACTGCTGCAACTCATTTTATTTGGTGGGTAACAATGAGGCAATGGAGTAATTTTTTAAGCCACAAGCGTTTGACTCGAAGGATATGCACCGTGAGAATGAAATTGTTTTGTGGTCTGAACAGAAACGCATACACACTAATTAAAAATATGTTATGCGGCTTTTGGTTACGATTTTCTCCCACCTTATGCTTTCGTTAATCAAATTTTATTTCTAATATAACTTCTAATTCGGCATTATTTTATGTGATTTCTGTAACGGAATATATTTAAGGCTAATTGTGCAACCTTTGAGAAACTACAGCAAAAATAGTCATTTTCGTTTCTATGAGATATTGATTAATTTTGGAAAGGTATAACGATAATCCAGAAAGATTACAAGGCACACCACGACGCCTGCATACGGATAAAAATAATAAAAGGTTGTGAGACAAGGATGCGTATCCACGCCGATTCTATGAAAACTAGAAGTTCTATCAGGATATTCTATTGTTGGACACAATAACATGAGATAAGTAAATGGTATTGTTGATAGCAGCCACGAGAGAGAAATATACAGGAACACCTAGACAAGGTAGTGAGGAAAAAAAGGAATAAAAAATTAAATTTCTACAGAGTAACTGCGCGTTTGCAAGAGGTTAAAGTTTCCAAGACGTTTCTCTTCATGGGTCCTTCAAGGTGCGAACGTCGGTATCAGCTACAAAAGTGTTACTATTTGGGTGGGGTTTTAACTTATGACACTGAACTAGAAATACATAATTTAATAGCAAACACTGCTTTCCAAAAAGAAAATGAAGAATTAAGTGACACGAGAATGTCATTAAAAATTTTGAAAATAATGCAGAACTTCTCTATAATATCAAACCTTCTTTTGTAGTAAATTATGGAAACTCAGGCTAAATAGATTTGTACTTACAGAGTTGACGTTACATAAACAACAAATGAACATTTAAACAACGACGTCACTGTTAATTAAAACCAGAAATTACGTTGAAATTACTGCGGCACATACTGGGGAGAGAATAGGTTGGATTTTGATAGTACCAGAACGTATTGGTGCAAAAATAACAAAGGAAAACTGTGAGTAATCTGTTCACTAAGCTTTTTTTTAAAAAATGTATGTTAAATAGACAAAAAACGATTAAAACAACAACGGTTTGGTAGTTGTGGAGAGCTATGATCGGCCTTGTGATGAAGGGCATACTGCATAAAAGAATCTGAATTGAAATAAGAAATTTAAGAAAGGTGTTCAAATAGAAAAATATTGGTAATTTTGGCGGGATTTAAATGGAATACAGTTTGGGTTCGTTCAAATATACTTTCCGTCTAGGCTTCTTTAGATTTTTCAAGAACTCAAAAGAGATTTAGTTCTCAAAATTTAATGCATTTCAATCTGCTTTAATTATCTTTCAAAATGATTTTAGTCTAAAGAATTTCCAGCTGCAAATGCTTTTAAAATTCAAATTTTAAAAAAAAATTATTTTAGATTTTTGATGATCGGATATTCCTTTAAAATAGCATCACATATAATAAACGTGATGATTGGTTGCATATTTTATACAGAGTTTTTTCCCCCTCATTTTTCTCCTTTTAATCAAAATTAACACACTGCTCCTCAGACAGTGATGTTTCTTTTTGCTAAACTATAAAAGATTGATGGCTGTGGCAGAGAAATTTGGCATGGCTTCCGGACAAAAGACGGAAAGATTTGAAAACGGAACTGATTGAAATCGAGAGGCATTTATCGATAAAAAAATTTAAAAAAAAATGGTTGTATCAATTTAGCCAATTGCTTCATCTTCTTATATCACTTTTAAATTGATAATTTCAAAGCAGAATGACATGGAAGAACCTAAATTTATGCAACGTCGACATTCGAGGAATTATCAATATGAATGCATCATTCAGATAGGGATGGCTGTGGTGCCATTGTCTTCCGAAAAGTGCAATCAGTGTAATTATATAGAACACATCACAACGAATACGATTAATATAGAAAGGAAAGAAAAATAACATTGCATTTTGATCATAAACTATGCAGGATGAAGTTAGCACATTGATTAATGATGTAATTATATTTGTATATAAAAGGAGTCGAATGAATATTTGACATAATTATCCGACTCCGCACAAAAATCGAGACATATGCATTTCAGTAGCTGACAAAGAATAAAGGATTAGAAAATTTCCGACTTTAAGATGAAGTGGAGAATGATGTCTTTATGAAGCTGAGCAAACTATAAAATAAATCGAAAGAAACGTCTCTAGAAACAATGAAAATATTAATTAATTTCTTCTCTGCATATTATCAAACTTTTGCGTGTTATTAAAAGCTTGAACGTATTTTAGATAGTAAGAATTTTTTCAGATAATATTAGCTTAGCGATAAAATGTCATACTAATTAATCCATAGCCGTGGAAGTAACGGTGGATTCATACCTTTCCGATGGGCATTTGCGTGTAATTGAATATGATGAAACCAAAGTAGCTTTAAACTCCACTTTCCGATTAAAAATTATCAACCATTATCCATTAGAGCACACGCACACCCCATGTTACACCACCCATTTTTCCGAAGCAGTCACCCATATAGACACTGACCAGATTCGACGTTGCTTATCTTTGGTAATCGTACCGGAAGGGGTATTTTTCAGCTTGAGTTGACCGTAAGACATTTTCTACAATATAGTGTAGTAATTAAACGACGGAAATTGTGACATATAAATTTGAAGTTTCAATGAAGTAACGAAAGAACATGATGAATAGCTTTCGAAACGGATAAAACCATTCCATGTAATTCCTTATATGGCATGTTTAGTTTTAGACAACGGAATATGTGACACAAAAAAGAAAGTGCATTATAAACAGAGAACAATGCCTTTCAGAAGCAAAGCAAAGTATAAAGTGACCATAAACTATCCTTAGAAACAAAGAAATGAGAATTGCATTGCTAATTCTAATAAGGCGATTAATTCTAGACACTACCATCAAAAATAGTGAAATTTCTTTGAAGCTTTAATGATGCGGCATTAACTTGTGTTCACATCTGATGTGTATCGAGGATTTTTTACGACAATAAGGGCTACAAAGAAACTGGTGCTTAGTATATTAATATTAGTAATCTAAATTACGTTTCTGAAACAAGCAGAGAGATTCTTTAAACTAATTCGAATACATCTTTCTTATTATCTTAAAAATATATTTTTTACTGAGTGCACGTGTTTTATAGATATCGCTGTTTATTTAAATACAGTGAATTTAATGTCTACCGACACCTATACATAGATTTTTTTACTAAGGAAAAAATAGCTTCCGGAAGTGAATAGGAACCTCTTAATTGTTAGCTATACGGATCATTAGACCAAGGCAGCGCTGAATTACGATTTACAAGAAATGTACATGAGGTCCACAGGTGTATAACGAATGACCAGGTAATATCCAACAGAGGGTTTCAAGACGAATATGAATATGGAGTAGCCCAGGAGGAGAAAGCAAAAACAGATTGACTATATAACTATCAACAAGGTATACAGGAATGCAGATTTACACTGCAAAGCATACCCAAGACTGTGGAAGCTATCGCCTGAAAGTTAGCTTAGAATGAAACTACGGAAGTTGAAAAGTACTAAGGCAACACCGAAATTACAATATCATAGACTAATTCGAATCCATGTTTCACATTACCATATAAATATATTTTAATGGGTGCACGTGTTTTGTAAACATCACTCTCTATTTAAATACAGTGAAATTCATGTCTAACGGCCTATATTATAGAACGTTTTATTATGGAGAAAATATATTTCGGCAGGGATGAAATCTAAATTCCCTTTCTCTGGAAACAAAAACAAAAAGTAATTTTTATCTAGCAATCTCTTACTTATTCACTAAATTGGTCGTTAGAGCAAGGCAACGCACAATTATCATGTTCAAGAAATGTAAATCTCTCGTAGGGAATTTACGAAGTCTATATCTGCTCACTTTCTTACCCCGAATATAGAAAAATATATTTAAGAAATTTATCGACTTTTTATAATGTTAAGTAATAAAATCGGATCTCTTATTTGCCTACATTAATTAGTATCACTAAGACAGTAACGTTGACCTGTTGCCTTGAATGAAATCTAATATTAATGTTCGTTTTATGCTCGGGGCAAAGTAACAGCCGTCGCAAATATTGCGGTCATGTGTTAAATAATAGGGAAGTCCACTTTGATTGACTGATCTAGCATGGGAACGAGGTAGAAGAAAGGTTTCAGTGAGTTGTTTCTTACCCGTGAAGCGATGTAGATGTTTTCTCTTTCGTGTCCGAAACGGCTCCTCAGTGAGGCGTGCAAACCGCATTAGATGTTTTGATAATTTACATGTCGACATAATTAATACAAATAATTAAGTTAAAATTCTCGTTGTGGAAGTGTATCATTGACGAACTGAAAAGATTGGCGATCGCCGATCGAGAGCAAAAGCCGTGCTGAGATCATTCACTGTTGTCAATATGCAACACATGGAAGGATAATACGTAACTATAGTTCAGTTTGAATATGGCAGTGTTACTAATGATTGGAACACAAGGAAACATTTCCAAAGGAAACAATTAAGTCAATCTATAAATCAACCATTTGCCCTTGTATGAAATACTGCTGCCATATATGATCTGGAGACCTGCTGTTTGTCTTATGGTCCTAGACAAAATTCAGAGACGGATATGCAATGTGATTGGCCATGATCTGGCATCTCGTCTACAGTCGCTCTCTCAGAGATGTGTCGTCGCCTCCCTCTGTCTTTTCTAAAAATACTTTCACTCCGACTTTTGCTAGTTCCCAAACTGCATGAATTTAAACGTGCACCTAGGCTGGCAACTCGGCACCACCCTTTCACTATCGTTTTAGTTAAATGCAGCCGTCTCTTCTACTCCAATATCTTCATGTCTCGCACCTCTCGTCTGTGGAATTCCCTTCCTATTAATTGTATCCCTGATAGCTATAATCTCCAACTATTTAAATGTAATGGCAATCGACATCTCCAGATGCCTTGATCTATTCCCTGGCCTTCTCTTCATCCTTTGCTCAGTCATTCCTCTTTAGTCACGCTCCAGCTCTCTGTAACCCTTTGCCTGCTAGTGGCATCCCGCCTTTCGTTGTTAAATGCATAAACTTCAACAAACTAGCTTCCAGAATTAAATCAGGACCCAAGTAACCCCTGTAGAGAGCGTCGGAATATATGTGCACGCTATCTTGAAGGGGTACGCTTGAATATAAACTAACAAAGTCAAATGACATTAGGAGTTTGTCCTGAGGACATATTTCTAATACAGTTACAGAATTTGAAGGAATCAGAAATATAATGGGTGGAAGATGGTAAATTGTAAGGATTGATGAAGGGAATAGAGTTGAGTAGGAAAGGCCGTAGCATCGTTGATGGAATCAAAGATGGATAACGTGTCATCAACGTAGCGTAAATATACATGGGGTTAACGGCATTTCTCAAAGAAAATTTCCTCGTAGAAACCTACAAAAATGTTGGCTAATGCTGAACCCAAAGACTACCCATCGAAATCCCATCAAATTGGGCGTACATAGTATTGTCAAAATAAAACACATCTTCTTCAGTTGCTAAATGCATAAAATCCCCCCCCCCAAAAAAAAACGTCCAGAGTTAAAACAGGATCCAAGCAACAACTGTGGAAAGCTTCGGAATATATTTCTACAGTGTCTTGAAGGTGGTACGTTCGAATACAAACTAGCAATGTCAAATGACACTAGGAATTTGTCCTTAGAATAAATATCGAAATTTCTTAGAAAATTTGGAAGAGTCAAATATACCATAGGCGGAAAACAAATCCGAAACAGGTATTTCAGTCAACCATTTTGCCAATTCATGTTGCACAGAACAAATAATATGCTTATGTAACTTGAATAATCCATATAACAATGGACGTTGGCAACCAACAGGTCTAATGCGATTTACACACTCTCGGAAATCAGGTTGCTTTTATATGCAGAAAGCAAAATTCTCTATATTCTCGCCTATATTTTGTTGGTATCGTCATATACATTTACGGAACCAATCATCTGAAACTTACAGGAGTCAGGTAAAAATGACTTCTATTTTATCAATATAATACTGACTATTTAAAAATACTACGCCAGAGCGTTTATACGGTTTTGGTGAAGTAAATATCACTTCTAGACTTAATATCCTGGAAGTGAACATTCGGCCAAGCAAGAAAATCGTGATCTGTGGAGAGGGAAGAACATTCACTAGAAAACCCAACTAATCTAGATTTACACAAGGAAAACTTCTCAGGATAGGAAGGCGCATGTAAATTTAACTGAGAGAATAATAATTCAAACATAGAAAATATATATTCTTTGTTTACTTTAGAAGGGTCAATAAAGCCATAGTGAAGTAACATCCATTCTCTCTCTGTAAGAGTGATGTAAAAATTAAATATATGTTTATCTAAATCTCCATTTTAGCACGAAGTATTTTGGAGACGAAAAATTTAAGATAAACATGACATATATAAGGCTGGATGTGTGTGTGTGTGTGTTTGTGTGTGTGTGTGGAACGAATGCACGGCTGCAATTTTCGACGGATTTGCACCAAAATGTACATGCACTTGCTCCAAGTCAGTGGGAAATTCCAAGACCAACTTTGCATTTCCCAACTCCCATCGATAGTGGAAATAATCGATTTTTTCATGTTTCTACGGCAGTTTTCATGTAGTTTGCAGCCATTTTCTACTGGCCAGAGTGTGAGTCTATAGCTGGCTGCCACGAATCGTGTGATCCTTTCTTTAACCATATATAATAATTTTCTGTTATTTAATTTACAAATGCTTTGTGCCAATTTAAAAAAATAGGAGCGGCAGCACCAATCTTTTGAACTTCAGCGTATATATATATATATATATATATATATATATATATATATATATATATATATGAACGACAATATAGAAAACCCATTTTATCGATTTGTTTCACTCCAGAAGAAGTTTCTTCAGGCCAATCATGTGTTTCAATGAAGTAGTGTGTCTCATATGTAAAATGGAGAAAATTGGTTGGGGACAGGCGTCGAATGCCGGTTATAATTTACATCGAATCATAAAAGTTACAGAAATTCTTGGGGTTGAAATCTCCAATTCCTTTATATACAATTTCGATTTGGTACGTAACAGATCATCGCTCTCCACGACTTCTGAAAAAGAATAAGTAGTGTAAGTTTAGTATTTTTTCCATCACCCAGTCTCTTTTCTAACATCTTTGTTCGGCATTTTACTCGCAGTTTCGTTGTCCTTCTTGCTTTTAATATGCCCTCTGCGTGACCAATCTTCGAAGTTATAATTCCTCAACATGTGTTCCTGAAAATTCAGCTGCCATTTTCAGTATATTCTGTATACATTCGTCCTTTGTGTTTTTATTTTTCTTAAAAATCCTCGTTAATCATATGCTACATTCAGTGCATTCCCAACATCGTTCCAAATAATCACATTTCTACTGCTTCATGTGTCTTCGTTACCTTGTTCGACGCAGCGGATAGGGTTAGCTGAAGCTTGTGAGCCATGGAGTGGCGACGGAAGAGTTCCACCACGGAATATGTGAGCGAGCGGCGCTATATTGAGTCTGATTTGCTACCTCTTCGTCACCGAGACCCGTTGGAACAGTTGGTATGACGTTTGTCTGATACCTCAACTGTCAGGGTTTCAATTCTCGGTAGTGGATGCGCACTACTGATGAGTCCCAAATATAGGACGAAACGGCCGTCCATTGCTTTCTGCATTCTATTGAGGTTTCTTTCAGACTCAATGAATTAATATATATATATATATATATATATATATATATATATATATATATATATATATATATATATATATATATATATATATATATATATATAAAACAAACTATTTCTAATCCTAACAGTTGAAATATAATCCTTGAAAATGGCTAAATTTATAGCCGAAAGTTCTCGGATAAAAAGAACATTCGGACAGTTTTTATATAATTTATCCTCTGGAAAGAAAAACTTTATTAGATCGCACGAGAAATTATATAAAAAACTAAATAAAAGCACCTTGTCAGTCGTTTTAATGAAATGTGCATGAAAGAAAGATTGCTGCCTAAATACACACACACACACATATATATATATATATATATATATATATATATATATATATATATAAACACATGTATGCTATTATGTTTTCTATGCGTACGCGTGTGTGAATCAGTGTTGCGATAACTAAGCAGCTATTTTCGAAAGAAGTACACACGCACGCAAAATGTCACACGTTTTCTATTCATTAAAATGTAGAAATAACTAAAGTTTGTCACAAGTAAAGAAGCAATCAACGAATAAAGAACACTGAAAAGCATATGAGGGAAAATTAAAGGGACCAGCTAAATTCGGTTTGCGTTTTAATAAAAATTGTGTCGCAGAAAAAATACAAAAAGAATAACAAATTTAAGGCTGAAAATATGACAGCAGCACTGACAGACATGATGAAGTAAAAGCTGAAATATTTTTGACAGCCGAACGACAATGTTTTTTTTCTCTCTCTCTCCGTTCTCAAACGTTATTAACGATAGCCTACGTTGTCTTCTTTTGCCGTGTCACTAATTGATTGATTAACTAATAATGAATAACATCATTTATGATCCTAACATGATTCCGACCTGTGGAAACAGTAAGTCACATTCACAATATATTATCTTTTCGGTAAAAGGGCGGGTGTCAATTTATTCTTATGTTTAGAGATATGGCCATATATAGCGATGAACAGGGAGATAAGTTAGTCTCCATCCGTAACCTTTGGCATGGTGTGCTCTTAATATAGCTGATAAAAGTAAAGACATTAAAAACGACGGAGGTGTGTACCATTTCTGGGCTAGTATCTTTCGTTCCTTGTCGCACTATAACTTTTGTGAAAAGCATGGTTCCATCTCCTTTCTACTTTACAATCTATGAGTGAAATAGCAGCTTAAAAAGACTTTATATCCTTAAGTGATAACCAGTTTGAGAGCAAGAAACAACGAATCCCGAAACCATGTAAAAACTAATGGTAACCACTACAGTATATCTGAAATTTATACGTGGCTATTTCCCTAAAAAAGGAATATGATTATCGCTTACGTCCTGAAGTGTTATAACATTAAATATATATATATATATATGAAATAATAATAATAATAATAATAATAATAATAAATCTAAAAAATGTAGCACATGGGAACATCCACAATCCCTTTTGTTGTTGGAGCCCTCAGAATAGTTGGAAAATATTCCAGAAGACTAATTGAAGGGATTCCTGACTTTCTCACAAATACAGTCCACACTCTACGAAGGGCTTTATCTATGTAATATATATATATATATATATATATATATATATATATATATATATATATATATATATATATATATATATATATATATATGTTTTATTAAATAATATAGATAAGTGTTGTCTGTATATTTTATGTAAGTTCTTTTCATATCGTCTGATAAGCTTAATAACATTATCATTAAACAATGAAAGAAAATCACAATATTGATACATATTTTTTTTAATCCAATCTAAGCTTTCGGCTTACATAAGCCATTATCGAAGTTGACAATTACACAATATATTAAGCAGTACACGAACGAGAAATTGATGATAGTCTGTTTTTGTTTACATGGATGATTTCGAAGCAACGATAAACACGTGCATATAAGACGCTGAAAGCGAAAATCGCACCACGAGAGAGTGAATCTGATGAGTATTGAGTATGGAAAGCCGTTGGTATGAACCAATGGCTTCTGTTACTAATTATAGGCATTTAAGGATATTTGTGGAGATTTCATAGTTTATTTTGTTCAGGTTAGGTTTCAACTGTTTTATATATATATTGTCAGTGGAAAGTGTCATGATGCCATTTCTAATAAAAGGTCTCTGGGCGGGACCCGGAAAGAAATGTGTACACGCCAGAAATCAAAGGAAATAATAATAATAATAATAATAATAATAATTATTATTATTATTATTATTATTATTTTATTATTATCAGTATTATTATTATTATTATTATTATTATTATTATTAGTAGTAGTAGTAGTAGTAGTAGTAGTAGTAGTATTTCCTTTGGCATCTGATGTGTGCTCATTTCTTTCTGGGTCCCGACCAGAAAACTGAGGTTAGATATGGCATCATGATATTTTTCACTGAGCAATTTAAAAATATCACACTTATCTTACGTAGATAAAGCACTTTTTACGGTGTGGAGGGTACTCATAAGAAGATTTTCTTCTTCTTCTTCTTCTTCTTCTTCTTCTTCTTCTTCTTCTTCTTATTATTATTATTATTATTATTATTATTATTATTATTATTATTATTACTATTATTATTATTATTATTATTATTCGATATCCTTTCCGATTCTTGGATGCATCGGTCGTGTGATGGAGCTACAAACTCACTACCGTGATTAGACAGATATCTTCCTCAACGCATGAGCTGTTCCAAGCAGTGCTGTCAGCTGCGCACATCCGATGATAAGCCCAAGACATCCTGCGAAGTAGGAAGATTCCTGGGAATAGTCCGGAGTATGCCAATCGCAAAATGGATAACTTTAGCTGCCGTTTGGCGTATTTTTTTGATTTGCCTTGCCATTGCCAGGTAACTGTATTTTCTCTTGCTCCGGAATCACGAAGTTCTTATCCGATTCATGGATGCTCTTATGCATACGTTTTTATATCAGGGTGACTGCTCTCCATGAGCTTGTCAATCACGTTAATCGTATTATTGTTACTATTAGTAGTAGTAGTTAGAGGAGGAAGAGGAGGAGGAGTATTCTTAATAGCATTTCCTCTTTTCTAGATTTGATGTTTTCTACCATACTTTCTCAAGTCTGATATTCTGCATATTACATCGAAACGGTGTTTTATGAATAGATGAGAACTGATTATATACACGATCTCTTGTATTTCATTTCTTGATACAGCACCTGGTATGTACTTAATGCGTGTATCACTCTCTTTTTAACTTCCAATAAAGCAAAATTTACTGGAATCGTAATTGTGTTTGCATGCCAATTAGTTACAATTTCTTCATTTATGTTTACCAAATAATATAGCTGACATGCTTATTATTATTATTATTATTATTATTTTTATTTCCTTTCATATCTGGCGTTTACACATTTCTTT
>OZ038496.1:80672426-80689926 GCA_964036315.1 Acanthosepion esculentum
CCGCGGTGGGGATCTGCCCTACAAAGTTTAATTATTTCCATCTTATTGGCGTCGGCAAGTCGAATGTATTATTTTTTGGTCGATGTCACTCTGCTCGCGTTTCAATATGTAAGCACTTTTTAAAAATTGTATTTTACGTCTGTTTGACTTAATTAAATGTAATTTGCTACTTTTCTTTTTCTTATAATGTATTTTGTCGATGTGTGTATATTTATATCTCTCTCACTCTATCTCTCTCTATATATATATGTATGTATGAATTATATATATATGTGTGTGTGTGTGTGTGTGTGTGTGTGTGTGTGTACATATATGACCTTGTATCGTATTGGTTGATTACTTATATTTTATACCCTTTTTTCTTTTACATTATTTACATTATTCGGACTATTCTCCTCATCTTTGTCGCCATATTTATTACAATGTTTCGGCCGTTGGACGCTCCGGCCTTCTTCAGGTGGTTGGAATGTCGAACTGATTTCTTTTATTTCGCTCACTGGGGTAGACTGTTTTAGTTCCACCCGCCATGTTTAATGGATGTCAGTTATCAGTTTTCTCCTGTTAATTTTTCCCTCTGAAATTTCTCCACCGCCTTAACCGGGTATTGAACTCACACTTTTTGTGTCCTCTCACTGGATCTAACCAACGACGTTATCCACTGTGTAATGTGTTTTTTCTTTTAGTGTGCTTATCCGGCCATGTTCATTTTTGAGTGAGAATCTTACTTTTTAGGGTTCCTTATTATGATGAGGCTGAGAAATGACCCCAAATGCAAAATATATTATTTTTTCCTAATTTTCTTTTTCTTTAATCAATTCTTTAGTGACCCTTCCATTATCTTGTAGTGCCCTGCGTGGTTGATATATCCTATGAAGTTTGATTATTATCACTCTTATTGGCGTCGACAAGTCGAACATTTTGATCGCTTTTGCCGATGTCACTGTTTAAGGATGCGCATGGGTAAGGATCGTATTGCTTATTGCCTATTTTGTTCTTGTATATATATATATATAATATATATATATATATATATATATATATATATATATATATATATATATATATATATATATATATATATATTGTGATGACAAGCATTTCATACCCACCAATGAAATTTAAAAGTACAATGTCCTTGGAATCGAAACCACAAAAATTTGGCAAATGAGGACATTATCTCCAGTTTTAGTGGGAGCCCTCGGATTCACTGGAAAAGATCCCAATAGACTCATTGAAGTGATTCCTTATATACAATGCCTGAAAGATATATAAAATGTTGTACTCACAAATACTGCCCAAGTACAGTGTGGGTATCTATGTAAAATGTCTGGGATTTTAGGTGTATTTTTTTGGTTGGTTGGTTGGTTGTATGGGTTTTTTTCCCCAAAAATGCACAGTGGAAAATGGCATGATACAGTTGCTGAGCTTAGGTTTCTGGCTGGGAAACGCCAGAAATCAATGAAAGAAAAGAAAATAATAACAGAACGGTGAATGACACAGAAAACATTAGAAAAACTTTATATTTGAACCAACGACAAGGAAAAATTCCTAGCCGAAGTCAAACTAAGATAAGCATTTTCCCTTTAAGATTATCATAATTTTCCTGATAATGACATTCCACTTCATATTGAAAATTGTGGAACTGTACTCTAAGAAATAACTTTAGAAAACAACTAAAGCATGAGTAAATAAAATAGTACAGTGACTTTCGCCGACAATAAATATATCATCGGACGTATGCGAAATTGTTTCTAAAAATGCAACTGAAATTTACAATATCCGACATTGCAGCTTCGAAATTTTTGAAACCAACACACGTACACAGAAGCACGCATGACCAAACACTGGTAAAGCATTTAAGAGAATATATTTCGAGCTGGTGTTTTTTCCCCACGCAATATTGCCAATTTAAAATATATATATATATATATATATATATATATATATATATATATATATATATATATATATATTTACAGATAAATATATAGATGTCACCAATTAACTTCATTTTCTTGTCAAACACTAAATAACACTATGTTTATAGATTCTTTTTTTTTATCAAAACAATGTTTCACAAGAGTATACTTGCATTTTAGAAATATATTTCAACCTGATCTTTTATCACATAATTTAATACAAATTAGGAGAACTATATTGACATTAAATAGGCACAAAATGCGTTATTTGAAGATGTTAAAATTGGCGATGTTTATGAACCTTTCAGACCATTAAAAGAGTCGAGCATATTTTATTTTCTTATAGAGGATATATTACGCGTTATTAGAAGGCATGAGGTGGGCACGTGGCCGAGTGGTTAGAACAATCGCATTCTGACAATTCTGATCATGGTCGATTTGTCAGGAAGGAGACTTCCTGATGTTATCGAACTGAACGGGTCGATCCCAGTGTGAGGTCCCTTTGAAAAAAATGCCTGAAAACCATATTACGGGTTAAAACTCAAGTCTTGTTAGTGAAATTTGGTAGATGTAACTTTTGGGGGCCGTCGATAGCTGTGCTAACACGAAGTCACAACTCATCGTGACTGAGCGTTTCAACGTGCTCGCCTTGTTCAACTGTTGATCACGCTAGATAATGTTCTCTCTCCCAGAAACTGTAACTAAGGTCTGCTCAGCAGAGTTGACAGTATAACCCACAGGTGGGTTCTGTGTGCGTTGAATAAACACCAATGCGCGTGAGCTACCCTAGTAGACGTGTATCCCCGAATACGAGTGGCTAGCTATAGTCAGATATACTCGGAATGCAGGAACTTCAAATGTATTAAATGCATACCGCATATATTTGCTTCTGTCTTAATAGCAAGAGTGATCGGTTCGATAAGGTCACATAGGCAGCTGATCTGGAAAGAAGCACCTAAAATCTGCTGTTAACTAGGACAAGTAATGGAATGTTAATTTTAACACCTCCCAAACAAAATGACTCCCTATTAATCGTCTGAGAGTTCACTTTCTCCCCCCCCCCCAGCATAACGGATGTTAACCTTCAGAGTGACTCATTGTGACTTCTCGGGCTAACGCTTTCTGCTGACGACACAGAGGAGTATAGTGAATCAATTGTTGGGTCTACAGCGAGGAAAGTTGATTCACTGTTTCCTACGTTAGAATCAATCTTACATATTTATAAATCTACCATTCGCCCAGGCTTTGAATATTGCTGGCAAATCTTACGTGATGCTTCTGCTAAATACGTAGTGATTATTTATAAAGCATAAGAATGAATCGGCAGTGTTATTGTTTCTGACCAGGCACCTCAACTTTCTCCAATGTAACGTCTATGTGGCTTTTCTATAAATACTTTCATGCAATTGTTCTGAGAAACTTTCCAATATATTATCTAGACATTATGAAGTCAGTTAAGTGCCACATTTGCTACAAGATTGGGCGATCATGTATCTTTCGATATATGACTGACGAGTCAGAAGATTTTTCCCGCAGTAGCTTACCATTTTTTGATGTAGACAAGTTACCAACCAAGGCTAAAGATTCTAGTCTGTCCTTCTATTCAACCCATAAGCTGTAGGGAGAAAAGATGGATTCATACCTTTTTTCCAAGGGGATTTGTACGTAACGAACTTGACTGGAATTTGAACTCGGCTCCTCCGAGCTGATATCTATTACACCACAACGTACGCTACAATATCGATTTACAAACAACGCTTAGATATGGCAAAAAATAGGGTATCAAAACCAGTGAAGATCGAACAGACTACGCAGTCGCAATTGTTCTAACGAGACAAATTTGCTAAGAAATTACGCCGCCTCGAGGTTTTCTAACCGCAGTACTATATTGGCATTAAGGTCTTATTATTATACATTTGAAATGGCTTGATATATCTGTAAGTTCTGTGGTAATGGTTTTATTTCTCGCATTTCTGGCTTGTGGAGATGCTTATCGTCTTCTTGCTATCCAGTCAAGCTTGATCTTCAGAAATGTAAACGCAATGTCAACCATTAACCTTTGTCTTCTTAATTGTCGCATATTTACAATGTTTTTTTTTGTGTCGTAGTGGCTTTATTTTCTTGTTTGTGGTGAAATAATTCAAAAATATGTAAAGACTCAAATAATTCAGAACCCTAAATAATATTCTACACAGAAAATATCTATTCTCACCATAATCACCTTTCTACTGAATGAAGAATAATTTTGTATTATATTTGAATATCGGTAATTGTAAATAGGTATCAATCATTTTTCTTGTCTTCGTTATTACATGACAAGAGCACTTGTCTATAATAACGTCTATAGTATAGCTGGAAATATCCGATTGTTCGGAAAATAATATCGGGTGTAAAATAAGCTTTTGGTATTTTTTAAGCGTATCACCTCAAGCAAGGCTGGAAGCCACTATCACGCAAGGGGTTAAAGAAGGGTTGGAGGAAGAGCAGATAGGAGTGGTAAAGGAGAGGATGTGGAGAAAGAGAAAGACAGTGGGTCGATCAAGGCAAGGGGGTTACAGAAGATTTGGAGCGAGAGAATGAAAAATGAAAGGATGTGGAGAAGGCAAGTGGATAGATCAAGGCAACTAGAGATGTCGATTGACGCTACACTTAAACCGTTGGAGATTGTATTTGTCAGGGAAACAGTAATAGGGAAGGGATTTCCATGGTATACTAATATATTATAATAGTCGCATGAAAATACGCATTTTTAATGATTAAAGTGACCTCCTGGTTAATAATTTGTCAATACATTTCTGAATTTAAATTAAAACATTATATAATCATCATCTTGAACAGGAAAAAGACCAGATGAATTTACGTTTTTGTATGAGTTAAGCTTTTTCACAAGGCTTCTCAAACTTCTGCCAAGATTAATATTGGTTGAAGGATCCTATTGTGATCGTACAGTGGCTCAGTGTTCTGGGAATTTATAAAATTACGATATGATTCTTGAAGGTCAAGGTGGCGGACACGTCCATAGGCAAATTGACAATGAACATCTGAAAATGCTAGCCGAACAAACCCGACGACAAATAGTCAGAGAAACACATTAGATTTGTAATAACAACGTTAGAATAATATCAGACCATCTCAAGAAAGTTGGCAAGGTGAAGAAACCGGAAAAATCAGTTCAAAATTAATTCAATTAAAGTCAAATAGTTCAATATTTTGAAATGTGTTGCATCTGCAAAATTCGAAGAAACCCTGACTAAATGTAATAGTGACTTATGATGAGAAATGGATGATTTATGACAATCGTGAACGATCGGCTCAATGGATTGATTCGTATGAAGCGGGCAAAAACATTTTGAAAACGAAATGCCCCCAACAGTAAATTACCGCTGTTCGCCATTTTCGGAATGCATTAAAAATTCCTGGAATCTTGCTAAAGAATCATTAGCGATATTTAATGCCAATAACTAGAAGAAATGCAAATTGATACAAGTAAAATGCGACCGGCACGGATTAATCGACTAAGTTCAATTCTTATCCATGACCATACACGGCCTCATGTTGAAACGATGACACAGAAGAACCTGGCCGAATTGAGATAAAGTTTCATCATTTATATTATTCGAACTATTGTCCTCATCTTTGTCGCCATATTTATTACAACGTTTAGACCGTTGTAGGCTCCTGCCTTCTTCAGGTAGTTGGAATGTCGAACAGAACCCTATATTTCGCTCAATGGGGTAGAATGTTCTATGTTCACGCATCATGTTTAATGGATCTCAGTTATCCGTTAGCTCCTACTAATTCCCCTCTCCAAGTTCTCCATTGCCTTAATCGGGTATTGAAATCACACTCTTTGTGTCCTGTCACTGGATCTAACGAACGCCTTTATCCACTGTGCCATATTTCCTTGAGGCGTTACTTAGATCCAGTGACAGGACCCAAAGAGTGTTAGATCAATACCCGGTTAAGGCAGTGGAGAAAAAGTGGAATTAACAGGAGATAATTAACAACTGATTCCATTAAAAATCTTGGCACATTGGGATAAATATGGCGACAAAAATGAAGACAATAGTCCGAATAATGTAAATAGTGTACATAACACCTCATCTCAGAAATACAGACTCATACTGAAGGGCAGAAACTTTGTAATAAATATGGCGACAAAGATGAGGACAATAGTCCGAATAATGTAAATAGTGCATATAATACCTCATCTCAAAAATATAGACAGAAAATAAAGTTTAATATTTAATATATTCCCCACATCACCTGCTCACGTTCTACCACATTTTCAAGCATCTTGAAAATATCTCATGCCTAAATACATTTCGTTGCAAAAATGGGCAGAATCTGCATTCACTATTTTCTTGACGTCCAAATATTTAGAATTCTATTTTAAATATATAAATAAACTTGTAAAACGACATTAGAAATGTAGAAATTTTAAGAGTTCCTATTTTAACTGATTTAAACAGTGATTAAATACGCTAGTTCAGGGATAAACCTTGATTCTAAAATCGGACATTATTTTCCGAACAAACTGTAAGACAATGGTTGGATTTATTTTGACAGATTTTCGAGTTAAGTTAGTTTGACTATTTCTTACAGAGATGATACTGCGTAAACTAGAGTTAAAATATCTGATGTTATGTTCGATGCCTGCGAAATTTAGTCACACTAGTGTAAAATCCTTTCTTTCCGTTTCTTTATCTTTAACGGAGACGCGCGTGCGCACACACACACTGAGAAAAAATCCACGAAAGAGAGAGTGAATGGCGTACACACAGACACACATACGAAAATGCATAGAGAGATAGAGATAGAGAAAAAAAACGCCCACACAAACAGGGACATAGACACACAGATACTGTATATTTGTATTTAGGTATTTTAGGTGATATTTATTTGATGTGTGATTCTTCTGAGGGATTTATACGTAGCGATAAAAAAGAGGATTTAAGTGAATTGATGAAAGGGACCCATTTAACAGTTTTTTGTTCTTTTTTTTTTTACATTTGAGCTTTCGTTTGCGATTTTTTTTTATAGCTATGTCATTTAATATGATGAAATATTTAAGCATTTATTTATCACTTGTTATTCTATTCCTTTATATATTTGTTGCGTGTGTATTACATATTTTCTTTCGGTTGGAATTGTTAGCCCTTTGATGATTTATAGATTTACGTTATAGGATTATACATATTTTGATTAGGATTTAAGTAGCGTAATATAAATTTTCTTTCGGGTTTGTGTTTGGAATGAATTCTGATCTTTTTATAAGGAGTATACCTTATTATATAAACGTGGTTCAAATTGTTTTGAGATTTTTTTAAAAAGATAGTGCTGTTTTTCTTAAATATATGTGTGGACTTGTCATGAATACAGAAACAGTATCTTCATCCCTCATAAATATAGCAAATCTTAAAGAATATACCTATTTGTATTTCTGGATCAGTTTTAATATTTTATACTACTAGTATCCACTTGGATTATATACCAACGTAATTAATACCTTTACTTTTTATATATATATATATATATATATATATATATATATATATATATATATATATATATATATATATATATATATATATATGTATGTATGTATGTATATATATATATATATAATGATTTTCCAAGCGATGCTTAGAAGTGTCACAAGGCCGAAAGTCTGGGGTACCCAGTGAGGATCGAACTCATTACTCAATTGTAATTGTTCTAGCGAGACAAGCTTCTAATCATTATACCGCCTCGATATATATATATATATATATATATATATATATATATATATATATATATATATATATATATATATATATATATATATATATATATATATATATATATATATATATATATATATATATATATATATATATATATATATATATATATGTATATGTGTGTGTGTGTGTGTGTGTATATATATATATATATATATATATATATATATATAGGTAATAAATCCGCTGGTATATAATCGAAGTGGATCTTAACAGTATACAGCATTAAAACTGATCCTGAGAAAGAGCTCAGTATATTTATTATTACAGAGCAAATACTTAGTACACAATAAAATCAAAAATTACCTCATATTGCGAAAAATAACTGTTTCAACTGACGAAATTATCCCTCTTATTCAACCTCGGTGGAGACTGAGTTCGTGTCGGAATTAGAAATTTAACTATGACAGCTACAAAAAAATACAAAAAACAAAAATAAACACCGTCGAAAAACTAATACATCATTTATCTATTTCAGTGTATCAGTCAGACAAAAGGCACGATGGAGTGTTCACGTGAGGGTGGAAGGAAATAGTCTTAAAGGAAAGAAGATTTATAAAATTAAACCCGGATATTAACCTTATGACTTTAAACAGGAGTTGCATGAAAAATGTAATATTAATTTTAAGCTAACTGACAAATAAGGGATTAAAAAAAAAAACTTTAATTATATAAATAAAGATCTAATTAAAAATGCAAATCTTACTTGAAAGTACTCTTCCAAAAAAAAGTTATATTTAAAAATGAGACGTATTTAATTAAATTAAAAGTAAGTGTTATTTAGATAATTTATATAAAAAGTAAGTATAAATTATTAGTATACTATGAACATGGGGCAATAATCTCTGCATCTGAGATTTGTATATAGAAACACCCTGTGCAAAAATATAAAATTCTGAAAATTACAAGATGTATATAATATATTTAAAAAATAATTTTAAGAAAAGAATAACAACTCTAAGCTTAGCAATGTCTTACAGAAGATCAAAAGTCTCCTGAATGCAATGAAGATCAATTAATTTTCTACGAGAGTAGATGTTATTATGCACTAACAAACCTTGTGGTTATTATCACTGCTCCATATTTGGAAAGACACGTCAATTATATAGGTGTAAAATAAATACTTCTTTTTTTTGCATATAATATACATATATATATATATATATATATATATATATATATATATATATATATATGAAAACTACAGACAAACGTTCGTTTTCTTCATCAAGACATTCATTTCTGTAGTTTACTGCTACAGCAAGCAGAGACATTTTTTCTCTCCCTATGATGGCCATGTTGGACGAAACTAGTCGAGGAATCTAAATGAAATAATAATAATGAAAGCATAAGAATATTAATCTACAACCCAGTATGTCTGAAGATTTTAATTGATTTTTTTAATAATTTTTATCGTTCAATATATATATATATATATATATATATATATGTGTGTGTGTGTGTGTGTGTGTGTGTGTGTGTGTGTGTGCGTGTGTGTTTGTGTGTGTGCGTGTGTGTGTGTCTAAGAAAAAATGGATGGTTTTATCCGAAATTATTATCTACCAGTCCAAACGTTATTTCGTAGATTCACGGTTTAAGTCGACACCTTTTTTCATAGTGCAATATATATATATATATATATATATATATATATATATATATATATATATATATATATATATATATATATATATATATATATATATAAAGGGAAGAGGTTAATTAGTTCCATCGAGAGAAAAGTGTTTTCATTAAAAAGAAGGGAGAAACCGCAAAAGTTTTTGGTTGTAATGTGGATTCTTTTTAAAAATATTATACCTTATTTTCCATAATTCTGCTACACGTATTTCCGGTCTCGCGACATTTATCTGACAAAGGGTGAAAGAAATTTTGATCACTGACACACAAAAAAGAGAATGTCTCATATCGCGAATATAAAACATCAAAAAACATAACAAAAAAATTATTAATTTTAATAATATGTAGAAATCTCAACGCTTTGTCTGATGAAGGTCGCGAGACCGGAAACCCGTGTAGCAAATGATGGAAAATAAATCATAATACATTTTAAAATATCCACATTACAACCAAAAGCATTTGCGCTTTCTCTCTTCTTTTGAATATATATATATATATATATATATATATATATATATATATATATATATATATATATATATATATATATATATATATATATATATATGGGCGCATTCGTGGCTCTTGCAACATTCAACCTGCGTAGTTTCTTTGGCAGATGGAGACCCATGTTCGAATAGTGCAGGGAATTATGTCACTAATGACAAGGAGGAGCCGCAGTTTGAAAGAAATATATGAATATAAAAAATTATTTAATAACAGACTAATTCTGATTACCGATGATCAGTGTTAGATATAATTGAATTGTTGCAGTATTTTGGTAATTACAGTAAATTGTTTCTTTGTAAATGATTAACAGATTCATTCTGAAAATGGAAAGCAATTCGACTTCAGGTTTAGTAGTACTAATTCTTAATTCTCGGCTTCCAGAATCCATTTTTATAACACATTAAGCTGGATCGCTATGTCTGATTTGTAAAAATTCAGTTTATAACTTCCTATGAATTAAAATCTGGATCCTTATAATTTTTATAATGGAATCTATAGCTAATTAATGTTTTTGATAAACTAATACGTCCCTGAAAATGTTCGCTTGTTTGCCGTTCAAGGCATGTTGACACTTGTTAGTGTAAATAATATCAAGTTTTGTATATGGCGAAAACGGAAGATGGGAATCCTTTTTTAGTTGTAATAATCAAATAGAATAGGCTCCCAAAATATGAATCCTCAACACGATAAACTACAATTACTGCTTTCAGTATATTCTCATTTCCGAAAAAAAATCCCCAAAAAGACAAAAATAAAAGAAATAAAAAATATATAAGAATGGCGTGATTTAGAGTTGACAGCTTGGCACCTTTTTACACAATAAATTTCATACTGTTTTAGACATTAGATTACAAGAAGCATTTTAGGCTTTAACTAAATTAATCTAACTATAGATAAAATTCTGTGACAGTCGTTAATCCGCCCGACCCTCGGCAGCAGGCTCTAAAATAATCATAAATGGATCGATCGAAACCTAATTTCGTGGTGAAGTACAAACTGGTAAGGGGCTACATAGTACAGTGGGTTTTTACTAGGGTGCGTACCATAGTACAATATATGTTAAATCATTTTTGGGTATGGAACATAAAAATACTAACACTATGGTAAAATCAATTCACTGATTAAAATAACAAATATCTAATAAAATATTGTTTTTTTTATCTTTTCTTGTCATTTTTATATATAAGAATGCAGTTACCAATTCGCTCTGCGTTTGCGAGAACTATAAAAATAAATCTCGTGGTGAGACGCTTCAAAATGTTTGAATTTGGCTCTAGAAAGAAATATTAACACATGAACTTTGCGTGCTGCATGCTGCATGCTCAAGAATAAGAAATCCTAACAATTTATTCTTCGCTGTTAAAGAGGAAAAAGGAAAATATTGTTTAATAAGAAGTTCTATAGAATTAAATTAAATTAATTATTAAACCGCGAAGTAGTGATTTTGTCAAAGTATTTTTCTAAAAAACTAAGCTTATTCACATATCATCGATTGCTTTGCGTAATTGATCGAAATCTACAGTTTCGAAATCTCGGCAAAAATCGTAGCGATATTTGAAGCAATTCTAAATACTGTGAGGAAATACAGACGCGTGGCGTATTGCAAAAAAAAATCTAGTTAAAAAAAAATATATATCTTGTAATTGGCGCTGTAGTTATATTGGATGCCTTTTATATGCAATAACCCGTCAGGATGCTTTATCCTTCTTATTTTGAGTGTAAGTGTCCTTTTTGTTTCTATTTTCATTAAAGCTTCTTCGTTGCTTACGCGCCATGTCCATGGTATTCTCAGCATCCTTCAGTAGAACCACATCTCTGTTGACTCCAGTCTTCTGATCTTTGAGGAAACTGTTCAGTATTCACTGCCATATTACATTATTTATATCGCACAGCAGTTCAGCGCTCTTCCCTTTGATCATAACGAAATTTTCCTATTTCTTAATACTTTCTTTAACAGCTCTAAATTTTCTGTTACAGTTCAAACGCACGTTCGGATATTCGTGTCGTATTATATAGTCTCTTTTAAAACACATCCCAGATATTTGAACTAATGTAATATTTTGATTTTGACATCTCCATATCGTAGTTCCTATCGAGAACTCCTTCTCTTGCTGACCACCATATATTATGTATTCTTAAAATTAATGTTTCTTCTCGATTGTTATTATTACCTTGTTTAAAGTGTTTCAATTGAATGTGTCTGCCATGCTCCTCGGATTAGATGACATTAGCAGAGTTTAATTCTAACAAACATCATTTAAAATGATTGTTTTTTTGTTTCATTTTGACAGATTAAAACACATTAAACCCTTTAAAATATTTTTAAAATGGTGTCCTTTGAATATCTATTCTAAACTGTAGATGAAAATAGATTTTTCGCCATATTGTATTTCTTATTAATAAAATGATCTATTCCTACAAAACACAAGAGAATACGATTCGTGGGTATTGAAAATTAATATAAAACTTTGAACCTGATAAAATGTCATTTGCAGACAGTACTGTTTCGCAGATCCTCTGTGCAACTAGACATCCGAATGCTTCAAGCCAGGACCGAAACCTGACCAATTTGGTGGTAGTTAGAGATTTTACAGCTGAGCTATCATCATTCAGCGGAGAGGAATAGCTAATTCTAGCGTATTGTTTTTACAATTGTAAATAATCGCCAATCAATCCGAGGGCTCAATTTCATTTTATAGAACATGATAAAATGTAGAGTTATTTGCAATAAGTTAAAAGAATTTCACCCTAGCTGCTACATACCACAAGATATTGCTTGCAACCATCCAACGATGTTATTCCAACAAATAGAATGTTATTATATTTGTATCGCAAGAGTTTTATACAACTTTCTTCAGAAGAAACTTAATGTATTTCCTAATGTTCGTAATGAGAATAAATTAACACAATGGTCAGTTCCGAAAATTTCTTGAATTAAAAGCGAAAGATCTTAACATAGCATCTGCTGTATTCATCAGTTATTGCATATCTGGTGTGATATTTATTCCAGTGCAAGCTGAGAAAGTATTAAGCGACAGGAAAATGTCGTTTGTGACAAAGAAAAGGGTAAAATTTTATGTGATTCCAGTCTTCTTAAGTGGCAATGAATTGAGAACACTCTTCTTACACAAGAAGAAAAGACTTAAAGCAACAGAAATTTGGTTCTACAGAAGGTGGGTGAGAATACCATGGACTGAACATGACAACGTATGCGAGAATATGGAAACAAAAATGACGCATATAATTAACATCAGAAAAGGACAGTTGACATTTCTAGTGTACATAATGAGGAGAGAGGGTTTGGAAGTATTGAAAAATCACATATTGAAGACAGGTCAGTCAGTGGAAAACAGCGCATAATCTAACGACAAAGCTTGAGTAAATGAATGCCGTCACAGAATTTAGGAGAGATAGCAAGAAGGTAAAACTTTTTAAGTGCTACAGAAGGCAGGAAATAGAGGAGAGTCATGATTGCCAACGTGTCTCAATGTATGATGGCGTTGAATGAAATATATTTCACCCCAACTGGAAAGCGAAACCATGTGGCTAGATTTCTTCTTTTCAGGCAACATATATTCTGCGTGTTATATGTAGATGGGAATAAAATATATTATTTAATAGAGTGTATGTGGAAAAGTAAAAAAAAATGTATATCTTTATTGTTTTAGATAATAAAAGAAAGAAACGTATAAATTATTCAATATATCCGCCAAATATATACGATAAATATATGTGCAATTTTGTATTTTCTAACTTTTAAACATTATTTTAAACAAATGTATGAAAGAAAGATTTATCTAAAATATAATTAATTTTCCTCAAGACACACGATACGAAAATCGACTGGGCTCTCAATGTCACAAAATCTCAACAAAGACACAAGATGTATCAGTGAGCTGACAAAAATGATAGCCTCCGAATGAGTAATTGCAATACTGAATATCAGAGTTTATTAGTGTGGCTGCCTTCAAAATAAAATACGTGGCCGACTCTGTTTTATTTAGGATATTAACACCTGGGCAATAAAAAAAAATATATGATATGTAGATATTTTAACACGAAACGGCTGCGAGAGAAATCTATGCGTCCTCAAGAGAATCAAATGTCTACGTTCGAAGAAGGCAGTAAAGCTATGCATCCAATGTTTACCGTTGTTTCACGAGGTTCTGAATGAAATAAAATCTAATGTCACGATATAGTTACATATTTTAAAATGTTGCGATAGAGTCATATGGTTTAAAATATTTTTATAAATTAATAACTTTTAATATTAATGTGAAGAAAGTAAAGGAAAACGTTTCATTCCTAATAGAAAAACTTCCTTTCGATAAGCATCATTTTATTTTTTACATCCTGTAATATTTCAAGTAATTGCTTATCATAGTTTGGCGATCTCTAACATCGCAGGCAATTTATATCATATTTTTTTAAAATTATATGAAAATTATATTTATTTCTCCCTATACAATCCGAATATAGCCATGGCATGATTAATGTTCTTTAGTCATTTAGAGTACGGAATTAAGTAAAATAGATTTTAATTTACTAATCAAAGCTGCAGTTTAATGGTGAACCTCCTTCTTCAATTTTGCATATGGCGAAAGGAAATAAAACGGAGAATTTTTGTGAAATGAAAATAAAACGCCTGATAATATTTCAGTGTAAATTTCAGTGTAAATTGCAGACAGTTGCTTTTGACTTTTTTCTCTCGCATTTCTTTTTATCAGAAAATTGTTTCTTACAAACAACATTAGGAGTTTGACAGTGTACTTATTATACTGATGGCATTTTAAAGCAAATTGAAATAATAAAGTTTTTTTTTTAAATCAAAATTATAAAAAAGAAATTTCTTTATATTGTACAGAGAATTAATTTGTTTATAAAACGAATTCATGTCTCACCTTACAGTATAAATTTATGAAAATCAATCTCGTCTAAATTAAGCAAAGGCACCCACCCACATGCACAAGCATATGCACATTCCTCCACAAAGACACATGTACACACACAAAAAACAAAACACGCACGCAAAAACACACGCATGTACACACACGCATGTACATTCACACACATATATATGTGTGAGAGTATATATATATATATATATATATATATATATATACATATACATATGCATATGCGTATGTATATATACATACACGTATATATATATATATATATATATATATATATATATATATATATATATATATATATATATATATACATATGCGTATATATACACAGAGACACATACACACACGCATGTACATACACACAGATGCATATATGTGTTTGTACATATATATATATATATATATATATATATATATATATATATATATATATGTACACACACACACACACACACACACACACACACACACATATATATATATATATATATATATATATATATATATATATATATATATATATATATATATATATATATGAGAGGCGTTTTGGAAGAATTTTAAGCATATGTTTATTCTGACCGAAAATAAATGTCCTGTAATTAGATACAATTATTTAGGATGAAATGAAGAATTTTGAGTCGAACTTTTTCTTTTTTTCTGTTTTGTAAAATGTTGTTTCTGTATATATTTTTTTTATTTGTTTTATTTCTCATTTATTTTCAGTTTCATTTTCTCTTTGGTTTCAATGCCAGATTGCCAGCTTTTACTTCCAATGATTTTATAAATATCACCCAATTTAATCATGTCATCTACGGGACAGCTGTGTGTTTGAAAATAACTTTTTATTTCAGGCGATTGATCATTTCAACTTCATTTCGTGCTCTTTATGTGTTTAGTTGTTCATTTATTTATCAAAAGAGAAAAAAGTAAATTCGTTAAGTCTATTTCGTTGCTCTTTTCAAACAAACAAATAAAACTAAACAAATTCCATTCGTAATTTTTAATAAGCCCATAATCATATTTTTCTTCTTTTCTCTGGCACATTCCGGCGCTAATAAACAAGCCATCACCACACTAATAAATCATTTCTTTGCTTTCTGCTACGATTTCTTTAAGTTTCGTTATTTTTTTCTATGATGAAATAACATCATTTTTCATGATGTATAATATTAAGGTTTAAGAAAAAAAAAGAAATCATATCTGCTCGCTATTCTAATTAACACGTGGAAAATGTTGCAACAAAAATAAAATATTTAAAGTAACAAAAATAAACAGCACGCACCAACAATATTTGAGCGAAATACAGGAGGAATTTTGATAAAATAAAAGCAGAAACGTTAGAATACCAAAATATTATCTTTTTCTACAAATATACATTCTATTTTAATCTGTGGAAAATATCTATATAGTATCTTTTTTGTTGCGGGTGTTAACGCTACGGATGATAAATTTATGCTTCTGGTACATTTGACCCGCATATAAGTTTTTATGGACTCGTGAGAGTCTTAATAAAAATTAAATATAGGATTTAAATAAATAAATATTAACAAATTAATAAATAGGCATTTTACAAGAGGAAACAATGATAAAGGAAATTACACGTGAATATTTCAAAGCAACTTCAGTACCTGGGGTACTTACATGTCTTTTCTATATGAAAATTCACTGAGAAAGAAAGGAATTCTTTCAAATCTCATTCCACCTGTAATTATCGTATTTTTAATTCAAAATCTCGCCACTCGTGGTTATCATTAAGAGGCGGTAATCCAACAATTGTGGAAAGACAAGATATCTATATTTCTAAAATTCTGGTTCATTTCGTGAGGTCTAGATTGAATTTGGCTTTTAATAGATAAATAATGTATATAGTTCTATTATGTGCCAATTAATTTCACATTTTCACGATCTTTTATTGTTTTTGTTCGAGGTAATCTTTGATTATTTACTATTCTTTCTCTTCCTTGTGAAGATCCCGGGGTACTTACATGTCTTTTCTATGTGACAATTCACTAAGAAAGAAAGGAGTTCTTTCAAATCTCATTCCACCTGTAATTATCGTATTTTTAATTCGAAATCTCGCCACTCGTGGTTATCATTAAGAGGCGGTAATCCAACAATTGTGGAAAGACAAAATATCTTATATTTCTAAAATTCTGGTTCATTTCGTGAGGTCTAGATTGAATTTGGCTTTTAATAGATAAATAATGTATATAGTTCTATTATGTGCCAATTAATTTCACATTTTCACGATCTTTTATTGTTTTTGTTCGAAGTAACCTTTGATTATTTACTATTCTTTCTCTTCCTTGTGAAGATCCCGTTTCATATTTGCTTTTTCACTGCTTCTCTTCCCTTATTTGTCTACTATAATTATTACCTATTCTTAATCCACGTTCTTAATTATGTATCCAAAAGGATCAATATGTGTTTGTATACATAATTTTTATTAAGAAATCTTCATTGGTCCTATGATCAATTGGTTATCACAAATATATATTAATGGTAGAATACAGACATCAGATGCGATGCCATCAGGATATCGGTCTGAGTGTATGATATCCGTTATTTAATGTTTTGGTTTTTATTAGAGGGATAGATATCGCTGGTATTTGTGTACACTTTCCAAGATGATGTTTAACGTATCATTTACTGTGGTATTAGTGAAATAAATGTTGGTATCGATAAAAGATCCTTTGATTATATATCGTTTGCAGAATTATACTATATT
>OZ038496.1:80694926-80714926 GCA_964036315.1 Acanthosepion esculentum
AAGCCGAGAGTTTAGATAGGATTAACAGAATATGTATCAATATTGAGATTTTCTTCGTTTAATAATAACGTTATTAAGCTTATCAAACGATATGAAAATAATTTACATAAAATAAACGGAAAACACATGTATATATCATTTACTGTATCATGCATCAATATATATATATATATATATATATATATATATATATATATATATATATATATATATATATATATATATATAGCATATTTATCCTTAGCAGATATATTGGCTCCTGAAAAATTAATTTCGGTTGAGCTCTTTGGTTTGAGGTGTGAGTTTGTAAACTGACTATTTAAGCTAATATTGCATGACTTAGGCAGAATTGAGTCACTGTCAGTCACTGTGTGTTTATCTAAATCTAAAAATAAACACGCTGATATTCACCTTCATCCCTGCCGTGAGCCGATGGCTTAGTGGTAGAAGTTCCGACTGACGCCAATTCAGTCGGGTTTCGATCCTAGCTAGAAGCAACCGGACGTTTAGCCACAAAGCAGTCTGTGGATGACTATATATATATATATATATATATATATATATATATATATATATATATATATATATATATATATATATATATGCTAAGATCAATATTCACTTTGAAGTATATTCTGTGGCTGTAAACACTTACAATATCAGGACACATTCGCAAAGTAAATATTTCGTTTAAGTTGTCACTACAGCACACGCCTTGTAACTTTGATGACATATTCATTAGCACTATCTCCTCCCTTGTGAACTGAATTTCCGTTACGTATTCAAGTCAATATGTCTAAACATGAATAGGAACAAATAATGATTTTCTCTACTTTCACTTTCTCTTTCAAGTAACGATGTCGGGAATCCTCGTTCGATTAAACTAGTCTCAGGCAAAGAAATCAAGAAAGAGGATGGGACTTGTGTCTATTTTAAATAAACAATATTCAATATTTAGTCTTAGGGGAAGGTGTGTTCGTATTAGCTTTTATATATTTTTTATTATTGCTATTCTTATTGAAGTGAAATTGTTAGCAAGCCTTGTCGAATCGCTAGCCCTCGCCTCAGTAATCTCAACACATTTAAAAACGTTTGCAACAAAAATATTCAACCTTTGCTCGGAAGGATTTTTTTTTCCAATTTTCGAGTAGCATCATCATAATCATCATTATCACTTTTATTTACACCGAATTATTATTATTATTATTATTATTATTATTATTATTATTATTTCCTTTGATTTCTGGTGTGTACACATTTCTTTCCGGGTTCTCTCTCCCAGAGACCTAAGATTAGAGATGGCATCATGACACTTTTCACTGACAAACAAAGAAGAAGAAAATAACACAGATAAAGCCCTTCGTAAAGTGCGGGCTGTACTTGTGAGAACAATATTTTGAATTTCTTTCAGGCATGGGCTTCCAGGAATCCCTTCAGTTAGTCTACTGGAATCTTTTCCAGCCAATCCTAGGGCTGTAACAACAACAGGGTTTGTTGATGTTCCTATGCGTCGCATTTATTATTATTATTATTATTATTATTATTATTATTATTATTATTATTAATAATAATAATAATAATAATAATAATAATAATAATAATAATAATAATGGCCACAAGTATGGTCTTCGACACAACGATGTGAGATAAACAGAACTAACGATGCATTTGCGTTTCTTTCCTTCCATCGAGTTGATTACCAGGGCAACCGTTTTCTTCCGATAAGCAACGTTTGTATAAAGTCTTGTATTTCCTATACTCGTATGTAGTTTTTATACATAAGCTGAAGAAGACAGACGAACTATCGAAATATTATTAAACCGCATGTCTATATTTTTTCAAATTTCTTATCGGGCTCTTTTGTCATTCTGCCATCAGCTTAGAGACGCTACACTTCTTTCTACCTGCACGCTAGAGACGCTATACCCTTCTCAGTTATAAGCTGTTCCAAGCTGCACTATCACCTGGAAACACGATTATGGTTTGTTTCTCTTGTTTGGTTTGTTTGTTTGTTTGTTTTTTCAGTTCCTACATTTTAAGAACATCAGGGATTTTCTCCCTTTTAGATAATTCGGAAAGCCTAAATAACAACATGTAATTTTGTTTTATTGACATTTCATTCTACCAACTTCTATCCCGAGGTTTTTGTAGTTACTTAGATTCTGAAACGTGTATATTTTGTCTGCTGAGCCAGCGTCACTAATAACCAGATATCTGCTTTCAACATGACTTTACACAATTATACATTATGAATTTGTCGGTATTTCCGCATCAAGCTGATCAGTGAAATTTCAGATGATCATATTATCTTATGATAATTGCTCGTACCCTTCACTTCGTTATTTCGCCTGACCGTTACGCATTGTCTTTAGCTCATAAATTACACCGGCCTGCGTTAATTTTTTTACAAACGTCTAAGGTTTATAAAGTGATATATGATCACAATGTTTTGATGAATTCAAAAACACCATTCACTGTGTTGGGTCAGATCTTGTTTATAAGATGTACTTGAATATTTCACAACAAAGTTTTAGGCAATAATAACACTTATTCAAAGCATTTGGACTATGCTTGTCACATCTGATCGTGGGTGCTTGAGGTTTAGTATAGCATGTAATGTTGTATGTGTACCTAACTACAGTGTACCACCCTACTCGCTAACACCCACACAACTAGTCCCTCAGTTTAAAATTATTTTAATATACTGTGTCAAGTGCCGATTTATTTTTTCTCTTTGCTGCTTGATGTTTGTATACTTGTATGTATGTTTTGCAAGGGTATGAATAATCCTGAAAGGTTCTATTTTATCTGCGGTAATGTGGTTCTTCCTAACTGTCAAACGAAAATCACAGACTTTCAGAAGAAGGCATATCGCGATTACTTTGAAGTCAAGCCCGGGGATCAGGATAAGCCATTCGCACCACACGTTTGCATTAAAACATTTTTGGAGAATTTGGCGTATTGGAGGAAGGGTAAAAGGAAGGGTATTCTATTTGCCATTCCAATGGTCTGGAGGGAAGTACTGCTAAGTACTGCATGATAAATCTAAAATAAATAAATCTCAAGAATAAGCACCATCCACAAGACCAATTCCTGATGGCCCAGACCTTCCTGTTCCTGATCCAGATGGTAACATGTAATATAGCTCTGATTCCGAAGATAGTGACATGACTCTTGTAGCTGGGGATGACGCATACAAACTAGAAGAGGTCAACCAACCAGTACCATTGACACAAGCAGTACTCAACGACCTGACACGACCTGAACATTTCAAAGGTGTCTACGCCCCTGCTGCGTTCACGTCTCAAAGAGAATCATCTGTTGGAACCAGGAACGAAGTTCTACTGTTATCCAGAGCGTGAGACAGAATTAAGACAGGTTTTCACATTCCAGGGTAAATCATCATAGGTTTATAGCAATAATATTGCTGAATTGATCAACTCGATGGGTTTAGAGTTTGATGGAATGGAGACATTTTATTGACTCATCCAGCAGATGTCTAAAAGCAGTTCGACATAATGGGAATAGTTTTACATCTAACTTTATTTTGGCTTTCGGTACAAATGAAAGAAATTCACAACAGCGTCGATCATTTGCTGTCTGCTGTTCACTACCACAAATGATTGATCTGTGGAGATCTTAAGGTAGTTGTACTGGTCTTAAGGCACGAAGGTTGGCACACTAAGTATTGTTGTTATCTGTGTCTATGGGACAGCCGGGCTGACGACCAACATTATGTCAGACAAGAGTGGCCGTTGTGACAAGTGTTAAAATCTGGCTTGCATAACCTTCAGTCTCGTTCCACCCTTAAATATCAAGTTAGGAGTAATGAAGAACTTTGTGAAGGCAGTGGACAGGGAAGGAAGCGGTTTGCATTCCTGCAGGCGAGCCATAGAGAAACTCAAGGCTGGTACATTTGACGGCCCTCAAATAAATGAACTCAAGAAGCACCCAATGTTTGACGAAGCACTGAGCGAAGCTGAACTGTCCGACTAGCAGTCACTGAAGTCCGTAATTACAAACTTCCTGGGAAAACACCGGAGTGCGGAATAGGAGAAGGAAACTGAAGAGCTACTGAATAGTTTCCGCCAACTTGGGGAACGACTACCAGTCAAACTGCACTTTCCGTAGTTAAACTACAACTATTTACAAGGAACTGTGGAAATTTGTATAAAGAGCGGGATTAGCGCTTTCACCAAGACATTCGCGTTATGAAAGGGCCGTACCAAGGTCGGCGAGAAGTTAACTTATTTGCTGAATATCGCTGGTTCTTGAAACGGGATTCGCTGGCTTCCGAGCACAGGAGGAGGTACCTAAAAATATATTTCATCCAGGAATAGCTTCTTTTGTGTGTATTTTTCAGTTTACTATGGAGCAATACGTGCTATCTGCGAATATATTAGCCCTAAATTTAGCATTATTTGTTTAATACAACAAGAAAATAAATATTAACAGTGTTCTATACATTTCCAGTAAGAGCTTGTATCTTAAAAATTTTATCTGATTAGAAAAATGAGTATGATTTTTGGATTCATCGTTAAAATCAGTTAATATTTATTCGACCTTGAAAACGTCGCAGGCTAGTGTAATGGACTATTCTGTTTTGAGCTCGTAGACAGACAAAAGACTTATCAGAGATGCTACTTGATTTCAAATAAATAAATAAAGAAAGAAATGTTTAAGATCTCCTGCTAATACTT
Organism: Acanthosepion esculentum; assembly: GCA_964036315.1. NCBI lineage: Eukaryota > Metazoa > Mollusca > Cephalopoda > Sepiida > Sepiidae > Acanthosepion > Acanthosepion esculentum. The sequence goes on from OZ038496.1 coordinate 80,699,627, forward strand.
TATAAATAATAGACTATTCCGATTTGATCGCATGTGAAAACATAATACATTAAATGCGATAATTTGTTTCAGCGCGAAATTGATAAAAAGCAGTGAAGAGAGAAGAGCTTAGCGTCTGTTTCAGTTAAATGAAAAAGGTTGACAATTTCAAATGTTTTCCTTTTCATCCATATATAAAAATAACTAACCGCATTCATATTTATCATTGTAGCTCAACATGTGCTTTAAATATGTTACGTTAAAATATTTAACGATACGATAGGCAAATTTCTACGGTTATATTAATGTTACTGAACTCGCTATAAGTTTAATCTTTTATTAACTTTAGAATTAATTATTATTATTATTATTATTATTATTATTATTATTATTATTATAGTTGCTGTTCTTACTTCTAAAGAGGATTTATGAGCCAGTGACGTGCAGTTAGACCATGCTCAATATAGCCAGCGTTACACTCGTTTGTTAAGGGCATACATCGCACATGATTCTCAGCGAAACCTGCGCCAAATCCTAACAGCCTTCAATAAAAGCCGCGCATAATCCTGCAGGTGGGGTTCAAATTAGAAATATCTTCAGTTCAAGGCAGCCAATCTGCTAAGGCTGTTGCCAATATAGATTGTTCCTGAGTATCAAATTATGTTTTACCTCACGCTTTGCAAAACTAAAGAAGAAAAAATCTATCGACACCTGGCCATGATTATATACCCGGTTATGAAGAGAGTTTAACAGTACCTCATTCCTTATGTTACCCGCACAGCTGATTAAGTTCATGCGACCGAAAAGCAAATATGTTGTACTGAAATGAGTATTTAATGTGGCTTAATTCACATGTTACTTCTACCGTCCAAAGAGAGTAGCAGATAAGTGAGCAATGCCTAATGTAGCAACAGGAGTTATATTATTATTATTATTATTATTATTATTATTATTATTATTATTATTATTATTATTGTTATTATTATTATTATTATTATTATTATTATTATTATTTCATTGTTTTATGTTGTATAAAGCTTTCTTTCCAGTACCAACCAGGGACATAAATTTAGAAATAGCTTCATATTTTCCCCTAATCATTTTTGTAAAACAAGAAACAAACACAAAAAAACAAAGTTTATACATATTTTACATAGATGGTGCATACGTAGTGTGTGAGCTGTGCTTGTAATTCATTTCTTTTATATTATGCTACCAGGAATGCCTTCAGTGAGTCCATCAAAACGTTTTCATTCAATCCGAAGCTTAGTGGTTTTAATAAATGTCTCTTAAGTTATGCGTTCGATGAATTCTTTTTAGACGTTCAATAACAAACTGTAGCAGTTACAAGTAAAATCGTTTAAGATTTCTTTATGAATGGACTTATCGAGTCGTGTAAATGAATTGAAATCATCAGTGTATCGGAGTAGATGAGGATTTATTCTGGCCTTATTTCTATGGGAAAACTATTTGCCCATTGCAGTTGACCTGAGTTCGAAAGTCGACAAAATATTGGGTTTTCAAATAAGAATCGATGGCTGAAGTAATGTGAGGTGCAGTTGGTTTTAAGTAATTATTAGTCTCGATTAAAGGTAAATGAAGAGATATTTTCTCTCTTCATTTCTGGCATATGGAGTTATTGTTATTTATTCTATTCATATTCGGAACATTGTCTTCATCTTTATTGTTTTTTTATTGCAATGTATCATTCGTCATGCCCACTGGTCTTCGTCAGATGTATACATTCTTCTTCTTCTTCTTCTTCTTGGTCTTCTTCTTCTTCTTTGTCTTCTACTTCGTCTTTTACTTCTTCTTCTTCTATAAGCGATCGCCTTTCACAACGTTGGTGATCATGTCTCTTTTTTGCTATCTCTCCTAAACATTTATTTCCACAGGTCCTTTACGGAGCTTATGCGCTGTTTTCCTCCCTCCCTCTTGCTTTCGATACGTTCACTGCCTGTGAAATTTTCCACAGCCTCTTTCCTCATTATGTGCCCTAGAAATTTCAACTGTCTCTTTCTCAGACTGAGTATTAATCTCCTATTTGTTTGAGACAAACAACACAAACACAGACACACACCCACATATATATATATATATATATATATATATATATATATATGTATATGTATGCTTGTATTTATTTAGGAAGCATATCTTCATTCAAGCATGTCTCATTAAATAGAATAGACATAATATGTCAATTAATATTAGAATAGTCTGTTCTAATTCTCTACTTATCTTTTTATGTTAGGTTATTTCAACCTATCATCAACCCTCATCAAGGAGGGCGCCGTAGTACTTATTCAGCCAAATACTTTCGATCTCCTCTAAGATTAACCTCAAGGGTGAATTGAGAACTAACAATGGAACTATGATGGTTGTGACGCATGGTGGAGCGGCTCGAATTGAGGAATTGGAGAGCTGAGTTCGAATTCTAGTCGTATTCTTAATACCCTAATACCCTTGGAATAGGACTGGGTAGTAAGGGTATTAGCACTTACGTGATAATACCCTTACGTGCTAATACCCTTGGGAAAGGTAAACATCCTCTTTTTCTCCACCCAGTTATAGGTAAATATCAGGACAGACCCGGTCATTTAGCCTTGGATGGCAACTGGTCTACGGCAGTAAGAAATGGCAACCTACTGCGGAAAAATCTGCCTCGTCATATCATCTATCGAAAGCTACATGATCGCATAATCGTGTATCACGAATGACACATAACTGACTGATCGTTTTGATATAGATTTTTGTAAACGCTCTCTGTTATAAATACTTTAAAATTAATCATTGTGATTCGATGTACTGATTGTTTCCTTTTCATATATCAAATCAACCAAACAAGACTGAACAAGATTTATTACGAATATACTGACAATGTTAGAAAATGCATTTGTGTTGAATAACATTTAACACCGTGTTGCGATTTACCATCTTGTATAGGAAATGCTTTCTTCAAAACATCTTAAGCACAACTCGTAATGGACGCAAGGCTGCACGGCTACATCAAGCGTTTCAAGAGAGAAGGCAGTTGAGTCATTCAAATTTTCTGCTGTTTATCGTTGGGTTGTTGAGGCAGGATATGTGGCACGATGAACTATGTATCAAGGAAGATGGCTGCGAAAAACACATTCTACAGGCAGTCGAAAACGATCCTGGTATCAACACACGTTACGTGGCCCTAGCATGTCGTACATCTTACAGTAAAGCATGGAGGTTACTTCAAGATCCGCTTCTTCAACCATATCATATGAAACGTGTGCAGGGTCATTCGCCCTCTGATCACTCCTCACAGGAGAACCTTTGCCGACGGTTTATTGCAAAAAAACTTACATCCTTTGTTTGTTTCTTTTTCTTGTTAACGGATGAGGTAAAATTTGGTTTGGTTTGGTTTAGTTTGGTTTGTTTTTTTTTGTTTTGTTTTACGGCATATCAACCTCAATGGGTCATTTAATGCCGACAACTTTTTTTATTGCTTGTAATATTTTTAGGATAGATTCGTATGAATAGAATATGTATTCTTTGGTTTAGATTGGTTTGGTTTATTATATTTTACGACATATCAACCTCAATGGGTTATTTAATGCCGACAACATTTTTAGGATAGATTTGTATGAATATAATGTGTATTCTGTTATTTAGATTTGTTTGGTTTATTTTGTTTTACGGCATATCACTTCAATGGGTTATTTAATGACAACAACATTTGTTAGTACTTGTGTTGTCAAAAATCTGTTTCTGGTAGTATTTTTCCTTCAAAATTGTATTGCTGCTAATATTTTTGTTCAAAAACGTATTGCTGGTAATAGTTAACTATTTGCCCATAGCTGAGACCCTAACAGGTGCTACCACCCCGAATCAGGGTGGACCTGGGAAAACCAGCAATTAAGGGGTGGTTCCACGCTCCTCAAAATTTCCTGCTCAGAGGACTTGCTGCTGGATGTAATTTATCGTCTTACCAAAGACGCATGTCAACATTTGGAAGAGATGGAATAAGACATTTACACAACCAACATTTCTGGGCAGATTGGAATCACCATTGTATAGTAGAGGCTAGTCAGCAGCATCTGTTTATGATTAATGTGTGGGCTGGAATTATAGGTCCATATATTCTGCCAGTAAGTATTACAGGATCTGTCTACAGGAACTTTATTTCAAACACACACCCAGACCTGCTGGAGAATGTAACCCTGATATGTGGTTCAGTCATGATAGGTTGCCAGCATATTTTAATCACATTGTTCATGATGCACAGGATGTTATCTGCCATGAAAGATGGATAGACATGTCAGAAGTGATTTCATGGCTTGCATGTTTCTCTGTTCCCAATTCTATAGGATTTTTATCTGTGGGGTCAACTAAATCAATTGGTTTAGACATTAATAATGAAGCGAGACTTCATCAACGTGCTACAGGGACCTGTGAACACATGCAGCACTATTTGGAAGTATATGAAAGGGTCCACCAGTCAATGATCCGACGGGTTAATATGTGTGTAGAAGAAAGTGGACGATATTTTGTATATCTGTTATGATTTACTCTTTTTAAGTACAACGATAGTCTTTTAGACATATGTTTATATCCACATTTCCCTTGTTTGTTATCAGGAACCTGCCTGAAATATGTGTAAAATTATTTCTGAAATGTATCTTGGATTATACCTTTAACAGCGTCAACCGTAAACATTAAACGTAATAAATAAAAACGAAGGTTTTGTGGACATATGTTTATATGGATGTTTGCCATTTTTTTGGTGTCAGCAACTCACTCCCAGAGTTTGTAAAATTATTTGATTTGATTAAACATTGTTTCTTTAGGTATCAATATTTCTTTTAATTAAATAGAACGAAGATGTAATTCAGTTTTGTTGAGATATCCCTTTTTTTGTTTACGTGTTGTGGGCGTTGGATTTATGTGGAATGTTTGGATATTTGCTGAAATTATGTTTTATATTAAGTGTGATGTTAACCTATGTTGGATGATTTAAAGGGAAAATGTCCAAACTTTAATGAGAGCAAGTATAATGTTTATATAGTTAACACTGTAAAGTTTCAAAGAGAAACAAGTGGCATCAATATTCTAAGAATGGGCGCATGTTGACTGATAGATAAATAAGATAGATTATGGAGAGAAAAATTACGTCGCACGACTCAGAAAACCAACGTTCTTAGTAGCTCAACTAACAATGGATTTAATATAGTATTTCCACTGTATTCAGCTTAGAACGTTAGCCCGAGAAGGCGCAAAGATTAAATTACTTGGGGGTTAGCAGCAGGCATGCTGATTGAAGGTAGAGTGGGGTGTCTTAATGGAAAGAATTGTAGTTTTGGAGGCGTCAATATTACAACCATCTTCCTCACAACAGAACTTATAATGAAGAATCTAAGGAAGCCATTATGTTGTTGTTATGTTTGCGTGAGTTCTGAGGACAGAGCAATGCATTTGTTGATTGGAAATAATTAACAAGAACGTTTTTAGGTTTACAGCATTTTATTAATATCTAGATAAACTGAGTTAATACTACTCTACAAAAGAATTAATGAAAAAATGGAGAGACGTTTGCCAGACGTGTCCCGGTGTAGTCCGCCATATTGGATCTCTCTCTATTGCCACACGTGACGTCTGACGTCATAGATGTCCAAAACAAGTATGATAACTCTTACAACAGTTTGAAGTTATCACCGTTTATGTTTCCTCCCAACAGTTGTAAAATGATAATATACCTTATATAAAATATTTGATGTATGTTAATTCTTCAGAGAGAGAATCCTGTCTACGTTCTAAAATATATGTTATTCTTACAAAGATTGCCAGGTAAATATACCCAGCTGTATTCCATTAAGCTCTGTGGTCCAAATAACATCAGGACAGTCTTCAGGCGTGGTTCAACATTACGTAGACACCAATTTCTAGTAAGGCCACCAATAAAGGAGAACAAGGATCCAGTGGATAAAAAACATTGATTAAAGTAATGAAAAAAGTAACTTACCCCAAAGAGGTGTTAGTTCAAAACCTGGACACAGCAGAATGCCGGACCTTACAACGGCGGAAACGTCGTGAATGTGGAAATAAAAGTGAGGGCAACAGTCGGAACATTCTAAATAGTGTAAATTGTTTGAGATGTTTCTGGCGATTACGTTTCTCAGCGTGACACTACCTTTTTGGCGTTCTAAGATGAAGTATTGTAATTAAACTACTGATTATGTAAACTAACAAACAATAATTTCTTTGCCTACCGAAATGCCCAGAGTTAAATTTTCCAGCCTTTATTTCTTATTGCCGACACTTAGATAAATCTTGATTATAGTCAAGTTATTAAATTTCGCTACGGGCCTTATCCCATTGAAACACCATTTCTCATCCGATCGTCGAAGTTTAGCAAAGACGAGCTTGAACACTGACAAGAATATCAGGTGATGTAAGCTTGAATGGGCGAAGGGTGTAATGGATAACGACTGGGAATGTGAAATCGGTGAGCCGAGTTAGAATCCCAGTCGAGTTCGTTAAATTCACTTACGTGCAAATAAACTTAACAATGCAATGAATCTATCTATTCTACCGCAGCAGGACAATGTGGATCCGTTGGCCTTCATAGGCAAACGGTCTACCGCAGAATGTAACCGAAATAGACATGATTTCCCAAGCTTGGCACCAAAGGAAGGAAGTATATTCTCTTAGTAATTATATTTTCTTATTCATCTACACAAGTATCTGCTGATGTGTTCGAAGAATTTTCTCACGTTATACGACACAACACTCTTATGAATTGGCTACAATTACTGTGCAATCTCCCGAGACACTTTCCATCACGATGCTGTTTCGCATAAGGCAATAAAAAGGATTATTAAATTTAATAGTTACACAGTAAATAAATGAAATTGCTACATAATTAAATATAGACGGAAAGCGTAAAATTCTGCTATTTTCATATTAATGAATGTAATTTTGAAAACGGAGGAAGAGATAAATGTAAAATGGTAATGTTCCCAAAAGCATGAAAATAAAATTTCGAATAAATCACGCAAAAAAAAAGAATCTAACAGTAATATTTAGATGATGATAAATCCTTAATCCTGCCTACGAAATATACCAGGTGAATATTCCCCAAAACATGAAAATAAAATTCTGAATAAATATCGCAAAAAATGAATATTCTAATATTAATATTTGGATGATGATAAATCCTTAATCCTACCTGCTAAATATACCAGGTGAATATTATCGTGAGACCATTAGCAGAAAAAGGAAACAAAGCAACACAAACGCGCATACGCGAAGGTGTGTGTGTGTGTGTGTGTGTGTGTGTGTGTGTGTGTGTGTGTGTGTGTGTGTGTGTGTGTGTGTGTGCTAAGTGTGTCGGTGTGTTTGTGTGTATGTGTGCTAAGTGTGTATGTGGGGGTGTTTGTGTATGTGTTTGTGTGTGTGTGTGTGTGTGTTTGTGTGTTTGTGTGTGTGTGCTAAGTATGTATGTATGTGTGAGTGTGCTAAGTATGTGTGTGTTTGTGTGTGTGCTAAGTGTGTGTGTGCTAAGTGTGTGTGTGCTAAGTGTGTGTGTGGTAAGTGTGTATGCTAAGTGTGTGTGTGTGTGTGTGTGTGTGTGTGTGTGTGTGTGTGTGATATTAGGATTAGAACCGGAAACAAAACACGCATGTTTAGAAATGTCAACAGTCGAAATCACGGAAAATAAGGAAATGCTTGTCTTTTGCAGGTGCTGATGATAACATCAATTAGAAATTTCGAATAAAAAAAATATTATTATGTAAAATCCCCGATACGTTACAGCGAAGTATAATTAACGAAAATATATTTTAAATAAAAAAAATTGTTATTGATGAAAAATAACGGATGGAAAACGCAACGGCCCAAACGTAGTACACTAAACAAAAAGTATGTCATTATTAAATTGTATGCTAGATGAAATTAGGGGCGAATTATTTATAAAATAAAAATAAAAAAGTAATACGACATTGAATAGAGGGAGGAACCTAAGAAATGCAGAAATATGCATTATTGATATGTGTGCTAATAGGAGTTTCTAGGTAATGTATATCTCGATGGTATATTTGTACATATTTTTCTGCTTTCAATTGTTTTAAGAGATATACGTGTGTCATTCAATAAATAAGGTGAATTTATCGGTATAAGGACTTCTAATACAGATAGAAGCTTACTCTTTTTTATTTTTTTTGTTTTACTTCTTTTTCCCATGGATTTAATTACTTTTGCAGATTAAAAAAAACTTTGAGTGTTTTGGCGATTAACAAAGATGGCCGACCAAGAAGCATGCTCCAGGATTGAACAGCGGTCAGTTATCAAGTTTTTGGTTGCTGAAGGGTGCAAACCAGTTGAAATTTATAGGAGAATGTCAAATGTGTATGGTGCCACATGTTTCAGCCAAAAAATGTCTATAAGTGGGTTAAATTGTTTAAAGAAGGACGGAGTAGTGTTGAGGATGAAGACAGGCCTAAGAGGCCTACAGAAGTGAGGTGAGAAGGGTGACAGTGGATGACATTGCACGGACTTTGAAAGGCATAAAGGACAAACACAGAGGTCATCAGTCAGAAGGAGTCATCTTGCATCATGACAACGCAAGGCCTTACACAGCAGCCCAAACGGTGCAGACGATCAACGAGCCGGCTGGGAACTGCTCCCTCATCCCCCTTACAGCCCAGACCTTACTCCTTCAGATTTTCTCCTGTTTGGTCCCTTGAAAACGTTCACGAGAGGCACGAATTTTAAAAGTGACGATGAAGTCAAAAGTGTTGTGAGCTACTGGCTGAGACATCAGTCCAAAGATTTTTATGCTGAGGGAATATGGAAGCTTGTGCACAGATGGGAAAAATGTTTGACAGTGCTGGTAGACTACGTTGAAAAATAACAAAAGTAAGCTTCTATCTCTCTTAGAAGTCCTTATACCGAAAAATTCACCCCAAAAGAAAAACAAACTCTCTCCGCGGAGGACATACTTTTTTTTTGCTGTCCGTTGGACATAACAGTGGTCGACGAGTAAACCCGAAAAAACCCAAGTTCTACGCGAGATTCTAAAAAAAAAATCTAGTTCTGTGCGACACCCATAAAAAAAATTCTTTTTGGATATCAAAATTACTGGTAACAAAGGGATTTGTTTCTACGTACACAGGTTACAGAATATCAAGTTACACAAAAATATGTCAACATGGAAGATTTCAAGTCTACCATTGTGGTGCTTATCAAAATCCAATTTGAACAGCAGCAAAAGTACGAACAGAAACATCTGGAATTGCAAGAATTATTGCTTCGTGTAATGTCAAATACGGAGCAAAAATCTGAGAACGAAAGAGTTCTCCCACAAGACACTATTTGGTGTACTATCGAAGATTTCAAGTACGCAACCGACGAAGACAAAACTTTTGCAAACTACTTCCGAAGGTACGAAGATCTATATGAATTTGACTGCAAAGATTGGTCAGACGCACGTAAAGTACGTCTATTACTAAGAAAATTAGGCACATGCGAATATACCAAATTCGTAGATTATATCCTTCCCAGAAAACAAGTGAGCGAACGTTCAAAGAAGCCATTAAACTGCTAACGGAACTTTTCAGCCATAATACTTCACTATTCCACAAAAGATGGAAATGTCTGAACCTTACAAAAAAGGACAGCGAAGATTACATAACTTTCGCGACAATTGTCAACAAATATTGTGACGACTTCAACTTATCAGAACTCAGCGCGGACAATTTCAAATGCTTAATTTACGTTCAAGGCCTGGTTTCAACCAAAGAGGAGGAACTGAGACGCAGAATCCTTACTAAATTGGAGAGTGAACATGATTTAACACTTCAAAAGCTAGCCGAAGACTACCAGAGATGCATCAGTGTGAAGAAAGACTCAAAAGACATAGAAGAAGCTGGCACGCATACATACATAAAGTACGAAGACAAACCAACTTTCCCTCCTCACAAACAAACCAAACCGATTTTCCCCCCATCAAGGACAAAATCTTCTCTCTCTAAAAATCAATATAAAAAAAAATTACCACCCAGTCCATGTTATGGCTGTGGGACTTGGCATTGGTTTAAAGACTGTAATTATCGTTTAAAACCTGTCTATCATGTAAAAATAGGCCATAAAAGCTCTCACTGTTGGAATAGAAAATAAAAGCAGAATAAGAATTACGAGATCTGACCAAGCAGATGAGACTAACATAAGAAAATACGTAAAGGCGAAATGCAAAACAGAAAAATTAGGCTACAGCTGGATTCTGGCTCAGACTTAACTATTATAAACCTACATAGATGGAGAAAACTGAACAAACCGGGCATGTTAAAAACGGATAAAAATGTTAGATCAGTTACGGGGAGAAATTTTTAAAAAATCGAGGGTGAAGTAATTACAAACGTAACATTTAATGGAACGACGAAAAAACTAAAAATGTACGTCTTAAGAAATACTGAAAACCTATTCGGAACGGACTGGATGCAAATATTCGAACTGTGGGATCTACCTATAAGTACGTACTGCCAAAATGTAAAAAGCTTACCAACCGAGACACACAAATTAAAAGAGAAACTAAAAAAGAGTTTCCCCGAAGTATTTTCAGCAGGCCTAGGAAGATATAAGAAAATGGCAGCTAATATCGAAATTAAGGAAAACGTTCCACCTATTTTCAAGAAAAAAAGGAGCGTACCTTTTGCGTCAATTGAAGAAATTGATCAAGAATTAACCAGACTCGAAAATACTGGCATATTGACAAAAGTGGATTACAGTTAAATGACCGCTCCGACGGTCTACGTCAAAAAGAAATCAGGCGAAATTCGAGTTTGCGCTGATTTTTCTACAGGGTTGAACGCAGCAATAAAGGACTACTACTATCCTTTACCCAGTCCAGAAGAAGTATTCACTTAAATGGCGGAAAATATTTTTCAAAAATTGATTTAAGTGAGGCGTACCTGCAAATGCCAGTAGATAAAGAAAGTTCAAACTACTATGCATAAATACACACAAAGGACTGTACAGATACCAAAGATTTCATTTTGCAATTAAGGCCGCGCCGGCTATATTCCGACAGACAATGAATACAATGCTTGCCGGACTAGAGTACACAATTGCATACCTGGATGACGTATTGATTAATAGCGAAAGTGTTGAACAACACAAGGAACATGTACAGGAAGTATTTAAAAGAATACAAAGCTATGGATTCAAAGTAAAAGAAAATAAGTGCGATTTTTTCATGAAGGAAATCAAACACCTTGGCAATATAATAGATCAAGAAGGGAGACGACCAGACCCTGAAAGGTCAACAGCAATTAAAAAATGTCTGTTCCTAAAAACATAACAGAACTACAAAGTTTTCTAGTATTTGTAAGTTACTACCAGGAATTCATACCTCAAATGTAAACTTCGCGCACCACTGAACAAGCTGCTAAAGAAAGAAAAATTTTGGCAGTGGTCAGATCAATGCCAAAAAGCATTTGACGAAATAATTGATACGAGACGCAGAGATAAAAAAAAATAGCTAAATAGTCTTCTCTTGCTGATGGATTTTTTTTAATCCTGTGGCAGTGGAGACTTCAGGGTTTATTGGCCCTCGTTCGTTGGCGTTCCTTCGGCGGATTGGCGCGAACGCGTCTCGATTAAGGAGCGAGTGGCTCTTGCAGTGTGTCTCACTGGAGAGAGTTCGAAGTAATGCTTTCTCCATCATAGGGTCTCGCAGAGGATAGAAAACTGTTTATAATAAACAGTATTAACAATAAAAAATTAAAACGTTAATTTCAGTTTTATTTTTGGCACACTACGATCCTAAACTAGAAATTATCGTAGCAAGTGACGCTAGCGCCTACGGAATCGGATCGTGTATATTACATAAAATGTCAGGTGGGACAATAAAACCAATCGCAGATGCTTCTCGAACCCAACTACCAGCGGAGAAAAATTATTCACAAATAGAGAAAGAAGCTCTAGGAATTATCTTCGCGGTCACGAGGTTTCATAGGTACATCTATGGTAGACATTTTACTCTTCAGACGGATCACAAACCGTTACTAACAATTTTTGGTTCGAAAAAATTCTACCGGTTTGCATTGGTTACTTAGATGGGGAACACTTCTTCTAAACTATAATTTCAGATTGGAATATTTACCAACGAAAAAAGATCGGGCATGTGGATGACCCGTCGAGACTTATACCAACAAAGATAGAACCATTGGAAGATACAGTAATCGCAGCCTTAAGAAACGAAGAAGATATCAGGACAGTACTATGTTGTACAGTTAGAAACCACCCAGTCACATTGCAAGACATAAAAAATGAAGCCAAAAACGAGGGATTTATTAATGAAACAAAAGCAAAAATAGCAGAAAAAATGAGCTGATATCGGACAGCTTTTCTCTATGCGATAATGTGTTATTTTACAACGAAAGAGTTGTAATTCCCAAAACATTACAAAAGAGGATCTTAAAGGATTTCCATAGAGGCCATCCTGGTAAAAATAGAATGAAGTCGCTAATGCGAAGCTATGTATATTGGAAGAATATGGACCAGGATATTACTCAGATGGTGGAAATGTGCAAGGGTTGTAATTTAGCACCGCCAATCATCCATAAGCCATGGCCAGAGACTGATTGTCGGTGGTCAAGAATATACTCAGATTATGCAGGACCAATTGACGGCTTTTACTATTTAATCATTGTGGATACCTATAGTAAATGGCAGGAGGGGTTTCGTTGCAAAAATCCTACTTCAGAAACGAGCATAAATTGCCCCCACGAGCTATTCGCTCGGTTTGGTGTAGTGGATTGCTTAGTCACAGATAATGGAACGCAATTCACGTCAGCAGACTTCCAAGAGTTTTGCGAAATTTATCAAGTAAATCATATAAAATCCCCGCCTTATCACCCAGGATCAAATGGACAGGCGGAGGGATTCGTTGATACACTCAAAAGAGCGCTACGAAAAGCCTACGATGTGCCTACGGAGAAAGAATTACAGCAATTTCTTCAGGTATATAGAATTACGCAGAATAATGCTACACCATCAACACTATCACCAGCAGAAGTGATGTTTGCTAGAAAGATCAGATCTGCATTTGATAATTTGCTACCAAGTAAAACAAAACACGTAACACAGTCTATGCACCAAAAAGAAAATTTCTCCCAGGAGAAAAAGTTTTTTTAAAGCCTATAAAAACAACACATCTTACTGGGAGCAAGGCCCAATTGAGAAAAGAATTGGCAAGATGGTTTACATAGTTCAGGGACAAAAATTCTCACACAGGAGACACGTAAACCAAAGGGCAGAAGGGCAGAACCTCGTTCGGGGTGGTTGACCACCCCGATCCCGTTTATACGGGTTCTACGGGCAATTTTTGCCCGAGCCTACGGGCTCGGAAAGCCCACATTAAACCGGCCTTGTGCCACATTCGACGCACGTGGGCGTGTTGTTAAACATCGTGTGAGCCAGTCCTTTTTGGACGTCTCAGCTATTCGGTCGAACTCTCTGCCTCTGAGGCAGAGGGGAACTCTCTGCCTTTGGGCAGAGAGGAATTCGGACGAGGCTCCGCCGAAGGGCAGAGCCTCGTTCGGGGTGGTTGACCGCTCCGATCCTATTTATACGGGTTCTACGGGCAATTTTTGCCCGAGCCTACGGGCTCGGAAGGCCCACATTAAACCGGCCTTGTGCCACATTTGACACACGTGGGCGTGTTGATGAATATAGTGTGAGTCAGACACAGAGTCAGAGTCAGTCAGTCAGTCAAAGACAGAGTCCCGTCAGACGATTACTGTAAGACATTGGAATAGTGATACTGGTCGAGACAACATAGTTCTCTCTAACCTAACCTGATTGTTATTACTAACACTTTCTACTTCTTTGTATATATTCCTATTTGTAATATATCTGTGTTATTCCATACCTGTGTTCGAGTTATTCTTCATTGGTCCTACATTGGACCATCATCCTGGTACAAGGAAGCAGGACCATAACATATATATATATATATATATATATATATTGTTACCTTTGCATCTTACGGTAACGTCGTTTATTTCTATAGGGATGTTCTGGAAACCATATAAGGACAGTTATGTACCATATATTTTGAATTTATTTTTTAAAAATTTCGGCGTAGTTTTTAATTTTTGCATAATTGTTTTGGAGACAGAAATATGCTATCTATAAATCACAACATTATTTTTTTTAAATACAATAAATTCGACTGTAATAAATCACAATATATTAATTAAAAAGATGGAAAAATAAATAAAAAATGATCATTTTTGAGATGGATGACTTGAATCTTCATAAGAGAATGGAATAATTATTACAGAAAATATAATGAAAACATGGGTAGTATCAACAAATTGAAATGATAAATGAATATGCCGCGAAACTAAAATAAATGATGCATAGATCGAAATCAGTTCATTTTTGTAACTCTGCTTATTAATTAATTCACATATTTCTTGCCGGTCAGTGTAACTTGTTTAATTTGTAACATTCTTTCTTAATATTTTTCCTTAACCATAGAACACTAACTATCAAAGTTACACGACAATTAAGAATGTGTATACCATACCCGATTTTGAAATTATCAAAAAAATATTAAATATGAATCTTTATTTAAAATATTTTACATGCAGGCACTTCCCAATTTGTACGTTGAGTTAACATTAATAGGAACTGAAAATCATATTATTTAGGTAAGAAAAGCAGGTACTAAATGTTGTAATTAAAAATACGAAAATTTGCGCTGGGTACTATATACCCATGGTTAGTGTTCTAGGGTTAAAAGACAATAATTCGGTTTTAGTTACTAATGTTCATCCATTATAAACCTAATAAGCGACTCAATCTAAATATTTTTTGTTAAAATGATTATCTTGAATGTGCCGTGTGATAAAATGAAAGAGGAGGTTTATAGAAATTTATTAGTTCACCTATCTGTTAGATTTCATCGAAATAATTTAAAATTGTAAAGTTTTTCTTCATGCTTTGTCCGTAAAAGACAGTAATCCTGTTTTCTTTATTAAAGTAGATATTTCTACAATGTTATTATTATAAGGATAAGGAGGTGAGACGAGTATTTTACCATGACTTAATATTGCAGTGATCATGGAACCACATTCGAGTAAGACTGTACATGAATTTTATTTGCTCTGAAATACATAACTGATTTTTGATTAGAGTGTTATTAAATTGTACACCTTTCGAAATAAATATTTTGTTTCCACTTCCTGCTTAAATTTGAATTTCTAGATTGCAACCATTAGCTCTTGATAAGTCACGCCTTGACTAAACTTAGTTTTGTCAGATGGCTACAAATAATGCATAGTC
>OZ038496.1:80719926-80732426 GCA_964036315.1 Acanthosepion esculentum
GGCATGTGAACTAGTAGGTATTTTCCTGTCATCTACGCTGAAATTTATGAGGATCATAATGACGTGAAGTTATAATGCAACGATGGTTCCATGGCTATGCGGAATAAAAGCTACATGGATGTTGAGAAAAGAAGGAATGACTTACAAACATTTTATAAAAGACTATATGTTAACAATAAAATTAACGGTATGCAATGAGTAAAATTCCTTGAAGCGCCCTTCAATCTAAACTTTGACACATATCAGTCTCACAAAAAAATAAATTAAAAAAATTCAACTCAGCCCTCGCAATATGGAAACATTAGAAATAAGTGCAAATTCGATTGTCTACAAACTCGGCCAATGAAATAACTCTTTGATGAAGCCAGGACTATCTACGAGCAGACATTGGCAGAAAGCCGTATAATAGAACAATGAAATGCTGCAGGTTAGATAATAATAATAATAATAATAATAATAATAATAATAATAATAATAATAATAATAATAATGCTAAGTAACGTAATTTCAATTTTATTGTAAATGCGTTCCAGTTATAACGTTATTTTGTTTCGTTTTTACTTCTAGTCAAATTGTCTATTTTTATCGTTAAATTTTTTTAAGCGACAACAAGAATAATAACAGCAACAATAGTAATAATAATAATATTAATAAAATTTTATTTTATACTTATGATAATTTAAATATATATATATACACACACAGAGTACATAGATAAGAACAACATTTATAACAATAATTATTCTAATAATCTTATATTTCTTTATTTTATTTTATTAATAGTATTTAAAAAATATATATATAGCATTATATCGACACATTTAATTTCGAACTGTTTACTCCGACATCCAGAAAAAAAAAATCCCCTTGGCGGTCAAGGTTAAAACGCAAATCTCTAACAATTTTAACGAATACGAATGAAATTTCATACGGAATCAGTCGTCACCCGGGTCAACAAGGGCCGCGTCCCTCAGAGAGGAACCAGTCTGAGGACGAAAAATCTGTTACTGGAACAAACTCCTCCACGAACGAAGAGACACTAGGTCACCAAAACCGGATTATTGCCAACCTTGGACCAAGTGACTCAATACCAAATCGACTAATAAAAAGAAAACGAACTAAATGGACCCGCGAAGAGTATCGACAAGTCATGACATCTTTCTTCACTGCTCTCGAAACCCCAGCAAAGAACACCACCAATCAAACATACCAAATATGGAGAAGTATGGTGGGAAAGGATATAAGACCTAACCTCAATCCAAACATGCTTTCTAATGTCCGTAGGGACATTATGCGAAACAACAGACTCTCAAAGACAGAAATAGATAGGATAAAATTAGATATAAGACAAAATACTATGATCCATCACTCAAAATGTAATGAGATGAATGTAGATATAAGTAGTGTGACAGAGGATGAGGTAAAAAGTAAACCAAATGAAATACGAAATAACCTACCAGGAAATAAAATCAAAGACTCTATCTTAAACACAACCTGCAGTTTTCCAGACAATGTTTCTGAAGATGACTCCAGGTACATTATGTTAGAATTCCTTGAAAACTACAAAGCAGAAATCACCGAAGCGAAAAACCACGTAATCCAAGTACTCAGCAAAGTAACTTTCATACAGTTGTCAGAAAGAGACCAGCTACCCAAAATCCATATGACGAATTCCAACAAGCATATAGTGAAAATATACAACGCTGCTCTGGAAACACTGTTAACAGATAAACCACCGGGAAACATCACAGAAGTTAACAACGTAATATACGCAACAGCTTTAGCAGCGACTATGAAGCTTGGGATCAAGACAATAAATAAAGTTAACAGTCGTAGAGAACCAGATTGGAAAGCAAAATTGTTACGAGAAATAAAACAAAACAGATGTGAGCTTTCTATATTAGATGAGCTCACCAGAAACCCTAATATTTCCACGCGCAAGTGAAAAAAGATCAAGAGGAAACACAAAATTAAATCACTACTTGACATTCCACCAACCACGAAAATGCTGAAGCAGAAACTTCAGCTAAAAGCACAGAGAACAAGGCGATACGAAAAACGTTGTAGGTTCTATCGCCAAAATAAAATATTCCAAACGGACCTTAAGAAATTTTACAGGGAAATTGGAAAAAAACCTATACATGTCGAAAGGCCACCATCGATTGATACTGTACAGACATTTGGGGAAAATATTTGGAGCAGCCCGAAGGAATATAACCCAAAAGCTGAATAGATCCGGCGTGAAGAAGAACGAATGTTGGATACACCTCTGCAAGAATGGGAAAATATATCCACAGATGATGTTAGGCAAGCTCTAACGAAATCGCAAAAATGGAAATCCCCAGGAAATGACAAGGTTCCCAATTTCCGGCTTTATCATCTCTCGTCTATCCACAAAATATGTGCGGAAACATTATCAACGCTTGTAAATAATCCCAATAAAATCCCGCAATGGATTACTGAAGGTATTACATAGCTCATACCAAAAACAAATGAAACAGATGACCCGAAAAATTAATGACCGATAACATGTCTCTCCACAACGTATAAGTTGATCACGTCTATCCTGACGAACCGTGCTTACTCCTTTTTAGAAACAAACCATATTCTTCCACTGGAACAGAAGGGATGCAGGAGGGGTTCATATGGCTGCAAAGACCAATTACTAATAAATAAAATGATTCTGGAAAATTGCAGGAGCAGACGTAGAAATCTCAGTGCAGCGTGGATTGATTATCGTAAAGCTTTTGACAGTGTTCCACATTCTTGGATCCTTAAGACTTTGGAAATGTACAAAGTCTCCCCTGTGGTATTAAATTTCCTTAAGCACAGCATGGGAATGTGGAACACCAAACTATACCTTAGTCACACCAGGGCTACTGCCACATCCAACCGACTAAATATCCGACGTGGAATCTTTCAAGGAGACTCTTTGTCTCCCCTTCTGTTTTGTTTGTCCTTACTCCCCCTTACGCATGAACTGAACAACAGTAGCTATGGCTACAAAATAAATAACAACATATTCAATCCTCTACTATACATGGATTATCTCAAACTCTTTGCCAAAGACGACAATGAGTTGAAGGGCCTACTTAATATTGTAAAATACTTTAGTGACGACATATGCATGAGCTTCGGATTAGATAAATGTGCTAAAGTAACATTTAAGAAAGGTAGAATTTTAGAAGCACCCTTAATAGATTTAGATTTTGCCACGAAGATTAGAGAATTGGAGCATGATGAAGCTTATAAGTACCTAGGAATTAGTGAGGGAAATAGCATACAACACTCCCAAATGAAAGAGAAGGTAAGAAAGGAGTACTACAGGCGTGTACGCCTGGTACTAAATACCGAGCTAAACTCAAAAAACGAATATCAGCTATAAACACCTTAGCTGTTCCTGTGGTGCAATACAGCTTTAATGTACTTAACTGGACCATAGCTGAAATTAAGCGAATGGACGCCAAAACGAGAAAGCTCCTAACTTGCTACCGCATGCATCATCCCAAAGCTAATATTGATCGCCTGTATGTGCCCAGATCCGAAGGAGGCAGAGGACTAGTTCAACTAGAACTATCCTACAAAAGTACAACAATTGGCCTCCAAAGATACTTGGAAAATACAGAAGACTGGATGATGGTATGTGTCAAGGAACATGAAAGTAGTAAGTGTCATTACTCTATAGTAAAGGAAGCCGAAATATTAAAAAAGGAGCTTCAAATGGGCACAAAAATTCAAATACATCACTGTACACCGGCTGAAGCTGCAAAAAACTTAAAAAAGAATGCAAAGAGAAATGCGACCGACCAGATAAAGAAACAATGGCAAAATAAACCGCTCCGTGCCCAATACTCTGCCCGTACCAAACAAGCTGACGTACACAAAAACCGCACCCATCAGTGGCTACGTAGTGCAGGGTTGAAAGGTGAAACTGAGGGTTTTATCATTGCTGCACAAGACCAATGCTTGTTAACTAGGAATTATCAAGCACATATACTAAAATACTGTGTTAGACCAAGATGCAGATTCTGTGACAAATATCCAGAAACCATTGATTCTCTTATATCAGGTTGCACGATATTGGCACCCACTGAATATAAAACCCGGCATGACAGAGTGGGCCAATATCTGCACTGGAAAATTTGCAACTCCTATGAGAAGGAAACTGGAAGAAATTGATACGAACACCACCCTGACCCGGTTACGGATATAGGACCTGTTACAATTCTATGGGACTACACAATACACACAGACAAAACAACCAAAGCCAACCGCCCAGACATTGTTATTAAAGACCACAAACAAAATAAGTGCCTCCTTATTGATATGGTAGTCCCTGCAGACTGCAATGTGTCTTTGAAGATATTCGAAAAACTGTCAAAATACAAGGACCTTGAAATAGAAATCTCAAAAATGTGGCACATGGGAACATCAACAATTCCTGTTGTAGTTGGAGCCCTTGGACTGGTTGAAAAAGATTCCAGTAGGCTGATTGAAGGGATCCCTGGAAGCCCATGCCTCAAAGAGATACATAAATTGTTCTGACAAGTACAGCCCACATTTCACGAAGGGCTTTATCTATGTAATTATTTGTTTATTTTTCTTTTGCAGTGGAAAGTGTCATGATGCCATTTCTAATCTTAGGTCCCTGGGCGGGACCCGGAAAGAAATGTGTAAACCCCAGATATCAAACGAAATAAAAATAATTATAATAATAATAATAATACTGGTAATAATAGTAATCGTGATGGTGGAAGTAGTCGTGGGAAAAAAAACACGCAGCAAGAAAATAACATAGTTTAACCCGGCTTTCAACGTGACCTTAAGGATAAATATCGCCTTTCTAAAATTATTAGATAAACTGGTTCCTACAAATTTTTTTTTTTAAATAAAAAACATTATAATAAAAACATTTTAATAAAAGTTACTTGCAGTTTCTCAGGCAACATGGTCAGGAGGATTAATGCATATATCCTCCGAATATTGGCGACCAACGATGATTTGGCAAATGTCGATAAGAAATGAAACAGTTGTAATAAACAACAGTGTACGCTCAGAAGGGCATGTATACAAAAACATATTGTCTACTGAGATTTTTTTATAGCTGTAGTGAAAAGTAATACATCGGTGCTGCTGAAGTAAAATGGAAAAGAAGGATCTATGAATATAGTATTAGGTGGATTAATGTTAAATTTACCATAAGGAGGAGAGAAAAACAGACCACACGCACACACGCACACACATTCAGACACTTATATACGAACGCACACACAAGTTGAAAGAATATACAGTGATTCCCACGACAAAGTTTTTGTTTTAATGATAAACAATAATAAAAAAATAAATAAACGGAGATTCCCCCAATAATCAAATGTTTAACCTTTATTCTTGATTATTCATTTTAATCATTTTTTTAAAAATTGATTCATTGGCAAAAGCTTCTAGTCCCTCCTAATTGAAAAGACTACTTTCACTTACATTTTTTGTAAAAACTACCCATAAATTTTCAATGTAGTTTAGGTTAGGATTTTGTTTCGTGGGTACGCGTACACGTTTTCTAAGTATTTTGTAAAAGATTGTGCCGTGAGTTTCGAGTCATTTTCATGTTGGAGCATCCAGTGACGCCCCAAAGACAAATTTCATGCATTTTATTTTATATCATTTTTAAGAATAGCCAAATAATCCTCTTTATTGATGTAACATTATTGTCTCCCAATGCTGCTTTTCCAGCAGTAGCAAAACTTCCCCAGAGCGGAATACTTCAACCAGTGTGATCAATTGTAGGGAAAGAATTTTTTAGTTTGTGAGCTCCAAAGATGGCCCTCTTGAGACACTCTTTTATAATATCTTCCGATGAAGGAAGTTGGTAGAACACCCTAGAAACCTCCCCAAATCCCCGGGTGTAATAACATGGATTCGAGAAACGGCAAGTCATGTAAATATCTAGGATCACCTCTGGGAGGTGAAAGAAGCATTTCCAGAAATTAGCATGGCCGTTATAATGACACATGTTCTTAAACAAAAATAGAGAGGTTTTGTGCAGTGCGGGTTTCAGTTATTCTCCATCCTCATTATATAGAGGCCTAACGCTAACGTATCCCACGGATGTCGGCGGCATTGATCTTGTTGGTCGGATGACGACAGAGATAGGAACAAGGAGCCTAGGACAAGCCATCTGGGTACTTTCCTCCGCAGATTCCGTCCATTCTGAGACTAACGGTACCAAACGTGAAAAATGTTTCTCAAGATATCTAGTTTGAATAATAGAGTATTGAGGGATAGGAGTAAGACTGACCGCCAGCTTCGTGATCTCCTGTTCTTCGGCGTAGATGTGGCTACGACCGGGGAAAAAAACACTTTGTTTGCGAGGTTGATGCTCGTGTGCCGTTTAGCGACTGTCTAGCGACTATGTTGTTGATTCAGCATACGGGTATCTCTTGGCGAGATGCGAGGTTAGACATTGGCCATTTCGATGCGGGATGGTGAGGGAGGTTGATCGTGACCAATATTGTTCGTTTCGGGTCGTTGCGGTATATGCGGAGGAGCGTATCTCGTTTTTCAGTCAGTTTGGGCTGTTTCTGGTAGATTCGTTGCGCTTAGTTTTAGTGGAGGACTGGAATGGCTTTTTGACCCCAACATAGAGAGAGGGCGGGGAGCTAGTGGGAGGTCGGTCGATTGTAGCCAAGTTAATCTGATTGGCGTGTTTGGTCTCCTCGATGCATACCGGGTCGATCACCCTGAGTGGGAGATGTGAACGTAGGCACTTAATTGGCCGTCGACCCAGATAGCAAGCTATAGAATATTAATGAGAAGGTCCGATATAGACTTTTTAGAGTGCCCAACGTTCCTCTAGTTAGGCTATTCAGACTATAGACTCGTCTGTGTCCGGATAGCGTTAGAAGCTATGACGTTACCGTGTGACCTTGGTTTAGAAGAAAAAGCTTTGCACGCCTTCAAACATTGTCCTCAACAGCGCCCTTTCTGGGACTACGTCGGCAAGTTGACGGCTCGTATCGTTTCCGAAGATATCGCGTTCATCGGTCTCGCATACGCGTGCCATAATGTGTGGTGAAACGAATGATGTTTCTAACGCTGCCAGCCTTGGCAAGATTGGTAATCTGGACTACGTGAATGGACCTAATCTTCCGGTAAGAACGCTGTTCTCATCAGGCTCAGGTCAGGTTCTTTCTGCATGAGCTGAAGCTGAAGATCAGAACTGATAGAAAGCGTTTGGTGTCGACAGATATCAGCGAATTGTTATTTAATGCAAATAAGATTTTATTGCTAGCAATATTTTATTTTAATATGTATTTTCGGTAATATTTTTTTAAATGTATCACTGGTAATATTTATTTTCAAAAATGTATTGGTCACAATATTTTTCTTCAAAGGGTGAATTATATTCGTATTTATATATTCATATATTTTTTGCTCTTTTGCAAGATCGTGCAAAGGATAAATAGAGCAATGACATCTGTACTTCTACTGATACGGAGAGAACCAACAAACCACTCGAACAATGTTTGTGCAGGGTGGACAATTTCCAAACGTCAGCTGGTAAGAATGCTGGCGCATTCTTATATCTAGACTTTTTGTTATACATCCGTCAGTATTCTATTTGTAAGTTCCCATTTGTGTTTGTAGCACCATTTCATAATCGCAATAGCAGAAACTGAAAGCTATGACTAGAAGAGAAATTAACAATAATTATCTTTAAAAAGCAAAGCAAACAATTAAACAACGAAAACGAAATAATGTGGGAATGTAAACCTAAATACCAATATGAAGGGTAACCCACAACATATACGAAATCTCATCCAAATAAAAAAAAATAACCAGATAAAAAGGTATATACATACACTAATAGGAACTTAAACGCACAGACAAACATACACGTACACTCGCGGTCAAACACCTAAGCACGATGCAAAATCCCAAGCGGATATACGCACTGACACAATAATGTAGGTCAACTCAATATAGTAAAAAGAACCAAACCTACATAAAAGAATTAAGTAAAATACGTTCAAAATGAGGCAATCACATTACAAAGCAAACAAAAACGAAGAAACACCAAAGCACATAAGTATTAAAACCAATAGAAAACCGCGCATACACATAAATACATATCAAATTACACCAAGCCACGAAAAATACGGCACAATTAAAAAATAACATCAGAGGAGACAACAAGCTTTGAAGATTGAACATGTTATCTTGATGTGCTCATGAAACTAGGTAGTAGGCATCACTAAACCAACATCACTCAGATAAGTGCTAAACTTTTCCAAAATAATTCTATTAACGATCTATCCTATTTTTTCATATCGAGCACTTTATTACAAAACAGGCCTGCCCCAAAAGGCTGTCACCCGGAAAAAGAATCGATTGTGTTACTTAATATATATATATATATATATATATATATATATATATATATATATATATATATATATATATATATATATATGTATATATAATTTGAAAATGTATTAAGCAGTACAGGAAATTTCAATACTAACGACCATTGTATTTTTTATTAGCATTTTCATTGGATCAAGTTCTCTTTTGTTTCTCTTCATTTCTTTTTCATAACATATATTCTGAATAGATCTTGTAATTTATATTAAAAATATTCGGTTTGTATTGTTGAAATAAAACTCCATTGCCTTACTAAATTTCAGAATCCAACGAAATTTGTAGTTTTTCACTTACCACATTCGATTAAAGAATAAATGGCAATTTAACCTTCACAAAAAATTATATATATATATATATATATATATATATATATATGTATATATATCGTGAAGGATTATATAAAAAATAGCATTTTAGCAAGTTTGAATAAACATAGTAAACTTAAAGCCAACTTAAAAAAAAACAGCATTTCCCTGCCAGGCATTGATACGCGTTTCCTTTCAGTGAGACTTAAACAAAAAAATGCATCTTCACCAATCATATTTGCCTATGTGACGTTGAAGATCTTTATTTCTTACAATTCAAAATATAAATGCATATTTGTCCCCTTTTCATTTTTATATATGGCACTAAGGGATTTAAATAAAGCTTGTCTGAAAAAAACATTTCTATTTTCGACAAAAAATAATATTTTCCTCATTAAATTTAATGTTTCTGGTCGAGTGATCAAAACAGAAAATTAAACTTGCTTGATTAGTAAATTCTTCATATTCCAACTAGTGTATTCAAAGACTTTAAAGTAAACAACAAGATACAACGCGTATAATAACGCAATGCTAATTGGATTCTGAGAGAAAAATTAACGTCATCACTATGTTTAAAATATCACATGATATTCGTGTTTTATATAATTTTGTGAAATAAATGTCAAAATATTTCATTGAGTACAAATATTTAGGAAGTTTAACACGTGTTTATTTTTTATTAATCGTAATTAATTAATAGCATATATATTACCAATAATCAAAATATTTTCGGAGATATTTTAAGAAAGACTAAATTCTAAGACATGTTGGCTTTCAATCATGACAAAAAACGTCGCTGGTCACTACGTTTTAAAATTGTTAATGATACTTTGATTATAGGGTCATATTCTTATATTCTTTAAAGAGATAAAGAATGTGCATGGATCACGCAATAAATGCTAATATAAAATCTGGTGAATGTGACGTCTGTGGAAAAATTTCTTAGGCATCTTATTTGTCCTGGATTAAACCGGGCCTAGAAGACAAGCATTATGATGGAGCATTATATTATAAATCCCTCAACATTGTGAAATTTGTGCGTGTGGAAGACAGAAAACCTATGCAAGACTGATTATACACCCTTGTGCAAATTAACTGAAGCAGCTGCATTAGTTTTCTTTTTTTTTACCATACGGTCAGGTTTAAACCCACTGAGTGACAGGGTATGATCGATTTCTATTTTCCCCAGATTATGTCATTTGCAGTAGTATATCTGTGTGATGAAAATTGTTTAGCCTTGAAAAATATTGCGTCATCCGTGATTGCATCAGATTTTTATCCCGACCAAGCACTATTGTTTCGACTAGCGATTAGTTGTCTGCGATGGACTTTACTCAAAGGAAGCATACAAAAATTGTAACGCTACACGACCACACTGCAAAGCTTTACCAGTGAGCAAATCAAAGTACTATAGACTGGCCCGGAAACTCTGCTGATTTCAATGCAATCGAGAATCTGTGGTCAATCTGCAAGGAACGACTTCGTGGAATGGAAATACGAAGTAACAACATGTGCACTGTGTTATGTTTCATTGAAAAAATATGAAAAAAAAATGTAAATAATAACAGAATTATTCGTTTTGTTTCAATTAATTCGCACAAGGCTGTAAATGATATATCTATTATATTTTTAACCAGATAAAAAAATACGCATTGATCGAAAAGCTTTGTTAATTCGATGGTTTATATTTGGTGAAAATTTAGTTTGAGGAATAACTTTTGAACAAATTTTGTTTAATTCTGAACGAAACAGGAGCATTTGGAATATGCAATGGTATATTTTCTGTTTTACATTGTCAAATGCCAGAGTCTCCTTCAATTAATTCGACAAACACCATGAAGTTTGTGACTGATGAAATAGTAAACTTCTGAAATGTTGATTATCAATATCTTTATATTTAAGATGATAACATGACATTGCTAAATCTTGTGAAAATGCTATATGAAAAAGTAATTAAGAAAATATATTCGACAGAGAGAGTCGACACGGTCCTGCTTTGATGAGTATTTTTACAATAAGATATTTTAGCTGTCCTTGACATATAATTTTTTTTTCGATTAAATCACTACAGAAGAATAGAAAATGTATTATGCCTTTTGAATACCATTACATGAACATAAATAATTGTCTATTAATTGATTAATCATGATAATTCTGATGAATAGAGCGCGCAGCAGAATTAGAAAGTAAATAGGATACGAACAATATTCTTTCAGTAAAGAAACTGGGACAAAGATTGAGTTACCGTTGCTCAGAATGGTATCTGATAAAGTAATAAAATACCAAAATATATATGCCTATGTTTTATATAATATGCATGTTCCAAAGACCAGTTGGAAATACGTCCTGTGTATGACGATAAATTACATCCGCGTCCTGGGTAAGAAGATAAACTACGTCCAACAGTATGGCCTCTGATCATAAAGTTTTGTGGTGCGTGGAACCACCTCTTAATGTCTGGTGTTCACAGGTTCACCATGACCCGGGTAGGTAGCAAGTGTTAAGATTCCAGCTATCAGTAAATAGTTAGCCCCACAGAATGGGGTCGAACACACTATGAAAGTGTAAAAATAGGTTTTAATACTAGAAATACTTTGTAAAAATTGTTACCATGAATAAATTTTTGAAGAAAAATTATTACCAAAAATACATTTTTGAAAACAAATAAAATTATCAGCAGTAAATATATAGTCGGCTTTAAAAAAAAACACATTATGGTTGATTTGGCGTAAAACAAACCAAACCAAATCTGTTGGAAATGATGCACAAACCTGATTAATTAGGGAAAGATATTATAATTATATAGAAATTGTACAGGAAGCAAACCACATACAGACAGATAGAAAGTGATCTCAGTAAATAGTCAAAATCAGATATGGGTCTAGGAATTGTATGTGTCTTCTCACCAGATTTATTTAACATTTCGAGTGAAACAATCCTGATGAAATTGGAAGTCCTGACTGAATTCATTACATGCGAGAACATTCTTAACAATATTACACCAGGTGTCACTCTACTGTTAATAAACACAGAAAATAAAATACAGAAATCAATATCGAATGTAGCAAAAAAAAAGCTAGAAAAAAGAACTAAACATCAATTGTACGAACACAACATATGTCTGGCACCAAAAAGAGTACGTCAAGATACAATCTGCAATTTGGGCAAACATTGTACAATTATGGAAACAATTGTAATGACATTTAAATATCTAGGAATTGTTTAACAGAAGGCGGAAAATAAGTTACCGAAATGCAAAGATACATTTAGAATTGAAAAGTATGCCTTCCAAACGATAAATAAATTATTGAGGAAAACTTGGCAACAATGATTTAGTTTGGTTTGTTTTACGGCATATCAACCTCAATGTGTTATTTAATGCCGATATGGCTTTTCTCCAAAAATGAATTGCTTCATAATATTTTTCTGTTTAGAAAAATGTACTGCTGGTAATAATGTCTTGGAGGGAATATTTTTATCTTCAAAAATGTATTACTGGTAATAATTTTTCCAAAAACGTATTGCTGGTATTAAAACCAAATTTTTATATTTTCATAGTGTTTTAAGCTGGCAAATTTACACATAGCTGTGACCGTATCAAGTGCTAACACTCCGGTTCATGGTGTAGCTGGGAACACCAGAAATTAAGAGGTGGTTTCACGCTCCTGAATACCTCCTGATCAGGGGCCTTGCTGTCGGATATAGTCTGTCGTCTTCTCCAGGACACGCATGTAGTTTATCGTCATACCCAGGACGATTGGCATCAAAAAATAT
>OZ038496.1:80734926-80744926 GCA_964036315.1 Acanthosepion esculentum
CTAGTCAGGACAAAATTAAATCCCAAATTTAAAGACACAGAAATTAAACAATTTAAAAAAATAAATTAATAATCATAAAACAAAAACAAAATTATATTACACCGGTGCTTCTTCCCATGCGCTACTACTCTCTGGAACGGATTCCCAAGGGAACGATTTCAGATCATTACAATCTCAACCTGTTCATTTCCCTCGTTTACCGTTACCTTGCTCACATATCCCGCTAAACTGTGACTCTTAATCTTTAACCATCTACCTCAAGTTGCCTACGGTCCTTTTACTGGATGAACCTAAGTGTAAAAAAAAAAAAATTATGGACAGTGCTGGAACTATTTTTCCACGGAATATTAAATACGAAAATATGAAATTGTATCAATTCCGCAACCTTTGTATACTTAGATTTCATCTGTCCCCCGTATTTTGTTCTGTAATAAAGTTTTCCTTTTATATGGTGACTGAATATGTTACACTCATATTATTTTAATAGAATTTTTACTCTATCTTATTATTTCTTTCATAATAATGAAACTATAATACGTTGGATGAACAATAAAAATAAAATAATAATAGACGTATTTTCACATGCTCTTCCCATTCTCTGAATCGAGCACTGTCTGCCATTGGCATGTTTATTCACAGAGTAAGTACGTAAAAATTCGCCTTTCTTTCATCCATGCGACGAAGGCTTAGGGGAAAAATCTCGGCGTATTGAGAAAGCAATCGGATGTCTAGCGACACTGATGAGTTGTGATACAGCGAGACAGTCTGTAAAAGGAAGCATTAGTTGTTAGCCGCTCGGACTAAGGGATCGGACAGACGAGTTCGAATTCCAGTCGAATCAATTACAATCACTTACGTGTTAATACCCTTGGGAAAGGTATGAATCCGATTCTTCTCCATCTAGCTATGGTTAAAACACAGGGAATATAAGGAGGGGAAAAGCACGTCTAAAATACAAATTTATTAACTTGTTAATAAAAAGACAGACCAAAAGTTAGGAAAGTATACGTCCAAAAGTCTAATATAAATGGTTCCAGGTGAGTACAGAACTGAAAAAAAAAAAACTTTACTGACATACAGCATCAATTTTTAATTTCCTGCATGCGCGTTGTTCGTTTTCGATTTTGCCAACTATAGAGTAAGCTCAGTTGGGCACTATCATTGAGAAAAAGAAACACCATGATGCAATTCATTCCACCAGATATTTAGAAAAATAATTCTTTGTTTTTTGGCATTCACGCCTGAATCGCCATTACGGACATTTCGGAGTGTTTGGGTGTCAATCTGAGGACACTGCAGAGGATTCGGAAAGACTTGGATGAGTATAAGGGTGATTACGAAGCTTTTTAAAATAACGTGACCAAGAAGCAGATGGAGATAAAAAAAACATAGCAGAATATCGCAGACTATAATAAAATCTTGCTAATATAAAGGTTTCGATTGATAAATTGTCGCCATTTTATATTTTTAATTTCGAGCATGCGCGTTGTCTGTTTTTGATTTAGTAGACTGTACACTAAAGTAGGATCCCCTGCGGTACCACCTGTTCCTACAGATATCAAAAATATTTTCTTACCTGATGATATCTGTAGGAACAGATGAAAGCTCGTAAATATATAAAAACAGACCTTATTCAACTGAAATTTATAAACATGGATCATAACATTCATTTACAGGTTCGAGGTTAATGTCTCTTAGTAAATTGTTTGCGAAGATGTATTCTCGCCATTTTATCATTAACTTCTATATCTGTTTTCTGTATGAATGATTCATTGTTATATATATATATATATATATATTCTCTCTCGACTTGCGTGTATGAGCGCATTCGTGTGTGTTAATATATTCATATATAATTTGGAGATTAAATAACCATACACAATATTCTATATGTGATATGTTCATTGGTTCATATGCTAAAATCTCTAGAATCATTGAAATATCTTTAAAAATACGTGTTCCACATGGCGATTATTTTAGACGTATTTTTGATGTATAATGAAATCCCATTCATTCGTTCAATTTAATTATAATCCAACACGGGGCACCGATTTATTAACTTAATATTGTTTTTATCCAGGCTCTCGACAGAAAATGGAAGTTCGTATCGAAGTGAAATTAAAGGCGGGATATTGTGCCACCATCTGCACCTGGACTGAATTCTACTGCTAAGGTAGCAACATCATGGATATTAGCTCGAGGGCAGGTGTTCATCTATGTGAAGTATCTTACACAGAACATTTACGATTTATGAACACCTGCACTACAGAGCTTATCATCATTAGCTATAATTAACTCAAAATTGGTCAATTGCTCGTAATAAGCTGCCGCTGGCATTGAGTGAAAGTGTCGATATGCAAGTGAATTACTAATGATGAGAACAAGCAATGAGGCGCTCGTAATTAGTGTCTGTTTTTTAAATGTAGTTTGCTTCTAATTCAAATATACGTTCGCGTTTACCTATTCCATATTACACATAAAAGGATGCCTAGTTAATGTTAAATTTTTAGTCATATAGTAGATAGTAATAAGTCAATAGATGAAATATTAATATTTTAATATAACACATGTATGCACACACAAACACACACATACATGTAATTATATATATGTGTATTCACAAAGATTATATATATATATATATATATATATATATATATATATATATATATATATATATATATATATATATATTGAATTTGTAGGTCTGATGAATTGGATCGTAATTCCAATTCCAATGCAATAAATTATAACCATGGAATATTAGTGTTTAAGCCTTTTTATTATATTCTTACTCTGTCCTGGACACTGAGTTCTACCTGGATTCTATCCTCTTGGAAATTTTAATGTGTATATGTATATGTATGTATGTATGTATATATATATATATATATATATATATATATATATATATATATATATATATATATATATATATATATATATGTATATGTATATATATATACACACGTGTGTGTGTATTAAACACTAATATTATATATATATATATATATATACACACATATATATATATATGTATATATATACTCACAATGCACACATATATATGTACATACACAAATATATATATATACTCATACAAACACACACATATATATATGTATATACATATATATATATATATATATATATATATATATATATATATATATATATATATATATATATATAAATATATATATTAAAGTATTCACACACACAAATTAACACACACACATATATATACACACACTTACACACATATATATATATATTAAAATTAAGCTGATGATGTGAATCCGCTGCATTGGTTTCAGCATTTCGGGATCCTCAGGCGATTTTAATCAAATGACTTCTAAACCCTTTAGTGTTTTAAAATAAAAAAACTAATGAATAATTAAAAAAAAGAATAAATGAACACGGATTTCGGTTTAATAGAAATGGACGTGGAATGTGTGAAGAAGGAATGAGAAGAAAAATATGGGGGAAGAGAAGAAAAGCAAGGGTATTATAAAAGTATCGGAGGTGGGGGCTATTTGAAATATACACATTTTTAACCAGCCTCATATGTGCATAGGACTTATTTTCTTAATATATATGCAAGACTTTTGATTTCTGGTTCAAAAGGTTCTATGGATCAGGATATAAATATTTTGGGGTTCAAAATCATCTTTGAATCCGGAAATATATATATATATATATATATATATATATATATATATATATATATATATATATATATATAATACATAATTATATATAATATATAATACTGTCAGTATTTGGTGCTGACATCCATGTCCATTTTTCTAGATAAAAACGCCCTGAAATTGAAATACATTGAATTGAACTGTAAATATAACATAAGATTAAACTATAGTTTAACCCTGCGCGCACGCGCACACACGCACACACACACACGCACACACACACACACACACGCACACACACACACACACACACATATATATATATATATATATATATATATATATATATATATATATATATATATATATATATATATATATATATATTAATCCAGGATTATATTACAAATTATTCATGGTGATCATACTCATTTCCTACCTTCTATCTTTCTCTCCTGAAGTAAGAAGTTGCCACACACGTTTCATGTATGATTTTATTTTCATGTCTACTTTAACTGCTCTTTGAACTCTCATAGCTGAAACCCCTCTCTCAAATGCCGAGCATCTTATGTATTGCGTTGGATCTTTGTCGCTGATATATTTAGCTCTAAGTTGAAATGGTGACCCCTCTTCCTGTTGTGACCTTCTGTTCCAGTTTTCCTCTCTATTTTACCCGCTTTTTTAAAACTCATTCACCGTTCTCTTGATGGTCCTTAAATTGTCTTTGAAGATGGAAGCCGGTGCATAAATGTTAGTAGCATTATGAAGACCTGAAGAATTATTTTCTCTCACCATTTCTCTTTTTAGAAGATCGTCGTGCTGACGAAGAACAATTTTAACCTGGTCTATTTCTAGCTGAATATCTCAAATTGTTTTTCAGTGATTTTTAGTAAAAGTGGTTTCAAAATGGCTAATCATTTTATTTGAAAACCTGGAAAAAATAAACTCAATTAGTTTAGTTTTATTTTATATATTAAATATTTTGTGGTATGGATAAGTATTCCATGCTGTTAAACGATTGGCGATCACTTTGCAAAAAAATGCGAAACAAAGTCGAAGTTTAAAATGGGTTCTCCTCAGTACTGTAGAAAAAATATTTTTCTTTGCCGAATGTCTGGGGTATTCAGTGAGGAAGGAACTTATTACTCAGTCGTAAATGATGTAGCGAGATAAGCTTGTTAAAGATTACACCACATCGAAATGCCCAAAATTTCTAAGCGTATGTTAAAGGTAGCCAAAGGTCAAAGCATCGAGAGAGGATTGAACTCAATTGTCACACATAATCTGATCTAGTGAGACAAGCATGTTGACAATGAAACCATCTCGAAGTGCCCAAAACGACTTTCTAAGCGTAGCTTACATGTGTCCCAAAGCCGAAAGTATGGAGCAACCAGCGAACCCACTAATCAGTCGTATATCATATAGCCAGACCAGCTCGCTAAACATGACACCACGGATAAATGTCCGACATATGTCACAACGGACATCGCAACATAATGTGGCAGAAGGTCGAAGTTTAAAGAAGGTTTTTCGGCAGTACTGTACGAAAAGTGTTTATGTCTCAGCATATGTGTGTGTCTATATTATATGCTACAGATAAATAAGCAGCTACGCAGATACTTCGCTTGAATATAGCATATTTAAGTAACGTATTTGGAAACTGCTTAAAGTAATAAATAATACAGATGTTTTCTCAGCAAGAATTATTTATGTTAGTGATGATCTATGTATATATTCGCGAATGGCATGCTGTCAACATACGTCAGAAAGAAATAAATATTAATTTTTGCTGTTATAATAAAAGTTTGTCTCCTTCCTGCGATAAAAATACTTCGGAGATAGTTATTAAAATGAACAGATATATTGAAACGAGGGGAATGACAATAATGATCGTTGAAATTTCGTTGTCTGCATTTTCACATCTATCTAACGTGTATATATCTATCTATTTCACGATCAATCCTAGCATCTTTCCTTTTTCAGTCTATATATTCATAGCAGGCTCTTTCTGTCTTTATTTATTTCTATCCATCTCAACTTCTATCTTTCTTCCTTTCTATCTATCTATCTATCTATCTATCTATCTATCTATCTATCTATCTCTCTCTCTCTCTCTCTCTCTCTCTCTCTATATATATATATATATATATATATATATATATATATATATATATATATATATATATGTATATATATATATATATCTCTCAGCCTGTTTCTTTTTGTCTTTCTATATATATATATTTATATATATATATATATATATATATATATATATATATATTTCAGCCTACTTCTTTCTTTCTATTTATCTATCTATCTATCTATCTATCTATCTATCTTATGTATGTATATATCTATCTATGCATCGATCCATCTCAGCCTCTTTCTTTCTTTCTTTCTTTCCATTCATCCATCCATTTATCTATCTATCTATTTCAGCCTGTTTCTTTTTATCTCTCTCTATATATCTCTCTATACACACGCATGCACACACACATACACACTCATATTTCTTATTTGATTTACATGTCTTTTATGTGAGAATTTCGGGCCCTGTATTGTGTAAACCATGTTCCCGATTCTTTTTTCAATAGTACCTTTCTCTCAGTAGGACGTATTGTTTTTATACGTTTTGAAAAAAACTTTCTCTCCGGGGTAGAATTTTCTTTTTGGTATGCACGACATTGGTATTTGCTTTGTTTGTTTTGATAGCAATCTGTCAAATACTGATCTGATTTTTCGGGCGAACATCACTTCTGCGTTTGATAATGCCGATGGTGTAGCACTGTTTGGTGTAATTCGATATACTTGTCAAAATTATTGCAACGCCTTTTTCTGTAGGCACGTCATATGCTTTCCTTAACGCTCTTTTGAGTGTGTCTACAAATCTTTCCGCTTGCCCATTTGATCTTGGGTGATATGGCGGGGATTTGATATGTTTAACTTGAAATGTTTCGCAAAATTCTTGAAAGTCCGCAGATGTGAATTGTGTCCCATTATCGGTGACTAGACAATCAACCACTCCGAAACGAGCAAACAGCTCGTGGAGGCAATTTATAGTAGTTTCAGAAGTAGGTTTTCTGTAATGAAACACTTCTGGCCATTTGCTATAACTGTCTACTATGATCAAATAGTAGAAACCATCTATTGGACCTGCGAAGTCGACATGGATTCTTGACCACGGACGATCTGTCTCTGGCCAAGTCTTATGGGTGATCGGCGGTGCTTTTGCTGCTAAGGAACAACCCTTGCTTTTTTCCACCATATGTGTAATGTTGATCCATGTTTTGCCAATATTCGTAACTTCGCATTAACAATTTCTTTCT
Source organism: Acanthosepion esculentum (assembly GCA_964036315.1). Classification (NCBI taxonomy): domain Eukaryota; kingdom Metazoa; phylum Mollusca; class Cephalopoda; order Sepiida; family Sepiidae; genus Acanthosepion; species Acanthosepion esculentum. The sequence goes on from OZ038496.1 coordinate 80,741,906, forward strand.
GTTCTTTCCTGGATGACCCATGTGGAAATCCTTTAGGATTCGCCTTTGTAGTGTTTTCGGAATTACTACCCTTTCGTTATACAGTAGAACGTTGTTTCATGACGAAAAACTGTCTGATACCTTTTTATATTTTTCTGTAATTTTATTTTGTTACTTTTATGAATTCATCATTTATTGCCTCATTTCCTATCTCTTGTATTGTGACGGGGAGGTTTCGAACTGTATTACATAGTGATGTCCTGATATCTTTTTCATATCGTAGGGCTGCAATTACGGAATCTTCCAATGGCTCCGTTTTCTTAGGTATAAGTCTCGACAGAGCATCTTCATGCCCAATTTTGTTCGTTGAAAGATACTCCAATTTGAAATTGTGTGTTCTGTAAAATTGTACCCCATCTTACCAACCTATTAGCGGTGTACACAGGTAAACCTTTCTTCGATCCAAATATTGTCAATAACGGCTTGTGGTTCGTCTGTAAAGTAAAAAATCTACCGTAAATGTATCTATGAAATCTTAGTAACTGCACAAATAATCCTCAGTTCTTCTTTTTCGATTTGTGAGTAATTTTTTTCTGCTGGTAAGTGAGTTCTTGAAGCATGAGCGATGCGTTTTTTTGTCACGTCCGGTATTTTATGCAGTATACATGCCCCGACACCATAGGCACTCGCGTCACTTGCGGCTATTATTTCTAATTTTGGGTCATAGTGCGCTAAAAATAGATCCGCGGTTAGCGTCTTAATTATTTTGTCAAACTTTTTCTGGCATTCATCTGTCCTTTCCCAAACTTTTTCCTTCTTCAACAGTTCGTTTTGAGGTGCGCGTAATTCATGCATGTTTGGAATGAATTCTAGGTAATAATTTTTTTATTTCCGTTCCCCTTTCTGGGTCTGGTCGCCTTCCTTATTCATCGATGATATAGCCCAGATATTTTATTTCCTTCATAAAGAAATCGCATGTGTTTCCTCTTTCCTTGAAACCATAGTTTGTATTCTCCTGAAAACCTCTTGAACGTGTTCCCAGTGTTGTTCAATGTTTTTACTATTTATCAGTATGTCATCCAGGTATGCAATCGTGAAATCAAGTCCGCCTAGCATAGTTGAAATATTGCCGGCGCGACCTTAATCCCAAATAGAACTTTGTATAATCTTTGTATAATTCTTTGGAACTTGTATAATCATTTGTGTGTGTTTATGCACAATAATCTCGAGCTTTCCTCATCTAATGGTATTTGTAGGTACGCTTCGCTCAAGTCTATTTTTGAGAAAAATTTTCCTCCGTTTAATTTTGTAAAAACTTATTCTGGACTGGGTAGAGGATAGTGGTAATCCTTTATCGCTGCGTTAAATCTCGTTGAGAAATCAGCGCATACTCGTATCACACCTGATTTCTTTTGGGCGTAAACCGTAGGTGCGGCCCATTGACTATGTTCTGTTTTTGTCAATATACCGATTTTTTAGAGTCTATCCAACTCTTGATTTATTTTTTCTATTGAAGCAAAAGGTACGTTCCTTTTCTTCTTGAAGATAGGTTGTACATTTTCATTTATTTCTATATTTGCTGCCATTTTTTTACACCTCCCGAGACCGGCTGAAAATACTTCGGGGAAACTCTCTTTTAGATTCTCCTTTAATTTATCTGCCTCGGTCGATAAACTTTTCATTTTTGGCAGTACGTACTTATTGGTAAATCCCAGAGGTCGATTTTCTCCATCCAGTCCGTTCCAAATAATTTTTCTGTATTTCTTAGCACATATATTTTTAATTTTTTTGTCATTCCATTGAATGTCACATTTGTAATAATTTTATTTTTGTCCCAGTTACCGACCTAGCAATTTTATCGGTTTTCAACATGGTCGGTTTGTTCAATTTTCTCCATGTTTGTACGTTAATAATAGTTAAATACGATCCGGAATCCAATTGTAGTCTGATTTTTCTGTTTAACATTTCTACTTGCACGTATTTTGCTATGTTTGTCTCGTCCGCTTTGTCAGTCCTAGTGACTCATACTCTGCTTTTGCTTTCTTTCCTAGTCCAACAATGAGAACTTTTATGTCACACTTTTTTACACGACGGACAAGTCTTAAAGCGGTATGGACAATCTTTATACCAATGCAAAGTCCCACAGCGATAGCATGGACTGGGTGGTAGTTTTTCTGATATTGACTTTTTGAAGTAGAAAAATGTGTTTGACCTGTTTTTGAGGAGGGAAAATTGTTTTTTTTTTCAGGAGGGACAAAAACGTGTTTGTCGTTGTACTTTACGTATGTGAGCGGTATCAGACTGTTCTATATCTTTCGAGTCCTTTTTACGCTTATACATCTCTGACAGTCTTCAGCCAATTTTTGTAGCGTTAATTCTGGTTCACTCGGAAGATTTGTAAGAATTCTGCGTCTGATCTCCGTGTCTTTAGTCGAAACCAGGCCTTGAACGAATATTAAACATTTAAAATTGTCCGGCCTGAGTTCAGACAACTTAAAGTCATCACAATGTTTGTTTTCAATGAAAGCTAATGTGATATAGTCTTCGCTGTCCTTTTTTGTTAGATTCAGACATTTCCATCTTTTGTGGAATAATGAGGTATTTGGGCTAAAATGTTGTGTTAACAGTTTTATGGCTTCCTTGAAGGTTAACTCATTTGTTTTCCTCTGTAGGATGTAGTATACGAATTTAGTGTATTCGCATGACCCTAATTTTCTTAGTAGTAGATGTACTTTTCTCGCGTCTGACCAATTCCCGCAATCAAACTCATATAAATCTTCGTACCTTCTGAATAAGCTGCGAAGGTTTTGTTTTCGTCCGGTGCATACGTGAAGTCTTTTAGCGCCATTTAGTTCTGCCCTCTTGGTAACTCCGATCTTGATGTAGTGTCTTTCAACATCACCTTCAACTCCACCCCCTGCAAAGAACCTCCTACCACTAGAACCTCGATCTTCTATCGAAGAGCTGACTGGGACTCGTTCAGTGATTTCCTCCGCGATGTCCCCTGGGATGTTGTCTTTACGATCCCCGTTCAAGAATGTG
>OZ038496.1:80749926-80762426 GCA_964036315.1 Acanthosepion esculentum
TGCAGATTCGTCTGGAAATGAATGTCTGTGTTTGTATAATCTTATCTTTCCAGCTGAAATTCCTGTGTATGTTTTTTTTTTAATATTTATTTTCATTTTCATTTAAGAATACGGTTGCTTGGTAAATGACATTTACCTATCGACATTTGCCTTCAACTGGGCATTCATCTTTGGTCCTACAATTGCAAGTGGACACACTATTAGAATTGTGATTGTGAAATAATTTATTTAATGTACATATGTTATGAGAATTTATAATACTCTACATGTTATCCGTGCAGGAATAACTGATTTTAGAGGGGGAGGTCTGTTAAAGATTCTGTGTAGTGGCTTAATTTTAACAAAGTGTTTTTTCTATTAGTCGAAGGAAGCATTTTTCTGTACTAATGTTGGATAGTTTACAGAAAAGAGGATTCAAACTTAAAACTTGTTTTCCTGTATTTGTTTTTACCACGTTTATTATCCAAAGATCTATGATAAGTTAATTTTTGTTTGAAGCGACTTTTATCGTATGCCCTCATAGGGACTTCAAAGTTACTATTGGGACTTTTAATCCAGTCGGAGTTATTTTTAAGCAATGCTGTCTTTCTCGATGCTAAGATACTCTAGGATTCTTCATCTGTAATATTAACGAAATTCCTAACATAATCTATACTTTTTAGTAAGAGGTCTATAGAAAGGGATGGGTAAAAATCTATAATATCGAATTGTATAAAAGTGGCTTTATTTTTATTTCGAATAATATGGAACCATTTCATAGCATCGGAAGAATCAATCCAGAGGTTGTAAAATTGTTTCTTTAACTGAAATAATTATTTTTTGTAATTATATTTTTGGAAAAAATGCCTAACTCTTTTTTTGAGGGGTTCATTGTTATCGAAGTTTAGTTTGTGGTCTTTAAAAGTAGATATGCGTCTTTCATTTCCATTTAACCCTGTCAGTCCACAATGTCGAGTTCTTTGCAAATAAAAAATCAGTGTACTACATAAATACGCGTATCACTAAACATAATGTATGCAGTAATAAAAATATGACTGAACATTAACTATTTAGAAAAAATAGAGAGAGAGAGAGAGTCAGATTGGTAGAGACAGATTGTTGCTTAAAGTTTGCAGATATACGTCTGTGATTTTCCAATATCCACATAATGATAGGGACTATATAGACGCTTCTGAGACTTCACTTAGTGTGTCCTCATGAATTTGACTGGATAAGGCTTGTTCGATTTTATCGGTTGAACATGTAAACGAAAATGTCTTTGAAGATATGTATAATGTTTTCTGTAGGAAAGTTTTGATTTCGCTATATTGCAATTTATTCTCAATAATCTGATATTCTATGCACACATCATATATAATTGATGCTTTTCCTTCAGTTTTCATTAGATAATTTTATTGTTTTATTTGATTCAATCATTAAAAAAAAATTCGATTCGTCAATCTTTAACACGCATCTAATTTTCAAAGCAATCACATGTCTATACGAATCTAATTTGATTAATATTAAAATATATTCCAATTAGATATATCATTACAAATGGCAGCAAATTCTTGATAATGAAACATCTCCGCTCACGCTAAGTTATAGTTTTCTTTATAATATTGGGAATTTGATAATGAATAGATAAATTATAATTGAATTATAAGATTTTTAATATTACACGAATATTCTTGTAACATTCCCAGTATTTAATTGATTATAATAAAATTATCTGTATAATTAATATCTCAAAAATTAAATGCAGACAAAGTGTTACTAAACAGCACATTAACAACAAACAGAAGAACTATAGTATAATTAGAGAGCTTCTTATAACTAAAGCCAAACTACTTCATAAATCTATTAGAAAAATCCTGCAGATTGATAAAGCCATTAACAGCCAACAAAAATATCTATATATGTATAAAAATAATTAGAGTTCCAAAAATAAAAGAAACGAAATTTTGTTGTCTATTATCAACGTACCGATTGGAATTCGTTACGTGATGTTCTTTGCAACGTCCGTTGGCGTGAAATATTGAAAATTTTGCCAACAAGGTTCCTTCCTCTGTGAAAGCCGTAATCGAAGCTTTCGTAGCATCAGGGAAATATTAAAGGAAGCAGAAAACTTATCCTTGGTCCCTCCTGTCTGCTCAGACTCCATAACTCAATGGAATAACTTCATCCGGCTCTACCAACGCGTATTATTATAAACACCTATTTGTATCCTTTCGTAATGAGTTTACACGTGTCCTCAGCGAAGTTAATTCGCCGTTTATTGACAGAATGAGACAGATCATAGCCTCAATCCCTCCTCTATCGAAGGATAAAAAAAGGAAATTCGAAACTATTAGGCAAATGTAAGATCATAGATGATAAAGTCCTAGTAATGCTGATTTCTAGGAATTGTCGAATTTGTTCCATCTTACTAGATAAGTGTGAGTTGCATTGGCAAGTCATTATAACTGAACATTAGCTTGATTTTTCTTTGCACGAAAATCACTGCTGCAATTTCTGCTGGTCAATTCCGAAGATTGTGATTTTGAAAGGGGAATATGACTCAATAAAAAAGATGTAGCCAAACGGTTGGCAACTGAGAGAAACGGTGTTCAAACCAACCCTTATACGTGTGTTACTAATGTAAGGGAAAAGGCAACCCGAACGTCACAAATGTCAGACAAGAGAAATGCAAGAAAATCGTACTAGTCTATGTAGGCAAAACAGCCAGAAAAGTGAGGAATGAATGTAGATTTACTGTCAGTTGCTTCAATAAATATTTAACCCATTAACTGCCAAATTTTTTTAATGCGCATTTTTGGCCCAAACTGGTGTTTTAGGAGTTTATTTATTCCTTATGTTTAATTTCTGTATTTACCATTGTCGTTTTTATAGAAACTAGAACAGCAAATATATGTGTGTATAAAACATGAAAAAATAATATTGATGAAAAATAATAAAAAAAATACTTTTCAAAATAATTATTATTTTTCTAATCGTGAAATGTAAAATTACGACAGAAAGTGTTTTCTTACGGCTCATAATAAAAAATCTTTAAAGGATAAGTGTTGTAAAATATACCTCTGCAAATGCATTGTATGTAAGTAATTCAATGTAAATACAAGGAATAACATGTAGTTTGTTTAATTTTAACAGATCCCCAAATGGGTTAATGGCAGGTAATGGATTAAGAATAAACAACTTAACAGGGCGTATAGCAGTACACATCACCACCACCACCACCACCACCACCACCACCACCACCACCACCACCACCACCACCACCACTATCATCATCATCATCATCATCATTAACATAAGTAAATCGTCATAGAAGATTGACTTGGTCGCGAGAATGTCTCTCAGTTGGAATGATAGAAAGTGGTAAAACGTAATTTTTATAGAGGAATGTGTGGCGAACGCGCGTCGGTGCAGACTCAAAAAAGTCTGTCAAGAACAGTTCCATTTAGGGTTTCTCCGTTAGCAGCGAAACAGCTTGGCATCTCTAGATACAGGCCTCTCTGCAACTGGTCAATATCCGGATCTTTCTAAGATGGCTCATGCTAATAAAACCAACGAAAAAATCAACAGTCAGTAGGTGAGGAAATAGGGTGTCTGGTAAGTTCGGTCGCGTCGGCATTTGGTTTGTAGACTTTTGTAGTTTCGGATTCAGTGTTATTTTTGTTACTTGGCGTCTCATTCCACTCTCTGCCTATTACCACCGGAGATGCTCGGAGGGCAGTCGGTTAGATGTTTTCCCCAACCTCAACACACACTTGCCGCACATTACAAAGTAATGCAACATGAAGTTGCATACTAATGCAAGAGAATATGTAAGAAGATCAGTTGAAACAAAGAAACAATACAATGAACACCAAACAAACGGTGAGATTTAATGATGGATAAATAATGGTGTGGTGTTGCATCAAAAAACGATATTATATAAACATTAGTAAAAGTTGATGAAAACCTAAACAGGGAAAAATATTTATTTACTACAGCCTAATCTTCTGGTGGAGTACGAAATAATGGGCATTTTTCACAATGACAGTGCTACTTACTACACATCAACTGGAAGAAATGTTTTCTTGCAGATTAAAATGATCTAATTCTGGGAAGACAGGGCAGCATAATGTCCTGATCTCAATATCATGGAATCGTTTCCGTGGGTACGGAAGAAATAGGTGCTCCAAGATAACCGCTGAAATTACTATCAACAAATTTTGGAAAAAAAATACCATTGACAACATCTGAACTTTGTGGGATTCAATACCACAAAAAATTGAGGAAAATATTCGGATCAAATACTAATTACTAACTCCATAGTTGAATTCCAGTTCTCTCTGTAATAATAAAAGCTACTTTAAGCAAAAAGAAAAAAGAAAAAAAGATTAATTTTTTAATCTTAAATGAGTTGAAAAGTGAAATATTTGCGAATGACCCACAATTTTGCATATGCTTTTAACATTAACGAAAATAGAGAGACTTATTTTCTAACCTTCAACGATCATGAAATATACTGAGGAAAGCATACAGCTCATTATTCTTGATTTGGAGGTAAAATTAACAAAACTAATTAATTTACGGAGGTCGTCCTAAAATATTACATGCCAGAGTTTATGGATACAAATAATTCATTTTTAAGAAATATATAGTTTCCTTCTTGATATCGTTAATTAATTTTTTTTACATATAACGGGAATTTCATCGGAATTTGATTCAACCTTATGCGATGTTAATTTATTAAATTCAACCTGTTTTATTAGAAGGCAATAAAATCCTAGTGGCAATGATGGTTGTGTAATTTCTAATATGTATCAACTCACCATGGTTAAGCATCGTCAGGACTGGTCCGAACTTAGATGGGTGACCAATAGGCAAGAGTAGATGATCTAATCTTGGATGTGCTGGTGGTGAAATGGATAACGGCTCGGAACTGGAAGTCGGAGAGCCGAGTTCCAATTACAGTTGGGTTCGTGATATGGATTTACACGGAAGTAGTCAATGGACATGTATGAATTCCACAATTCTCCCAACTACGGATTTTATCAGTAATTCATATATCCAAAACTTTCTTAAAAGCTAAAAATATTTTCTGGATTATAATAACAGGCAAAAGTTTGAGAAACCGTAAAAGAAATCAGTCAGTCAATAAGTATATGTAATTAATATAATTGAAGAATCGTTGAATATGAGCGATTCAATGCAATTATGAAGTATAAAATATATGCATAAACGTAACATGGCACAGTGGATAAAGCCGTTAGTTAGATCCAGTGACAGGACCCAGTGAGTGTGAGTTCAATACTTGGTTAAGGCGGTGCAGATCATGGAGAGGGAAATTAACAGGAGATAACTGATAACTGACATCCATTAGACATGCCACAGTTTAGCTCAGTGAGCGAAATAAAGGGTTCAGTGTCTATTTTTCTTAAAGTTTGAAGTATCTTGATTTCAAAATTATTATTCCTAATAATAGGTGAGAGAAATGGAAATGATTAAAGGTTAGCTGAAATTGTTGTCACGTGTCTATAGTTTGATTGAACAATAAAATGTGACATCCTTAAATATATTTTAAGTATATGAACTGTTTCCATCGAATTAATTTTCATTGTTTTATTCAGGCTCTTCGTTGTTTTGTTTTTAAACATCGTTTGGTAAATTCTGCAGATATTTAGAATTATTTTTCTTAATTAATTTTTTACTTACTCTATTTTCATTTTAATTATTTTTAATTTTTAATTTAATTTAATTTTAGTTTATTTTAACTTGCATTATTATATTTACATTTTTCGAACTATCGTACTCACCTTTGTTGCCTTATCAGAAAACAGTTAATATTACAATAAGCATTAGTATTAAACATAAAACGATCGAATTGGTATTATCATGGTTAAAGCGAGTGAAAATTCACAGTATTATTAATTTCAGAACTGAAATGTCAGTTGGTATTTGAATTCATATTAGATTTTTAAGGATGTTGTAAAATTATTAAAACTTGCTATGATGTGTTATTTTTGGTGGCGCATTTATAAAGTAATAAGCACATCCACATATAGACATTCGATCATTATAATATAAAAGCTATAATCTCTATGACTATTCCTATGATATTTAATTTAGAAGGTATCCATAATTAATGCAATCCCCCAAAATTATTTCCTATAAGTAATTATTTCTTCTGATTGAAAACAGTAACTCTAATATTATATCAGGATCGTTCATACGACGATAAAAACGGGATTATTAACCACTGCAATTTTACATATTATGATTTATTTCCGCTTCTAGATTTTGAGCCATAATTTTCTTTTTTCATTCAATCAAAAGGGGACACTTTGCCGCAGCATATATTTCGTTCTTATCTCCAGTCATAATCTGCTGTTTTCATTATTGCACACAATCTTCGAAGCGTTAGCGGCCATTATCTTATTCAAAATTTCTAGCTTGCTCGAGAGTATGCCGCACCTAGTAACTTTTCTAATATATATTAAACATTCTTCTATTTGCTTCTGAGCAAGCACGCCTTCGGGGAAAACCTTCACAAGTGTACCGACGAGTGAAGAGATTGGAAAAAAATGATCATCATTCTAAGTATCTGATGCTATATTAATTATGTATACTTTATTTTTTGCAACCATTCATTTTCTTTTAATAATATGTAGATATTTTTGTTACGTCACCCGAAGTAAGATGATAAAGACACTAAGAGGTTATAAATAGTGACAGAAATTGAAAGATTGTCGAAAGAACAATAAAAGGTCAGATTTAAGAAAGCCAGAATATAACGATTGTTACTGTATTTACATTTCTGAAGATAAACGTTGACACGGAAGCAAGAAGCACGAAGAGATTTCTGCAACCGAGAAGTACGAGAGAATACAATATTAGACTATATGGCAGGGTTGGTATCTAGGAAATTCAACAGTAAGATGAGGAGGTCTAGATTCCCATCTCGTACTTAAATTCATGAAGTAGTACAACAAAAGACGAAAGGAGATCAGAATAAATCACCATGAAATCAGCATAAAAATATGTATACAAAAATCACATTGTTACGGCGATGTAAAATTTATTGAGGACGGGTAACCAAGCCAGGACAGATAAAATTTCAGATTCTTATTAGGATAATTAAATATTAGAATAAAATTGATTTTGTGTGATCCTTATTTAGATTATATATATATACATACATACACAAACACACACACACACACACACATAAATATATATATATATATATATATATATATATATATAAATAAATGTATGTATATATAAATAAATGTATGTATATATATATATATATATATATATATATATATATATATATATATATATATATATATATATGTATATAATTATTTAATTTAAAAATTATAACATAAATATGTTATAAATCACTAAAAGTAGCCATTTTGTTTCAACACCTCTGGTGTCTATCAAGTGTCTTATCAGGTGAGCTTGATAAGACACCAGAGGTGTTGAAACAAAATGGCTACATTTAGTGATTTTATAACATATTTATGTTATAATTTTTAAATAAATAATTATATTTGCTCTACTCTGTATTGAGCGCTCTTTTAAGCATAGTAACTTTTGGTTATTGGAATTTATTCCGTACATACCAATCCTATACTTGTATATATATATATATATATATATATATATATATATATATATATATATATATATATACAAATTTAAAAGAACGAAGAATACAATTCCAACGTTCAAAACATTAATTTACAACAGGGATCAATACAAGAGTAGAGCAATAAATATTTATTATACACTGTTACATAAGAGCATGTAAATTACTAGTACAAAATTGTACATTTTGTTTCGACGTCGAAACAAAGTACAATTTTCTAGTAGTAACTTAGATGTTCTAATGTAACAGTGTATAATATATATATATATATATATATATATATATATATATATATATATATATATATATATATATATATATATATAAGCGGAGGATATAACGATATGCAAGATGGGAGAAATTTTGAATGAAAAGTAAAGTGAAAATAGGATGGTAGTATTATACTCATGTATAAGTTTCAGAATATTTACGCAACTTAAAAACATCTTATTTGAGAAAGAAATGTTCTAAATATGCAGAAAATAAAACCTAAATGAATCAGGTAATGATCACAATTTTTTCCAAATTCTATCTCATATGAATATATATATCTCATATATCAGCAATATTTGTTCTTTGAACATAAGTTGTCTCAAAGTCAGGAAAATATTATAATTATTGAAAGGAATACCCAAGATCTGTTACGTTTAACAATATTAAAACTAGCTGATGTCATTTAAGCTTATTCAGATTATATACATACGTACATACATACATATAAATATATATATACATATATAAATGTATGTATTTATGTTTATATATATATATATATATATATATATATATATATATATATATATATATATATATATATATATATATATATATATAATAATAATTTATTTAAATATTATAACATAAATATGTTATAAATCACTAAAAGTAGCCATTTTGTTTCAACACCTCTGGTGTCTTATCAAGATCATTTAAGCTGGCTACTGCAGAGAGCTTTTGTTTGTTCTTTCAATCCCACAATGACACTTCATGCATTGAGTATATATTAAATTTATTAAATGTGGACATGTTCTTTCAAACAATTTAGAGTTTTCATCAAAACAAGGATATACTTAATCTATTTGAGACACATTGCAAAGCGGCATGAGAAAAAAAAATTTCCCCATTCGGGGCCAGTAGAATTTTTTTTTTTCCAATCGCAAACCTTGAACAAGCATCATAGAATTGGCCATGATAAAAGCAGGTTTTCATCACATGAAACCCAGCTACTTTCAGAGGATTTTCCTTGGGACTTATTGATTGACATTTCATAGCTTACTCGCACTGGACACTGAACACTTTTGAAATCAAAAGGAAGATCTGGAGGAATTATTGGGATTCTTGGAATTAAAAGTCTTTCGTTATTTCCTGGATTAGTAAGGATCTATGCTCCCAAGAAATAAGGACGCATCTACTTGACAATGAATCTTCTTACATTACAAAAATTAAGTGGATCCAGATTTCTTAATAGCATAACTGGCACATTATGTTTTAGTTCCAGCTTGTGTGATTGCATTCCAAGAGGATTCAATATTTTCAAATTTATTGGGTAATTCACATACTGACTGTCCTTGTTCAACTACAGTGTCAATGGAAAAGTACTTGATTACTTCTTTTGAAATTTATTGCAGAACTTTTCAGTTGATGCTATCCACAGTTTAATTCTTGTGAGCTAATCTGACCCTATCACAAAGCCAGTTTGAATCCATGAAATGGGTCTAATATTTGGATAAACATTGTTAAAAAGTCTTGGATAATCGAGACTGCAAATCCACAAGCATTTCGGAGTGAAATATTACCATTATGTTACATTTTGATAGCACCATTGCCAGATTGCAATATCAAAGCAGCAAATCTTCCTGCTTGAAGTTCACCTGTTATTCTCAGACTCATGATTGTTCTCCGGTTGAGTATTTGAACATGGCTCCAGATGTAAAAACTTTCAGAGAGTTGTGTACCTTTATTTGAAAATGTCTGTGACAAACAGACATATGTATATATATATTTCACTACAATAATATATATTAATAATTATATACCATAATATAAATTTTGAGTTAATTTGTTATCATTTAATAATGCATAATAATAGTTATATTTCATATATTGTTTTATATATTTTATGAATATTTTTATATAATTTTTCCGAAACAAATATTTTGCCCAACTTTTAGCATTTAGATATGTTTTAATACTATCGAGTTTTTTTATAGATAATATAGAATGTAAATGTTAATATATAATATTGTCATGTCGTATTGAAGTGTATTTTACAGATGTAATTTCTATTATGAAATTTGAGGAAGTGACATTTAAATATATATTTATGTATTAATTTTCAGGTGCAATATATATATATATATATATATATATATATATATATATATATATATATATATATATATATATATATATATATATATATATGTATATATATATATATGTATATATATATATATATATATATATATATATATATATATATATATATATATATATATATATATATATATATACATATATATATATATATATGTATACGATATTCTTTTGACCTTATATTCAGAATCCTGTGATAAAAGTTTTTATGAAATCTGAGATCATATGAGCCATTTACAAACATATTTCTCTGAACCTCACCATCGGTAGAATTAAATAAGTATCTTTATTTTAAATAAGATATGTTTAAAAATATTGTAAACTTATTTTAATCAATAAGTCACTTACATTATTCTCATTTTATGGCACAATCATAAACTTACCTATATCTTCCATTTATATCTGTTAACAACTAGCACGTTTCATGAAAATATAATTAATTTAGGAAAATATAAGATAGATTGCTCTGAAAGTAATTTGCAATATAAGCATTATTTCTCTGAACATTATTTAATTTTAAAGAGATTCAATGAAAAATGCCAAAATATATTTGATATTAATAAAAAATGAATGTAATTAAATCCATTAGAATTTAGTTTTGATTAATACATAGGATATATTTATTGAATATTGTACAATTAATCAATGGTGACAAATTCTTAAGAATTCACGATATGCTAGATTTTATTTTTTTTGAATCTGTAGGTCTGATGAATCGGATCGTTCTTACGATTGCAACGGAATAAATTATGACCATGGAATATTAGTGTTTAAGTTTTTTATTACATATATATATATATATATATATATATATATATATATATATATATATATATATATATATATATATATATATATATTTTATATATACATATATATATATATATATATATATATATATATATATATATATATATATATATATATATATATATATATATATATATATGGGTTTTGTTTTTCTTCTTATATTTAATATTTTAATTTCAGGTTAGATTTTTGTAATATTATTTTTATTGAAATTTTATTAGTGTTCATTAATTAATATATTTATATATTATATATATATATATTTTATATTGTATTTTCTATTAATTCTAAAGACAACTTTTAATTCATTTATACTAAAGGAACTTTGTATATTTGCCTAATTTTAAGTTTATTATATTATATATAAGATTTCAAATATATTTTTTACTTATGGATGGGTATTAATTAATATAAGATTATTTTTTCTCTATGGATTTGGATGTATTCATCCTTATATATTTATATCCATTTGTTTTTATATTTATCTTAATATTCATTCCTATATATTGGTTGATTTAATACTCTTTTATTCTGAATTATCTCTATTTTATAGTTTTGCATTTATCTCTTAATTTATACAATTTTTTTCATTAATTCATGAAAGTTACTGTCTAATTTCTACTGGGTATATAAAAAATCTCTTCTCTGCTTTCCTTCTTTTTGCTTTATCTTCCTTTCCCCTATGGCCACCACAAATAGCATGAATTGCATCACTTCCTGTTTCCTTTGCAACCTTCCATTCATTTCTATTTTCATCTTCTTTTTCCCCTTTTTTCTTCCTTTATATTTTAACTGCTTTTTTCATTTTTTCTTCCATTATATATATATATATGTATATATATATATATATATATATATATATATATATATATATATATATATATATATATATATATATATATATATGTATAAATGTATGTATATCTATCAATATATATATATATATATATATATATATATATATATATGAATTTATGTATGTATGTATGTATATATATATTTATGTATGTATGTATGTATATATATATATGTATATATATATATATATATATATATATATATATATATATATATATATATATATATATATATACATATATATATATATATTAAAAAGTATACTTCCAAGAAGTTCAATACCCATTGTTTAGAGTGCAATTTAACAGAGAAAGATCTTTCTTAAACGTTTTACTTTAGTTGTAATCGCAACCTAAGAAACTGAGATGCTTTTTACCAATAACCAAAATATTTTCCTAGATTTCAAACTGAACTTAAATTAATTGGAATGATTTTTTTAATATTTGGGATTATCAGTAAAATCACTAAATTCTTCCATATTTTGAAATGTGTGAAGACAACATAATTCTCTTCGTGATAAAATTTTTCAAACATAAAATATATTATCTGAAACGTAATTTAAGGAATTCATCTGAATTAAACAATAATATTACAATTAGTTTAAAATATCACAGAAAATAATTTTTTGAATTAGGACTTAGTTATTTGTATTATTTGTTCTATTAATAATCTGATGTTTTCTCAAATTATGTAAGGCGAAATAATTGTAGTAAAATTATATGACACTTAGGAAGTAAACGCCAATTCAGATAATTTTTTAACTGTAGAGAAGTTTCCAAAATTAAACATATTTAAACACACACACACACACACACATACATATATA
>OZ038496.1:80767426-80769926 GCA_964036315.1 Acanthosepion esculentum
GAAGATTGTAAACTGTCTATACTGACAAATTTTCAAGCAACTGCTGCAGCCAAACCGTACCCAAATGTAATGCACTGTATTCCTTTGATTTTGTCGGTTTGACCAAGAGTTGTGGTGATGGCATATAGCGTGGGGAGCGCACCGCCTTTATATATCATCATCCGAACCTGGGCCCTGTCATGGTCACTCTACTACCACCATCAAATGACTGCATTTTTCACACTACTTTATCTAACGAGATAAACGGATGCATACTAATGAAGGTATATCAGAAACATTTCTCTAACAATATGCAGAATATTCCAGATAAGACGTATATTTATTAATATGGAACAACATGCGAAAGATTTTCAAAATCAAATATTTTAGCGCAAATAATTGCCTTTTGATTTCCCACATCAATATGAAATGTTTGTTGCACACTCTAAGATTCATTTGAGAAATGGTTAATCCATTGAATTTCTTCGTATGACAAACACTCTTAAGTACCAAGACGAGAATTACGAAGTTCATTTTAGAAGTTAAACAACCATCCTGTTAATGCGTGGCTTTTCTTTTCAGAATGCACCAAACATTAGAGCTGTGTCAATATCGAGTGAACAAGCACGTGATGTCATCAAACGAATGGTTTGAAATTTGTTTTATTCAGATATTTTATAGTTTTATTCGATGACTGTAATAGAGCAATATCTTGTACGAAAATCAAATCCTTTTTAAAGCGTTTGGCTCCTTATTGTAGCATGATTCATTAAAATGTCCATTAAAAATCAATGCATGTGTCAGATCTCATTTCGGTACTCAATAGAACTTGCCAAAAGCTAACTAATTCTCTACACTATATCGCAAATCAAGGTTTTACAACACCCGTGACTTGCTTAAGACCGAAGATGTTGGGGTGTTTTCCATAATATGTCCATCCACAAATGATCTTGCCGTCTAGACCACCATGAATAGCACAAAAACTGTTGGTAAAAAGAATGTTTAAAGGAACTGTCTTCATTTATTTTGTATATATTTCTGAGATGTGGTATTATGTACACTACACATTATTCGGACTATTGTCCTCATCGTTATCTCCATATTTATTACACTGTTACGGCCTTTCAGTATCTGTCTATATTTCTGAGATGAGGTAACATGTACACTATTTACATTATTCGATTTATTGTCCTCATCTTTGTCGCCATATTTATTACAAAGTTTCGGCCTTTCAGTATCTGTTTATATTTCTGAGATGTGGTATTATGTAAATTAATTTACATTATTTGGACTATTCTCCTCATCTTTGTAGCCCTATTTATTACAACGTTTCGGCCTTTCAGTATCTGTCTATATTTCTGAGATTAGGCAATATGTACGCTATTTACATTCTTAGGTCTATTGTCCTCATTTTTGTTGTCATATTTATTCAACGTTTCGGCCTTTAAATATCTGTCTATATTTCTGAGATGAGGCAATATGAACACTATATACATTATTCGGTCTATTGTCCTCATCTTTGACGCCATATTTATTACAAAGTTTCGGCTATTCAGTATCTATTTGCATTACTGTATTGAGGCAATATGTGCACTATTTAAATTATTCGGTCTATTGTCCTCAATTTCGTCGCCATATTTATTACAACGTTTCGGCCTTTCAGTACCTGTCTTTATTTCTGAGATGATGTATTATGTAAACTATTTAAAATATTCGGTCGATTTTCCTCATCTTTTTCACCATATTTATTACAACGTTTCGGCCTTTCAGTATCTGTCTTTATTTCTGAGATAATGTATTATGTATACTAATTAGAAAGTACGGTCTATTGTCCTCATCTTTGTCGCCATATTTAACACAACGTTTCAGCCCTTCAGTATCTGTCTATATTTTTGAGATGAGGTGTTATGTACATTATTTACATTATTCGGACTATTGTCCTCATCTTTGTCGTCATATTTATTACAACGTTTCAGCCCTTCAGTATCTGTCTATATATCTGAGATGAGGTATTATGTATACTATTTACTTCATTCCGTCTATTGTCCTCATTTATGTCGCCATATTTATTGCAACGTTTCGGCCTTTCAGTATCTCTCTATATTCCTGAAATAAGTTAATATATACACTATTTATATTACTCGGACTATTGTCCTCACCTTTGTCGCCATATATATTACAACGTTTCGGCATTTCACTATCTGTCTATATTTCTGTGACGAGTTATTATGTACACTATTTCCATTATTCGGACTATTGTCTTCATATTTGTCGCTATATTTATTTAAAGCTTTCGGTCTTTCAATATCTGTCTATATTTCTTAGATGAGGTACTATATACACTACATTATTCGGTCTATTGTCTTCATCTTTGTGGCCCTATTTATTACAACGTTTCGGCCGTTGTAGTCTCCGCCCTTCTTCAGGTATTTGAAATATCGTATTGTACCCTTTATTTCGCTCACTGTGGCAGACTCTTCTAGTTCCACGTCCATGTTTAATGGATGTCAATTATCAGTTA
>OZ038496.1:80774926-80777426 GCA_964036315.1 Acanthosepion esculentum
GTGGATATATAAAAACATAATACACCTTAAATTAAATATATTTTTAATGAGGTAATGGCATTTTAAAAGATGCATAAAATATTTAAAATTCGAATAAAATGCTTATTAAAATATTGACCCTTGTCACCTCTTCCTATGTGATACACTTGTTTTACATTACTCGCCATATAGGCGGATGGGTATTAAATAGCATTAAAGTGCCTTTTTCATTAAATCCTAACTCGGCTTTTAATGAATTCTTACTAAAAATTCATTATTATTTTTTCTCAAATTAATACACTATCTAAATCCATATTAAGATTAATACATGGGAAATTAATGATTAATAATGTAATTTCTAAAAAAAATTAATGGATATTTATCTGGTGATCCGTCATATTATTTTTGCATTAAGCGTAACTTTTAGTGGATACTCATAATATAGTAAATGCTCCGTTTATTTAAAGCAATATTTTCTTTAGTCTCCGGGTTTGAATATTCTAAAAATCTTATTAAAGAAATATGCGCCCTTTTTGCGTCTCCCTTTACAGGAAAAAGATTTAAAGCGAGAGAGAACCGTGCATGTTTGTGAAGCTCTTCTTTGTCGAACGTTCTAAAGCCCGGGGGATTAAACCTCGTGTCAAACCTTGCCGGAAGCGTTTTGTTTTAATAAGATTATTCTAATGTTCTGTTCGGTAGATAAATAAAATTTTGTTTATATAAAATGTAACGTCTACTCAAATATGGATACGCCCTAAAAAATAACGTTTAAATTAATAAAAATAATTTCCATTGTGATCAGAATTAAAAGATTCATATTATTCGTTATTTATTTTTTATTTATTTTATTATATTAAATATATATTTAATATATTAAATACAAATTATCCCTAAATTATTGAATTTCATATTTTAATAATGTGTATATTGAAGAAATGCAACATATGAAATTACTTTGAAGGACTTTAAAGTGCAATACTAGACTGGCGTCGAGATCTCATCAATTTAAAATTCAGCTGGCTAGATATAGCCATAAGTTCTATATTAACAGTTTATTTTCTCGCACCTCCCAATTGTGGAACTACACGCGACTCCATGCATTCCAGCCATGTCAATAGTTATCTTCTGTCCTCCTGATTATTCTTTTTGATCATTATTAACGTTTCTGTTCATAATTCTTTCACACGTTAACCTCTTGCGTTTTAGTGGCTTTAATGCCTTGCTTGGAGTGATACAGAATTAAACAAAGTTTATGCGATATTTTGCATTACTTGACCGAAGTATTTTATATTTAAAATAATTAATACATCTTTCATTTTCAATCCGACATATTTTTTAATACTTCAAATGTTATTTTTAGTGGATATCCGTATTTGCGAAAATCACCCCATTTTTTTTAAAAAAGATTATTTCTTTTAGCGTCCAGCGCATACGAGAAACATTTATAAAGAAAATATTTAATCTGGCAGAATTCGGCCCTGCGTTCCCCGTCGTAAGAGAAACAAGCATCTGATTCGTCAGATTTTACAAATCAAAAATAAAATATATAATTTAGACAAAATTTAGTCAGTGTGGCTCTAAGTAACCAATCAGTCTAAAACACGAGGAATGAAACAGTGGTTCCTCGAACGAAGTAGGACACCCGTTCAAATCATGACGGGAGGCATATTTTATTTATTAAGTTTTCTCGAGGCCTCAGGCTTGTAAATGAAATAAATACTGTTAAAAATAAAACAAAACAAAAAAGTTCTACTCAAATACCGATATACATTAAAATAAGGCTTGAAGTAATAAACATTTCAACTAATACATTATTTACATTATTCGGACTATTGTCCTCATCTTTGCCGCCATGTTTATCACAAAGCTTCAGCCGTTGAACGCTCCGGCCTTCTCCAAGTGGTTGGAATGTCGAACTGAACCCTTTATTTCGGTCACTGAACACATGGGACAGTGGATAAAGTCGTTGGTTAGATCTAGTGACAGGACTCAAAGAGTGTGAGTTCAATACCCGATTAAGGCAGTGGAGAACTTTCAGAGGGAAATTACCAGGAGATAACTGATAACTGACATCCATTAAACATGGCACATGGTACTAGAAAAGTCTACCCCCGTGAGCGAAATAAAGGGTTCAGTTCGACATTCCAACCACCTGAAGAAGGCCGGAGCGTACAACGGCCGAAATGTTGTGATAAACATGGCGACAAAGATAAGGACAATAGTCCGAATAATGTAAATAATGAACATAATAACTCATCTCAGCAATGTAGACAGATATTTCAAGTAATGTACAAATATAAGTAAAATGTCAGTTTTAATGCTTTGCTAACTAACTGCAATACCGTTCTCAACACTGGATCGTAACTTCATTTGTTTAACACTAGTATATGCGTTCCGGCTCTGAAATAATAAGAGCTATTGACAAATGACGCAGCTGTGTTGGCTTATCATATACAATTATTTCTCACGTCTTTTTTATTGTTATAGTTAGTTGTGTGTTTCTTCTTTTTTTTTTTTTGTC
>OZ038496.1:80782426-80784926 GCA_964036315.1 Acanthosepion esculentum
TTACAATCACAAACTGGATAGTTTAATGGATATACAACATTAGCCTGATATATATGTTGATGTGCTGGGAAATATTAGTTTTCATAATTAGATTACTGGTTTTATTAAAAATAATCAATCTTATATGCGTAATTTTTCTACAGGTCTCATCTGTTTTTGTATTATATTTTATTGCTTTTTCATCGTTTCTGTAATTGTGGTGTATTTGATTTCTGTAGATTATATTAATGATATTACAACAAACGAATACATGAGTAAAAATAATTATTTTAAACCCTGCATTTGTCTTCATTATGTACCGCGTCTATTCAGAATGTTTTCGAACATGGCCCTCCAATTATTCCTGATTCTTGTAGCTCTTTCACGTATCTTATCTTATGTGTTGATATGAATTAACGTCATAGAATATTGGAACAGCATTCGTTATTTTAAAGCATTCCATAACATTCGTTATTGTAATGCATTCTATGTATTTCACTGTTAGAATTTCTGAATCTTCTATCCATCTATATATTTATCTGTCGTGTTGGTCAAGCATACACTCAGAGCACCTATGCTTAGTGTAAAGCATCGAGACTAATATCCCAAGTGTTAAAGCATATGGAGTTCGGTAAAACAAAATTTTAGTAGACTTCCTGACTATGACACAATTCATCTCTCAGATGAAAACGAAAGAGCAGTTTTTCAATTTACCCTGTGTGTAAATCATCTGTAGCATAAAATCATAGAAATTTAATATGAGTGCAAAAGTATTAACTCGATTAAATTATACACAGATCACAAGCACTGCATCTTCTATTATTATTGTTATTATTATTATTATTATTATTATTATTATTATTATTATTATGATTATTATTATTATTATTATTATTTGCTTTGATTTCTAGTGTATATTCATTTAACTCCGGGTCCCAACCAGAGACCTAAGGTTAGAAATGACATCAATACATTTTTCACTGTGCATTATTTTATGAAAAAAATGAAAAAAAAAAGGCTAAGATCAAACACATTTTACATAGATAAAGTCTTTCGTAAGGGGTTGTGTGTACTTGTAATTATTTTTTTCGTATTTCTTTAAGCCTTGTTTTACTTGGAATCACTTCAATGAGTCTATCGTGTGTATTGTAAAATCGCATTAGAATTTTTACATGTCCTATCTCCGTAATCGTGTCTGGGTGGTGTTCATATGAATTTCTTGCAGTTTCCTTTCATGAAAAGTTGCACATTTTTCAATGCTGATATTGGCCCACGCTTTCATGCGGTATTTTATATTGAATGCGTTTCAATACCGCACAGATTGATAGAAGATCGCCATTTTCTTCTGGATATTTATAATAGAATCTGCATTTGGGGCTAACACAATTTTTCAGTATGTGTGCATAGTAATATCAAGTTAGCAAGCATTTTTCCTGTGCAGCAAGAATAAAGCCTTAGCTTTCAGCGTTTAACCCTACGCTACGTAGCCATTGATGGGTACGGGGTTTGTCTACATCAGATCGTTTCGTACGGGCAGATTATTGACCGTTAAGAGGCTTATTTTGCAGTAGTTTCTGTGTATATAACATTTCATTTGCTTCGGATTTCTTTCTTAAGTTTTTTGCCGTTGCATTTGTTGTATTATATTTTACTTGCCTTCCATGAACTAAATGAAATTCCATTTTGAAGTTGTTGGCTTCCTTTATTAATGAATAATGTTTATTATTTCTTTCAGGTTATTTGACACAGATCATCATCCAGTCTTCTGTAGTTTCCAGGTATCTTTGAATGCAGATTGCTGTAATTTTGTTATTATTATTATTATTTTTATTTCCTTTGATATATGGCGTTTACACATTTCTTTCAGGGTCCTGCCCAGGGACCTAAGGTTAGAAATAGCATCATGACACTTTCCACTGCAAAAAAAAAATAAAATAAAAGATAATTACATAGATAAAGCCCTTCGTAAAGTGTGGGCTGTACTCGTCAGAACAATTTTTTGTATCTCTTTGAGGCATGGACTTCAAGGGATCCCTTCAATCAGCCTACTGGAATCTTTTCCAACCAGTCCAAGGGCTCCAACTACAACAGGAATTGTTGATGTTCCCATGTGCCACATTTTTGAGATTTCTATTTTAAGGTCCTTGTATTTTGACAGCTTTTCGAATATCTTCAAAGATACATTGCAGTCTGCAGGGACTGCCATATCAATATTTGTTTGTGGTCTTTAATAACAATGTCTGGGCGGTTGGCTTTGATTGTTCTGTCAGTATGTATTGTGCAGTCCCAGAGAATTGTAACAGGTCCTGTCTCCTATTATTATTATTATTATTATTATTATTATTATTATTATTATTATTATTATCATCATCATCATATTCCTTTTTTACAGTATTGTCACTTCAAATACGTAAATACGCTTTTCATATATTATGGGGTTTCGTCAGAAAAATGAGTTCTGTACTTTTGCTCATGTTTAAGAAAAGACGTAAATTATTGATTCATTCACACAAGGCCTACA
>OZ038496.1:80787426-80817426 GCA_964036315.1 Acanthosepion esculentum
TTTGTGTGTAGCAGTAATCAAAAATTTTCTTGGAATTCCTCTGACCACTCCTAATTTTTTGTTATTACCCCTTAAGCAAAAGAAGACGTTTGCCAGAACTCCAAGAAAATTTGGATTAATACTACGCATGAAAGCAAATTGTTAAACACCGGAAAACATGAGGAAAATTATTTTATTTTAATAATATGTAGAAATATCCCTCACGTGTAGCAAAAATTACGCGAATTACGTGGCGCAGCAAAAATAGGAAAATAAGAATAATATATATTTAAATCTAAATTATAGCCAAAATTTTGCGGCTCCTCTCTTCAATATATATATATATATATATATATATATATATATATATATATATATATATATATATATATATATATATATATATATACGTACATCTTTAAAATATATATACAGACATACATTTCCCATGATTTTTCTCAAAAGATCATATCGGCTCGAAGCATATTTTAAAGTACACAAATGACATCATATATTAAGAAGTAGACTATTATATTAATATATTTTCTTTTTATACGAGATTTTATAGATATGTATGAGAAATTTCATAGAAAATATGTGTCCTCGTATATTTAGGCCGTTAAATATAATTAATGCAGTTTGTTATAAGCAGAGCATTTACTAAAATATATGCATCTGCAAAAAATAAAATATAAACTGAAAATATATTAAAATAATTGTCGGACGTAGTTCCTTATATAATATATGATGTCATATGTTTCGAGCAGACATGTGCGGTCGAGAAAAATCATGGGAAATTTGTGGTTTAAAAACAGTAATTCGACTTCCCGTATATATATATATATATATATTTACAGGAAAATATGCATCAGGAACTGAGATTTATGTCTGTGTGGTTTGCTTTTGATTGATAAAGTAGCCTATTTCAGCTAGGTTTAGAATCCGTAATCTTGGCAGCCTCGTAATTTTACGATAAATTCAGAATGCCACAACTTATACTAACATTGCTTAACAAGTCAAATACACGTGAGGCCAGCTTTACCAATGCAAATTACACAATAGATATCTAAAAATACCAGGATTTTTGTTTTTCTCCATATCTACTTTTCTGATGATGAAAGTGAAACATGTTAAAGTATATATAAAAAAAACCTAAAACTCTTATCCAGACACAATCTCGAATAAAACCGACAATACTGAAAAAGGGCAGCAAATCAAACTTAACTTTTCAGTAGAAGCCTAGATATCCTAGACCCGAAAACGCTTACTAACGTTAAATAATATGAAAGGATATCTCTAGTTGTAAGTCGAGTTTCACACTCACGCGACCTTCAGATCATATATATATATATATATATATATATATATATATATATATATATATATATATATATATATATATATATATATATATATATATATATATATTTATTTATATATATATATATATATATATATACATATATATATATATATATACATACATATATATATACATACATATATATATATATACATATATATATATATACATATATATATATATATATACATACATATATATATACATATATATATGCATATATATACATATATATATATATATATATATATATATATATATATATATATATATATATATATATATATATATGTGTGTGTATATATATTTGAATTGGACAAAGTCCGACAATTTATTTAAAGACATACATATATATATATACATATATATATACATACATATATATATATACATACATATATATACATATATACACATATATACATATATATATATAGATATATATATAGATATATATATATACATACATATATATATATATACATAAATATACATACATATATATACACACACATATATATATATATATATATACATATATATACATATATATATATATATATATATATATATATATATATATATATATATATATATATATATATATATGTTACAGCTAAAAAATTAAAAAAATACCTCCATATAGGTATTACCAACTATTCCGTTTGTTAAATATAAGCGTGCCTCCAACCACTCTTTTCTTAAATTGGACTAAATACTATTTTGACTACTAAAAGAGAAAGAAAGAGAACAAATTTGACAAAAAATCTTGAATTTGAAAAATTCTGATGTTGAATCGGCTACGCCGAATCGGCCACGCCGAATTGACCACGCCGAATCAGCGACACCCGATGGGCTACGCCGGAACGGCCCATTCCGTTACGTAAAAGTATTGGTAGGTCTTTTGCTTTGTTAGATTACACGAGCATGAAAATGTGAAATAGCATCACCTGAAAATAGCAGTGTTAAAAGACATAGTGTTTGGAAGAACCTGAGATATATGAAACAAAACAAAAAAATGTCAGTAAAATGGCAGGTTATTTATTATTTGAACGAATGGATCGATGAAAGGAGGAAATTAAACATGAGAAACTATTTTTGAAAGAAGGAAAAAATGAAAAGTATCAATGGCTGCCATGAGTTTTTTCTTGCCTCTTTCTCGTTTTCGCATACAAGATTTTTACATAAGCAAACCGAAATTTGACTACATATAAACCAACTGTACTACTACGTCAATGTGACTTAAGGAACCCAGACGTAAGAAAGAAAGGAAATTAAAGAGAGCCAATATAGAATGAAACAAAAAGTCTTTATAAATATATTGTTTTACAATGTTTTCACGAATTCATTCATATCCACGAATTTTGTTACAGTAAATGGTTTTCTTTCTAAGATATTAGACACAATCATGCCAATATTTAGGCAATCGTGAAAGATGTTCTACGCTAAAATTAAACTTTCCATGTATTTTTTCCTTATTCTTCACCACGATGAATAAAGCCACTAAGACAAAAGAGGTTACTAAGTGTTAGAGAATCTGAGAAAATATATATTACCACAGAAGAGAAGAATATAAAATGAAAGTTATCCTGAACCGCCACTCTTGTATATCCTTTCATGTTAATGCCGGTGAGCGCAGGGCTCCACACTTGGTCCTCTTTAGCTTTTAATTTTCATTAATGACCTTTCCGATGACATTTAATACGATTTAAGATGACTATTTACTACTGTCTCGATAGCAAGGCTAATCAGTCTCATATGGTCAAAATAGCAGTGGATATCCCAAATGACATCAAGTCACTTGTTAAATGGGGAAAAGATGGCTTTCAACGGCTCCAAAACTCATCTTTTCTCCATTAACCATTTGAGAGATACCTTGCAGCCTTCCATCGGCATGGCAGATGCTAAACTCCAGGAACGTGACTCATTTCACCTTCTTGGCGTAACGTTCTCAGCTGTCAAGAATTGGAAAGCAATATGGAATCCATTGTTTGGTTTACAGATGTTGATTCACGGTATTGTCTCACACAATTTTTCTCTCCAGAATCTATCACAAATATCTATAAATCTACCGTTCGCCCATGCTTAGAATATTGCTGACATATATGGACAATTTCCCCTGCTATTTACCTTCAGCTCCTTGATAAAATGTAAAAGATCAGCAATATTATTGGTCATTATCTGACGACGCGGATTCAGTCAATTTTTCACTGCTGTAATTTTTCTTCCCTGTGACTTTCCTATAAATAATTTTATAGTAATTGTAGGGATGATCTCTTCGCTATGGTACTAGACTTTATGAATTTAAGCACAGTAATAGACAAGCGTCGATATCTCATCAACTTACATTTGAGCTAGCAAGATGCTATCAGTATCAATTGTCGCCTGTAGAACTCATTTCCCTATTTATGCTTTCCAACCAACTTTAATCTGCAAAATTTTAAATGCAGTGACAATCGCTATCTACTGTATTCTTGGATTCTCTTTTCTCTTCCACTCACTAGTAATGTTTCTATTCTTAATTCTTCCACACCCAGTAACCCTGTGTGTCTTAGTGGCTTTAATGCTTTGCTTGGGGTGAAATCATATTTTAAAATAGAACAAGAATTAAGACTGGTGAAAAAAACACAAGTGGTTTTAAAAATCGTTATTTTTTTTCTTATTTATTATATTTTACACTGATTTTATGTTTTTGCTTCTTTCATTCATATCTGTATCTGAAAATAATGATAGTATAAAGAAAATCTTAAAATCCGTGAGTGATTTTTATTTCATATATTTCAAAAGAAATATTTAATGACTCTGTGAGAAGAAAATGACATGGCATTTTGTCAGTTCGCTTCCTAATTAAATTTCCATATTTATC
Source organism: Acanthosepion esculentum (assembly GCA_964036315.1). Classification (NCBI taxonomy): domain Eukaryota; kingdom Metazoa; phylum Mollusca; class Cephalopoda; order Sepiida; family Sepiidae; genus Acanthosepion; species Acanthosepion esculentum. The sequence continues at coordinate 80,791,635 of OZ038496.1, forward strand.
AATGAAGATTTTGTGATGTACGTTGTTTGTTCTGATTAAAACGACCTCTTTTAATGGCCGTTTGTTTGATTCAGAACAACTTGTATAAATATCTGCTTTATAGACACCGCTATTCCTCCTCCAACAGTGAGTCGTTACTCTTATTGAAACCTGTTGATGGTATGGATAATTTTCTCGTTACTCTATTCATACGCACTGGTAGCTGGATAGGACAACTGGAGATGACTCGAGCGTTACACAATGGCTGCAGGCGAATATGGAATACGAAAGGAACTTTGTTTTCATCTCTATTCCTCTTTTATTTCACGCTAGCGCGACGTTCGGAAATTTCGATTGAAATGTCAAGGAAATAGACTGGAGTAGTTTGCCTAACATTTGATACATTTTTGATTAGTACTTTTACACTGCCTTTACACTGAAAACTGTCTGAGGATGTTTTCATATTATTTGACCAATATCTTGGAGAAGAGAGGAATTTATGTTTTGCCGATGACATAATTCGAGAGAAAACGCGAAGGACACAGTAGGAATTTGAACTCGGAACAACGATTCCAATTTTCATACCGTTTCGGATTACAGGTCTAAGATGACTGTACATGACGAAGAAATAAAAAGGAAAAGCAAAGAAATATATGGAAATAAGCAAATAATTACATAAGTAAAAAGGACGGCAAAAATGAAAGAATAATTAAAAACAAGAGAATAGACCAAAGATCTTGCGAATATGAAAGTAAAATATCAAAAATACATAAACAAAATGTGAATTTATATAAAACATAAATAACAGCAAATGAACAAGTAACAGGGAAAAAAAAAGAAACAGACAAGTCAGAAGTCACGTCAGGAAAAAACGATAAGGTAATTGGAACATTACATGTGGAAGTGTTTTGATATCAATCAACTTGTATGACAATGTATGATGGACAATCTCTCCATAGATGAGGAGAAAACCAAAAGCAATAGACATACAGTTCTACAGAAAGTTATAGAATTTTCCAAGGACGGAGCGGGTAAGCAACGATGAAATATTAATATATATAAAAAAGAAAAAAGAATACTCATAATTAGAATCAGAATGAGACATAGGAAATATCTTGGATATATAATGACGAAGGATCTCCTGGAAAAATTAAGACTCACAGGGTATATCGATGGAAAGAGAAATATGAGAAGAGTCTTTCCCATGCTTGACAGATGGCAAAACACTGATAAGTGCCACGAGAGATGGAATTTTTTTGAGAGCCATGATTGTGCACGTTCTGAATGGGTATCGGCATATATAAGAAAAAAGAAAAGAAATACCACCATGATTCAGCCAGTGAAGATGAAATGGAATAAAGATAACTAAACATTAAAATTTATTAAGAAATAATACACTGACGTGTTTATTACAAGGGGGTATATTAATAATTGGAGAATCTTAATTTTTCTCAGATCACTTGATAGAGTTGTCTAATAAAATGTGTCCATAAAATCATTAAAATGCTCAAAGCATAATTATTTCAAATGGATCTGGTCAGAAATTATCATCAAAAGAATAAACATCCATGAACTTAGGTTTAGCAGCGAAGTGTCAGAATTAATTTGAGTTAAATACGAGATAAATATTACCAACCAATAAATTAAAGATACTTAAACATAAAAAGATAGGGAAAAATAAACGGTGTCATCGAAATAACAAAACAGAATTAAATAATATATATAAACAGTAAGGTTCTTTGGGATTTAACCTTTTTTCCGCAATATGTGCCTTCTAATTATTCGTACTGATATTTTCTATATTGGCTTGCCCGATTCATAAAACATTCTCTTATGTCTTGTGTCATTATAATTTTAATTTCGGTTAATTACGTCTCATTTGAAGTTTACTTATTTATTTCCTTTAGCTGTAATTTACTCTTTTATTTTACTAACACTTCTGCTATATTAAAACCTCAGGCACTAGCAAATATAACCTAGCAAAGAAAAAACATATTAAATAGATGTTGGCAGAAGTTAAATGCAAATAACGTATCTGAGCAGATAAAGTGCATTTAAAATAGTACATATATTTAAGAAATGTTAGGAATAACAGGTTAAATAATTTATTACACAGTTGTGACGTTGCTTCCCTATGACTTTTCTACAAATACTTTCAAGGCAAATGCTCCGACTAGCTATTTTCGCTTGTTCCCAGACCGCATGAATTTAAGCGTGCTACTAGGTTGGCATCTCAGTCCCACCCTTTCACTGTTGAAACGGTTAAATGTAGCCGTCGTTTCTACTCCAATAGCTTCACGTCTAGCACTTCCCTTCTGTGAAATTCCCTTCCTCTTACTTCTTCCCTGGCAGTTATAGTTTTCAAATATTCAAATGTAAAGTCAATCGACATCTTCTGATGCCTTGATCTAATTCTACGCCCTTCTATGTCTACTTTCATCAATTTACTCTTGCTCCCACTCTCTGTGACCCCTTGCGTGCTTGTGGCACTCCTGCCTTGTTTGGGGTGAAATGCTTAAAAATAATATAATAAACTAAAATCCTCATCGATGTTGCTATCACAAAAGTTTGGTAGTTGTACCATTTAGCATTTCTCAAATGTATGCCGATCCGGTAATTCTGACATGTTACTTTATTTAATCTATCTGGATATAATGTTTTCGTCAAAACAAATCTACAGATATGTAGTCTATTTCTTATTTTTAGTACAGCTCTGTATCTGTCTATAATTCTGAGATGAGGTATTATGTACACTATTTACATTGTTCGGACTATCATCCTCATCTTTGTTGCAATATTTATCACAACGTTTCGGCCGTTGTACGCTCCAGCATTCTTCAGGTGTTTGGAATGTCGAACTGAACCCTATATTTCGCTCACTGGGGTAGACTGTTCTAGTTCCACGTGCCATGTCTAATGGATGTCAGTTATCAGTTATCTCCTGTTAAGTTCTCCACCGCCTTAAACAGGTATTAAACTCACACTATTTGGCTACTGTCACTGGATCTAACTAACGCCTTTATCCACTATGTCATGTCTCCTTGAGGACATCTCTATATGAATTTCTGAGAATCATAAACCTAATGCTTTCACCATCATTATTACCAGTGCTCATATTGTATTTTTTTCTGTTATCATCCTTTTTTTTAGCAGACCTCATATTGAAATTGTCGTTGTTAATATTGCTTTTCTCTGGTACTCCTTATTACTGGTTCCCATATTGTATTCATTTCTATGCTTGGTCGGCTCAGGAGAATTTTGTGGCCTAGCATATGTGCTGATTCCTTAAGTTTACGTATTTTCCAATGATGTTCTTTGTCTATGATTTTAACCTGATCCCAAAGAGGCCGTGATCTCCTTTTTCTCTACATATGTGGTCAGCCACGCCTGATTTTATCCACTCCCCCTCGTATTAACAGCATTTTAGTGTTCTTGAAGACTTACCGGAAGGGGGCGGCCTATCTCCCCTTTATATTTCTTTCCGCAGCTAAGTCGTTGGAGAACTTGGCGAGAAGAATTAACAGGAGATAAATGATAACTGATTTCCATTATACGTGAGACGTGAAACTACAACAGTCTACACCAGCAAGCGAAATAAAGGGTTCAGTTCGAGATTTCAACCACCTGAAGAAGGCCAGAGCGTACAACGGCCGAATCGTTATGATGAATATGGCCACGAAGATGAGGATGTTAGAACAATGTAAATAGTGTGTATAATACCTCATCTGAGAAATATAGACAGATACAGAAAAAGAATGAAAGAAAAATCGAAACTGAAAAAAAAATTAGGAAAAAAGAAAGATAGAATGAGAGAAACTGAGATATAAATACAGAATTTGAATGAAAGAATAAACGAAACTGTGAAGCTAGTGTGGATTTAAGAGAGAATTAAGGAAAGAAAGAAAGTGTTTAAGAAATGGAGAGAGAAATAGAAAGATAAGGGTAACAATAACTGAAAGAAATATAGAAAGAAATTGAAAAAGAAAGATAAAATCTATTTAAAGATCAGAGAAAGAAACAAAGAAAGCGATACACAAAGATAGAGAGTACTGTAGAAGTAATATGTAGCTAGCTGGAGAGATAGAAACGGAGGAAAAAGCAAACAAATAACACACACACATACACACACATATGGAAATATAGATAATAAACGATGAAAATATATCATCTGAGAACAAAACGACTTTGCATAAGACTGCAAGTAGAAACGTATAAGACAAGAAAGTACCAATATATCAAGTGAAATATTCTGATAAAATCATCAAAGATGAGTATAACAATATGTGAAATAATGAAACTGAAGAAATTAAGCCTTTAATGTCATTTAGCGATTTATTTACAAATATCAGCGGTTTATGAATAGAGCTATTAACTTTCAAAAGATGTTAGGACATTTAAGTTCAATGTTTGTGTTCCTTTTCATCTGATCACAATCTTTCCTCTTTTGCAGTGTTGTTCCTGTATGTGAGAAAAAAAAAGGAATCGCCCTTCTGTCGAAACTATCGCCAAATAGAAAATGGCGGACGTTTATTTGAAAACCAACGTAGCTAACTTACCGGGTTAACATAAAACCTAATACACTCCTTTAAACCTATTTTCTGAATCATGTGTTCGTTTAAAAGCTGTAAAAAACAGGCAAATAATGAGGGTGAAGCCATTTGATGTGTCTATTCTGTAATTAAATATTTCTTTGTCAATTATTTTAAGACATTCTTATGTTTATACATTCTTTTTTATCGATACAAATATTTAAGTAAATGATCTATTTATAATAAACAGTATTAACAACATTTACCGGCCTGAATGTCCGAGAAATTTCAATAGAAAATATGCGTTCTCCGACAGGAATCGAACATGTATCCTATACGAAACAGTCATATAGCCTGACCGAACGCTCCTCTATGGCGAAATCGGTTAAGACAAGTCAGACTTTATGATGGTTCCGTATAGGATACAGGCTCGATTCCTGTCGGAGGACGCATATTTTCTATAAACATTTCTCGGACATTCAGGCCGGTAAATGTTGTTAATACTTTTTATTATAAACAGAGCATTTACTTAAGTATTTGTATCGATAAGAAGAATGTATAAATATATATATATATATATATATATATATATATATATATATATATATATATATATATATATATATATATATATATATATATATATATATATATATATATATATATATATATATATATATATATATATATATATATGTGTGTGTGTTTGGGAGAGAGCTCGATAGTAATCGATTATGACGCAGTTGATATTGATAGTAATAGTAATGACATTGTTTTTATTCTTAATAACATAATTAATTGTGACATTGACCTTCGATGATAGTAGAAACGTATAAGAAAATTGCCTTTATATTTCCTAAGTCATTTTTTAGAATTATAAGTTTGTAAGAATGACGTGGAACCGAAATTAAAATTAGAAAGTAAACAAACAAGAAAGCAAGGTGAAATTCGAGAGCACGTTTTCGAAGAATGAGACCAAAGAAGAAACACGACATCGAAATCAGTAGAAATGTTTCAGATATGATCACACGAACACAAAACGAGAGACACACCAAGTAACACCCACACACAAATACACACATGCGTAGTGATTAGTTGCTTAGAAGAAAATTGGCGATGAGTCACACACGGTTTTCTGTCATTTGCCCGCTATATATTCTCCATTAAAGGTTAACAGTAATTTTCGAAATATTCGTATTCCTTACAACAGCAGGAACATCAACGCCTACCACAAGAGAAATCGTTGTATTGGAGACAGTTTCTGGTTAAGTAGAAATGATCTGATACATTCGTTTTGAAAAGAGGCAGTTACTGTCTGTTTGTTCGGACGAGATGGGAGCGGATTTTACGAGACGAGTCGGAAATCGATGACACAGTCGATAGTATGACAAAGAAAGTAGGAGTGTAGTCAGGGATACAGACACGGAGACTACTTCAGAATCATCGAAGAGAATTAAGGAAGGTTTTGGTAAGCTGGGTTGTGTTGGAAGAAAGGACAGCCTGGAAAGATGAGAGCGAGGAAAACGAAAGTAAGAAGGACCTATGATAAAAGGAACGATATAGGTGTATGAGGTGAAGCATTGTATTGCGGGCATTTAAATGTTTTGAAGGTGAAGTGTTGTCAGCAAATTGTTATAAAATCTGAAGGAAATAAATATGAAAAGCAAGACTGTTTGATCCTTCCATCCCAAGCAAAGCAACAACGCCAATAAAATCAAAATGGCGTTACTGTGCCTGACAGAATATATAAAAAAATCATTATGGTGTGAGAACAATAAAAGAGCAGGAATGACAAAGACAAAAGGTAAAGGTTGATGTTGCATTTATATTTTTGATCATCTAGTTTAATTAGAAAGCAAGAACCCAGAAGAGCATTCCAAGAGAAACATTATAGAGCTTACGGTTACAGCAGACCATTCCAACTGTAATATGATAAGAAATTGACGCCAATCCAGTTATCAGTCTTTTGAAGGTTATTTAAACCAAAAAATATTTTTAGACCGTAAAAAGGTTTTCGGGAATAATATTCTTTTATTGATACAAGTTCTACTAATTAAACTATTGCTTTGATAGAGATAAGAATTAGCTTTATGTACTTACCCAAGTGTATTTGTGTGTAAGTGAATATAACGACCTCACCTGGAATTGGAACTCAGTTCTCAGATTTCAAATACCGACGACTTAAATTGCACCGGAGACACTCTTTCAAGCTTACAACATCTGGTATTCCCACGCTGCCACCATCTAGGTACTGACCAAGCTCAATGTAGCGTAACTTCGGTGATCGTACCAGAACCAATAATCCAACCTGATTTGACCAGAATATCACCGCCAATCTAGTACTGCGATTAAATTCATAGAATCCACGTACCATAGAGGAAAGTTCATCAGAGAAAACATCATGAAAATATTTATAGAAAACAAACAGTGAAGCTACATCATGGCGCTGCGAAAATGACTGAAGCTTTGATAACAGGCCAGGACTAACATCAAACGTCGCAGATTTATTTATTTATTGGGATTTTATGACAATCTCCAAATATATAGCAGGAGCCCTAGCTATATCAGGCTGCCATGTTCAACTCCTGGAAAAATGGTAGACTTAAAAGATGCAAGTTAAATTAGGATTAGAAAAGATGTTTCTTACGACACAGTGAACTAATATGTTAGTGGAGAACGTCAACCCAAGAAGTCTCATTGAGTGACTCCCCTGGAGATTAGCACCCCCCATGCAGATGAATGGCAGAAAGGATTCTCGCAGGTGGTTAATACAGAAAAAATTCGGTTTGTATTCGTTAAAATTAAAAGATATTTCTTGACATAGATAAGAAAAAAAATGTTGGTCATTTAGATAAGAAAAAAAATGTTGGTCATTTTTTTTAGATTAGCTGCCAATTTAACCGTATCAAATCGATCAGATTTCCTATCAAGACAGTGGTAAATAGTAACGTCATCAAAAGAGGTATCGAGTTGAGAAATGGTTGCATCAAAAACGACGCTGATGAAAATTAAGAAAAACGTAGGTCCAAGAATAGAAGATTGGTGGACGCCAGCATTAATGTAAAATGGGCCAGAACGGCGGCCATTCAAGACAAAATTATTTTTGCTATTTGATAAAAATATTGAACCATTATAAATTTTAAACTTATGAAGAAGACCAGTATGCGAAACATTGTCAAATGACTTCGAGATATAGAAAGTGACAGATACCAATAATATAGCTAAAACACTTGGAAAATTGTCTATGATGGATAATAGAGAAAATCCCGATTACAGAATATATTTGCCAGTGTTGGAAACCTACGATATTCTGTCACTGGATCATTATTGTTTCATCTATTAAATCAAATAGCAAAGCTCCTTAAAGAGACGTATCTATTCCCATTATTCAATTAAATTACAAAGATCATTACCAATATCCATTTATTTATATTGTTCAATAAAATTACAGTTTTATTCTGAGAAGCATTATAACTATAATGATCCTTACCGAGATGTATGTTTCCACTGTTCAATGTAATTACAAAGATCCTTACCAAGATGCATTTATTTATACTGTTCAATTAAATTACAAAGATTTTCACCGAGACGTATATGTTTCCACTGTGACATTTCATTATAAAGATCCTTACCGAGATGTATGTTTCCACTGTTCAATTAATTTGCAAAGATGTTTACCGAGACGTATCTGCTTCCACTGAGCAATTAATTATAAAGATCATTATCGAGATGTATGTTTCCACTGTTCAATTAAATTACAAAGATCCTTACCGAGATGCAGTAATTTATACAGTTCAATTAAATTACAAAGATTTTTACCGAGACGTATCAATTTTACACTGTAGCATTTAATTATAAAGATTCTTACCGATATGTATGTTTCCACTGTTCAATTCAATTACAAAGATCCTTACCAAGATGAATTTATTTATATTGTTCAAGTAAATTACAAAGATTTTAAGCGAGACCTATCTGTTTCGTCTGTGGCATTTAATTATAAAGATCTTTACCGCAATGTATGTTTCCAATGCTCAATTAAATTAAAAGATCCTTACCAAGACAAGATGCATGCATTTATACATTTCAATTAACTTACGAAGATTGTTACCGAAATGTATCAATTTTACACTGTAGCATATAATTACAAAGATCCTTACCAACATGAATTTATTTATACTGTTCAATTAAATTAAAAAGATTTTTACTGAGACTTATTGTTTCCATGGTGGCATTTAATTATAAATATCCTTAAAGAGGTATATGTTTCCAATGTTCAATTAAATTGCAAATATGTTTCCCGAGACGTATCTGCTTCCACAGTGCAATTAATTATAAAGATGCTTACCGAGATGTATGTTTCCACTGTTCAATTAAATTACAAAGATTTTTAACGAGAGGTATCAGTATTCACTGTGGTATTTAATTATAAAGATCCTTACTGCTATGGAAATTACCCATAATAATAATAATGGACTATTCCGTACATCATAAATACTGCGCCTCAAGACGGAGCAGTATTTCTGTTCAAGTTCAGGTTCAGAGTCGTTCAGAGTCAGAGTCAGTCAGAGACAGAGTCGCGTCAGACGATTACTATAAGACATTGGAATAGTGATACTTGTTGAGACAGCATAGTTCACTCTAACCAACCTGATTGCCATTACTAACATTTCTACTTCTTTGTATATATTACTGTTTGTAATATTTTTGTGTTACTCCATACCTGTGTTCGAGTTATTCTTCATTGGTTCTACCATGGACCATCACCGTGGTACAAGGAACTTGGGCCATAACACTTACCGAAATGTATATTTCAACTGATCAATTAACTTACAAAGATCCTTACCAAGATGCATTTATTGATGCTGTTCAATTAAATTAAAATGATTTTTACCGAGACTTTTTCTGTTCTCCACTGTGGCATTTAATTATAAAGATCCTCTCCGAGATGTATGTTTCCACTGTTCAATTAAATTACAAAGATTTTTACCGAGACGTATCTGTTTCCACTGTGTCATTTAATTATAAAGAACCTCACCGAGATGTATGTTTCCGCTGTTCATTTAAATTACAAAGATCCTTACGAGATGTTTCTGTTTCTACTCTTCAATTAAATTACAAAGATCTTTACCGTGACGTATCTATTTTCACTGATGCATTTAATTACAAAGATCCTTACCAAGACGAATTCGTATCCACTGTGACATTTAATTATAAAGATCCTTACCGATCTTAATGTTTTCACTCTTCACTTAAATTACAAAGATCCTTACGAAGACGTCTCAATTCCCTCTGTTCAACTAAATTACAAAGAACTGTACAGTGATGTATCTAGTTCCACTGTTCAGTTTAATAAAAATGATTCTTACCGAGACTTTTAAAAAATCTTCAATTAAATTAAGAATTTCCCTTCCAAAACAGATGAGATTAATGCTAAATGTTCTATCAATATATGCGATATGTTTTCGGTATGAGTACGTTTTAATTTCAGCGTAAATGTTAACATTACTGAATTGATCCCACTGGTTATATTTGAAGGCCCTCAGGAAATTCAAGAGTCAGAAATATCCAGTTCTTCCTCGCAACTTCCAGGTTTCTTTGGTGTTGATCCGAAAGTTATGTTAAAAATACGTGTAATCTACTTTTGATTTGGCTATAATTTACTTGACAACAATTGCAAATAAACGAGGGACAAGAACATATATGTGTGCGTATGTGTGTGTCGTATCACTATTACGACAATCAAGGATGCGGCTCTACTTTTTCGAATTGATAGGTTAGAAAGGCCGGTGTTTTTAACGTCAGTGTAATAGTAGTTTAATAGGCGATATTTTCAGATTATCAACAAGCTTCATCATGGAACTGATAACTAAATTTGTTCTTATGGCCTCAAGCAATGACAAAGTTATTGAGCTGAACTGCCTCATTTGTCGAAAATTATTACCGCAATTTTCAAAATAAACATTTCGAAATTTTCAGAATAAATCAGAAACCGCTCTTTTTTTTCTATTTCGAAACATTAACTTGTAAAAAGGGACAAGGTGGAGTAATGGATAGCGGCTTGAATTGAGGAATCAGAGCTATGGGTAAAGAGCATAACAGACCGGGTTCTATAGTCTTTCTACCGCAGAAAAAATAGCAATCTACTGCGGGACAAAATCTGATTCGTCAGTTATATATCGAAAGATACATGATCGCCTAAGCGTGTATTATGTAGAGTACATAACTGCCTAAATTTGTACAATTGTTGTTTTTTTTTTTTAATGTAACTAGTATGATTCCATTTTCAGCGTTCATGCCATAACAAAATATATAGATTATGCACTTGAAAATAAATACATCCATAAAGGCATGTTTAAAATGTATCCTGTCCTAGTGAATGATTCCATCACCATATCTGTCCGCGTGATCATATTTCTACACAATTTGCGAGTGTCTGGGTGGCTAAAAGTTTCGGTTTCCGATGATGCTTATCGGTTGGAATCTCAACGCGGTCGATTGGATACGAAGGTCCTTATTTCGTTTGTAGAGTCGAGCGCAGCGTGTAGCACCTTTGGAAACAATGTGCACAACCTGCCACGGGCTGACTCGATCGTTGTTAGTGAAATGGGGTTTGACGGAACTAATTGACAACCGTCGATTATTGAGGTAGCCCCAAAACGGCAACATATCGTAAAAGAGGCTTTGAACGTAGTGGACCTGTCGCGGACCACTGTTGCAGTATTAAAAACCACAAGTAGGATATGTAGATGGTGAAAAATAGCAGAAATGTACCTGAACAGTCGTCGTTGGCTAGCCGTTTTAGCAGACAGGCAAGATCGGATACGAGTGGACAGCCGTTATACATACATACATTATATATATATATATATATATATATATATATATATATATATATATATATATATATATATATATATATATATTAGTCAATTATGTGCCATGCGTGATACACGATTAGGCGATCATGTATATTTCGATACATGACTGACTAGACAGTTTTTTCCCGCAGGAGGTTGTCATTTCTTTCCACGGTAGACGAGTTACCATCCACAGCTATAGAACATAATCTACCTTGCTATTTACTAATAGCTGGATGAAAAGGATTCATACCTTTCCTATCGATATATACATATATGTATATAAAATGGTTTCATAGATGTTATGTCATAATTTATAGCGATTTTTCAAGCGTAACTCAGATGAGGCACAAGGCGGAAAATATGGGTCACCCAATGAGGATCGAACTCACTACTCATTTTAATTGTTCTAGCGAGACAAGCTTGCTAGCCATTACACCTCCTCGAGTTGCCCAATATATATATATATATATATATATATATATATATATATATATATATATATATATATATATATATATATATATATATATATATATATATATATATATATATATATATATATATATATATATATATATATATATATATATATATATATATATATATATATATATGGGAATGCAGGACAATATATTTTTGCGGGGGGAGTAATCTAGCCGATACAATTTAGAGTATAATTTTTTTTACATTATTTTAGTTATTATAATATTCCAATCTGTGATGGTGGAATATTTTCCAGGAATTGTAATATATTATAATGGCCAGGGGGAGATTTACTCCCGATGACATTGCGATCAAGGCCATCACAAAATTTTTCGTCCTAGTAAATATCAGGTAGTTCTTCGGAATTCTACATGGTAGTTCTTAGCAAAAGATGCTAACGCAAAACACACACACACACACACACACACACACACACACACACACACACACACACACACACACACACACACACACACACACACACACACACTGTCACGCTCTCTCTCTCTCTCTTTCTCTCTCTCTCTCTCTCATTCTTTTATATAAGATAATTTGACAGGAATGATAAGACGTTATAATTTCCAGGTTGAAAATTTACTCGCGATGACATTAGGATGAAGGACCTGCCAAAACCATTTCGACCAAGTAAATTGTTTTCCTTTTTTTATAATTTATATATCAAATTTGCGGTCAGTCTCATTGCGAAAGAAACGAATACATTTGATGGATTGTTTTGCAAAATAATCACCTAAAGGACGAATTCACACAAACATTTTTTTCAATCTGTCTTGCATTTGTTCCATAATATTGTTTTTGATATATAAAAATGTACATACTGTTATCTCATATATATATATATATATATATATATATATATATATATATATATATACGTATATATACACACACATAAGTAAGTATATATATATATATATATATATATATATATATATATATATACAAATATGTATATATATATATATATATATATATATATATACAGATATATATATATGTATATATATTTACACACATACGTACGTTTCCTACGTGTGTGTGTAACCCCCTTTGCCTTGATCGATCCACTATCTTTCTCCACATCCTCTCCTATACCACTCCTATCTGCTCTTCCTCCAAACCTTCTGTAACCCCTTGAGTGCTAGTGGCCTCCAGTCTTGCTTGGGGTGATAAGCTTATATATATATATATATATATATATATATATATATATATATATATATATATATATATATATGTGTGTGTGTGTGTGTGTGTGTATATATATTTACACACACATAGGTTTTCTACGTGTGTACATACATACATACATTCATATATATATATGTATGTATATATATATATATGTCGAGAGCGTGAGATAGGGGCAAAGACAGAGAGAGGTGTGGGAAGTGATAGTCATTCTTATATTCATAAGGCCTGATTGAACAGAGCGCTTGCAAATGTACAACATGCGTGCAATATGTCCAAAACCCTTGTGGTAATTCTTTGTCTGAATATGGCCAATCATGGCTTTTCCGAACATCTTTTCTTTTGTAGCTCTGGGGAAATCTTACTCTCCCTCATTACGGAAGCTTCAACAGCTTGTTTCTGATTCTAAGAAATGTCCTACTTTTTTGTTATTTTCTTGAAACTTTCTACGTTGCTTACACACTTCATCCCTTTGTATGCTTCTTTAAAATCCCATTTTAGCTGCCTTAAATTTTCTCGCCATCCGTAAGCTAATTAACCTAACATTCACTTGCATTTATGTGGATTACGCAGCAGTTAAGGAAAATGTTATTTGTTTCTCATGAGATCTTCCTTTTTATTTGTACTTTTGGAAAGTTATCATTTGCTCTACAATTGTTAGTCCTGATTTTTATGTCATATTTCCCATCCTCAATTCAAAGTCTTCCCAGATAATTTAAATTCTGTACATGTTTGCGCTCGAGGTTTCCAAATCTTACCCCCAGTCTGCAGCTGTTTCTATTGTTTACTCTCCTTAAAATAGTTGGCTAGCCACTTTTCTTTCGTTACCCTGTACTAATTGTCTATAAGACCCTGCAATTTCCTTTCCTTGTATTCCATGAGATTCACATCTAATGTTGTTAAGACTGTTCCAAACGCTAATTGAAATAATTCCTCGTAGCATATCAATCTCCCTTGGGGTGGCTTGAGTGGTAATTTTCTAAGCGTATCTTAGATGTGGCACAAGGCCGAAATCATGAGGCACCCAGTGAAGATTGAACTCACTACTCAGTCCTAATTGTTCTAGAGAGAATAAGCTTGCTAACCATTACACAACGTCGGAATGCACTTGATTTTCTAAGCATGGTTTGGATATGGCACAAGGCCGAAAGTATTGGGCACCAAGTGAGGATCGAGCCCACTACTCAGTCGTAATTGATCTAGCAAGACAAACTTTCTAATCATTACACCACGCCGAGGTGCCCCTTGAAATGGCTGAATGTAGTGGTTTAGGAAACCGGTGAAAGAACACATTTATCTTACGTCCATTTCTATTTCTGTTCACATAATAAATTTTGGATTTTTCTAATATCCGTCCCTAATCGATCTCATTTTCCGAGCATTTCATATCTATCCTTGTGTCGTAAATTATTAAATGCTTTTGCGTCATCTACAAAGTATGATTTTATACACTTCTTCATTTTTTTGCTCGCTTGGATATCATTTTCGTCATAAATATAGCATTTGATATCCCTCTGCCTTTATCAAAATCACACAGTTCTACTCATATATGCAGTCTAATAGTGTTTAGCAATATATCCAGCATAATTCTGATCATTATCTGGGTTGTGTATTCCATCAAGCTGATTGTTCAGTGGAGCCTGTATTAATTTCCAACTTGTGGTACAGGACTTGGTAAATATATATTCTACCTGAAATTGTTTTTCATAACTTACCCAAGAATATTTGCACGTAACTGATTATAGCGAACGCAACCGCAATTGGAACTCAGCTCACCGATTAACAATTCGTAGATTATCCATTACATCAGACGCATATCGAAGCTGAGAACAACTGATATTCCCAAGCGGTCATCCATATATACACTAATCAGTTTCAAAGTTGATTAACTTCAGTAATCGAACGAGAGTAAGTCTTTTTTGACCGTATGTCATGAAAGAAAATAGCAAGTCATGAATACACAAAAAATACAATCAAATTATATTTTGTTCAGAAAAATTTAAAATTTCTGCCTATTAAAATCAAGAATATAAGTCAAATATATTTTCCACAATTAAATTATATTTACCTGTGTATTGAGACACCCAAAAAATGTTTAAAATAAACCAGTATGTAAATAAAGTTTTCTTTGTTTATAGATAAAATTACGAAGTCGAATATTTCCTTTTCCCGAGAGCAAACTACTAAAATATATCCGACATAATGTATTTACTGAGTTTAGCAATTAATATAAACTGTTGGAAAATAAATGTGGTTACACCGGGAGAATCGGTGAAAAAAAGAATTAAGAAAGAAAGGAATAGTGTTTAAATTGTTGCCAAGTGAATTTCTGTGCGTCTCCATAAAACCGATCAGAAGTGGAAATTTATCGACAGTCAACGTCCCTAAACTGGTATCGATGTTTTAAGAGCAATACACAATGCCAGAAAATAATGAGATTGGGTCTGTTGCTATAACAAATAATTTCTTAAGAATAAAAAAAAACAATCATTGTATTAGCAAATATTTACATATAAGTAAAAATAAGATAAGATGTATGAATTAAATGCTTGTATATAAAAATATATTTTTCATCTATGTTTCCTTAAAGAAACACACAAAGAGAGACAAACAAACACAAACACACAGACAGACGCACGAACCCAAACCCAGGACAGACACACAAACCCAAACGTAAAACAGACGCACAAACCCAAACCCAAGACAGACGCACAAACGCACACACGCACACACAAACGTATATTTCTAGAATGTTTTATTTTAATTAATTTGATGTTTGTTCCATTATATGTAAACAGTAAGGCGCGTCGGTTTATACAGTGGCAGCAACTTTCGATTCCTGCCAAGGGGAACAATTCGTCTTGAATGACATTTCTCAAATATTCAAGCCGGTAGGCGAAAATAAATTAATATTATTTTTAATAAATTAAGGAACCACTACTCAGATACGCGTAGCTATTAAAAATAACGTTTAAGGTGGTACATACATATATACATACATACATACATACACACACACACACATACACACACACACACATATATATATATATATATATATATATATATATATATATGTATATATATATATATATATATATATTGGATGTGACGTGACTGTCGCCCTAAATTACGCCACAATGAAAATAAAAACTGACATCTTACTTTAATAGATTTATTTGCCAGAATTATACAAAAATATCTTCAAATATTAAAGAGTAAATTTACTCAATAGAATCGCCATTGACTTTAACCACAGACACCAGGTTACTTCGGAATCTCCTGAAACTCTTGTGGACGGTCTCCTTCTTTAAGTTGGCTGAATGCTGCCATAATGCTTGCTTTCAGTTCATATTTGGTATTACAAGGAGTTTTGTTGTACTCCCGCACAAATGTCCCTCATGCACAATAATCAATTGGATTGCAGTCTGGGGAGTTATTTGGCCAGATCTAAGGAGTAATGTGGTCGCAGAAATTTTCTGACTGCCATTACTACGTTTTCAACCGTCCCTTCATGAGGTTATGTATAAATGTATTTTCTTAAAAACTTCCCCATTTTTCAAAACATCAGCCTATGTTATTCTCATCATACTTTTGTTGAACCAGATTTATATCTCTTCACGTGAGCAGATTGCCTAGCATTAATTATAGGAGGACTGATGATAGATAGCTGTTGAGTAGAATTTTTTTCTGACATGATCCTGTTTCTTAATAGTTTTCATAGCTTTTAGAAAGCATCTTCCGCTATACAAGTGCTCCTAATGATTTCGATGACGCATTTCCTTTCCCTGTTAAAACATTTCGCATATATTTAAATTGTTGCGTATTGTGGCATGTCCAATTTGTAAATCGCATCTTGGGCTGTTCCTTTTACTAACGCTTGTATATCATTTACATTGTTCACGTAAAACATTTCAAAATATATTTTTACTAGAACATTTTTCTCAAAACAAATATAATGACAATTCCAGAGAAGTTCATTCGTTTCTGTTTTATCATGCAAAGAATTACGAAAATCCCGAAAACGTAATTTATTTAATATTTAAGTTACTGTATTTTTATAGATGGATTTGTTGTGTGTGCTTTATAGTAAGGGATTTATATCTAGGATTTCTGGAAGTGTCTAAGAGGAATTAAGTGATTTAATTGAAATCTCTGGAAGGATTTGCAAAGGGAGAGGAACCTAAAGGAAGATATTGGCTACAGCGGTCCTAAAGAAGTGATAAAAATAAAGTTAAAAGATTTTGTAGACGTATAACTGTATAACGATGTACAATATATTATTTTTATCTACGTTAACATGTTTAAATAGTTGTCTTTCTAATAGCATGCACGCATTTCGAAGATCATGACAACGAAACATTCAGATTGACTGAAAACATCTACATTTAATTGAAAACACCTTGCAGTAACTATTGAATAGAAACTCAAGGATTTAAGAAATGTTTTCGCTTATCAAAATAGAATATTTCCAGCGGGCATTTGACTGTATTTTCACGTCACCTCACGCGTTTTGTTAATGCAGAGTTTTGTTTTTGTTTGTTTTTTTGTTCTCTATCGAAGGTTGCAACATCAAAGCAATGTATTTCCAGTCAGCCCATGTAAAAATATTCGAGGTAGAAGAGATGGAATCTTCTTCTTCTTCTTCTTCTTCTTTGTGACCTTATCCTTCAGGCCGTGGACTCTCAAGACTCCCCACAACATTTTATCCTTTATAGATATTAGTAATGTTTGTTTACCCTATCATTCTCATCATTCTCTCCCTGTTCTGCCATCAACTTATATAAGCTTGTTGTGTTATTTGATGTCATTCCCTGTCCGTCTTGACATCAATATTTTCTCTGACAGTCGTATTAAACAAATACGGTTCTCTCATTATTCGTCCCCAAAATTTCAACAGTGTCGTTCTGATTCTGTGTATAAATATTTAAAGAATTATTCTTAGGTCTCTTTAAGTAGTAATATATTGTTTTATATCACGAGATAAAATTTTAATAAGAGTTAAAAAGCCCATTGAATTATTGAGAACCAGTTTGGTCCGCGCCCTGAATGGGCACAGCAGATAGAATGAGAAGGTGCCCGAGAAATACAAGTTATAATGTATTTTTTTTTCGAAAAATTAAAAAATAATGGTATTCAGTATTCGTTTAATATGACAGACAAGGGAAACTTCATGATTTTTTATTGATTTTTTACATTACTTTTCTATTGTGTTTATGATTTTCTTCATTGTTTCTTTTTGGCGTGGGTAAGTGTTGAGACTTGACTCATTGTTGAATCTCGCCTATTGCATGGAATAATAATGCAACACAAAATGTACTTAGAGCAAGAATGTATTATAACAAGAAAGTGTACACAATAAGTACATATAGTATTTCTGTATATTTCTGGGAAGACGTTCCTGGAGAATGTGTTGACTAGTCGCAGTCGATCAGAGTCTCTAGTTGGATCTCGTGATTCCTCCTCCCGTCTACCGGTACCAACCACTATTTATATAGTTGGTAGTCACCTATGCAGATTAGGTGGATCCTACCACAACACCCCCTCCCAAGCCTTGGAATACTTTTGGATTTCAAACTGGCTTCTATATGGGATGATGATTATGGTTATTTCTTTGTAGATCCACTTTGCATAGTTCATATGTATATCTGTATTTTTTTTCAATATCTTTTTCGTTTTGGATTCACGTCCAATGGGTCCGTGAACTTTCGTTTCCTACCGGATCTTCTCGGTTCAGTAGCACTCTGCGGAGGTTCTACTTGAAAAGTATCATACATTACATCAATGGGATCTTCCTCCTCATCCGGTATACTCTCTTCATGCTCTAGCACGTAGCATTTTTTGAGTTGGTTCTGGTGCCTTTTATGAGTATTCTTCGGCCCTTTTATTATGTAAATCAGGTCACCGATTCTCTTATCCACTATGCCTTGCTCCCAGAACTCAATGTTGTTCCTATAGCACTTGAAAAAGACCTTCTCTCCGGGGGTGTATCTTTTTCTAGCTGTATACATAGTGTTCTTTATTCTATTTCTTCCTGGCAAAAGCTTGTCAAACACTGACTTAACTTTCCTAGCGAACATTAGTTCAGCTGGTGCCATGTTTGATGTTGTTCTCTGGTTAGGCGTGATTCTGTATACTTGTAGGAATTGCTGAAGCGCCTTTTCCGTTGGAACTCCTGAGACTTTCTTCAGAGCGCGCTTTAACGTATCTACAAATCTTTCTGCGAGTCCATTGGATCTCGGATGATACGGCGGCGTCGTTATGTGGTTAATTTGATATAACTCACAAAATTCCTTAAAATCGTCAGAAGTGAATTGTGTACCATTGTCACTCACAATACACTCTGGCACACCGAACCGTGCAAATAGTTCATGCAAAAAAGTTGTTGTGGTATTGGACGTAGGCTTTTTGCAGCGTAGTACTTCCGGCCATTTTGTAAAGCTATCTACTACTATTAAGTAGTAATAATCTTCTACTGGACCAGCGAAATCAATGTGTAATCTTTCCCACGGATGATCCGTCTTTGGCCATGGTTTGTGTACTATAGGTGGTGCCTTAGCTGCTAACGCACACCCTTTACATCGATGAACCATGTTTTCGATATCCACACCCATTGCTTTCCAATATACAAAGCTTCGCATTAAGCTTTTTGTTCTATTAATCCCCGGGTGACCCATATGAAAGTCCCGTAGGATTCTTTTCTGCAACTTTTTTGGTACTACTACTTTCTCTACACTTGCGAAAGGCACGTTACGTTTCTTTTTAAATATAGGCATAGTATTTTCTTTTAATTCAAATTTAGCTTCAAACTTGTTACATCTTCCAAGACCAGGTGTGAAGGTTTCCGGAAACTTTTTCTTTAATTCATCTTTAACGTCCTGTCTTGTTTGCGTATTACTTTCTACTTTTCTGCAGAATGAGTTTAACGGTTTATCCCACAATTCGAATGTTTCAATAAAATCTGTACCCAACAAGTTTTCTCCATTTCTCAGAATGAAAACTTTTATTTTTTTAACGATCCCATTCAATTTCATTGGAAGTACAACCTCGCCTTCGAAGTTAATTTGCTTTCCAGTTACCGTTCGAGCGAGTTTCGTTGACTTCATTATTGTAGGCCTTTTTAAAATTTTCCATGTTTTATCGTTCATTATTGTTAAATCTGACCCCGAATCGAGTTGAAATTTGATATTCTTTTTGAATATTTCAGTCGTCACATATTTCCTCAAATCTCTATCTGATTTGATATTCGAATTTGTTTGTCTAATTCGGCTCTTGAATTTTTTCGTTTTACAACACGATCCTTTGTGACCATTCTTTTGGCACACGAAACATTTCTTATTTCTATATGGGCAATTTACCTCCCAATGTCTTTCGTTACAACGTTTGCAATTATATGGTGGGACTTTTTTATTTTCGTTCTTTTTATTTTCTTGTCTATTATTAAAATACGCTGAATTTTTTCTCCAATTTTTCTCTGAGGGGGAATGTGACTGCTTTTCTATTTTCTTAATATAAGCAATACCAGCTTCTTCGATTTTTTGCGACTCTTTCTTTAAACTTACGGCCCGTTGACACTCCTCTGCTAACTTTTGCAGGGTAAGTCCTTGTTCAGATTCGAGTTTAGACAAAACTCTACGTCTTATTTCGGCACTCTTACTGGATACCAGTCCTTGAGCAAAAATTAAGCACTTGAATTCTTCAACCGTAATCTCTGCCAATCTGAAATTGTCACAATGTCTATTCACTATAGATGCATATGTTAAGTAATCCTGATCGTCGGATTTAGAGACATTCATGCATAACCATCGCTTATGCCAAAGCGACATATTTGCTCCAAACAGCTCTTTTAGCAATTTCACTGTTTCCGAGAATTCCAATTCAGTTGTTTTTCTCGGTAGAATAAAATCTACAAATTTGCTATGTTCTGCTGTACCTAGCTTTCTTAGTAATAGACTGACTTTTCTTGAATTCGACCAGTTTTCACAGTCTGTGTAGAAAATATCTTCATATCGTTTAAAGTACGCTTCAAAAGTTTTTTCTTCGTCTGGCACATAGTTGAAAGTTTCCAGCGAATTAAATATGGTGTTATTATAGTATGAAGAATTTCCCTCATTTGCCTGATAGTTGTTTAATTTCTCCAGTGTTAACTTTTGAATTTCCAAAAGTCTTTCCTCTTGACGTTCTTGATATTTTTGCATCGCTATCAGTTGTTCTAGCTGTGCTATCTGTTGGGATTTTAATAATTCGGATATGACTTTGGATAGTTCATCCATCTTTAGCTGACAGTGTTCATGCAACAAGGAATATACTTTTAATTTGTGTATCCACGAATATCATATAAGCTGACCAAAAAAATCGAAACAACGTACGACTTTTCTATTTTATGTCTTGCTTTTACATTCACGCCCGTGCTAATCAACTTTGGTATTTTTTTTTCGTGAACAGAGAGCGTCGGATTTTTTTCTTCGTTTTCGTCTTCTGTTCCCGTATTTCAATGACAACGTCTAATTTTCTTATCAGAGGTAATTCGTCACTATATTGTTGAACAAATAATTTAAAAAAAATAATTTTTTAAAGTTTGTTACCTTTCAAAGTCGACACGGTGTATTTGTGCTCCTTTTAATCCATGCATGTTTTTGTAGTCGGCCAATTTTTCTTTTTAGAGGGTGTCTCGTTGTAGAAAGTTTTTAATTTAAAATTACCGTTATTCGTTTACGACACCTTTCAATTTTTCTGAGTGAACGTTCCTTTATGCTTAGTCGTCTTTTAACGAGTTTTCCATATCCAGAAGTTCAGAATCCTTCGTCGTTATGTTAACGTTGGACTTTGAATTAATAGTTTTTTTTTTCAGCTTGGGTTCTTCAATGACTTGTCCCAATTGTTGAAAACTCTCACTATTAATTCTTTCTTCTTTCCGTATGGTTCGTTCTACTTCTTTGCCATTGTTGAAACTTGGCCTATGGTTCGTTCTACTTTGTCGCCATTGTTGAGTCTTGACTCATTGTTGAATCTCGCCTATTGCATGGAATAATAATGCAACACAAAATGTACTTAGAACAAGAATGTATTATAACAAGAAAGTGTACACAATAAGTACATATAGTATTTCTGTATATTTCTGGGAAGACGTTCCTGGAGAATGTGTTGACTAGTCGCAGTCGATCAGAGTCTCTAGTTGGATCTCGTGATTCCTCCTCCCGTCCTCCGGTACCAACCGCTATTTATATAGTTGGTAGTCACCTATGCAGATTATGTGGATCCTACCACAACAGTAAGGAAAGATAAAAAAACGTCCGTAGTTTCTATTGCTCCAAGCACTTTCCGGCACTTTAGACATTTTTAAGGAGTTTGTTGTTAATTCTAAATTACTTTGCACACTTGTTTTTTACGATGTATTTGTGTAATGCCGATTGAAATGTATTAGCGTTTGTTCCAAGGACCGCGAAAGTAATATGACTGCAATTAGTGCAGGCACAATATTTCTGGTGGTGCATTAAGTTAGAGTAATACTGAGTATTATATGTTTTATGTATTGTGCGTCTGACAAAGCGATATATTTCTGGTTATGCGATTTATGATGTATGATTAAGTTACTAACCGAAATATATATATATATATATATATATATATATATATGTAATTATTTATTTTAGGATATTAAAAGAAAAACATCTTAGAAATCGCTACACAATTGCAATTAGGTTCCAAGGAAACAAATGTGTCTCCTCGGGCAATAGTAAAATACTGGCGAGTGAACGATTAATTTGATTTCAAAAGCAGAATATTTCCCATTTTTTCGAGAAACAAAAAGCAAAATAAAAATAAGCTTATGGGCTTAAACCAATTGAATGTGACCTATGATGAATTTAAACAAACCGAAAAAAATTTATATAGGTCATGACACGAAGTTGTCTGCATATAAATCACAAACAATTTCATTATGGATAGACGCAAGTAGTTACATTATTTCGTAAGATACATAGAAATCGGACATTCAACTTTCCTAATAAGTAAAAACAAAAGAGGCAAGGATGTAATTTAACACATAAACCAGTTACATTTTCGTTAATTTTCTCACAGAAACGTTTGTAGTTTTTAAATAAAAGGCCTTTTCAATAAATTCGTATGTCAATTATTAGTTTGAAAAAAATTGCACCTTTTTTACGTATATATATATATATATATATATATATATATATATATATATATATATATATATATATATATAGTTGGATTGATACCACAAAAGGTAGATCCGTGAATACATATGGCAACTTTTGGCATCAGTAGCAACATACCCCATGAACTATGTAAAAAGGCAATCTCATTCTGGATGGAAAAACATCCAGAAATAGTACATCCGATATTCACTAAAGCGTTCATTATCGATAGTATAGACCTAATTCTAAACAGAACCGCCTTTGAATTTGACAACATAAACTATATCTAAACCCTGGGTACTGCAATGGGAACAAGGATGGCACCAACATATGTCACCCTAACATTAGCTTACCTAGGAGAAAACCTCTATGAAAGGATAGAAAAATATAAGGGGAAAATAAAAAAAAACAATTCACAAAATCTTGGAAAAGATACTTTGATGATTGCTTCATTTTATGGAAATCCTCATGGGGTGATATTAACCAATTACACACTTTACTCCAAAACTTATACACAAAAATCACACCCTTTTCCTGATGACGGTTGCGATATCGGAAACACGTGTAGAAGAATTATAGAAAATAAAACATAATATTTTTAAAAAAATCCACATTACAACCAAAAACGTTTACGGTTTATATCTTCTTTTTAATATACACACTTTTCTCTCGTGGGAACTAGTATTACCTCCTCCTTACACACACACACACACACACACACACACACACACACACACACACACACACACACACACACATATATATATATATATATATATATATATATATATATATATATATATATATATATATACAAGTGTGGGATTGGTATATACGGAGTAAATTCCAATAACCAACAATTATTATTCTTTAAAGAGTGCTCAATACAGAGTTGAGCAGATATAATCATTTATTTAAATATTATAACATAAATATGTTATAAAATCACTACAAAAATAGCCATTTTGTTTCAACACTTCTGGTGTCTTATCAAGTGATGATGTTGAATGTAGAATAAATGGTTTTAACAGTTTCAAATTAATTAACGATCCTTAGCTAGGAGTAAACGCTGTTACATAAGCTAGAATGACCAATCAAAATACAAGTATATGGTAATTCGAAAGATTTGACAACTAAGCAAGCTTATCATAGATATTAAAAGATTTATAAAATTTGAAATTAAAATTTAAAGTAAAAAATTACCTATTTAGAAATCTAAATCAAATCTCTATTAAGTTTTAAATTGTAGAATTACCGAGGAGAAAAAAAATACATATGCTATTTAATTTATTTTTTCATTGAAATTATGTTAAAAAGGATGTTCATAGCTCCAGACAAAAATGTATACATTTTTACAGTTTAACTTCAACATCAGTTTAAATTCAACATGGTAGCCACCTCTCACGTAAAACAATTCAAACACACTCAGGTTATAATACATAAGCGCCCAGACATATTTAGGTATATACACACACACACAAAAAAAAACGGTGACGAGACATGACCCTTCATAAAGAAGATAAAAAGAAACGAACACATACACACACACACACGCACACAAACACGCAACCAAACGTACATGCACTTTCCTTACACATAGACATCAATAAACACAGGCACATACATTCACATGCACATTGACCTAGACAATCAGACTCAGTAGCCAAAATGAACATATTAATATGATATTAAACGAATTTTAACTTGAAATATAACTAATCTGGTCAAATATATATAGATAAACTTTAAACAACTAAATATATATAAATATATATATTTTTTAACCATATAGTTTTCCACACACTACATGAAAAAGTAAATAACTACCTCCATATATAATCGTACATTCACACATACGTATACAGATCTGTACATGTACCTACATATACATATATACGCATACAGGTACGCATATACACACATACGCACATACACATACATATAAATAAGCACGTATAAATATATCGACCCATAGAGCAACGTAAAAAGTAAATAAAGCAAGTGAAAATATATATACACGGAGATGCACATATATACAGATACATACATACATACACATACACATACATATTTAGATATACATACATACGCACGCATACACATATGTATATAAACTAAACATATACACAGGCATTTACAAATACACGCATATATATGAAAAATCAAACAAACGTAAATTAAAACTATTTAAATATAAATACGTATATACACACATCCGCGTATACATACACACATATACATACGCCCATACACATATACACATATATACACATACACACATACATACATACACACATACACATATACACACACATATATATATATATAAATATATATATATATATATATATATACATATATATATATATATATATATATATATATATATATATATATATATATATATATATATATACATACATATATACATATACATACATACATAAATACATATATATATAAACATATAGACACACACACAAAAAAAGGGAAAGGAATATGAATACAGAGACCAACATATATTCTAACAATATTCCAACAATATTATGATAAAATATATTAAAAGTTTATA
>OZ038496.1:80822426-80842426 GCA_964036315.1 Acanthosepion esculentum
AGGTGTTAGGTACTTTTTGTAACGCTACAATGAGCCGAACATTCTTTTCCTTTAGAGGGGATCATAGTATTTTTTTTGTTTGTTTTTTAAATCGGTATCACCCAATTCAAGGCAGAAAAGTCACGAGGACAAATGGCGTTACAGGTGTGGAAACATCAGGCACAGAAACAATAATAACGAGCAGGAAGAGGAAAAAGTAGTCAGGTAGACAATAGATATCGATTGAAATTGCATTCATTTTTCTGGCGATTAAAGTTTGATGGAAATCGTAGAGCCGGAAGACGAGTCCCACAAGCGAGAAATTCAAGAAGAGAAATTCTTAGCATAGGATTTACGGTTATATCTAGCCAGCTTAACAGTTAATTGATGATATCTCGACGCAAGTGTACTATTGTGCTTAAATTTAAAATTCCGAGGTACCATAGCGAAGATCTCATGCTAACAATTACCATGAAATTATTTATAGAAAAGACAGAGAGAGAGAGACAACCCTATGGCGGTGAAAAAATGACTGAGCCGAGCGGCCACATCAGAACTAATAATATTGCTGATTCTTCTTTAGATTTTATCAAGGAGCAGGTGCAGCGGACCATATTTATATTTATGAGTTCTACTTGAGGCTAGATTTGAATTGAATCCAAATTGATTGTCACAGCATGTAACCTCTTTGAGAGTGACAGCGTTCTTCCGGACAGTAGAAAGTCAATCATCTTATTTTTGAAGTACTGAAAGTGAAATTTCCCTATTGCAAGAGATTATATAAAACTGTCACAGGAAAGCCACGATCTCGTATCAATTATTGAGGAAAGGAAATATATATATATATATATATATATATAAGACTAGACGAAGAAATAAGGAATATGGATATACAGGTTCGATTCCTGCCTTGAGGAATACTTTTCTTTAGAAGGACTATTTGGTTTAGTCCGGTTGTTATTAATTTCACTGTTTTTCTGCAAGAAACAGGGATATCGAACACAAAAAAGGATCCACTAGAAATTAATTTTATCGTAATAAAAAATCACACACACATATATATATATATATATATATATATATATATATATATATATATATATATATATCAAGTAAGTGGTGCAGTTCAATTTACATTACATGAATCATTCATACAAAAAGCAGATAGTGAAGTTAATGATATAAATTGCAAGAATCACTCTCGCAAACAATTTTTATAATAAAATACATTAACCTCGAACCCGTTAATAAATGTTATGATCCCTGTTTATAAATTCCAGTTTTATAAGGTCTTTTTTTAAGTACGAGCTTTCAATTGTTCCTACAATCATCGTCAGGTAGAGAATAGATATGTCTTTTTTACATCCAGGTAATAACAGGACAACGAAAGTTAATATGTACTCCGAAATAGGTTTTTTTGGAAATGTGTTATTGTTAACTGTGGAAAAATATTTGGAGCGTTTGTGCGTTTTTGTACTAATATAGTAATATGAGAATTCTTTTGTAGAGGTAGGTCTTTTTCAGTCAATATAGCATGAACTAAATTGTTCAATAAATAGAGGAATGTTGTCGTTATTATCAGAAATCTGCACTTCGGATCAGTTATTTTAATATCAAGTATGTGATGCAGTTCAATTTACATTACATGAATCATTCATACAAAAAGCAGATAGGGAAGTTAATGATATAAATGGCAAGAATCACTCTCGCAAAATTATTTTAATAAAATACATTAACCTCGAACCCGTTAATGAATGGTATGATCCTTGTTTATAAATTCTGGGTTATCAGGTCTTTTTTTACTACTAGCTTTCCATCGTTTCATACGATCATCCTCAGGTAGGGAAATAGGTAAGTTTTTTACATCCAGGTAATAACAGGACATCGAAAGATAAAGTGTAATCTGAAAGAAGTGTTTTTAGAAATGTGATATTGTTAACTGTAAGAATACTTTTGGAGCGTGCAGTCACGACGCTGAGGTTGAATTTTTCAGAGTTGTCGTTCTCTTAGACCAGTTGCTATCCAAGGCAGTATGTTCTGCTATTTATCCATAGCTGGGGGAGAAGAAGTGCATTCATACCTTTCCGAGGTTAATAGCACGTAAGTGAGTGAAAAAGGATGAAATCCTAAGAGCTCAATGTAAATCCAGAGCTAATAATTTATATATATATATATATATATATATATATATATATATATATATATATATATATATATATATATATGTGTGTGTAAATAAAAAGAAAGAACAGTAAGATATATAATCCGGTGTTCTTATAGATATTTTTATTTTTACAAAATAGTGCAGAATGTAAATTTACAGAGCATTAATATTATAAATTAACTGTTTTAAAATATGTGTTTTTTTTTCACTACACAGTAATAATCATGTTTCAAAAATGGAAGCTAAATGCTTCGAATTTGATTTTGTAGTTAAATTAAAAAGATTAATTCTATTTCATCATCAAGCGAATTTTGGAGTAAATTATTTTTAAATTTACTGACTTTTAAAGGCACGGCAAAAATTAATAATTTTTGCCGTGCCTTAAAAAACTCAGTGAATATTAGTGTTTAAGCAATTCTTTTTATATTCTTACTCTGTCCTGGACATTGAGTTCTACCTGGATTCTATCCTCTTGGAAATTTATATGTATATATATATGTATGTGTATGTATGTATATGTATGTATTTATATACTTTGGATATATATATATATATATATATGTATATATGTATGTATAATATTTCTCTCTCTCTCTGTCTCTCTCTCTCTCTCTCTATATATATATATATATACATATTATAAATTAACTGTTGTAAAATATATTTTTTCGCTACACAATAATAACCATGTTTCAAAAATGTGTATATATTTATATGTGTGCACGCATATATGTATGTATGTGCGTGTAAATAGAGATATGTTGTGTATGTGTTTTATACGTATGTTTTTGGGAATAGAAATAATAGGTCCTTGCTAGATTTAATATTCGTTGGTTTTTATATGTTTATATTAAATTTGTACCCTGTAGGTGATATTACTTTTGTCAGATTTTCTTGATTGTAAAGCGGTTGTTTTGTAAATGCACTTCGGTTTTAGTTTCCCCCCTCCATCTTTCCCCCTTTTTTGCTTTTCTTTTCTTTTCTGTTCTTTTCTTTCTCTTTCTCATCTTCTGACTTTTAAGTTTAGATTATTGTGCGTAGTGTCACAACAAATGTATAGACCCATTTCCGGTGTCAGTTTTTAAATTCATTTAGGTCAGCGATTTAAGAATGAATTATGCATCGGAAAATAATTCAACTTTATCTGTATCACACTTTTAACTAACTTCTCTTTTGAATTTCTCTCTATTAAATTTTAACCCCCACCTTCATTTGTAGGCCTTCCTGTTCTTCTCTCGTCTGTTACCCGACTCTAGAACTTTCTGTCACCCCACGCATTCGTCCCCCACTCTCATACATACACTCTCGCTAAAATTATTTTTTGTTCCCGGAGTTATTTTTTCTGATTTTTTTTAATTTGTAGGTCTGATGAATTGGATCGTAATTACGATTCCAATGTAATAAATTATTACCATGGAATATTAGTTTTTAAGCCTTTTTATTATATATATATATATATATATATATATATATATATATATATATATATATATATATATATATATATATATATAAAGAATAGTAAGATATATAATCCGGTGTTCTTATTGATATTTCTTATTTTTATTTTTACAAAACAGTGCTCAATGTAAATTTACACAGCATAAATATTATAAATTAACTGATTTAAAATGTTTTTCTACACAGTATATACCATGTTTCAAAGACTGAAGTTAAAAACTTCAAATTTTATTATATAATTAAATTAAAAGCATTTATTCCGTTTCATCTTGAAGTGAATATAAGAATAACTTATATTTAAATTTAATGAGTTTTAAACAAACATATAAATTCATAATTTCCTCTTTCCAATTATTTAAAATTATTGTTTCATATCAAATATAATTATGTATATTACAAGCTCCTATTTTCTAATTTTTAAAAAAATATTATTTAAGGAAAATCTTTGACAATGACAGCAAAAATAGCTATTTCATTTCTCTGATTCAGTAAATTTTTATTTTTCATAAACATATTTATATATAGATTCTCATATATGCACAAAGGACATGAGTCATTTAATGACCTACATATTCTAGTTTTCTTATTAATTTCCATTTTACTGTAGGTGTTTTATTGGATTCTTTTAAATGCCAGTAATATTTTGAAAGTGATGTCTGATTTCTGTATTTATTTTATCTAAATGAATGTTGATGTAGATTGAACCTCTTTTTGAACTCATGGCTTGTGCAACCTATATAGATTTTTATGTTTTCGAGATTCTCAATAGATGAGATATTGCATTGATATAGCAATGATTCCTTGCGACATTTATTTTATAGAGGACGGTTATGAGGATTTCTACATTTACAAATTTTTGTTTATCTTCATTTGTTTTTATTTTTATTTTTATATTGTCTAACTTACTTTGGTTTTGTTCTAAGTGCTTGTTGAAGATATTAGCATTGTGTTTCATAATAATTTTTTCTAAGTTTTCAGTACAGCTGTAACTAAATTTTACTGTATTTTTATTGAAAATAGTACTTAGTTTACTTTATCTATGAATGTGCTTAACTAGTAACGCAAGGAATTTTTGTCCTAATTTGTTCTTTAACATTTAGTTTTATGGGGTTGTATAACAAATTATTTTTCGAATTCTCTTTTTTCTATGCTTTCAATTTTCCTTTTTATATAAGTTAGTTTTGTGTTTTTGTAGCCACTATCTTTTAGAGCTTTATTATAGAAATTAATATGTTCATAGAAAATCTTCTCATTTGCTGAATTTGTACTTATTCTTTTTTCGATAGATAAAGGTATATGCTTAATTATAGATGGAAGATGATTTGATTTAGGGTGTATATATAAAGGATTGGTATTGGGGTTTTTTATAAGGTATGTATAGATCTTTCATTAAATCTAATGTTATATCAAGGAAGGTAACTTTTTTAATTTAGTGCTTACCGTAATTTTTAAGTTCAGGCTTTTAAATTCTTTATATAATATCTCTCTAATATTATCAATTTTAAAGTTAATCTCCAAGAATTTGACTCATTTTAGCTCCTCTTGTAAACTGACCTGATGTGGGAATATATTTAATCAGTTGTTAGATCTGTAGCTAGGTCATTTGATTCACTGTTTCGATTGTTCAATGCACCATAAATCTGATATATTTAAACCCTTACATTTTGTCCATGCATCGAATATTACTATTACATCCGAAATAGAACTTCTGCTGTGTATTAAATGATACGTGGTAAAATCCAAATAAAAATCTGCAATTTTATCACACCTGAATTTTTCTCATCATCGTATCGTGGCTTCCCTATGCCTTTTCTATAAATGTTTCCATGATATTTATTCAAAAGAAATTTCCTTCTTGATATCTCGAATTTAGGAATGTAAACGTTTTAATAGATTGATAGCTAGTTCTCATCATTTTAACAGATGAAATTACTAGAAGTAACTGTAAGCTCTACTTTAACACTGACTTTACTCGCATTTTTTAGTATTCAATTACACTATTCATATATAGTCTTCTGATACATTTTGTAATTTCAAGTAATACTAGCAAAGTTTTTCCACGATTAATACTTCACCTATAGTATTTGGACAAAATCATATCAGATCCAACTGAAAGTATGCATAAATATATTTCCGATTGAATTGAATATCAATAACAATGAATAGATATCCCGGAGGAGTAATTTTGTAAACACAAAAGCTAATGTACGGAAACTTTTATGTTTGTTACATGATAACAAGATTCAAACGATTGAAAGTTTGTACGAACATAGATTTTCGTTTTTATTTGGTTTCTTTAAGCGGAAACTGGCTCACAGCGACATAAGACTGTTACATCGTACGCTCAACGAAGTTAAGCAATGTTGAGCCTGATCAGAACCTAGATAGGTGACCGCTTGGTAAAAAGAGTTGTTGCAAGCATGGATGTGCGGATAGTGTAATGGATAACTAGTCGGAATTGGAAATGGGCGAGCGGAGTTCCAGTTCCAGTCAGGTTCGTTATAATCACTTAGGCTATGCTTAGGAAATATAAAAATCAAACTTTTCTTTCTCAAGCCCTGGGCTAATTAATATGGTTTGAACAGTAAAACATTATCATTTCCAAAAGTTTCTTACACTGTAATTTTTTTTTGTTTTTGTTGAATCTCGCCTAATGCATGGAATAATAATGCAACACAAAATGTACTTAGAACAAGAATGTATTATAACAAGAAAGTGTACACAATAAGTACATATAGTATTTCCTGTATATTTCTGGGAAGACCTTCCTGGAGAATGTGTTGACTAGTCGCAGTCGATCAGAGTCTCTAGTTGGATCTCGTGATTCCTCCCCCCTCGTCTTCCGGTACCAACCATTATTTATATAGTTGGTAGTCACCTATGCAGATTAGGTGGATTCCACCACAACACCCCCCTCCCAAGCCTTGGAATCCTTTTGGATTTCAACTGGCTTCTACATGGGATGATGATCATGGTTATTTCTTTGTAGATCCCCTTTGCATAGTTCATATGCATATCTGTTTTTTTTTTTTTTCAGTATCTTTTCCGTTTTGGATACACGTCCAATGGGTCCGTGAACTTTCGTTTCCTACCGGATCTTCTCGGTTCAGGAGAACTCTGCGGAGGTTCTACTTGAAAAGTATCATACATTACATCAATGGGATCTTCCTCCTCATCCGGTATACTCTCTTCATGCTCTAGCACGTAGCATCTTTTGAGTTGGTTCTGGTGCCTTTTATGAGTATTTTTCGGCCCTTTTATTATGTAAATCAAGTCACCGATTCTCTTGTCCACTATGCCTCGCTCGCAGAACTCAATGTTGTTTCTATAGCACTTGAAAAAGACCTTCTCTCCGGGGGTGTATCTTTTTCTAGCTGTATACGTAGTGTTCTTTATTCTATTTCTTCCTGGCAAAAGCTTGTCAAACACTGACTTAACTTCCCTAGCGAACATTAGTTCAGCTGGTGCCATGTTTGATGGTGTTCTCTGGTTAGGCGTGATTCTGTATACTTGTAGGAATTGCTGAAGCGCCTTTTCCGTTGGAACTCCTGAGGCTTTCTTCAGAGCGCGCTTTAACGTATCTACAAATCTTTCTGCGAGTCCATTGGATCTCGGATGATACGGCGGCGTCGTTATGTGGTTAATTTGATATAACTCACAAAATTCCTTAAAATCATCAGAAGTGAATTGTGCACCATTGTCACTCACAATACACTCTGGCACACCGAACCGTGCAAATAGTTCATGCAAAAAAGTTGTTGTGGTATTGGACGTAGGCTTTTTGCAGCGTAGTACTTCCGGCCATTTTGTAAAGCTATCTACCACAATTAAGTAGTAATAATCTTCTACTGGACCAGCGAAATCAATGTGTAATCTTTCCCACGGATGATCCGTCTTTGGCCATGGTTTGTGTACTATAGGTGGTGCCTTAGCTGCTAACGCACACCCTTTACATCGATGAACCATGTTTTCGATATCCACATCCATTCCTTTCCAATATACAAAGCTTCGCATTAAGCTTTTTGTTCTATTAATCCCCGGGTGACCCATATGAATGTCCCATAGGATTCTTTTCTGCAACTTATTTGGTACTAGTACTTTCTCTACACTTGCGAAAGACACGTTACGTTTCTTTTTAAATATAGGCATAGTATTTTCTTTTAATTCAAATTTAGCTTCAAACTTGTTACATCTTCCAAGACCAGGTGTGAAGGTTTCCGGAAACTTTTTCTTTAATTCCTCTTTAATGTCCTGTCTTGTTTGCGTATTACTTTCTACTTTTCTGCAGAATGAGTTTAACGGTTTATCCCACAATTCGAATGTTTCAATAAAATCTGTACCCAACAAGTTTTCTCTATTTCTCAGAATGAAAACTTTTATTTTTTTATCGATCCCATTCAATTTCATTGGAAGTACAACCTCGCCTTCGAAATTAATTTGCTTTCCAGTTACCGTTCGAGCGAGTTTCGTTGACTTCATTATTGTAGGCCTTTTTAAAATTTTCCATGTTTTATCGTTCATTATTGTTAAATCTGACCCCGAATCGAGTTGAAATTTGATATTCTTTTTGAATATTTCAGTCGTCACATATTTCCTCAAATCTCCATCTGATTTGATATTCGAATTTGTTTGTCTAATTCGGCTCTTGAATTTTTTCGTTTTACAACACGATCCTTTGTGACCATTCTTTTGGCACACGAAACATTTCTTATTTCTATATGGGCAATTTACCTCCCAATGTCTTTCGTTACAACGTCTGCAATTACATGGTGGGACCTTTTTATTTTCGTTCTTTTTATTTTCTTGTCTATTATTAAAATACGCCGAATTTTTTCTCCAATTTTTCTCTGATGGCTACTTTGACTGCTTTTGTATTTTTTTAATATAAGCAATACCAGCTTCTTCGATTTTTCGGGACTCTTTTTTTAAACTTACGGCCCGTTGACACTCCTCTGCTAACTTTTGCAGGGTAAGTCCTTGTTCAGATTCGAGTTTAGACAAAACTCTACGTCTTATTTCGGCACTCTTACTGGATACCAGTCCTTGAGCAAGAATTAAGCACTTGAATTCTTCAACCGTAATCTCTGCCAATCTGAAATTGTCACAATGTCTATTCACTATAGATGCATATGTTAAGTAATCCTGATCGTCGGATTTAGAGACATTCATGCATAACCATCGCTTATGCCAAAGCGACATATTTGCTCCAAACAGCTCTTTTAGCAATTTCACTGTTTCCGAGAATTCCAATTCAGTTGTTTTTCTCGGTAGAATAAAATCTACAAATTTGCTATGTTCTGCTGTACCTAGCTTTCTTAGTAATAGACTGATTTTTCTTGCATTCGACCAGTTTTCACAGTCTGTGTAGAAAATATCTTCATATCGTTTAAAGTAGGCTTCAAACGTTTTTTCTTCGTCTGGCACATAGTTGAAAGTTTCCAGCGAATTAAATATGTTGTTATTAGAATATGAAGAATTTCCCTCATTTGCCTGATAGTTGTTTAATTTCTCCAGTATTAACTTTTGAATTTCTAAAAGTCTTTCATCTTGTTTTTCTTGATATTTTTGTTGTCTTTCATCTTGACGTTCTTGATATTTTTGCATTGCTATCAGTTGTTCTTGCTGTGCTATCTGTTGTTCTTGCTGACGTTGTTGACTCAACTGCTGGGATTTTAATAATTCAGATATGACTTTGGATAGTTCCTCCATCTTTAGCTGATAGTGTTCATGCAACAAGGAATATACTTTTTAATTTGTGTATCCACGAATATCATATAAGCTGACCAAAAAATCGAAACAACGTACAACTTTTATATTTTATGTCTTGCTTTTACATTCACGCCCATGCTAATCAACTTTGGTATTTTTTTTTCGTGAACAGAGAGCGTCGGATTTTTTTTTTTTTCGTTTTCGACTTCTGTTCGCGTATTTCAATGACAACGTCTGATTTTCTTATCAGAGGTAATTCGTCACTATATTGTTGAACAAATAAAAAAAATAATTTTTTAAAGTTTGTTACCTTTCAAAGTCGACACGGTGTATTTGTGCTCCTTTTAATCCATGCATGTTTTTGTAGTCGGCCAATTTTTCTTTTTAGCGGGTGTCTCGGTGTAGATAATTTTTTAATTTAAAATTACCGTTATTCGATTACGACACCTTTCCAATTTTTCTGAGTGAACGTTCCTTTATGCTTAGTCGTCTTTTAACGAGTTTTACATATCCAGAAGTTCAGAATCCTTCGTCGTTACGTTAACGTTGGACTTTGAATTAATAGTTTTTTTTTTTCAGCCTGGGTTCTTCAATGACTTGTCCCAATTGTTGAAAACTCTCACTATTAATTCTTTCTTCTTTCCGTATGGTTCGTTCTACTTCTTTGCCATTGTTGAAACTTGGCGTATGGTTCGTTCTACTTTGTGGCCATTGTTGAAACTTGACGTATGGTTTCGTTCTACTTCGTCGCCATTGTTGAGTCTTGACTCAATGTTGAATCTCGCCTAATGCATGGAATAATAATGCAACACAAAATGTACTTAGAACAAGAATGTATTATAACAAGAAAGTGTACACAATAAGTACATATAGTATTTCCTGTATATTTCTGGGAAGACGTTCCTGGAGAATGTGTTGACTAGTCGCAGTCGATCCGAGTCTCTAGTTGGATCTCGTGATTCCTCCCCGCCTCGTCTTCCGGTACCAACAATTATTCATATAGTTGGTAGTCACCTATGAAGATTAGGTGGATCCCACCACAACAGTTTTTAAATAACCTGCAAAATATTGATAAGCCGTAAAAAATAACCCAATAAATAATTAAAAAAATTAAGCGGAATCCATTGTATATTATTCTTATTTTCTATTGAATTGTGAATATTTTCACATGAAAATATTTTATAGCGTTACTCTCTCGGTTTTTTTCCTCGTCTGTTGTATTCACAAGATTAGTTTCAATATAAAAACAAAAGAACAGAAAATACAATTTTCAATCATTATTACTAATTTTTAACTTGTTCATCTTTAATCTTATATTTATTTATTTTTGCTTTTCATATCAATTACGACATTGTTTTCTTTTTAAAGCCTGGTAGCAGTAGGAATGAGAAAAAAGTATGAAATAATATTATCACGATTCAGTCAGTAGACTTTCGAGGTTGTAGTTGCGAATACACTGCATCTCTTTATTTATTTGTTTATTCAAATGGCTATTTCTTATTCAAACGTGTTGAAATGGACTACAATTTGTTTTTTGACAACACCACAAAGTGTTTTTCTATTTAATGATTGGGCTGAGCTTTTAAGGCTTTTATTAAACTATAGAATTTATTTGTTTATATGTTGTTGTTGTTTTTTTGTTGTTGTTGTTTTTTTGTTAATTATTTAATGCGAAAATTTGTTGATGTCGGCAAAAAACCGTTAACCTATGGTTTAATAATTTTTTATTATTTAGAAACTTAATGATGTGTAGTTTCCATGTAGGCATAAAGGGCATGGGTCATCCCAGGTTTTACATATTCTTGTTCTATTTATTATTTTCCATTTTACTTTCGGTTTTTATTCGTTTCTTTTAAATGCCAGAAATATTGGGATAGAGATGTCTGATTTCTATTTTGGATATTGTTGAAGGTGCTCTTGTGTTGTCTCCATCTAAATTTAAATTTATTCTTTGTTGGCCCAATGCATATCCTGTTAGTGTTAGGACTCTCAATGGATGAGATAGTGCATTGGTATATCACGGATTTAGTGAGGCATTTGTTTTCTAACGAGCAGTCATTAGGGTTTCTACAATCACATAATCTTTCATTATTTTTGTCTAATTGCAGTTTAGAAGTTTTATTGACATATATATATATATATATATATATGATTGTACAGCATCCGGTATTCCGTCCGTCATACCTTCTACAATAACCTTAAATTGAACGATATAAACCCAATTTTAGATAGAAGTAAGGAGATACAAATTACAGTGCGGTTTTACGTGGGTGTATATAACTTAGTACAATAAATTTCCATTATTTTCTTAAATTTAAAGTTTTATTATTTAGCATGCAAACTACTCCTACTATTTCAAAAACAATTACTTATTTAATAAAAATCGCTATACGTTTTTTTGCATATATTTTCTTCAAGTTTTATATATATATCTAACAGTTGAAATATAATCCTTGATAATGGCTAAATGTATAGCCGAAAGCGCTCGGAAAAAAAGAACATTCGGACAATTTTTATATAATTTATCCTCTGAAAAGAAAAACTTTATTAGATCGCACGAGAAATTATATAAAAAACTAAATAAAAGCACCTTGTCAGTCGTTTTTAATGAAATGTGCTTGAAAGAAGGATTGCTGCCTAAATACACAAATATATATATATATATATATATATATATATATATATATATATATATATATATATATATACAAAATCCAGTTTCCAGTTCACCTTGCGTTTGTGAGAACTATAAACATTTCATAAGGCCAAACGCTTCAAAATGTTGAAATTTGCCTTCAGAATTATATTTTTGACCTGTTATGTGATGCATGTTCAAGAGTAAGACATCCTAAGAATATATTCTTTGCTGTCAAAAAAAAAATAAAATAAAATATTGTTTGCCATGAAGTCCTATAAAATCATATTAATTTAAATTATTAAACAACGAAGAAGAGTTTTGTCAAATTATTTTTCCAAAAACATCTTATTCAAATATCATTGAAGTTTTCGAAATTGAACGAAACGCAAAGTTTGTAAATCTAGTTAAAAAACTTTGGCGATAAATCACAATAACAACATTCAATACTGTAAAGATTTCGGTGTGCATCAGTGTGTTTTAAAAATAATCTAACGATAAAAAATTATGTCACTTTATGAGCAAATGAATACGAGCGATGTTTAAAACCAGGTATCACTAAACCAGTAACTTTACATGTATTTCTCAGCTTCGATTTGCTCTGTTTTTACAACTGTATAATATTTGTCCTATGGGATTAATTAATATTCTCAAATGCATGCAATATTTATAAAGTGCAACAATTTAAAAATAAAATTACCTCAGAAAATAAATCTTTTTCGTCATGAGACAGCAGACATACTGAATTGCAACGCGACATGAGGAAAGTTTTCTAGTAAATTACAAGTAAATGAACAAAGATGCATAAATTTAGCGATGTAATTAATTTGAAATCGCTTATTCAGAACGGCTCTCTTATTCATATACTGACATGTAAAATGAATTGCTGTATAACAATCAATATTGAAGCGTGGAAAAATTTGTCATTTGAATTTGATTTTATTGATTAGTTGCCTTAAGTTTTTTGCTAACACATCGAAATATAATCTCAAACGAATATAAATTAAGGAAAATTCATACCCGTAGGGAGATAAGCCATTTTCTATCGAATGCTCCCAGCAGATAATGTTAGAGGCAATAGCCTCAAGCATGATTGCTTTTTCTACTTGTGAAATATCTTCGTTCGTTTATGTTTCATTTTTGGCTTCACAAAGCTTTTTCTTCCCGAAATAATAGTCTGATCGACGAGGCATAAATAACTATGTACAATCTAATTTAAACGGACAAAAATCTCTGAGCAAATACAATGAAACCCGCACTAAGAAATAAGATAGTGTTTGTGGTGGTAAGAAAAACAGTAAACCAACAAGTGCATATTGCCTCTCGGCAAGATTACAACGAAAGTTTATTTTATATATTTTCATTTCTTTGAGATTAATAAGAAAAATAATGCTAATAAATCTTTCAAAATGCTATTTTAATCATCCCTAAATGTTTGCTACAAAAAATGATTATTTTCCTATACTTTTTAAACATTTGTTGCTTTTTCGAATTTTCCTTCGTAAAATGCCCGAAAGTAATATATTTCACATTATAAAAACTTACTGTATACAAGTCTATTAATTAAATCATATACGAGATTATATTCAAAATATTTTTTCCCATTTTTGTTTGTTTGTTATGCGAGGGTCATTTAGAAAATAATATTTCCTATTTTATGTTTCACCATCTCAGATGTGATATGAGAGTAGAGATTTAACTTCCACATCAGTAATCTATGAGTTTCCATTTCCTTTTCAGAGTATCAAATTGGCGATAGGCTGACAAAATGGCATTTCAGAAAAACCTCTATACCAAAGAGTGACGTGTTATTGTAGAGGTGCAGGCAGAAAACTAAAACTTAAAACCAGATAGCATTAATCGGCACTTATTCAAATTTTGCATAGACTAAACAGGGGATGTAAGCACAGTTAGACGATAATTGGCCACAACAGTTTAAAAAAACATTAAACTGACATCAAAGGCTTACATTTTCCGATCGCGATAATTTATCCTTGTAGTTGAAAACACACTCTATTCAACGTTGTTCTTATGTTGCTTGTATATGTTATAGATCCTTCCGAAATCAATTTAACTCCCGTTGTCTGTTTACTTTGTACTCTCTAGGGTATTTGATGAAGTTCCAAAAGAAAACAACTTTTTACGGATGTAAGTTGCTAACCTTAGGCTTACTTCTTTTTTGCTTCAGAAATCTTCTGAACTTATTGCAAGCTAAAGCCAGAGTGTTTAATTTGAGCAATTATTAACCCTTATTGGAACGTGGATAAAAATGATTAATTTTAAGGGTATTTCAGCGAAAACGAACGCCTCGGAACAAAATTGAATTTGAATTCGACACAACAGTCAGATATAGTGCGCTGAAATCCTTTCGTGTTCATCTATTTTTTTTAAAATGAACATGAAATATTATTTTCGCGACTCTTTCGAAGATAAAACATTTTTAGCTCCGGACATCTAAGCTTAGTCCAGATTTCCGTTTTTTTTTCGATTTTTTTTTAGCTTATAATGAATATGCGACACTGAAAATTGAACGCGTGGTATAGAAAATGGTGTATTCCAAACTTTAAGAACTCAGAAACAAGGAATCTGTTTTATTTAGAAATTTCGTTATAAACAAAAAAAGAGTTCTGACCTGCTGTCCTATATTAACCCTCTTATATGACACTGAATGCTGGACAATATAAGATGAAGAGCCGTCCTGGGTATGACGATAAACTACGTCCAACAGCAAGGCCTCTGATCAGGACGTTTTGACGAGCGTGGAACCACCTCTACGTTGCTGGTGTTCCCAGGTCCACCCTGACCCGGGGTAGTAGCACCTGTTATGGCCCCAGCGTTGAACAAATAGTTAACCACCAAACTGGTGTCAAGACACTATGTAAGTGTAAAAACACGTTTTAATACCAGAAATACTTTGTAAAAAATTATTACCACCAATACATTTTTGAAAAAAATATATTAACAGCAATATATTTTTGAAAAAAAAAATAACAGCAATACATTGTTTTAAGATATTACCAGCTATATATTTGTGAAAGAGAAATATCACCAGCGAAGGAACATTATTAGCAGAAATAGATTTTTAAAGTAAAAACTATTGCCAGGAATAGATATTTGGAAAAAATATTACCAACAATAAAAGTTTTGTCTGCATTAAATAACCAGTGAAGTTGATATGCCGTTATAAAAAAACAAAACAAAAAACAAAACAAATGATGAAGAGATAACATAACGCAAAAGATACGTGTTTCTAAAGAAAAGCGCTTATAAAACCGTTGATGGATCTTTGACGCAACACAGAACTCAACAGTAAAATGGAAACAAACAAGGCAATTATATTCGGAATCAGAAAGAGACAAAAGCAATGAATTGGATGATAATTAGAAAGGATGATTTGGCAAATTTGGCACTCATATGATATATCAAAGACAACAGGGACAGAGGAAGGCAATGGGTGTAAAATCTGACGAACTTCTGTGAAACGGGCTGTGAAACGGACTGTATGATACTTGGCTCATAGACATCGCTAAGAGCAACATTGATAGGAGCTTGTGGAAAGACATATTCGCCTGCGACCTGAAGGGATGCAGTAAATAATAGAATAAGATAAGGGATATGTACAAGTTGATAATTTTGTTTATGTGATGCCAAACCCGCTAAATCATATGATATTGATTACACGATGTAATCAAGGGACTGGTTTCGTGAACACCGGCCTAATGAATCCTTTTTAAGTCGCGCTCGTATCTACAACGCTTCCATATCAAAGGTAATCGACGGGTGTATATTTGGAGGCTTTTCAATCAAATGTCAGATCGTTTGTTCCTTTGGTATCACGTTAGGTTTGTAACTCTCTGATGTTTTTCGTCTGATATTTGAGATCATTCTGATTTATTCTCAATATTGTTCTAATGTTGAGGTTTTACTGATATTGCCATAGTGCTGTATTTTTGTAATCATCTCACCCCAAGCAGAGCAGTAAAGCCATTAATCTGCAAACGGTTACTGAGTCAGAAAGAATAATAGAACAGAGAATTACCAAGCAGGGAGATCAATAAAAGTAGCGTAATCAAGAACACATTTCATAACGGTTGACATTATATTTAAATTTTTGATGATTATAATAAGCTAAAAAATCATGGCGCCGGGAGAGAGTTCCACAGACAAGAAGTTCGAGAAAAGAAACTGTCGGCATAGAGCGTACGTTTGCATCTAGCCAATTCTACTTTAAAATGATGAAACCTTGCTACCAATCAAGTACTTCACTTAAATTATTAAACTCTCGATATCACAGAGCAAAGTTCCTCGGTTATCTATAGAAAAAGGCACAGGAAAACTATACTAGGGCGGAGGGAAAGTGACTAAAACCGGAGTGCCAGGTCAGGACGAATAACATTTCAGATTCTATTTTATTTTTATATTATCAAGAATCATTAAATATATAGCAGGAACACCAGACAATACTTAGCAACAATATTCGAAGCATGAACGAAAGGTACACTTATAAATAAAGATAGATTCTGTTCAGAAATAATTCTCTAGCACAGTACACTGAAGCATATCTCCTAGCAGTTACTTCAATATAAAATTTGCAATTCATGTCAGCAAAAATGTCTGACCGAGAAGGCGGAAGGAGTCATTTCCCTAGCGGTTATGCTGTCGGGAGTTAGAAAGGAGTCTCTCCAGTGTTTAATAGAGAGAATTTTCTTTATTATAATAAATCTTATTGTAGTATTACATTTCCCTCCGCTTTTACAATGTTAGTTTCTATTATACATTGTTGAATACGATAATTCTCTCCCCGCTTTCAACTGGCATTTCACATAGGCATGAATACCTGTATATATATATATATATATATATATATATATATATATATATATATATATATATATATATATATATATATATATATATATATATATATATATATAATAGTATTTATTGTCTTGGGTATGACGTTACACTTCATCTAGCAGCAAGGCCTTCATCGGGATAATAAATCTTTTTATGAGCGTCGAAACATCTGAATTGTTGTTGCTTCTATGTCCGCCTTGACTCGGGGTGGTAGCCTGTGTAAGGCTTCCAGCTATTCACAATTTGCACCCCCCCCTAAAAAACGAATTAGTGCGAAAGTATATAAATAAAAATAATACTTTCTATATAAAATAGGACCAATTGTACATATTTATAGCAAAATACCAAAAATATATTTGAAATCAAAATAACCAGCAATACATTTTATCTGAGGTTTAAAGTATACAATCGCCTTCAAAATATATTTAGGTGAAGCCATAATAACGTATTCAGATTATTTAGATTTCGCCATTAAATAACACATAGAGTCTGATAGGCGGCTAACCAAAACCAAACAAGCATCCAATTATGAATTGAATGGAACATTAAAAGGTGGCCGAAGATAATGGTATCGATGAAAGTCGGTATTTACCCGAGCTCCCCACAGAGAGGGATGCACCACAAGTCCTGTTTAACGTGTTTTTTTCCGGGCCCGTAGGCCCTGGCAAAAATTCAACGTAGACTTCATAATTACATGGTTGGGATTGTCTACCTCCCTAGACGAGATTCTGCCCTTCGGCTTAGCCTAGTTTGGGTTCCTCTCTGCCTTCGTGCAGAGAGTTCGACAATCATTAGGAAAGTCAATGTCGAAGAGATCCTGCCTTATATTAAGAGAAAATAAACCCTGCCTGTGCCGGACAAAGATCGACTGTAAAAACAAATAATGCTGGTACATATTTTCTGTGAGGCATGAATTACAACATGGAAATACACCAAATACGCCTTCTGGATAATCGTTGAAATAAAGCCTGGGATAACTTGTTAATAATTCAAGATGTTCACTGTGAAACTGCTCATCTACACAGGAGAGTATTATTAATGTAAATAAAATATAAACGCTGTATATTATAACATAACATCAGAACTTGTGCAAAAAGAACACATATATATATGTTGCATCATCTTAACCTACGTCTTGCAAACTATAAAAATAATAATAATTGTAATTGCAATGTATCTTTAAATATCTTCAAAACTCTATCAGTATAAATGTATTGAAATGAAATCTTAAAAATGTGGCACATGCAATCCCAGTTGTAATTGTGAACCTCGGATTGATTGGTAAAGATTCGATAGACTCATTGAAAGGATTCCTGGTGGCCTATGTCTTAAAAGTATAAATATTTGTACTCATAAGTACAACTCACGCATTAGCAAGGGCTTTATCTATGTAAAAATGTGTGTGATCTTATGTGTTTTAATTTTTATTTTAGAAAAAAGATCAGTGGGAAGTGTCATGAAGCCATTTCTAACCATTGGTCACCGGCTGAAACCAAGAAGGAAATATTTATACAAAATAAATCAAAGGAAATACTACTACTACTACTACTACTA
Organism: Acanthosepion esculentum; assembly: GCA_964036315.1. Taxonomy (NCBI): domain Eukaryota; kingdom Metazoa; phylum Mollusca; class Cephalopoda; order Sepiida; family Sepiidae; genus Acanthosepion; species Acanthosepion esculentum. The sequence continues at coordinate 80,840,786 of OZ038496.1, forward strand.
CTACTACTACTACTACTAATAATAATAATAATAATAATAATAATAATAAAACAATAATAATAATAATGATGATAATAATAATGATGATAATAATAATAATAATAAAACAATAATTATAATAATAATGATGATGATAATAATAATAATAATAATAATAATAATAATAATAATAATAATAATAATAATAAATGCACTAAGAAAGTAACAAATAAATGTATACATGCATACATACTCACCCGCGCAACGCAGAGACTAAAAGGTAGAAAAAGCGATGAAAGTTAATCGTGTAGACATTGTGATCAAAGGCCACAAAACGGAATATGCTTTCGTATTGATATGTCAGTTCCCTCAAACTGCAAGGAATCCTTGATGATCTTTAACAACAAAAGAAAATCGAGATTCTTCAAGGGAAAGTCTCAAAAAGGGTTTGCACATAAAATCATCAATATTTCCAGTTGGGTTTGGAACACTCGGTTTGACTGGAAATGATTCCGATACTCTCATTGAAGGAAAAGATCATACCTTAAAGAAAGGCAAAATGCTATTCTCACAGGTACATCGTACACCTTACGTACGGTTTTATCTTTACAAATTGTGTATCTTCTTATGTTGTTTTATTTTCATTTTGTATACAAGAATATTCAGTGAATATGTCATAACGCCATTTCTGAACTCGTGTCTCTGTATGGAAAGTGGTAGGAAATGTGTATACAACAGAAAGCAAAGGAAATAATAATATTATTATTAATAATAATAATAATAATAATAATAATAATAATAATAATAATAATAATAAAGTAGAAACGGAAGGCTAAGTTTTTTGCAGCGCATGACCAGAGTCTTTTCAACTGTTAAATTTGCAGATATCATATATAATATTGTGTTTCCAAAGGGCAGGTTCCATGACAAATATCAGGAAACCGTAAACCATTTAATCTCAGGATGTTCTGAACTTGCGCCAAATGAATATAAAAATCGTCACGATAAAGTGTGAAAGTATTTACACTGGACAATGGGCAAATATTTTCAAAAGATGTTCACAAACACTGCTAGGAACATCACCCAGCACCGGTTACAGAAATATAGAATGCATAACATTCCATGGGTTTACCCCATCCTTTCAGACAGGGAGATTGAAAAAAATACGCCGGACATAATTGTCAAAATACGAAAAAATATCTTGCCTAGTAATTAATATGGCTTGTCAAAATACGGAAAGAAGAAAAAAAGCAAACTTGCCTACTAATTAATATGGCTTAACCAACGGACTGTAACATAGCAACAAAGGAATTTGAAAACTATCGCAGAAATCGAAAACATGTGGAAATTGGAAACAAGAATAGTTCTAGTCACAGTAGGTGATGAAAAATGAACAGAAAACACATTGAAATAATCACTGGAAATGTCAGCTTCAGAGAAATGCAAAAAGTGTCTTGATGAGTACAGCCCACATGCATAGTACTTTCTACATGTTACGCTAGTGATGTTATGATAGAAAACAATATCATGAAATGTAGACATAACAGCATAGGACTACATGCCTTAGGTTTTCCCGCAGACTTATTAGGTAGCTTGATCATAGCAGAAATTGAAATATAATAATAATAATAATAATAATAATAATAATAATAATAATAATAA
>OZ038496.1:80847426-80882426 GCA_964036315.1 Acanthosepion esculentum
AGCCTTCCTGCGTAGTCCTCGGAAGAGTGTTAGAAGAGCAAGTGTGGAAACCCACATTCCACAAACAAGTTTGGCGGATTCTGAGGAAACGATTACGATTTAAACCTTACAAGCTGCAACTCGTTCAGGCCTTGAGGGAAGGTGATAAGCGAAAACGTAAAGAAATTTGTGTTGAAATGCTAGATAAACTCGAAGAAGACGATTTCGATGATCGGCTAGTTTTTAGTGATGAAGCCACGTTTCACACGAGTGGCAAAGTTCATAAACATAATGTTCGACGTGTGCAGAGTCACAGGCGGCGCTCATATTGAACATTTATGAAAATCTGTCATAGAACCAACAAATATTTGTACTTTTCTTTGTAAATTTAACCAATAAAACTTATGACCTTCAACATAAAGTGTATCTATTATCATTAAGATCCATCAAGTAGTTTCCGAGATATGGCCATTTAGAATGGGGTCAACCATTTTGGAAGACCCTGTACATTTTCTAGCCAAATGAAAATCAATGCAAAACTAAAAAAATTATAAAGGTTCATTTTTATAGTCAAATTACCAACAAATATAGTATGTGATCTACAACCTATATATGTAAATATGTAAAAATCAAACATTCAAAAACTCAAATAATAAATTTATGTAAAAAATATCTGTACTTGAAGGCGTAAAATTACGTACAAAACATTTAGATTTCGGCCTTACATAACCCATAAAGTTCTTGATATACCACCAAATAAATTCACCAAAATGAACACGAACAATGGGCGAATAACTGCCTGCTAACATTCAATACCCCATAAACCGGATTAGTAACATTCTGTGATCACTGGGCTGGCACTTAAGATTTGCTTAACATGTAGAACCTTTGTTCTTTCAACGTAGTTCTTTAGCTTGAAGCCTATCGGGACTCAAGTTAGTCATTCACCTAAATGAATGACCATTTAGAGGACCCATTTCTAAAAATTCTGGTTAATTGTTCAGTTTCTTGTAAGGCTCAAATAAGTAACTAACTCCTGCTAATCTCTACTAGTGTATAAGTAGAGATTAGCTAGGTACGTTCCTCCAGAGTGATACTAGCACATCCTTGAAAAAAGCAAACGTTACGAGACCCGAAAACTAACCTCACGGTCGCAGTACTTTTCACACTGTCACGCGCCCAATCTAAAGTTACACGTAGTATAATAGACCATGCTATCATATCATTAACGCGGGAATATGTGCGTTTATGAGTGCATAGGCAGATGGAGTGGTGATGTCCTAAGCGTATTTTAGATGCGGCACAAGGCCGAATGTCATAGGCACTCGGTGAGGATCGAACTCACAATTCAGTTGCAATTGATCGAGCGGTAAAAGCTTGCTAATTATTACACCATTTTGAAGCTCACTAGGCGCAGGGAGTGTATGTAATTATGCAATCGACTTATCTATCTACGTCATTTCTTTCTTTGTTTCGTTCTTTCCATCTCTGACTGTTATTATCGATATATCTAACTCGGTATGGGGAAAGGGTAATTTTTAAAAACAGTGACTGGTGCTGCTATTAACGCATCGATCTTCAATTACGAATTGAGCACTCTTGGCTACTGGCATTAGTATACATCTAGTATAAAATACGTAAAAAACATAGCTTTCTCTGCCGTGCGTTGATAGCTTAGAGGTAGAATCTCTGACTGATATCAAATTGGTCGTGTTTCGATCTCGGTTTGACGCAATCGGACGTCTAGCCACACTGATGAGCTGTGATACAGCGAAACAGGATTATATGTGAATGACGCGCACACACTCAGACACACGCATATATATATATATATATATATATATATATATATAAATAAACCGAAAAACAAAAATTACCTCATTACCTCTGTTGAAGTATTTTTTCTTTTTGCTGTAAAAAAAAACATAGCTCTGTTAAATTGAAAACATCGAGCTCTCGGTGGATCAGTTTTAATAATTAATATTACTAGGATCTACCCGGATTATTTACCAATGGATCGATTACCTATAATATACTATATATACATATATATATATATATATATATATATATATATACTAGCTCAATCCAAATACAAAACAGACAAACTTAAGGGTCCATTTCTTGTAATTTATTTCTGAGGTATATGATTTTTACCTGTTTCATCAGACCGCACTTCCAAGGGTGAAACAATGTTTTAAATTTACGTAAAATTCTTACAGGCTTTTGAGCGGTAGTTGTAAGTTGATGTAAGGTGATATGGAGAAAGTGAGAGGAGGAGTATGACAGACATGGTCGAAAATTGAGAGGGAAGGGAGAGATAAGAATAATTTTAAATCTATTTTCATTATGATATTTAAGAGTAAGGGAGGGAGAGTAAGGACCAGACATTGATCTATTTAATAAGTCATCTCACAGGAAACGAGATATAGAGAAAAATAGATTAAACTTTGTTTAGTCTTTCTTTCATCTCGCAGGGAGTGGTCAAAATATCTAAAACAAAATAAAACATGCATCTTGTTCTATACAAACGTCATGAAATATAGTATCCTCATTTCTGTGTTTGATATCTCTCTATTAATTCATTCTACATCCAAATCAAAATCATTTGCCACCAAAATCGCCATCTCTCTATCTTTTATTTCCTTACACGATAATAAGTTACAGACCGTTTAAAAAGTTTTGTGTTGTAATATTATATTGTTATGGGTCCTTACCTATAACTACAGAATGAACTCTTCCTAACACTATGTATACCACGCCTCTCAAAAGAGAGGGATGAATCGAGTCGAGCAGATAGTAGTTCACTCTAAACCAGACTGACAGTCATACTAACATCTTCCACAACTTGTATTATTATTCTGTGTAATATATCTTCGTTATTTCTACTCTTGTGTTCGTGTTGTTCTTCCTTGGTCCTAACCTGAACCATATCATATATACATAGGAACAAGGAATTGTTGCTTCATAACGATTATGACACATGTGGCCAATTATGAATGTATGGTTACCACATGTACTACAGATGTAACGGCAGTCTTGGAAAAGATAGACGGACGGATCCCAACCTTCTCCAGACTGATTTGAATACTTTCTCCGCGACTAGTTGCCGACCAAAGATATATGTCCCAGTCTATCCGGTTATTTACTCATGGTGAGAGGAGAAAAGAAGGATTCATACTTTACTCAAGTATATTTGCGCGTAAGTAAATGTCAATCACTGGGTAATACAAAGTCGGCTCTCGGAGATATCATCCCAAGGCGTTATCCATTACAACACCATTACGACGCTGGGAAAGTGACTGAAGGCGAGATGCGAGGGTCAGAACCAATAACATTTTATATTCTTCTTTTGATTCTACCAAGAATCTCTTAATATATAAATAGGAGCACCAGAATAGATGTGGCGACACTATACTACCCAAGAACGAATGGCAAACTTATAAATATGCAAAACAGACACAAGGAATCAACGTTGCTAGCAGCTGATCTTGCAACTGATTCGATAAAATCTTTACACATCATGTCAGCAGAAAACATTATTATGTGTAGACAAACTATATAAACTTCCTGGAGGTTAGTATCAGCCATGCCGATAAAAGGTAAAACGGTTTTTCTCTGACAATGAAATAATAGAAGTTTCTTTTTGGAGATGTTAGAATTAACAATCCATTCCTTCCCCATTTACCAATAGAAAGTAGAGCGTTTTTGAGATGAGCTGACAATTTGACTTCATCAAACAGTTTAGATTTAATATTAAGACGAGAATAAATGTTAGTGTCATCAGTATAAATAAGGACTGGAATACCGATACCACCTGGAATGTCACTGATGTCAAATTAGGAACAAATTTAGTCCAAAGATAGAGCCTGGTGGTCGCCGGAATTAATGTAAAAATATATAGAAGTGAGATCATTCCAGAATTTTTTCATTTCGCTATTCGACAGGAAAACCTGAATGAGTTCAAAAATTCGACCTGAAATCCCATAACATTTAAAATTGCGAAAAAGATGCCAAACATTGTCGTAAGTCTTAAAGATATCCAACGAAAAAACCCGAGCTTCATCATTCCAATCTAAAGTTTGGTAGAGATTTTCAACAATAACCGCTAACGCACCAGCAGTTGACCAAGAGAAAGGAACATCATATTGTTTATCTGAGACACGAGATTCTTAATCAATTCAGAGTTGATATCAGCTCAAGCAGTAAAAACAAGGTTAATAATAATAATAATAATAATAATAATAATAATAATAATAATAATAATAATAATAATAAAAATGATAGTAATAATAATAATTCAATGGGACTACACAATACAAACAGACAGAACAATCAAAGCCAACCGCCCAGACATTGTTATTAAAGACCACAAAAAAGAGTGTCGCCTTATTGATATGGCAATCACTGCAGACTGCAATGTATCTTTGAAGATATTCAAAAAGCTGTCAATATACAAGGACATTGAAATAGAAATCTCACAAATGTGGCACATGGGAACATCAACAATCCCTGTTGTAGTTGGAGCCCTTGGACTGGTTGAAACAGATTCCAGTAGACTAATTGAAGCCCATGCCTCAAAGACATACAAAAAATTGTTCTGACAAGTACAGCCCACCCTTTACGAAGGGCTTTATCTATGTAATTATTATGTTTTTTTTGCAGGGGAAAGTGTCATGATACCATTTCTAACCTTAGGTCACTGGGCGGGACCCGGAAAGAAATGTGTAAACGCCAGATATCAAGGGAAATAAAAATAATAATAATAATGTGGCACATGGGAACATCAACAATACCCGTTGGAGCTGGAGCCCTGGGATTGTTTGGAAAAGATTCCAGTAGACTAATTGAAGGGATTCCTGGAAGCTCATGCCTTAAAGAAATACAAAAGATTTTTCTCAAGAGTACAGCCCACACCTTACGAAGGGCTTTGTCTATGTAAACTATGGTTTCTTATTTTTTCCAGTGGAAAATTTCATGATGCAATTTTTAAACTTAGATCCCTGGTCGGGACTCGGAAAGAAATGTGTACACTTCAGAAATCAAAGGAAATAAAATAATAATAATAATAATAATAATAATAATAATAATAAGAATAATAATAATAATATATATATATATATATATATATATATATATATATATATATATATATATATATATATATATATATATATATTGTGCTCATATATGCGTTTGTGCTAATCACAAACCAACATAGTCACGTCCACTTTTCAGAACAACCTATCCATCTAAATAATTTTAAAATAATCGCAAACACTTCCAAAAACATCATGGATATAATCAGATCCTCAAACACTAATAGCAATAATAAATCTATTCCATCAAATATAATGGAGAAACAGCAGAAACACACACACAATGTGATAATACACCATTTCAAAATTTCAATAGTGAGATAAATATTAATTAGGCGAACGTGGTTGTTTTTGGCATCCACTGAGATTAATGCATATTTTTTTTAGAGAAAGTGCAAAAAAAACCTTAATTATGATTTATTGAGCTATGTAAGTACCTCTTACAGCACGAAACATATTTTGTTTAACCATTTCAACCCCAATCGAAACGATAACGTGACTAAACAAAAAAAGTTTATTTAGTGTGAAAGAAACTTGGAAAAATCATTATTAAAGTGTGACCAACAAAAGAAATGGTATTAAGTCGACAGAAGTTAATGATCTAACTTTCATTAATTTTCTTTTTATGATGACATTTGAATTGAAAGCAACTGGCCGAAAGAGAGTTATGCATGCGATAAATGCAAGAGAATAAACTTCATACAACTGTTATTACGTCTAGCAAGTTCAACTATAATAAAATGAAACATAGCTACCATTCTAGTGTCAATATTTAATTCGAAAATTCGGGCTACTAACAAGAATAACATACATGAAAATATTCATAATATATACCGGGGTAAACTACTTTACAGACATCGGAAAGTGACTGATGACAAGATTCAGTTCATGACAGATAACAATGCATATTTTTCTTCCAAATCTATCAAGATTCTCTAAACAAATAAAGAAGAAGGTGACGAGATTTAGCAGCAACAGTCAATGCATGGAAGAATGATAGACTTAGACATGTGTAATACAGATTTTGATGAAATGCACATCCGTAAACACATACATACTCTCTCACACACATACATACACACAGAGACACACACACGTATATTATAATAGCTAGCCAAGCGCGTTCGAGGATATCCGTATACTAGGTCGGCTAGACAATCCCTATTGCAGACGCTCACTCAGGCACCTTTGTGCATGTTCAACACCACAGAGCCCAACTGCGTTTTATACTGCAACTCTGCTGAGTAGACCTTAGTTACAGTGTCTGGGGAGAGAGCGTGTTATCTAGCACCCTCAAACCAACGATCGCCATAACTTGCACAGCTATCGACGGCCATGCTATGTTCCGTCTTGCCAGTTTAACTCCCAAGACTTTGGGTCAACCTGTGGTATGGATTTCGTCCCTCTCCAGGTTGATAACATCAGGATTTCTCCTTCCTGACAAATCAACCGTGGTGTATATATATATATATATATATATATATATATATATATATATATATATATATATATATATATATATATATATATGTATATGTATGTATGTATGTATGTGTATATATATATATATATATATACATATATATATATATATAATGTATGTATGTATGTATATATATATAAAAGTGGACATGGAAGTCAGCACTTAGAGGCGACAGTCTGTTTCATGCTAGTGCAATCGTCAGGCGACTACACTAGCATGAAACAGACTGTCGCCTCTAAGTGCTGACTTCCATGTCCACTTTTATATTTACACACGCTCTATCTCTGATATTGAGCACTTTACCCCATAAATATAGCACACTTTAAGACTATATTTCTGCATATATATATATATATATGTGTGTGTGTGTGTGTGTGTGTGTGTGTGTGTGTGTGTGTGTGTGTGTGTGTGTGTGTGTTTGCGTCTGTAAATTTTCAGATATCAGTGAAATATATCTGTACATGTACAATATGATTAAAGATGTCAGGAAACCTTTTCTTTACCGAGGCCTTTCTTTCTCGGATGTGTTATCAAGTCAAATGAAAAGCTTATATTTTACAACATGTATTTATAAACGGAAATAAAAAAATGTTGTTAGGTTTGTTGATAAATAACCTTCGAACAATTTCGACGGAATCTGCGCTTTGTATGAGAAGCATTCTTTATGATTGGAAAAAAAATGACCATAAAAATTTATCGATTTAAAATGTATGTGTTTTTTAATTAAAATTCACATTATGGAAGTTTTGCTGTCTACATAAATAATATATCTCTACCTACCTACTTACCTACGTACCTATCTATCTATCGACACACACATTACAAATTATTTCTATCGCAAATACAAATAAAGTTATAAATTTTTTAAAGTGAACACGAACTTTATGGACACCCTGTATCTATCTATCTATCTATCTATCTATATATATATATAAATATATATATACAAGATTATATATGATTATATATATATATATATGTATATATACAAGATAAATACATATATATATATATATACAAGATTATATATATATATATATATATATATATATATATATATATATATATATATATATATATATATATATATATATATATATATGTCACCCACAGACAGACTGTTTCGCTGTTTCACATCTCATCAGTGTGGCTAAACGTCCGGTTGCCTCTAGCTACGATCGAAACCCGACTGAATTTGCGTCAGTCCGAACTTCTCCCACTAAGCCGTCAGCGTACGGTACGCGATGAAGGTGAATTTTAGCGTGTCTATTTTTTGATTCAGATAAACACACAGTGACCGACAGTGACTCAATTCTGTCGAAGAGTCGTGCAGTATTAGCTTAAATAGTCACTGTTTACAAATTCACACCTCAAACCGAAATTAATTTTTCAGGAGCTAATATTTTTGCCATCCACAGACAGACTGTTTCGCTGTTTCACAGCTCATCAGTGTGGCTAGACGTCCGGTTGCCTCTAGGATCGAAACCCGACTGTATTTGCGTCAGTCCGAACTTCTCACACTAAGCCGTCAGCGTACGGTACGGGATGAAGGTGAATTTTAGTGTGTCTATTTTTAGATTCAGATAAACACACAGTGACTGACAGTGACTCAATTCTGTCGAAGAATCATATGCATGCACATTCTCCGCACTTACTATTGTAACTGCGATAAAATCTGCATTCTGGTGTGATGGGGAGTTAAAAAAAAAAACCGCGAATGTTTATAAGTTTATCTTTGTAATTTACCCCTGATGATGATCTTAGAGAATGTCGAACGTACTTGGGATTAAAAAAACAAACACTACGGCTCCTTCCAGGATGAATTTAATCTTAACATCAAGATATATAAGTGTGTCTAGATAGACAGGATCTGTTCCATATTTCAATATCTGATAAATATCGAATTGAATGTGTGTGTATAAATTGAGACACGAAAGATGAAATGTTACGAATGTTTGAAATCACACAGATTTTATATCGTAAATCACATCCTGTAAGTGACTTTTCAAGTAAAAGAATACAGATATATCTGTCCATTTCAAACCATGAAATCTATCCAATCTTCACTCGACAAAGGTCGATATCTTGTGTATGCGGGGCCAATAGGTGTCGGCACACACTTATCAATCTTTAAACACACAAATTGAGCGTGGATAATACGTAAGTTTAATGTGGATAAATCTCTTATTTTTTCCACATTTCTAACTAATGCTGTCTCCATAAATATTCAGCTGTTCAACATCAAATCAGATAAAAGTGTTTCTATCATAAGTTATTTATGTATGCTCTTACACCTAAGAGTGAATTATAAATAAAAGTATCAACTTACATTCCTGTCTACTAATAATTTCGAATGGTCACGCTCATATAAGAAAAAATAATTTGTAGCTAATGAATCGATAGGATTTCCAAATTGAAGCCTACAGCAAGAAAAAACAATTTGTCTTGGATAATAATGAAGTCTCATTGGTGGCTAAAATTTCTCATCATTTTTTAAAATATTTTCACCGCAAGCAATGTGGGAATGCTTCTAGTACGCTGGGGGTTGCATGGAGTGAAATTGAGAGAGAAGAAAGAGTCTAGAAAGGATTGAGGAAAGGACAGAAGATGAATGGGGCTCAAGAAGATAGAAGATGGCGATTGACGTGACATTTAATTTTTTTAAGATTTTATATCATCAAGGAAGCAAGTAAACGGAAGAAAAGAAACTCTTTTTTTCAGTAGTGGTTGTTGCATTTACATATTTCGACATTAAACGGGTGGGACCTAGATGCCAATCTAGTAACACGCTTAAATTCATGTAGTCTTTGCACCAAGGAAAAAAGCTGAAAAATTTGCCATGAAAATATGTAACTAAGGGCCGCTTTGCATAGTAGTAGTATAAGAGGGGTTCTGTTACTGTGGAACAAATAGACATGTCGCCACAGGTTTCTACTATAGGGGTTGGTTAACCACCACAGTAGACAGGCATAATTGGATAGAAGCTGTCAGCCATTATAACCTCAAAGTGCGACCCTAATTACAATTATCGAAGCTACTGATATAATCAACGTATTTCAACCAGTACGTTTTTCAGCCTTCTCTCTAACGACTTTTTTATCTAAATCTTTCTCCGATTAGTATTTATAAGTCCGTTATATTTACAAAAAAATAAATTTATTTTTTTGAGTTTCAATATCGTCATTAATTTTAACACATATAGTAAATTTGCTTTATGATAACATATAGCATTTTTCATATATAAATTATATCTTTGATATGGTATATTTTTTATTTTCTCTAACTTGCTTCTTTCTAGAATATTTTAAAAAAATAAATATGATTATTTCTTGTTCTGATCATTTTTCATTCTGATCACGATGATTATTTTTCTTTTTTTGGAGTGGGGGGTGATTATGCTACATTTCCTCAAACATTTTGCAATTTCCTCTTCTACTTCTTCCCTCAGGACGGTGGTGATCATGGCTCTTCACAACGTCCTGTATTATTTTGTCTGATAATTGTAACTAGGGCCGCCTTTTGTGATTATAATCGCTGTCCGATTTGGAATAAAAGTGTTGTGTTCTAATATGTTATTAAATAGCTGCATAAATCTGTATTATCCGTAATGATTCATGTGTTGTCATTGTTCATCTCCTTAAGTATAGATTACTACAATAGATCTTGAAAATGAAAAAGAAGATAAGCGGTCCTTTTATGCAAGCTTGGCGATAATGCTTCTCAAACTGCTGAAGACATTAAAAGAGCATTGGGTGAATTATCCATTTTTGGTCAGATAGAAGAGATATCTGTAGATTAATGCGTATTCGTTTAATGCATTTTCGATTAGTTCGCTAGAATTCTTGCTTAGAAAAAATCGATTCCTGGAGATAATACACGATTACTGCGGTAAAACTTTCTTCAGGGTAAACGTAGTAATTGAAAATGGATTTTAAGCGATAGGTTAAAAATTTAAAATGGTAAATTTGTAACTATTTTGTTTGTCAAGTATTACGTTATCTAAGTAATTGCACTTGTGCCAAAAAATGGTCGGATATAAATAGATAAATTTTATACTAGATGCAGATAATAAAAATGCATATCAGAATATTTGTCTCTATAAAATATTTTGATTGTCTTTCATGTTTATTTCGAAGGTCTTAAAAGGAAATTTCTAATTATTTGTTAACAAAATGAACGATTATATTAAATGTATAAATTTTCATTTATTAAAACATCGAAATATTTGTACGTTTACGAAGAAAAAATTATAATTAAAATTTTCGGGAAAAATACTAAATACTAACTTATGTTTGAAAAATTTGATGGTGCAATTTCTCAGTACGGCCAATTATATGAAGAACAGAAGAATACAATGCGGCAAATCTTTCTAAATATTTTTCATAAAATATCAGATTAATAAACATTAATTCACAGTATTTTATTGTATCGTCTTGTATATATCTATATGTTAATTAAAAAGTACGCAAATTAGAAACTAATTGTGAATGATACTAAAATTGTGGTACAAATTACATCAAGTTATTATATTCGATTGATGCGTTTTTCGATTATTGTGTATTTTTTAATGTATATATTATCTTATCCACATTAATCGAAGAATTCCCGTCCTCTGCGTTTTTCTGAAGATCTAGAGTAGGTTTACAAGTCTTGAAGTTTCAACTGGAAATTAGAATGATATTTTCGACTGGTGACATGTAATGAAAAATAGATACTTTATCACAATCATAAACGATCGGTTCCATGGTTCCATCAAGACGAAGGATCCAAAATTTTCCAAATCAGATATTGTGACAAGAGAAAACATGGAGACTGCGCGGTGGTCCGCCACTGGTGTCATCTATTATGTATTTCTGGAATCTTACTAGAGTGTCATTGCTGAAGTTTACTGCTAGCAACTGGATGAATTTCACATTCAGTTAAGCAAAATGCGAGAGGTACTGCTTAGTCAACGGGGTCTACATCTGTTTCATGAGAATGCACATATTAGCAGGACGACACTCCAGAGGTTCATCATCTTGGGATAAGAGATTTTGCTATATCCACTGTATTCACTTGATCACTCGCCCACTGTCGAACACTTCTTCACGCATATTGATAATTTGTACTGTCAAAAGTGAAGTGGGGAGGTATTATATTTTACTGTCACACTCTCGAACCCCCCCACACACACACATTATATATATATATATATATATATATATATATATATATATATATATATATATATATATATATATATATATATATATAGATAGATAGATAGATAGAGGGAGAGAAAGAGAGAGCGAAAAACAAACGCTTATATTGTTTGTATGTTTTGTTTCCTAATTTCCTGATCTATTTATCCATTTCTACATACACACACACATACATACATACATACATACATATCTATCTATCTATCTATCTATCTCTCTCTCTCTCTCTCTATATATATATATATACATAAAAATATATATATATATATATATATATATATATATATATATATATATATATATATATATATATATATATATGTATATATATGTATAGATAGATAGATAGATAGAGAGAGAGAGAGAGATAGATAGATATAGATATATATAGATATATATATCGAAATTGAAGTCAACACCCAGAGGAGACAGTCTGTTCCATGCTAAACGCAGTCGTCATGGCCTGACAATGGCGTCTAGCATGAAACGCACTGTTGCCTATGGGTGTTAACTTAGACGGTCCACTTTTATACTTCCATACGCTCTATACCTCATATTGACCAGTTATACCCATAAACACAGTATAACTTAAAACTGCATTTTATCATATATATATATATATATATATATATATATATATATATATATATATATATATATATGTGCATACATATATACATATATATATATGTGTGTGTGCGCGCGCGCGTGTGTGCACGCGCGTGTGTGCGCGCGCGTGCGTGCGTGCGTGCGTGCGTGCGTGTAATAATCATTTAATGACATGCTACCCAGTAAATATGTGAAACACATTCTGTGGAAAGGAAGAAACAAAAACTGTATTGAACGACTTACTAGCGTCCAAGAGTTTTATAATAGAGTTCTAAATAATCTTGTAACCCTTTGGAAGAAATATATATATATATATATATATATATATATATATATATATATATATATATATATATATATATATATATATATATATATATACCTGATGAAAAAAAAGAGGAAATATGCTAATAGACTAGGTACCTAGTGCTTGTCGCAAAAAATAATAATAAGTCACAAATGAATTCCAATTTTAAAATATAATTCATTCATATATATATATATATATATATATATATATATATATATATATATATATATATATATATATATATATATATATATATATATATATATATACCTGATGAAAAAAAAGAGGAAATATGCTAATAGACTAGGTACCTAGTGCTTGTCGCAAAAAATAATAATAAGTCACAAATGAATTCCAATTTTAAAATATAATTCATTCATATATATATATATATATATATATATATATATATATATATATATATATATATATATATATATATATATATACCTGATGAAAAAAAAGAGGAAATATGCTAATAGACTAGGTACCTAGTGCTTGTCGCAAAAAATAATAATAAGTCACAAATGAATTCCAATTTTAAAATATAATTCATTCATATATATATATATATATATATATATATATATATATATATATATATATATATATATATATATATATATATATATATATATATATATATGAATTGGACATAATCCAACAATTTATTTAAAGACATTTCTAATATGTTTAACGTTCTTTTTATAGATACAAATATTTAAGCAAATAAAAACAGAGCATTTGCTTAAATACTTGTATCTATAAAAATAACGTTAAACATATTATATTATATATATATATATATATATATATATATATATATATATATATATCATGGTTCCTATTTTAACTGATTTAAAAACTGTGTAAATATATTAATTCATGAATAAACGTTGATTTTACAGTCGGTCATTACTTTTTGAATGAGTTAATTTCTATTAGTAATATTTGCAGTTTCTTCTAATGCCTTTTTTTGCTTACCTATTGTATAAACTCGTTAGGTAGGCGTTGTAGCCTTGTCAGGGTCAGAAATAAAGGCACAAGAGAAGAAACTGAGCTAAACAAATATATTACCAGATATAGTAATACAAACATATACAAACGAGAGTGTTACAGCAAGAATGTTCGGTCCGACTCTCAGAGCTGACTGCCGGAATCTCCCCCTCCAAAAGGCAGTATCTATTCCTATTTATAGCTAGGAGAGTCCATGCGAGTGGGTAAATTACCATAACAATAGGCAATTTGCTACGTTCTTTTCTCTCTCATTCTTCCAATATATCATGTGAGTTAAATACTGCAAATTATAATCATTGAGTGATTAGTCAGAAATATGTGATCAGTGTAAAATGGTATTCATTTTATCTCAGGTTGGTTGCCACAAACACATAATAAGTATAATATGCCAGAAATAACGGTCAGATACATCTTTTCAGTAAGAGATCATCTCATATAGCGTCCATGTTGTGTGAGCGTTTTTAGTTTTCATTAAAGTTAAATCATATATAATTTTATTTATAAAACATTATCATTTTAGTGTTATCTCTATTATTTTGCTAAGTGTTTTTGCCTGATTTTCTGTGGACAAGAATCTGTATTTTTTTCTATATTACACCAACATACATCGTATCAAGCGGTTTCATAATATTAAATCAATAGAAAAAGCTGACTACTAAGAAGTAATCGATGAATGGCATTTAGCCAGAAATATTGATCCTGCTTCTGTGTTGATAAGTGATTGCAACTCATCGCTAAACATCGGGGAGAAGATGGGTCTTAAGCTTAGGTCGAGTAGCGTGGGCAGAATCATGACGGTGTTAGTACCACTACTCGAAATACCCACTCATCCTGTCAAGTTGCATGTTTAAGCATCAATAACTATTTTCCCAGCGTTTCTTGTAAGGGGAAAGCAGCATTCTTTTATTTGGCGAATTCTATCATACGTTTTTCACAATTATATGTACCTAAAAAGGTCTTTCTCCCTATCTATCTATCTATTTATGTTCATATCTATCTATCTATCTATCTATCTATCTATCTATCTATCTATCTCTCTCTCTCTCTCTCTCTCTCTCTCTCTCTCTATATATATATATATATATATATATATATATATATATATATATATACAGGAGTTGGAAAAAATAATTGAAACACATGTTAAATTCAAAGAAAATTTATTTAATATGGAGTTGTTCCTCCTTTACCCTCACATACAGCTTTTACACGTCTATGAATGGAATCACAGCTTCCTGTCTTCATCCAGAAGAATTTTCAGCCATTCTTCCATTGATATCTGCTCCAGCTCTTTAAGACACGACGGTGGAGTATAGCGGCCCCTAACTTGTCGTTCCAAAATGCACCACAAATGTTCAATAATATTGATATGTGGAGATTGGTGTGGCCACTCCATGTGTTCGAGCTCACTTTCATGCTCTTCATACCAATTCTTAATCACTCGAGCGGTGTGTATTGGAGCATTATCGTCTTGGAAGATGCAGTCACCATGAGGGAATAAAGTCTGGGCCATTTGATGAATATGATTTCCCAAAAACCTTTGTTGTTGATTCTACTATGCATGGCAACTATTGGACCGAGATATTTCCATGAAATGGCGGTCCAAACTATCGCTAATCCGCCTCCATGCTTCACTATTGGAAGGAGGCAGTCAGAGTTGTAAAATTATTTGGGCTGCCTCCACACATAAACTCAGCCTGAAGTTGGGAAAAGAGAAAAACTGGACTCGTCTAAGAATATGACTTGCTTCCATTGGTCTGCAGACCAGGCATTGTGATCTCTGCACCACTTGAACCTCTTCTGAATGTTGCGAGTAGAGAGAAGAGGTTTCCTTACGGCGGATCTTCCAAGATATGCAGCCTTATGGAGCTCACAACGAAGAGTTTTACTAGAAACTGGACTATTCAGATGATTATTCAACTCAGCAGTCCCTTTGGCCACAGTAGTCCGATGATTTGTTGTCATATTGCCTTTCAATGCACGTCGGTCCCTGTTAGTACGTTTGCAAGTCCGGTACCAACTGCTACGGTTGATAGAGGTTTTACCTTATTTTTTTAATTGAGCCATAGTTCTTGATAGAGTAGCTCTTGAAAAACCAAACAGTTCAGCAAACTTAGTAATCAAGGTTCCTGCCATGCCAGCTCCAAAAATGTGCCCTTTTTCAAACTCGGCGAGTTCAAGTATTTAGCTTGAATCTTACTAAATTCTAAAATTGAATAAGACAAAATGATTAAATTAGATAAATAAAGGTATTTACAATAGATATAACCTGCAATTACGAAGTTTTAGTTAAAGTTCTTAATATAATAGTTATTTGAATTATAGGAGTGGAATTTGCACCTGTTCTAATTATTTTGTCCAACCCTGTATGTGTATATATATATATATATATATATATATATATATATATATATATATATATATATATATATATATATATATATATATATATATTCTCTTTATTTCCATCTACGAATGTAACTATCTATCAATTTATCTATCTATATTCTGTTCATTTCTTTCTTTCCATCTATCTATCTATCTATCTATCTATCAAGCCTGTGAACTCAAATTTTAGATTATACAAATTACGCGTTGTTGCTACGGTTTCTGTAGCAACAGTTCTTAGTCGGATGAGGATTCTAGCATCATGTCCTGCCTTATTTAAGATTTGGCCATCCTATTCTGGCTGCCAACCAAAGCCAAATATCCCAGCCGTTCTACTATTTAACCCTTAGTAGAGAGAGGAGAGAAAGCATGTTTGCATACCATTCGTAAATACATTTACCGGAAAGTGAATGTAACAAACTCGACTGGAATGCGAACACGTCTCAGCGACTTCCCATTCCGTGCCACTAAAGTGTAAACCGCACATGGGTGATAGAAATATTTTTAATTAACTAAATCTTGATCGCATTTTACAAAATATACGATTGTAAAGCCACCAACAGAGTGCAGACTTTTCTTTAATAAGGTTTATCGAATATTCAACGAAAAAATAATACACTAAATATACAATGATATATATATATATATACATACATATATATACAAATATATATATATATATATATATATATATATATATATATATATATATATATATTAGTGATAAATATAGACATACATATGCAATCATATATCTAAAATATATAAATATATATACATACATACATACATACATGCATACACATACATATATATATATATATATATATATATATATATATATATATATATATATATATATATATATATATATATATGTATAAAAAATATTTCCAAGGGGATAGAATCCAGATATGACTCAATGTTCAGGACAGTGTAAGGATATAATAAAAAGGCTTAAACGCTAATATTCCATGGTCATAGTTTATTCCATTGGAATCGTAAATACGACCCAATTCATCAGACCTATGAATTCAAAAAGCTAAAAGAAAAAAACAACTCCGGGAATAAAAAATAAAATTTACTGAGAGTGTATGTATGAGAGTGTGGGACGAATGCTAGAGTAAATGAAAGCTATAGGGAGGGGTAACAGACGAGAGAAGAACAGGAAGGTCTAAAGATGACGGGGTGGGGGTTAAAATTTAACAAATATAAGTTTTAAAGAGGGGAGTATATATATATATATATATATATATATATATATATATATATATTTATATATATATATATATATATTTATATATATATATATATATATATATGATGTAAGGAAAATACATAATGAGAAATAACACCATAGCTACTCGTGTTTCACTTTCGAAATGAAGACACAACAAACAAGGTTCAATTTTTGTCTTACTTAGAAGTGGTACTGGCCTTGAATATAGAGAAATGTTTTCTTGTTTGCATATACCCGTTTTCTATTAAATAAAAGAGAAAAATCATGATAACATGCTTACACATTGAAATTATTTTAATATTAATTATGTAATCCAGATGACATTCAATTCTGGTAAAAATACTACAATATTTTTCAATATTTAATGACAGTTTCACGACCTAAATAAGACAAAAATTAAACTTGGACCCAGTGGTTCTTCGCTTTGAGGGTGAAACTCGAGTACCGGTGGTTTTATTGGTCATTTTTATTTTTCTTACATTTTCTTCTTTCTACTTCGTATTGAGTAAACATCATTACCAGCATGGCTACTGTTGGGTAGAACTTACTACTATTGTCTTCCGTTATCTCTCTCCCCCCACTCTCTCACTCAATATATATATATATATATATATATATATATATATATATATATATATATATATATATATATATATATATATATATATATATATAAACAGTGTGTTCCGGCTAAATTTGACATATTTTCTAAACGGAAAAAATGGATATCTAAGCCCAAAATCAATATATTATATAAAAAAAAACCCAGAGAAGTGACATAAACGTTTAAATAATTAAAAGACAATTCACTTAACAAAGTCATTTTCAACATCTACCAAAGCCTCGATCCAGTTCCGAAATGACACATACGGCCTTCACCACATCACGAGGGAGAGCCTCAAAAGCCTCCTTAATGTCGACGATCAGCTGGGCTTTGGTGTTATAGAAAGAGCTGTTGTTATCGTTCTCAAAAGCACTCCACGCATTATAATCCATAGAATTACCATCAGGGAAGATAGGAAGCCAGACATTGAGGCTGATGTAGAAATTGACTGACAACCACATCTGAAAATCCTTGGATTTGTGTCAGGAGACTGAATCTTATTATCACATACATGGTTGTCCAATAGACACTCTCTTCAACCAAGCCTTGACCACGGTGGTCTTCATGTTTACATAGCTCTCTGAATTGGGCCTGAGACCCTGCTTAAGCATGTGAGGTAGCCTGACATCACATTCTCTGAAGGCACACCGGCAAACCATCAAAGTTTGGGGATACTTCATGAGACGAGGAACGTCATATGGATTGTAGGCATTACATTATGTTTTTGGGGACTTGACAAAAATTCCTTTCAACAGAGTAGAAACAGATTCTCTCTGGTCGAACAAGATGTTTCACTTTGTTCATGAGGTATTTACCACTGTCAAACATTTTTTTCGAACTTTTACTTTACGAAGTTGAACATTACAACTTTGTAAGACTGGGAGAGGATGTATTCACTCAAGTTCAGATTCATGAATGAACTTCCAACAGCTATTTCTCATGTCAGAGACCACATTTCATTGCCCCAGTCTTCCATTACTTTCTCCATAGTTGCTATTTGAATTTTGGCGTACAGAGAAAATCAGAACATCTTTTAAGGCATCAGGCCATGATCTTGTGTAGCTGCCTGTTTCACGTCATTGTTTTCACGGTATTCAAAGAGCATTGAGCAGGTGTCATAATTGCGGTATTTTTTGATGCCCGACACGAATCATTATATTACGGGTTACCGGTTTCCAATATTCAGGTCGCATCCTCTCGTCCATGGCAGTTAACTTTTACACCGTTATAACAATAGTAAGTAGATTACACAATGATGTTTACCGTTTTTTTTTGTATATTCCAAACAAATTAAAAATAAAGAACACATTAGGATCTGTCAAATTTAGCCCGAATTCCCTGTATATATAATTTGAAGTAATGAAAATGAATCATTTACTTCTTTACAAATAGCTTTTTTTCCGATTCAAAACAGACCAGATAAAGGATTTCCAGAAATAATTTGAGCGGGAAAATGTGTTTCCGTTGAAAGAAAAAGTTAAACTTGAAAGGCTCTTCGCTGTCAGTGAGCGAGCGGTCTAAGTCACGCCGAATCAAAAAGTGCTTATTCGTAAATATAGGCCGTAGATTGGGAACTTGTCGGAGTGATAATTTTTATTAATATTTCATGGGTGCGCAGGCTGATTGATGTAATGCACACTATTTAAAATAAAATCATGGTGTCAATTGAAAATTCGACTATCCTCTAAGAAGAACGCATGATGTAAAAACGTTTTACGATTGTATATATATATATATATATATATATATATATATATATATATATATATACACACACACACACACCCACATATATATATATATATACATGTATATATATATATATATATATATATATATATATATATATATATATATATATACACACACATATATATATATACATGTATATATATATATATATATATATATATATATACATACACACACACACACATATATATATATATATATATATATATATATATATATATATATATATATATATATATATATATATATATATTATATATATATATATTAGCAGCATGGTCCTACGTTGCCCATGCTTGTTTCAAAAATCGTACGACTCATACAGCAATCGCTATCACTTGACTTAAAATATTTGTGCCCATCCTTGCCTTTAAAGGAGTGCCCTTTGCCGTGCTGATGTAGCTACATGCCTTACTTCTTGCATTTCTCAGACTGCGATTTTTTCTAAGCTGTGTATTAAACATTAAATCTGTTACGAAAAAAGAACTAAACATAATTAACAAAAAATCTTAAGCTTTAAAAAAGGACTCGTAACTGGAAAAAGAAAAGTGTTAACAACAAATAGTTTTTCACACCAAGCCAGTTCTACGGAATCAGAATCAACGTTGAGTTTAAGCTAGCGAATCAGCCAATTGGAGTAAAGAGACAAGCAGATTTAAAATTTCCCACTTGTGACGAATGCAGCTATCGATTTTTTGCATGCTCTCACGCTGGCCAGTAGAATCATCCTGCCTCTTCGTGGCAGCCAGCTATAGGCTGTCACTCTGGCCAGGAGAAAATGGCCGCAAACTACATGAAAACTGCCGTAGAAGCATGAAAAAAATCGATTATTTCCACTGTCGATGAGAGTTGCGAAATGCTAATTCGGTCTTGGCCTTCTCTCTGACTTGGAACATGTGCATGTAAATTTTGGTGCAAATACGTCAAACATTGCGGCTGTGCATTCGTTACACAGACAGACACACACAAACACACACACACACACACACACACATACACATGCTGTCTTTTATAGATAGAGATATATGTATATATGTATATATGGAAGCACGGCTCTGATTGAGGAATTGAAGAACCGTTTTCGAATTCTAGTCAAATCAGTTACATTTACATACGTGCTAATGCCATTGGGAAAGGTATGTATGCTCAGCTAAGGGCAAATAGCGGTATAGACCGGGTTCTAGAAACTTGGATCGCAACTTGTCTACCGCAAAATGAAATGGCAACATACTGCGGCAAAAAATATCTGCCTCGGTAGTCATGTATTGAAAGATGCATGATCGCCTACGCGTGTATCACGCATTGCACATATCTGACTGATATATATATATATATATATATATATATATATATATATATATATATATATATATATATATATATATATATGCATGTATGTACATATATACAATGGCCGGTTATTCGTTTTATCCGGCCTCATTAATCTGCTATACAGTTAACCGACTTTGCGGTCGTTTTTCCAACACCCGCAGTGTGCATTTGCATAATATATTGTAAATATTCTGCGTCGAGGTGGAGAGATCTCGGAATCAGTGGTAATCTGCAACTTTAACAAGGCTAGTACGCTCAAACGCTCGGAGACACCACGTTGGCGCAACCATTGACGACTACACAGTATCTATCTCAAGGCTTGGTTCAAATAGTGGTTTTGCGCTCAGACACATTCCCTGTATGCTTGTTCTTTGGGGTTTTTTTTTAAGAAGCGGATAACAACAAGGTAATGTCTTCCTGACAAATGGTGGTGGGTGATTCGAACCCCGGATCGCATGAACGGAAATCAAATGGTCTAACCTCGCGCCCATATATGATTTGTTGTCACAGATATTTAAATGTTTAAAGTCAGTTTTTTATTTTTATTTAAATCCCTTGTGATCAATAGTGCACTCCCGTAAGGGTCTTTCCACATTTTCATTATTTTGGGCATTTTATTAACGGTCTGCCTAGTAATAAAACAGTTGAATTCATTTAAGGTTTCCAGTTATGTATGACCGATGTAGATGAACTACGGGTAACATTTCTATTGTGTGTTTATTTGGATGACACTTCCAAATTTCTTTGTGTGTCGTCTCTGGCTGCTCGCGGACTTTCGGGAATTCTTCTGCGCTGCATAAAAAAATTGAATGAACCACTGTCAATTATGTAAATATTTTTCTTACTTTATTTCAGTTGATAGAATAATATAAACGTGATTTGTTGTGGGAAGGGCGAAGGTAAAGAAGATAGTGAGAATGAATTTTAACCGGTTGGTCAACTATCCATCACTAGTTGCATATCTCCCATTAATGTTTCTATGGTCTTTGACCCATTTCTTCTTTCAGTTATCGCACTATATTTACTCTCTTCGCAAGGTATTTGCCTTTTAATAAAATTAATCTTCCAATCCATCATTCTCTGGATTCCCCTCCAGCGTGCTTATAAAATAGCCCCTCTTACTTCGAGTTGCTTGACTTCTTACCAGTACGGGAAATTTTACCAATTTCTGCGAGCCTACACATTCTGTCACAAAGACGGTCTGAGACGCAAATTTAAAATGTTGACATGCTCAGTAACATTACTGAATAACTTGTTCATATACCGTTTCCTATCAGGACGTATGTGATCAAGACACTCCTTAATTTCCTGTCGTATGTAGCTCTTAATAAATGTTGTCTTTTTATTTCTTACAAAACTTGTTCCGCCATCAATTTACTAAGCCTCAAGTAAATTAGGTGTTGTTTTCCTTTGTCCCTCTTGCTTTAATCTGCCCTGTTAGTATCGGATTTTCAGTCCGTCTTTCCTCGTTATGTTTCCTAGGAGTTTTAGCAGTCTATACCTGATTATAAGTATAAGTTTCCTTTTTGTTGAACAGTTCTCTAAAACGTCGCCGTTGCTCATATTCTACCATGTTATATATATATATATATATATATATATATATATATATATATATATATATATATATATATATATATATATATATATATATATATGATATTGGCATATATATGTTGATGATCAATATTGGTGCAGATTAAAACATAAAACAGCACTTTTAAAAATTATATTAACTGTTTTTGAATGACATAATTTTGCTTTTATAATAGCTTCCTAGCTGGAAGGACCATGGATGAATGAACTTATTGGTAAAACCTATTCCAATTTGAAGAACGTTGTGAAGTATTGAAACAAAATTATGTTTAAATTGCCTACATGAAAATCCTTTTGGACACTGCAAACCAAATTAGACAACGAACAACTGCCATCGTCTATCGATTGGCGCATGCACATACACATGACTATCGCTTACACAAATAACCTATACATACGTACATTGATATATATATATATATATATATATATATATATATATATATATATATATATATATATTTATATTTATATATTTATAATGTCTCTGCGTGAATCAAGTTAATACATGAACCAATAATGCTGAAACTTTGCATATATATTAAACTAACACCCAGTATTTACTAGGTTATTTCTTTCTAATAAAAATCTAATAAAAATCTATAATGAGAGTTAGTGCTCCGAAATCACAGTTCAGAGCCCTGTCTCGTTCTTGAAATATCGAGACGTCCTTAAGAGGCATGGATCACGCATCTTTCCACGTTAAGTTTTACTTTTAATTACGGCGATTACATTAAACAATATTAGTTCGGGTAACGATAAATAGCGAATTTGAAATCAAATATTTAATAATGTATTGTTTTTTAAACCTTTCAATATATATATATATATATATATATATATATATATATATATAACGTAAATCATTCAAACGAAAAACAAATACCGAAGCTAGTTATATGGCGAGAATTCTCGCCATATAACTAGCTTCAGTATTTGTTTTTCGTTTGAATGATTTACGTTATATATATATATATATATATATATATATATATATATATATATATATATATATATATATATATATATATATATATATATATATATATAATCTATCAGTTGGGTAGATATATTTCCTTTACCGAGGCAATGTGGCGTATCATGGGCTTCGAAATACACGAGCGCCACCAAAAGTGGTGGAACTAGATGTTCATCTTGAAAATCGCCACCGTGTATATTTCCTAGATGACACTGCTCGAAACGTACTTGAGAATACATTTGAAGCCATTGTGACGGCTTTCTACAAATTATGCCAAGTGACCCGTGTGCACAAATACTGCTGTATGTTTGGGTTCCCTTATACTACAGCGGGGATCACCATAGATGGAGCAGACGCCATCAAGGAGTACAATTTCAAAGCTTGGAAGAAAAAGCTGTCTTCAGAAGCGGACAAGAGGGCGGGTGTACACTGAACACACCAACGAGCAGGAGTGCTTCTTTCTGCGTCTGCTGCTCTATACTGTCGGATGTATTGTATCATTCACAAACATGCGAAGATATGATGGCGCAGTCTGTACGAACTACAGAGAAGCCTGGGACAAACATCGACTATTGTAGGGCGATACCTACTGGGACCAGAGGGTGAGGTGCTAGGAGAGCACTATGTGGCTTAGATGACGCTCCCAAGTTTTGGGCAACCCACGAAACAAGAATGGCAAAGGATATCCTACGAATGATTCAAAAGCAAAGCTCAGAGGAAATGTGTGCAAGTTATGGGAGACGAAGGAATTATCACGTTTGGCCCACTTCGACCTGATTAGGCCGCAAACTATCTCGCAATTGAGAACATGCAAGAGATCAGCTACGACGCCGAGGTAATGACGGCGTATATAGCTGATACTGGATACAAACTGTTCGAGAATCAACTGAGTGTTTATGACATAATTACTTCGAGAATTGAAGGTGTGGAAAGAGCTCTATTCTTTCACTTATCAGATGGAACAGGAAAGACATTCATCATCACCATAATTCTTGCTAAACTGCGCCAAATGAAACATATTGCTCTAGCTGTGACCTCAAATGGAATCGCTGCTAGCCTGCCAAATGGTGGCCACACAGTTTATTCATGCTGCAAACTTCCTCTGGACCAGTGAAAAAAATTGAAAACAAACTACATCATAAGACCTAGTTCGATAAAAGGCAAAGTCTTCGGCGATTGCATATTGATCATCTGGGATCGGACGCCAATGAATTTGTTAAGAAATCATTTCAAACCCAAGAAAGGTGGGAATGCCTCTGGTACGCATGGGGTTAAAGTAAGTGATGGTGAGAGAAAAGACTGGGTAAAGTGAACCGATATAACATAGCGATTGCTATTGCATCTAAATTTCTCAAGATTGTAATTATGAAGGAAGCAAGGAAATCGAAGAGATTTCCACAGGTGGGATTTGCGAGAAAAGAAAATTTTGCAACAGAAATATCGGTTATATTTAACTAATTCAGCAGTATAAAGGCGGGACCTAGTTGCTAGTCAGATAGCACGCTTAAACCTACGTAGTTTGGGCACCAGGGAAACAAAGATCATCAGAGTAGATGCCTTACTAATTAACCCATAGATGGGAAGCGAAGATTTTGATTAATACCATTTCCAAATGTATTTGCGTGTAAGTGAATATATCAAACCAAATGGGAATTGGAACTGGGCTCTCCGATTATCAACTGTGAACAATTATTCAAATTTCCACACGCATATCCGAGCTAACAAGACCGGGTATACACCAACGTTTACCCATCTGGATACTGACCTGGTACGATGTTGCTTAACAAGGTTGATCATAAGGGCAACAGTGTCTGAACGTGATATAATCATATGCCTTCTGTAGAAATGTAACCATTGATAATATATCTATATATCTATATATAAATATATATGTGTGTGTGTTTGTGTGTGTGTGTGTGACTGTGTATATTTGTGTGTCTGCGTGCGTGTTTAATTTATGATACAAACACACTTACACACATATATATAGATATATTTACGTATATATATATATAGAGAGAGAGAGAAAGAAAGAAAGAAAGAAAAAGACATAATATATATACACAATGACTATGCAATTTTAGGAATACGAAAAAAATTCAGTGTGAAAATACTTGCAGTGTTACCAATTCTAAAATATGCTTGTTTTTTTTCTAATTAAAGTCTTTATTTTATAAATGTATATTTTAACTTCTGTCTGAATGTCTGAGACGAAGAGTTAATATTTGTGGCGTCAGTCTACCCGGACTTTCGGTGGAATAACAAAATCCGAATGTCACGTCCACAAATACAACATAAAATTATAAACCACGCGAAAAAATCGCCGAAAAGCAAGGACACCAAAACAAATATGACATTAACATCTATATTGTTGCAAATATGATTTTAGTTTTAATGATTTCACCCTAAGCAAGGCGGGAGTACCATTAGTACGCAATCCGTTGCAGAGAGTAAGAGTAAGAGTGAAGAGGGATGTTTGAAGAAAGAATAAAGAGAAGGACTGGGATCGAGATCAAGGCATCAGCAAATGTCGAATGACATTACATTGAATTTTTTGAAGATTATAGTTATCAGGGAATCAAGTAAGAGGAAGGGAGAGAAGAAGATTTTGGAGTAGGAGAAATGTTTACATTTAACTATTTCGACAGTTCAAAGGTGGGACAGAGATGCCAACCTAGTAGCACGCTTAAATTAATACATTTGGGGTACGAATGTAAATAACGAGTCATGGCAGTTGCCATGAAAATATTTGTAGAAAAGACAGAGGGAAGCCACATCACATTTGTTAGAAAGTGACTGGAGTCGAGATGTCAGGTCAGCACCAGTCACAATGCATATCCAACCTTGGATTTTGTCGAGGACCTCGAGATGAACAGCGTGGGCACCAGACCATATATGGCAACAGTATTCAATGCAAGGACGAATGGTAGATTTGTTGAAGGATGGAGTCAAACGAAAAAACTTTTTGGCCTGACACAGAGAACCAACTTTCCTTGCTGTAGATGTAGCTATTGATTCAATGTATTTGTTCCACCTCAGTTCAGTGGAAAACTTGAGATAGAGAATACGCAGTTAGACGCTCTCGTGAATTTGAGCGTCAGCTATGCTGATAGGAAGCAGGGAGGACTCTTTGTAGTGGGTAAATGAGAGTATATTCGTTTTGGAGCCATTGAAGTTTACACGCCATTTCCTATACCAGTCAACCACAGAATGGAGGTCCTTGTCGTGACCAACGACCAGGTTAACTTTGTTAACAATAACGGATTATCTATTGGGACGGGAGTAAATGCTGTTGTTGTCTGCGTAGATGCCTACATGAAAACTGATGACACCAGAAATATCGTTCGACGAAGGATAAATCCATTGGGAACACCAACGTGCGTATGAAAGGAACTGGAGAAGTATCAATTTTAGACATCATTCATTTCACGGTTTGACAGCAATGACTTGATTAAATCAAATAATCGTCCTCTCATACCATATCCCTGAAGCTTGCGTAGAAGGCCGGCATGCAAAAACCCTACCAAACTCCTTAGAGATATATAGAGCCACAGTTCATGATTCGCCGTTACTATCAAAAGTTTGGTATACAAATTCAGTTATGGTCGTAAACACGTCAAAGGTAGACTGGGCAAAGGGGAATCATATTGATAATCAGACAGATCATTGGATTTAAGGTGCTTACCAATTCGGCATTGATTAAAGCCTGGAAAACTTTCACGAAGACTAGTAGGAGACTGATCGGACGTTATTTAGATGGGTCAGAAGGTTATCCACAGTTCTTAAAAAACGTGATGAAAGGTGAGGACTTCCAAAAGGCTGGAAGGCAAGAGTCAGCGAGGTAATAGTTATATAGTTTGGAAAGAAATGAAGCTAGCTCAGGAGCATATTATTTAGGACTACGAATGGTATCCCGTTACAGCCACAGGCTTCATGCGAGTCTAATTTACAGATGATGTCCAATACCATCGACGTGGTTATGCTAATCTCACTCTATAGAGCCTCATTTCTCGGGAGAAACTCAGATGTGGCTACTCCGGACGAGAAGAGTTTTGAGATGGATGAGAATTTCCTAGCAAGCATTCAGCCTTACTAGCTGTAGAAATTATCAATTCGAATTGATTGAGCAGAGGAGGGATTCTGGATTTGCTTTTGCTCAACACATTCTTGCAGAACTTTCAATGATCTTTAGAACCAAACTCGTGAGATGCAATACATTGTTTCATTCTATCAGCAAATATTAACTTTGATTCTTTGAGCACACGATTGCACACACTACGAGCAGAGACAAAGAGATATCTATTGCAATGAGAAATGCCTCGCTCCGGTAAAGACGGAAGAATTGATTCCTGTGGGCTATGGCCGCTGAGCAAGTATCTGAGAACTAAGAAGATGAGCGTGATTACATATTAAAAATGAATGTTTATTGTTGTGGCCATGAAAACCAATAGATCGATTGGTACACCATTATATCCTGGTTTTGTAGCCCTTAATAAAATCTGTCTTTTATATCTCCTAAAACTTGTTGAGACAGCCATTTAATTAAGGTATGTAGTTGTTTTCCGAGGTATCTCTTGTCTTCAATCTGTCCTGTGTATATCAAATTTTAAAGTCATCTTACCTCATTGTGTGCACTAGAGATTACAACTGTCTCTTCCAGATATTAAGTGCGAGTTTCGTTTTAGTTTCAATTTTCTATAAATCGTCATTGCTACCATATTCGGTCTATAGCCTCAGCAAACATCTGTAGAACCAAATTTCTGTTGTTTCAGAATTACTCCTCACCTATGAAGAGATTGTCCAGCATTCGCTGCCGCATAAGAAGACTGATAATACGTAAACGTTTAGTACTATTTCCTTTGTTAGTAGCGACAATTTTCTGTTTCGTAAAACGCTGCTTAGCTTTTGGATTGCGCGTTTGAATATTACAATACGCCTTTCGCACTTTCCGTCTCTGTTAAAACACTTCCCAGATATTTAAATTTAAGAACTTGATTGATATCGTTATCTCGTATTTGTGGTGAAATCTGACTGAGAAAGAGAATGCGGAACGCTCGCGAATTTTAACAATGCTCATAATGTTGGATAACGAATAATTACCGACCTTTGATTTGAAGAAGAAAGGGTTGATCAATGGGTAATTAATATCGAAGGCGGATATTACTGATCGATATCTTCCGGGTCATTAAATGGTGATAAATATACTCATTAAGGTTTGATGCGAATGGAAATGTTCCCTTGCTGGATACTAACTGATAACGAGTCACCCAGTGATGACTTGGAAGTGGGTTTAAACATATTAGTTATAAGACAGCCAGATAAAAAGACGTTTCCAAGTGCAAACCCGGAATAGAAATTACAATGAGATTTTAACCAAGAATAAGACGGACGGGGAATATGCCTCTAAAAATTTAAATTTACGGAGTTCATCAACTTTCAGTCTACTGCGTTCCAATAGAAGTTGTTTAGTTGGTGGTAGTAGTACCCTTACGACAGGTAAACACTTCTGACAACGGTATAGGTTGACCCCTATATCAGAATTACGAAACAAATACACGTACAAACACACACACATATAAACACATATATATATATGTTTTTTTACTAAAAATATTTTTAAAAATTCCTCTGCGTCTCATATGCCATATGTAGGTTTCAAATTCGCGATAGTCGACCGAAAATAGCTAACTTTGAAACTCTTATTAGCTTAGACATTAGACTAAATTTCATATATCAATTGTCAGTATTTAAAACGCTATTATGAAGATTAAATGTGTTATCATTGATAATATTCACTATATTATTTTCCTCACGTTTAATATTAGTACTTTTTCCCCTCGAATTATATGTAATAAATTCAAGTTATATATTTGTTTCATTAATATTTTTCTTGCGATAACTTCCGGTTGCATTGGCATGAGTCTTTGTATCTTAATTATTCTACAAAAATGGCATGTTGTATAGATCATATGAAAAAAGAATGTTGACTCAATATTAATGGTAACTGTACTGTTTTGCTCAATTGTAATAATTGCTTGATTTTCATTTTGTTTTGGATTTTATAGGCTCGTGTTCTTTTTTTCCCATTATTTTTCGTTTACTTGTAATCATGACTTGTTTAACCAAAGTAATACCTCATAAGTATAGACTAGGCTGTAAAATTTACTAATAATTTTTATTAATTTTACAAATTAATATTTTTCCTTGATTCGCCCTGCTGAAATTTTGGTGTGCTTCTTATATGCCGTCAAATACGCTAACCAAAAAAACACACATTTTTCTTTGCTTATTTTTTACATAATGATTAGTAATGATTTCAATTATGGTGGAAAAGCACATGCCAGGTTTAGATGTTACAAGATCAATTGAATGTAATACAAAGACACATTTTTCCACGCCGAAACCGACCGCTAAAGCCACGTCATTTATTATGTCCCAATAAAGATTAAATGTCACTCTTAGTAAGGTTTTAATGAAAGTTGCCTGCCATGAAATTACAAGAGGAGATAGAAAGAAATAAACATTAGAAAAGAAGGACGATGGGAAACTCTTGACTTGTAGAGGTTGCTATTGTAGTTTTAAGGGAAGCGTACACGCGGTTATCTTATTGGCTAAAGTAAAGCTTTAGGGATAAAACTGAGTTGGTATTTCTTTTTGCTGGGGTATGTATGTGATTTGATTCCAGGATTGTGGCTTTCCGAGTTCTATTTGAAAAGACTTGAACTAATGAGATTATGGAATGGAAGTTATCGGTATATTTGCCATGGAAAGAATAATAAGCTATTGATAGTCTTCCAGCGTAGCGTTGGTAAGAAAGAGACTGTGTGTGTAATTGGGGGCATGTACTAAAAAGCCGCGTAAACGTCTGTGAACACTATCAAGATTATGAGGATTGAGCAGCTCCAGCACAGGGATTGTTGCAGTGGATCGTTTTGGTATAATCTGACTCATGGCAGAAGGATCCAGGATCTTCCAAGATCTGTAGAATCATCCGATCATTTATCCAGCCTATTTTCAATGGGAAATATGCATCAATATGTTCCATGTGGCATGCAGAGTAAAATCATGTCCGAAGAGACGTTCAACGAATGGAACATCATTGACAGTAACACCGATGGGAGAAAGCGTACTCCCCAACTGATTTTTGGATCATAAAACAGCTTCTTCTTCTTCTTCTTCTTCTTCTTCTTCTTCTTCTTTCTTCTTCTTCTTCTTCTTCTTCTTCTTCTTCTTCTTCTTCTTCTTCTTCTTCTTCTTCTTCTTCTTCTTCTTCTTCTTTCTTCTTCTTCTTCTTCTTCTTCTTCTTCCTTCTTCTTCTTCTTCTTCTTCTTCTTCTTCTTCCTTCTTCTTCTTCTTCTTCTCTTCTTCTTCTTCTTCTCTTCTTCTTCTTCTCTTCTTCTCTTCTTCTTCTTCTTCTTCTTCTTCTTCTTCTTCTTCTTCTTCTTCTTCTTCTCTTCTTCTTCTTCTTCTTCTTCTTCTTCTTCTTCTTCTTTCTTCTTCTTCTTCTTCTTCTTCTTCTTCTTCTTCTTCTTCTTCTTCTTCTTCTTCTTCTTCTTCTTCTTCTTCTTCTTCCTCTTCTTCTTCTTCTTCTTTTCTTCTTCTTCTTCTTCTTCTTCTTCTTCTTCTTCTTCTTCTTCTTCTTCTTCTTCTTCTTCTCTTCTTCTTCTTCTTCTTCTTCTTCTTCTTCTTCTTCTTCTTCTTCTTCTTCTTCTTCTTCTTCTTCTTCTTCTTCTTCTTCTTCTTCTTCTTCTTCTTCTTCTTCTTCTTCTTCTTCTTCTTCTTCTTCTTCTTCTTCTTCTTCTTCTTCTTTTCTTCTTCTTCTTCTTCTTCTTCTTCTTCTTCTTCTTCTTCTTCTTCTTCTTCTTCTTCTTCTTCTTCTCCTTCTTCTTCTTCTTCTTCTTCTCTTTCTCCTTCTCCTCCTCCTTCTTCTTCTTCTTCTTCTTCTTCTTCTTCTTCTTCTTCTTCTTCTTCTTCTTCTTCTTCTCCCCCCTCTCTCTCTCTCTATATATATATATATATGCGTTCCTATAAATAAAATTATAACGAAAATCGAAATATAATTTAATCATAGCGAGCCTGGGAAAATTTTATGATGAAGGAAAAGCCTCTTTCACGTTATCCTTTGTTCTTACAAATGTAATAATGAAAATACGTGGGATACATAGGGCTTAAAAAGTATAATTAAAGTATAAATATATAGAAGGAAATAGATAAAATAAAATAATTGATGGAGAAAATTAGTTAAATCGAATTTCTGGAACATTGCATTTAAACTAGAAACGAAGTGTTCAGGTACTTAACGCATATCTAGTTGTGTCCCGATTATATTTTTTACATGATATCAAAATGTAAATATTTTTCTCCGTGATAACATCATGTCCAATTAAACACATGTCCAATTAAAAATGACTCATATACAGGATGTATCAAAAATACTTCTATAAACATTGCTGGGCCATTTTTCATAAAAAGAATTCAAGATAAAATGTCTACAGAGATGTATGTCCAAAAGGCCATCGTTATACTTCAATACAGCAACTCAGAACAAATGCTCAAAATGCCTTCTATTTGCATCGACACGCACATGCACCTGCCATATCATTGCTTGACTGACTCTTTCACATACTCCCACACAGTGTCGAATCGTTTCGCAGGCGACCATGACACGTTGATGAAGCGTCTCCGCGTTATTAATATCTTCAGCATAAACCAATTGTTTTAGGTCGGGGTAGATGCTGGCCACAGAAACGGTCCTCTCCTGCCTATTCCTAGAGTGCATCACGAACAATATGACTAAAAACTGCTGAATCACCATCATCCATCTTCAGATTTGCCAGAGGTACATC
Organism: Acanthosepion esculentum; assembly: GCA_964036315.1. NCBI lineage: Eukaryota > Metazoa > Mollusca > Cephalopoda > Sepiida > Sepiidae > Acanthosepion > Acanthosepion esculentum. The sequence goes on from OZ038496.1 coordinate 80,879,862, forward strand.
CTCTAGCATGTCTGGAAGTGTGTTCGAAATAAAGTCCCTGTAGACGGCTCCTGTATGACGTGTTGGGACAACATATGAACCTAACACACATTCACCTACAATTCCAGCCCACACATTAATCATAAACTGGTGCTGGTGTCTAGCCTGTGTTGTAACATGGAAATTCCTATTCCAAATGTTGGTTTTGTGAAAGTGTTATTCCATCTCTTCTAATTGTTGTCTGATCCGTCATCAAGACTAACAGATCGGGAGTTGTGTAATAAAATATCGGCAAACGGTTCCCCGTGGCGAGTGATTATAGGACGAAAGTCACTGCACACGTCGAAAGTGATACGGATACAGGAACTGCTTTTGATGTAATCTCCATGCGGTATTATCCCACTAGGTCCACATGAAATCTGCTGATAGCTGGATAGTTCCCCAACATCCTGTAGAATATATTCATCGTCGTCAGGCGTGCTAGAAGGATCTTGGTCTCCTTCTATTCATAGTTTGTGGTGCCACGGATCCTGTCTCAGCATCGCGACGATAAAGAGCAGCAAGGTTTGGATGACTCGGTAGCCTTCGCTCTGGAAACGAAATCTGATACAACCGTACCTCCTCGCGTCCATTAACATTTCCCCGGCCGTATATAAAAAAAATCATATCTGTCTAATCACGATATGAATACCCTGCCATGGTTAAACAGAACGCTTCCCAGTTAACTTGCTACTACAGAAGTTAAAAGTTGAAGAAAAACTAGTCACAAATGTACACGAATGACAAATGTAAACTAGTCTACACTACAACACAGCGCCATCTACCGTAACTTTCTTTAACGTTAATAACTCAAAAAGGAATGATTTGCAGACATATGTTTATATGGACTTTTGTTTTTGTTTTCTGTGAGGAACCCGCCCCAAATGTTTGAACAAATATTTTTGATTCACCCTCTATGAGTGTTTTCCTCCATATTTCATAATTCATTGATTCAGGTTGCACTCTTTAAGCTTGCAAGATATTGCAAAATTATCTGAATAATTTTTCTTTGTTTAAAGAAATTCAGTAATCATTCATTTTTCTAGGTCTTTACGACCCCGCAAGCTCCTGGAGGACGGATGCTTCGATCAAGACATCTCATCTAGACATATTTCCAACAAGATTATATTTCCACATAGTTACCAGTCAAATAGATTCCTCTGCCCGACTTCACTTACAGGGCCGTGATTAACCCGTGTTATGATTTTCAGAATAGTGCGAACGAGGCTGCACATTTCTAATTTGAATGATTTTTGTCATGTCTCCATTGTAAATCAGACTTAATATACAAAACCATTTCCTTCAAAAAACAGATATTTCTTAATTTATATGATTCCTTACCACATCAAGGAATTAACTGCGGAAGATTGAAAACATAGATCGAATAGTACAAATGTGAAACTACTGGAAAAGTTTTAATCAGTATCAACGCTCAAGATAATGTGCTCATGATTTAAAATTATTTAGACATTAAAATCCATGTTAAGTTAAGGAAATTTAGGAAGCTCCTCTTGGATTCGATAAAGATGTTTATAGAAATATAAACATGTAAAAATAAACAATTATTTTTTATTGTTTTTTTTTAATAAAAATATTAACAAACCGCCTACCTCTAACGCGAAATTTAATTAAATGAATACACAAAAATAGAAACAGACGAAAAACAAGAATGTTTATTCTCACCAGATAATATAACTTTACAGAGATGTGAACGAAAAGTCGTACTAGCTTTTTAGTAATTGGCGGGTGCAATGTGAACAACATAAGATATGCAGATGTCAGACTGTTAATAACAAACACGGAAAGAAAAATGCAAGAACTCCTGTATATGGTAATAGGGGAAATTTATAAGGAATAGACAACAACTATTATAAGACAATATATAGCTGTTAGAAGCGGAACGGCCCAAAACGCGAACTAAAATTATTAACCACGCTAAAAAAATCGCAGAAAAGCAAAAACACCAAAACATTTATGACATTAACATATATTAACGTATGGTGGCATACATGTTTTTTTAATGATTTCACCCTAAGCATCGCGGGAGTAGCACTAGCTTGCAAGCCGTTGCAGAGAGTAAAAGTAAGAGTGAAGAGGGATGTTTGAAGAAAGAATAAAGAGATGGACTGGGATCGAGATCAAGGAATCAGCAGATGTCAAATGACATTACATTTAAATGTTTAAGATTATAGTTATTAGGAAAACAAGTAAGAGGAAGGGAGAGAAGAAGATTTTGGAGTAGGAGAAATTTTTACATGTAACTATTTCGACAGTTCAAGGGTGGGACCGAGATGCCAACCTAGTAGCACGCTTAAATTAATACATTTGGGGTACCAATGTAAATAACGAGTCATGACAGTTGCCATGAAAATATTTGTAGAAAAGACAGAGGGAAGCCACATCACATTTGTTAGAAAGTGGCTGGAGTCGAGATGTCAGGTCAGCACCTGTCACATTGCATATCCAACTTTGGATTTTGTCAAGGACCTCGAGATGAACAGCGTGGGCACCAGACCATATATAGCAACAGTATTCAATGCAAGGACG
>OZ038496.1:80887426-80917426 GCA_964036315.1 Acanthosepion esculentum
GATTAAGTGGATACATATGTTTGAGTAGACGCTCCGTTTCTTTATTAAAGATTATATTTATTTTTTTGCTGATACCAGTCTGAATATTCGAGACATTTTATTAAAGAAAAAATATGCACAGCCAGACAGGATTCAGACCTGTTTCCCCCTTGGCAGGGGAAATATTCCACAGATTCGACGTGATTTAGAGTGAGTTGGCGATCAAGTTGAATACTGTCTTATAAACGCAAATCTTTCTCAGACTCTCGATACATTCTAACCGCCTGGTTTCGTATACTAAATTAAACAAACCACTTAAATGGATTTTTTAAAGCAATTCACCCCAAATAAGGTCACTAGTTCGCAAGGAGTTACAGAGGATTGAGAATACGGCTAAGGAGGCGCGTTTCCGGAATGGATACAGAGAAGTACGGGGAACAAAATCAAGTTATCAGATGTCGATTGACATTACACTTAGATATTTGAAGATTATAGTTATTGGGGAAGCCAGCAAGAGGAAGGGACTTCCACAGACGGGAAGTGCGAGAGAAGAAGCTGTTTGAGTAGAAGAGACGGTTACATTTAACTGTTTCGACCGTGAAATGGTGGGTTCGAGATGCCAGTCTATTAGCTCGCTTAAATTCAGGCAGTCTGGGGACCAGTAACAGTAGGTTGTTGGAATAGTTGCCGTGTAAATATCTGTAGAAGAGACAGAGGGAAGCCACAGCACATCTGTCAGAAAGCGAGTGTAAACTAGATGCCAAATGAATCCGAAAAATTTTATCACATAAAGGTTATTTTTAGTGGATATCCACATTTGAGTAAACGAAGTGTTTATTTATTAAGCAGTATATATTTGTAACGGCCTGAATATGAAAGATACGTTCTCCGATAGGATTCGAAAATGCGTCTAAGAATACATAATCTTTGTCCTTTCTCAACGAGAAATGAAACATGAAGTTGAATCTGGTGGGGATTTGAGGTGAGGTTCTTCCCCATTTATAATATTAGTGATGAGCCATCGTCGCTTTGTGACTAATGGTTTTTCACGATTAGGGGTGTAGAGAGTTTGTAAAAGGCTTTTGTTTCGAAAATATATTCATTTAGTATGCCTATGCCCTTATTTAAAACTAGTATGTCTAGAGTTATTTATAAAACTATTTTAATTCAGTATTATGGCGTTCTTGTTAACATTTAAATATAGAGGCTAAAACGATGCTTCTAACGTTATCAATGTTATAGTCCGGTTGGTTGAAATGTGCAGCTGCAGTGAAAATAACGTTGTCTTTTATAGTTTTCTTAAGGTTATTAAACGAATTTCCGCATCTGTTTCACCGATATAATTTCCTGTTTTGCATTTGATGCAAAAAAAGTAAATATATTGCATTTCAAATGTCACCGCTTAAAGGAGGAGGTCGGTTTACTATGTGTCGTAATAATAGCGTCACTGATAAAATTTGTAAGCATGAAGTGCGACAATTAATTTGAAACCAAATGCACATTAAATAAGATAAACATTCTTTAAAGACTATCATTAATAATTAACAGGCTTAATGTTTCTTCTTCTAAGAAGAAAAGACATTTTATTGGTGTTTCCCTTCAGGGCGTAGGCGACCATGGCTTTCCATAATTTCCTGTATTTGTAGCTCTTAATAACTTTTGCATTTTGCTATCTCTCCTAAACATTGTTCCCCCATCCATTTACTCAAACTTGGTGGGAATATTAAGCGTTGTTTTTTCTCTGTCCACATTGCCTTACATCTGTCCTGTTAGTATCGAATTCTCCAAGTCATCTTTTCTCAGTATGTACCCTAGAATTTTCAAGTGACTCTTTCTGATGTTAACTAAATATGTCCTTTTCTTTTCCATTTTTGTTTCCCCAAAACTTCGTCATTGCCCTCATTTTCGGTCCCTGGTATTCTCAACATCCTTCTGTAGAACAATATTTCTGTTGATTCAATACATCTGTGAAGAAACTGCACGTCATTCATTGTCATATAGGAGGAACGATATTATGTAACAGTACAGTGTCCCTTACTTTGTTTCTAATAAAATATTTGTTTCTCAAAATTTGCTTATATTTTGAAAGTCATGATTCTCAACCCAAATGCAGCATCGGATTTTAGTATCTCAGTATCAGTTCTCTGGTAAAAGAGTTCCTGTATATTTATATTTTTGTTCTTGTTCGATTTTGGTATATCAAATTTGTAATTTGCACATCGTGATATTTTTTTTTTTACTAATAACTATGCAACGTAACTTCTTGCAACGGAGAATTACTCATTTCCATTGCCCTCCTTCCTTATCTTCTGAAGAATTTCCTGTAGTTTTCTTACTCTGTCTGTAATCAACACTGTGTTATTCTTAATATCTTATGTGGCTAAGATTGTGTCTGCAAATAATGAACCCTTATATGACTCCTAATACTCTCAATAACGTATCATAATAGTACTTGTAATTCTCAGTGTATCAGTGGAATAAGTAAGGTGAGAAGACAAATTCTTTTCTGATTACCCTTCCTATTTTTTTGTTTCATATTTACTGAATCTTTTTGTATCTGTATGTAGTACGTTTACCGCGTTTCTTAATATTCTCGCATCCTTTCCAAGTATGTAATATTTACCTAATGTTTAAAATCACATAATATTCAGAATATTATACCGTTACAGAAACGAATGGCTATAACAAATTAGATTTGAAGATGTCGGTATAATTTCGATTTGAAATTGAGAATATGAGAAGCAGTAGTTGGTTGTTAAACTATTTATAGTGCTACTGTAAAGTAAACTTATTAACTGAAGAGAGTTTTAGAAAGGTCTATATGTAAGACGGGCAGCGTAAAGGCAACTGTCAGGGGAGATAACAACCAACAAATGGATTTCCTACTTCTAACAAATACTTCCAACATACGGGGATGTTCTTATGACGCAGGAGTAAAAATTTGCAAAACATGATCTACATGGCACAAACATAAGAGCAAAAGAAAAGTATTAAACGCTCACTTGAAAGAAGCAAGCAGAAACAAATGCAAATGCATTTGTAGTTGCATAGTATATACGTGTCTGCATATATATATATATATATATATATATATATATATATATATATAGGTTAATAGTTGAATCAGACGAGGAAAGAGTAGCATTGGAAAGTGCTCAAAACATGTGTGAAAAAACAAAAGTAAAAATAAAATGTAGAGCTTTTAACTTTAAAAATCAGGAGGTCAGTTAGACCCACTACCTTGGTTTCAAACATACGGAATCATCAGGCATTCTTTTTTCATTTTTATATATATATATATATATATATATATATATATATATATATATATATATATATATATATATATATATATGAACATTTCTCAGAGTTAACCTGTACATAAGACAATCTTTATAAATATAAATTGGCAATAGGAAAAACACTATTAAGTGCTGACGCGTTTCGTCCAATGTGGATTTTCTCAAAGCAAAAAGCCAAATTAATTTAATTAAACAAGGGAATTAATGAAAACAAACGACAGAGTTTTCTTAGCGACTACTCTCACAAACAAACGTACACAACAATATCGTAAAATCAAAAGAAAATAGTTGAATCCGCAGCAATGATATAATGATAATATTCTCCATATGTGACATTAACTGACGTTATTTTCAGTTAACTATATGAAAATAGCGTTCCCTACATTCCAGTTGCTAAGAACACACTGTCTTTTGTTTTTATTAATTTTCTTTGTTGAATTAAATTCATTTCGTTTTTTGCTTTGAGAAAGTCCAACTGGACGAAACGCGTCAGCAATTAATAGTGCTTTCCTATTTTCATTTATATTTATAATACATATATATATATATATATATATATATATATATATATATATATATATATATATATATATATATATAAACGCAGTTTCAATAATTTAGTTCTTCTAATTTGCCCCCTGAACATTACCTTGGAAAATATCGAAAGTACTTGGCTTAACAAAAATTATGACGCCTTCCTTGACGAATTTCATATTAAAATCAAGAAACTGATTCGATAACAGGAAAGGATCTGCATAAAAAAGCAAGCAGACACAGTATGTCTATTTTATTCGATCACACACACACACACACACACACACACACACACACACACACACACACACACACACACACACACACATATATATATATATATATATATATATATATATATATATATATATATATATATATATATAAAGCACTGAAAAAATTAAATTTGTTTACCAAATTATGTTGATATTGGTTTTCTTCCAGGCGTATATCTTCCGAAGAGTCCAGGACGGGGAAGGTATTTTATTAAAGCCATACATCTTATGCGAAGTTGATAATTTTGCTCCTCACGTGCGTAAGTGTAGATTTTAAATAATCCTCTATAATGACAAGCGTCTGTACAACTGAACCGCTTGCTTTCTAAATGACATTATATCGATATGATCTCAGGCATATGTGATTTGTGTTATCATTTACGCCACCATAAATCAATTTCTGCAGAAACAACACAAATTGTCTGAGATGGAAGTTGCCCGAACAATCAATAATTCTTGCATTTTAGCTTTGTTTGGCAAAGAGTCTTCAAAATACACCAACAGAATGATTCCTATAGTAGCGTATATTATTAGAGAATGAAAACTTAAACAACGAATTCATCAGTAGATTAGATAATTTTTTTTTTTACTTCTTTTCGATTTGCACTATGACACTCTGTCTCTTTTGTTTGGTTAGGTTTTATTTTGTCTAACACACATTGCGTAGAAAACTAATTTAAGCGCATTCAATTCAACATTTATCACAATGATATCTGTAGCTTGGTAGATTTTTAATTAATAAAAATTCAATGCTAATATTGACCGCGTCAAAAAAAGGGAGAAGAGTTGTCTATCTATCATTATATCTAAATACATGTGGTCGAGATACCAAAACAATTGCCATGAAAATATTTATAGAATTCACGGGGGGAATGCGCGTCACCTCGGCGTCCTGGGTAAGACGATAACCTACGTCCAAGGCCTCTGATCAGGAGGTTTTGAGGAGCGTGGAACCTCCTCTTAATAGTTGGTGTTCCCAGATCCACCTTGACCCGGGGTGGTAGCACCTCCTAGCATCAAAGCTATGGACAAATAGTTAACACCCAAACTTGGATCAAAATACTATGAAAGTGTGAAAATAGGTTTTAATACCAGAAATAAGTTTTTTGAAAGAAAAATTATTATCAGCAATTGTTTAGAAACATATTTTATCAACTATTACCAGCAATATTTTTTAGAAAAAAAAATTATCAACAATAAAAATTATCGGCATTAAATAAAACAGGAATACATTTTTGCAAAAGAATAAAATCATATTACCACGAATACGTTTTTGAAAAAAAAAATTACTGACAATAAAAATGTCGTCGGCATTAAATAACTCATTTTTGTTAATATAGCATAAAACAAACCAAAGCAAAGCAAACCAAACCTTGTCGAGTGATATATTGACCGAAGTCGTGATATCATGTTTGGATTGATAACATTACGAAAATCTATCACGCATTTTATCGAGGATATATATATATATATATATATATATATATATATATATATATATATATATATATATATATATATATATATATATATATATATATATTTGTCATCCACAGACAGACTGTTTCGCAGTGTGGGTAGACGTCCGGTTGCCTCTAGCTAGGATGGAAATCCGACTGAATTGGCGTCAGTCGGAACTTCTACCCCTAAGCCGTCGGCGCACGGCTGGGATGAAGTTGAAGTAGGGTTATCAGATCAAATATGACAGGAATATTCACTGCAAGGACGAATGTAAGACTTCTAAATGTGCTAGATGGATTTTGACGAAATGAATTAGCTAGCATGGACCAGGAAATCAAAGTTCCTAAAAATCAAGCCCAGCAAGAGATTCGATATAATCCTTTCACTTCATGTCAATGGAAAACTTGTTTCCAAGAAGGCACAAGCAGTTGCTTCCCTTGAGGTTCTTCCTCCATGCAGATAGAAATCAAAGATAGCTCTAAAGAAAAAAGATGACAAAAAGTTTACAGATTCGTTTTGAAATCAACAAGTCATTTCTTGCTCCAGTTAGCTGATGTTTCGTGGTCATTTTCTGGATCAACTGCGAGTTTTACTTTAATGGAACTATCGGACTTACTATTCAGACAAGAGTAAATAATTATGTTATCAGCATATATATTAGGTCATGCCATAAGTTTTGTCCGAATTTTAACATTTTGTTAAAATGAACGAAATTTAAAGAGTATTTTATAATGTCTAATGGAGCTGAACATTATTTTTATATTTAGATGCATTAAAACTGATCAAATTTTATTTCATAGATCAATAAAATTAAATTTTGTTTGATTAAAACCCTGCTAACATGGAAGTAACCAAGAATCATTTGAGGCACATAATGCTTTATGAGTTCAAGAAAGGAATCTCAGCAGTCGAAGCGGCTAGAAACATTCACTCAGTTGATGAAGAGGAATGTGCGAATGAAAGAACTTGCAGAAGATGGTTTGCAAAATTCAGAGGTGGAGATTTCACACTTGAAGATGAAGATCGAACCGGACGTCCAGTTGCGTTTGATGCAAAGCTTCTTGAACCAGTCCTTGAAGAAAATCCTGCTTTATCAGTTGAGGAATTGGCAGTGGTTCTCAGTTCAAACCATACAACTGTTCATCGTCATCTTCAACAACGTGGAAAATTTCCTAAACTTGGAAAATGGGTGCCTCATGAATTGTCTGAAAACAACCTCAAATCCCGAGTTGACATCTGCTCTTCTCTCCATTTTCGCCAACATGTTTCATCTTTTTTGGATAGACTTGTGACTGGAGACGAAAAATGGATCTTTTATCGAAATGTTAAGCGTCGTAGACAGTGTCTTGGTAAAGAGGAAGGACCCCAGCCACAGCAGAGAAGGGAACTTCATGGGCAAAAGGTTCTTCTTTCAATCTGGTGGGATTGCCAATGAATAATCCACTTTGAATTCTTACCACCTAATGCAACAATTAATGCTCAAATATACTGTCAGCAATTAGAGCGTTTAAACCAAGCTTTGAGGGAAAAAGACCTGCTCTAGTGAATCAAAAACAGGTGATGTTTCATCAGGACAATGCGTGACCACACACAGCAAGAATCACGTCACAAAAGATCGACGAACTTGGTTGGGAGAAAATTCCTTATCCACCTTATTTTCCCGACCTTGCTCATTCAGACTACCGTTTCTTTCGTAGCTTACAGAATCATTTGTAAGAAACAGATTTTGTAACACAGGAAGAGGTTAAAGCCGACATTTGTGAGTTCTTCGAATCAAAGCCAAATGAATTTCACAGTAATGGAATTAGTAAGCTTGTTAATAGATGGAAGGATGTCATAGATAATCAGGAAAAATATATTGTTGATTGAATCTGTAATTAAATGTAACTTTTGGTCACTTGTTTTCTTTATTAAAAATTCGGACAGAACTTATGGGATGACCTGATACATATTTGTGAACTGATGACAACTTGATGTTCGTTAATTAAAATAAGGAAAAAATACAGATTCAAAAGTTTGAATAATTGCAAGCCAGCATTAATATGAAAGATCTAGAAATGTGTCCATTCAACACGACATTAATTACAAAGCTTTCAAGAAAGATAGTATCAAGTCGAATATTCAGCAAGAGACACCCTAACCTTTCACAGTTTGAAGGAAGTAGCATGCAAAACGCATTCGAAATATTTACAGCCACATGCCGAGCCCCTCTGATCTAATCTAAAGCTTTATATATATGTTTAGTAATAATCGTTAACATATAGGCGGTTGACCCAGAGAAGGTAAAGCTACATTGTTTATCAGCAAGAAGTCCGTGTGAAGACATGATTAGAGCCTCTGCTTCTATAAATGAAACAAGTTAATTACAAGAAAGGAAGATAATTCTAGACATTTTCTCAGTGACCTTAAAGAAAGGACAAAATAGAAGATTCCCAACAGGCTGAAAGAAGAAGCTGAAATACACATTTTGTAGAGTTCTGAGACGATAGGAGCCAGTTCAAGAAAATATTTTTTTTTATAACAATTACAAAAATACCGTAAATCCATCATGTATTGCGAGGATCTATCTTGGAGGTGGTAGCAGAAAGTATGGTTGATGTTATGCGGAAAAAAACTCAGTAAATATTCCGCTTTAGGTGAGAAATCAGAAAAATAAATCCTGATTATGTGTCAGTAGGGTTGGAAGAGAATATCCGAGCAATGCCTACATTTTTATCAGAAGTAGATGACATTACTTCGAAATGAGTGAATAGAAGAAGGATTGATGGTTTACTCTTGTTCAACCCACACTTACAAAACCGAAGGTGATCACGAGGAACAAAATGCTTAGAGAGTCTCATTCTATAAGTGAAGAGCGATATAGCTTCAGTGAGGACACGGTTATGGTCATTAAGAGCAGATAAAGAGGTGTATGCTACCACCCGAACTATCACATTGCCATAGACGGAAGAAATTATTCCTGTCGTCCGTCTTCTATGTATGTAGAGAATCTTGACAACATCCAAGGAAATTCAAAGTTATCAATCCTGACCTGGCATCTCAGCCTCAAACATTTTTCAGCCGACTTAACATAGCTTCACTGCATATTTTTTTTATAAATAATCTCATGACAAGAGTTCTATGGATCTTTCCTCTTTGACACCTCGACACCATTAATTCAAGCGCAATGTTTGGTTGGCAGTTAGGTGTCACTATTTAATGTCGAAATTGCTAAATGTGACTAAGCATTCTATGCTTGCAGATTCATATAGATTATTTACATTGTTCTGACAGTTGTCCTCATCTTTATTGTCATATTCACGACGTTTCGGCCGTTGTACATTCCAACTTTCTTCAGGAATTTCAACTGAATTCTTGATTAGGTCCACTGTGGTAGATTGTTCCAGTTCCTCGTATCTCTGTATCATATTTTAAAAGAGTTCATATTACAATTTTGCTGTTATTATTGAGTTTCGCTAGCACTCAGTAGTATTGTTTCCCATATTGCATTCATTTCGATGCTTACTGAGACTTTAGGTGTACAAGTGTCAAAATTCATATACTGATGTTCTCAGGGACACATGGCCCAGGGGATAAAAGACGTTGGTTGGATCCAGTGTCTTGACCGAAATAGTTGCGAGTTCAATAACTGGCTACTGCAGTGGTGAACAGAAACTTCAAGGGAGATAACTGAGACCCCCGGGCGAAGAATGGCACGAGCAACTAGAACAAATTAAAGAGTTCATTTATAAATTCCAATCAACCGAAGAAGGCTGGAGCTTACCACGAGAGACAATAAAGAGGGGGACAACAGTCTGAACAAAGTAAGTAATATAAATAATTAAAATACATCCTCTAAGAAGTGTAAAAAGAGAGCATTTTAATATCTCGCTTTTGGAAATCTCTATTTACTTCTACGATATTTAAATACAACGTCATTCTTCATCTACTGTCTCGTTGAATGCTGCTATTGTATTGTTCTCACCCATGTCTTGCACAGATTATTTCATTCTAAGTAAATACTATCGTTTTTGTGGCTTCAACGCCTTTCATGGGGTGAAATGTTTAAAATGACTTTTGACTTTTATTGTGGAAAATATTTAACCTACAGTATCGGAATGAATTTTCAGCTGAGCTCATATATTAAAATTCGTTAATTTCGATTCTGGCCACTAACCTGACAAATATTAATCACGTAAAATTTATGATTTAGTTGAGTAATATTTCGTCTAACATTCGCTAATCAATGTCGCGCCCGTTTCTTTTTTTCCCCCATTTATTTCTAGATTTTGACTTGCATGCAACAAACAAAATTCTTTGCTTTCACTTCTCTTTCTCGCACTATAGTCCCCCCTTTTTTTAAACTGTATTACTCATAACATTGTAAAAATCGCAAAATTAGTCCAAGATATAAAACACATGTGATGATATGTTATAAATGATAAACTACGACATTGCCGGAAAGTCGGTTTCTAGAGGTGATGAATGGAAAAAGGTGTGACCCTGCCAAGAAAGGCCAATGCAACAGCCAAAAAGATGATTCTGCTATTGAATTACGAATAAGAAAAAAACAATAGAGCATATCAATAACATAATGAAGGCCAAAAAGTTAATTAATCAGTAATATTCGTCATTTTTGCCAAATAAAAAGATTGAAACAAGGAGTATATATATAGAAAAAAATGTTAAAAAATAACAATCGAAATTTTCAGAAATATTGAATATTATTGATTTATGTCAGTGCTATTTTCCTGAATATGTTAAGTATAAAGAAAAGGAAATAAGAACAAAATCCTTAAAAAAATGAAAATTGTTGAAATATTGCTATACGAAACTCTACAAGGAAATACATTCAAAACACCAGCATATCAATATTTTGTTACGGTTTTTCAACCCTTTACGTGTTATCTAAGCCGAACCATGTACTTTAGTTGGTAAGTTTATATTTGGCAAGTGAATATTACATTAAGAATAATTTGATTGTATTTATAGACATATGTCCTTCTGAAAACTCGTAGACGAGGAAAGAAAAAGAAGAAGAAGAAGAAGTGGTGGTGGTGGTGTATCGTAAATGTATTGGTGGAGGGTTAAATTGCGATAGCATTATACATATGTATAATGCTATCACAGAGGAAAGTAGTACTACGATACGCTGGGACTAGTGGCGAATATCGTAACAATTTACTGCGTGGAGTTATTGATAATACAATTAGAAACGTCAATGGTGAATAAACCTTTTCCTTTCTCGTTTTAACACAGTGGTTATCAAAATTAGTTCGGTTATAATTTTGACGGTATTAGAAAGAGAGTGGTTTGTATGTATATCGACCATATAATATTTCCCGTGTATATTTCTTGTGGATAGACTCTAAAGTCTTTTGTACAGTGTAACCCGGATATAAGAGACCCTGATATAAGATACATGGATATAAGAGAAACCCGGATATAAGAGAGATTTTCTCTGGTTCCAAATTAGAGCCTGTGTTAATAAAACAAAATAGACCAAACCCCGATATAAGAGACACCCTGATATAAGAGACTTATTCTCCGGTCCCGACAACTCTCTTATATCCGGGTTAAACTGTATTTTATTTGATGTTTTCCTTAATTATTTTTAACTCACTATTTCGTCCGTGTTTGTTTAATTTCTGACGTATGTACCTCCTCTGAAATGTGAATCGTCAGTCTTATCGTTCAATACCTTTGGTGAGTAAAGAGTGGTTAATCTTTCACAAAAAAAGGAAAAAGATTTTACGTCAAAACTGAAAATGGTAGAAAATGAAAAGTGCTTTTCAAACAATGATTCACTTTTAATTCCGAAAAGAAAAAAAAAACGCTGTTCAAACTGCAAAAAACAATTGTGCCATTTATAGAGATGGTGTGGAGTTATTTAACAGATCTTCGTAAGTTATTGAATGAAACGTTATAGTTAGTATACGCTGGTCATCACATTTTATCAATCTCTCATTTATGAGTTCGAGTTATCATTCATACAGTATCATTGTGGCCACAGAGAGGAATTATTTTGTATCAGTCTTTATCTCCAGCTGTACTAAATAGGTTAACATAATTTACATCTGTTTTGGGAATATTCCTTCTGGATATGGTCACCTAGGAGATGGGAGCTACATGAAAGCCCACGAAAAAGATCACGTGTAAGAAGAATCAAAGCAACACCACACCAAATTGCTCAGGCCCGGACCAGCAAAGGTCACGCGTGCCATTGACTTACTCCCACGTGGGCGTGGCAATTGGGCGACAGGAACGAAAAATACATTCAAGCTATCAACGCAGGGTACAACCATCGTAACGTGGAAATTTTCAACTCTCTATCTACTTAGAGAAATAATGGGGGAACAGGACTTTGCCGGAAATCCTGAGAGACACCAACAAAAGATCAGACTGGGTGTGTTATCTGTTTCCTTTGCCTTCAGGTCCCTACTTCGATGGAAGAATTTGAAGGACTGATAATGATATGCGTAAATTTATACTCATCTTTTTAAAAATAACTTCCGCATAGTGACCTTGAGCAAGTAAACATTTCGCCATTTATTAACGAGAATGAAATTCACATTATCCCATCTGAGATGTTGCAGCAGTCAATGAGGAATTTCAACAGCAGTTTTCAAGAATGCATTCGTACAGCAGGACGCCATCTACAGGAAGTAAGTTTTAAAAAATGAAAATTCCATCATTGTTTCTTAAATGGCATGTTTTAATGTTTCTATTACTATGAATTAAATATTTTTCTTCCATCACTCTTGGTTTTCTTCTCGTTTTTTTGGTCACCCTGTATGTATATATATATATATATGTATGTATATATATATATATATATATATATATATATATAATATTAATAACATATAAATATTAGAAATATTTAATTGAGGTTTACTTTGTATATTTTCTATATTTTGTTTTTATTGTACATTTTAATATCTATCTAATTCCATTTCTTTTATGTCTTTATCCATACTTCTATTCAAAGTTTTAATAGTGGCCGACAATTCGCCATTGGTATTCCAGAAAAATTATTCCACTTCCATTTCAAATGTTGGTTCATTCTTTCATTTCCTAATGTAAACTTTCATTGTTAGATTTCAGTGTATTGCTTCTTTCGTTTCTACCTTTATTCGTTTTATTATTTAATCACTGTTTTATAACCACTTTTATATCTCGTAATTTTCTTGTTTTACTAATCAACAATATATCAATAGTATCATTAACATAATATTTAGTATTCTGACTGTATGGCAGCAATCTATTTTTCTTTCCCTCGTGGACATTTGATTCATTTGTTTGTACAGTCGTTTTTTATATTACGTGGATATTTCGAATTCTGATTTCCAAAATTCGAAAGCAGTAAAACACGTAGTTATCTGAATTTATTCGAAATCAAAATATCATTTAAACACACAAGAAAATGAAAGTTATTTCAAAATCTTTTTAAAAGACATGCTGTAAAATCCCGTGAAATATAAGCATCAATATGGCAAAACGCTTAAATTTTGCTAAGATGATTCAGTATGTCTGCCATTGTGCACAGCATAGCATCTGATATTGTTAGAAGAATCGGTAGAAAATAATTGAGAATGATTGGTCACGTATTATTTATTGGGTTGTAATTAGATTGGGTGGACATTTTGAATTGATGTGAAATAGTTTTGGCAAAGATAGCTTATATATATATATATATATATATATATATATATATATATATATATATATAGATGTAGCTTATATATGTATGTGTATAGGGAGATTATATATATATCTATATATACATTGTTGGCAAAGCTAGCTTATATATATATATATATATATATATATATATATGTGTGTATTAGTATGTATATGTCTGTATATTTAAGTTAAACACATTCATATGTGTACATTATGTGCTTTTTACACATTCATATTGATTAAAATGTTTTTCCTAATTGAAAGTAATTTTACTTGACAATATATATATACATATATATATATATATATAGAGAGAGAAACGTAATGAGACCAATTTTATCAATTACATATTCTCTTACGACAGGAATGGGCATATAAAATTTTCATTTTTTTTAAATGGACTTCATAATCATTTACAATCTTGGACTAATTTAATGATTTATAGATATAAAAACGATGAAATAGATATATGATTGATAGATGGTATGAGAAAGCACCGGTTACTTTCTCTTTTTTCTCTCTCGATACACACACACACACACACACACACACACACACACAAATATATATATATATATATATATATATATATATATATATATATATATATATATATATATTCGTTCCAACATTATTTTAGTTGATCCCGGTGTTTGAAAAAGATACCCAGATTTTTAAGCAATTCGCACTCAATTCACAGAAAATAAAGTATGTGGTGTGATCACTGACATGTTGTATTACGTCTGCGGGCTGGTTGACTCGAGAAAACATACACCCGCACACACACACACTCACACACACAACCAAGCACAAACATCCAACACACACACACACACACAAACATATATAATGTATCTATGTGTGTTTGTGTGTGTGTACAAATAAAGAGAAAGTACAGTCAGGTATAGAATACACAGTTCTTCATCATTTATTATTTAAAAATGTGCTCGATACAACGTAGAATATAATATTATAAATATAGTATAATATTATAATATTTTTATTTAAAAATATTTCAAATCGCGACACGGAAATTCCTAAGTCCAGGAAATTAAATTTTTCTTTTCTGTCATATTCAACGAAGCATGTTTATAAGAAAAGTGTCTGCCCATATATATATATATATATATATATATATATATATATATATATATATATATATATACACAATCAACTCTCACGTCAAATTCGATATACGAGGGTCATGCAGACCTGTTCCTAGGAAACCGACAGCGCGACAACTGCACATGAGATTTGATTATAGTCGTGAAGTTTTCGTGCAGGACAATGCACACTTTTTCAAGAGACCATACAGAAACCTGGTGCACTACGTGCCTCATGGTCCCCAAAAGAACCTACACAGGTTTTGAATACAGAGTTGTCCTTCTCCTAGAAATTGCAATCAAGTCCGTCCTGTTATTTACCCAGTAGAGGTAGAAGAAGAGGATTCGCACCTTTTCAAGTGTATTAGCACGTAGGTGAATGTAATGGATTCGACTGGAATTCTAACTCGGCTCTCCGATTCCTCAATCGAAGACTTTATCCATTACTCCACCGTACCTCCTCACTCCACCGTGCTTCTCTCTCTCTCTCTCTCTCTCTCTCTCTCTCTCTCTCTCTATATATATATATATATATATATATATATATATATATATATATATAAAAGTGAACATTGAAGTCAACAGGCTGTAATATGCTAAACGCAATCGACATGTAACCTGATGACTGCGTTTAGCATGAAAAAGCCTGCCTACGCTAAAACGCAAAGCTCTAAGAGAAAATGAATACGAGCCCTCTGGCTGACTGATATTTAAGATGCGATTCAATCATATATGACCATTCAAATTAAGTCATGAGAAATTTGTAGTCGAAAGACAGTACATGGACCTTGTAACCTTCTGCTTTCTCTGTAGCACATCAGGTTATATGGCGGTTCTGTGAAGGATACATCTTTGATTCCTTTAGAGGACATATTTTCAATAGAATTTCTCGTGTATATATATATATATATATATATATATATATATATATATATATATATATATATATATGCCAAGAAAGTGATTGTAAGAAATATGTGTAACACTGAAAGAAATATATGGCGACAGCTATAGATAGATAGATAGATAGATAGATAGATAGATAGATACCTTATCAGTATTTTCAAATTGTATGCACGTTCTCCATTCTGAAAAAGACATAAACATATTTGCATTAATGAATGCTTTAAACATATCGTAGATTCCTATTATCCCACCAATAGATCGGCGTACTACACCCCATCTTAAAAGTTACTGCCAAAGATACGTCAGATGACTAAATGCCAATATATTCAGTTACATGAAATCTTGTGACAATTATATATATATATATATATATATATATATATATATATATATATATATATATATATATATATATATATATATATATATATATGTGTGTGTGTGTGTGCGTGTTTTCTTTTTAAACTATATTTTCAGTGGATGTCCATGTGTGAATAGACGGTCCGTTTATAAATGGCTTTTTTACCTTTGGATACGAAATTGAGCAAATATGAAATTTTGAGGATCTGTGCTTAAAGTCAGTATTCGGCCTTCCAAGATCGGTTTCTCTTGCAAAGATGAACGTAGATTCAAATCCTGTCGGAGGGCGCATTTTTTAAATCTTTTTTTGTTATTTAATAATATATCTCGGATATTTAGACCTGTACATGAAAATAATTATCCCGTTTTATAAATAAACAGAGCGTCTATTCAAATATGGCTAGTCACTAAAGGTAGCGTTTAGAGCGATAAAAATCAATCGGATTGACATATATTATATAAACAAAAATATTATTGCTTCATCAATTTATTTGTGTGTGTGTGTGTTAGTGAATGAAAAATTTGTAGAGGCACGGCGAGAGAAATGGAAACATTATCAATGAGGGTTTACATAGAACATTTACATTTCCATATACGAGCAGACAATAAATTTAAAATTTGATGCCGGGTTTTGAAACCGCAAGGTCTGACGAAGTGTAATCGAAATTTTATTGGTCTCGCGAAAGATAAGATATTACAATGTCTTTCTGAGATGTCCGATTTCTTAAAGAATTACACATATATTTATATATATATTTAAAAATAAAATTAAAAATGTGCGACCTGGTAATATACATACTTATATTTGATATGAAAAATTAATTTTATATACTGAAATTAATTTTATTACATTTACTTGTTTTATAAAAAAAATATATATATTCTATGAAAATTAAGAGTGAAAATATTTTAAAATTGATTTTAAAAATTGTAGTTAAACAAAACGTATTCTAACCATAACATCTCTCTCAAAGTACTTCAACCACTTAAAAGAATCCAATAAAACACCTTCAGTAAAATGAAATTAATATGAACAGCTAGAACATGTAGGCCATTAAATGACCCATGTCCTTTGTACATACATGACAGGAGAAACTATATATTACTAAGTTTATAAAAAATAAAATTTTACTGAGTCAAAGAAATAAATAAGCTATTTTTTGCCGTCATTGCCATAAATTTTACTTAAACAATATTTAAATATAAATTTTTAAAAAATGTTACCTACTTACTTATACTTGATATGAAAAAATAATTTACATGCTCTCAGTAATTCTAATATATATACTTTTTTTAAAAAGAAATATAGTCTATTAAAAATTAAAAGTGAAAATATTTTATAATTGTAGTTAAAACAAACATATCCTAACTAACATCCCCCAAAAATATTTATGTTTACAAACTGAAAAAATTACCGTAAGAATTTTTTGCTGTTAACAATAAAATTTTAAAAAACCCAGACGACATGCATTTAACGGATGTCAGAATTCTTTGAAAAATACATCCCTACCCATCCCTAAACATAACCCATTTTTCGAACGCAACTGATAACTGATACAACAAAAGTTAATGAAAATGAACACGCTACCACACCTTTTCTGGATGAGTGGATTTCTCTGTATCCTTGGAAACAGTGAATTATGAATATTTGCCGTGCCTTTAAAACTCAATGAATTTAAAATTAAGTTATTCCAAAATTCGCTTGAAGATGAAAGGGAACTAATGTTTTTAATTGTATTACAAAATTAAATTTGAAGCTTTTAGCTTCCATTTTTGAAACATGGTTATTACTGTGTAGGGAAAAAGCATATTTTAAATCAGTTAATTTATAATATATATATATATATATATATATATATATATATATATATATATATATATATGTATGTATGTCATTTTACACTTGACTAGTCTAGAGATTATATTGTATGTTTTGTAACGTGTATGTCATTTGTACATAAGTAAGAAAGAAAAAATATAAATATAATAAATGTAATAAATAGATATAAAAGCAAGCTTCAAAAAAGTTATTGATTAATGCATTGATACGTGATATTATCATTTGGCGTTGGGTCTCTGTTACATCTTAAACACAGTGGAAACCTGGAATAACGCCACAGTTCTAAACTGGAACTGAACATGTTACTTCCTGTCATGGTCAGTGGAACGAAAACAATAGTAGTTTAAATAAAGAATTCCCATGAAACCCAGGATCTTGAAGCATATGAAAAGGGTCTAAACTTCGTGATATCAAAAATAATGTTGGGGACATGATTTCGAATATAAATAAATGTATTTCTGTTCTTCTGACACCTGAATGCAGTAGAAAGTGTCAACCTTTATTTATTCATTCTTTTTAACGGCTAAATATTCATCCAGATATAATGATACATCACTCAGAATGGGCTGCCATACATTGCCTTGTGCAGAAACTTCCGGAATTCGTGTTGTAAATCTATTTTAATGTGTAGATATAGCCCGACATCTCATTTTCTTTATTTATAGTTAGAAAAAGACATGCCTTAGTTTAGGGAAAGTTAAAAAAAAAGATTCGCTTATATGAGAAATGTAAATTTGTCAACTGCACTCAAGAAATATATTGTTCCCTTTTCCCTCTGATTATCAATATTTACAGATATATTATATTTTAAATCATTTTTCTTGTGAGAATCGATGTTTTTCAGTTACACGATTACGCGTCAAAAAATAGGGTCAAAGTAACATTGTGTTTGTAGGATAAGGGAGGATGATTTAGGATTGAAGAAATTTAACCACATCAACAACAAATAATAATAATAATATATATTGCAATGTATCTTTGCAGATATTCGACTGCAGACTGCAATGTATCTTTGAAGATATTCGAAAAGCTGTCAAAATACAAGGACCTTGAAATAGAAATCTCAAAAATGTGGCACATGGGAACATCAACAATCCCTGTTGTAGTTGGAGCGCTTGGACTGGTTGGAAAAGATTCCAGTAGGCTGATTGAAGGGATCCCTGGAAGTCCATGCCTCAAAGAGATACAAAGAAATGTTCTGACAAGTACAGCCCACACTTTACGAAGGGCTTTATCTATGTAATTATTTTTTAAATTTATTTTATTTTATTTCATTTATATTTTTTTTGCAGGGGAAAGTGTCATGATGACATTTCTTACCCTGGGCGGGACCCGGAAAGAAATGTGTAAACGCCAGATATAAAAGGAAATAAAAATAATAATAATAATAATAATAATAATAATAATAATAATATATTCTAAATACATGGGTGAGTTGAAAAGTTCATTAAAGTACTTTTGCTAGATCTGTAAAATCTTGCATGATTTAATTTAAAATATTCATATTAATAATTGCATTATCTCTTTTCATTTAAACTGACATTGGATTAGGCAAGGTTGATGTTAGAAGTATCTATTAGCGATTCTCTTGAAAATGGACAAATTTGCCATTGTGAAGTCATCAAGTGCTTGCCGAAATAGGGCTTAGTCCCGATGAGCATTCATTCTGACCTGGTTGCTGCATTAAGGGATGACGCTAGGGTTTTATCAACAGTATAAAAGTGGGCAGCTGAATTTACGTGGAGAAGCTCAAATCTTGAATATGGCCCATGGTATGGACGTCCAACACCTAGGCAAACATTGATCGTTTTCAACATATGTAGAACACATGATTGTCGGGAGACTGGCAATAAATCAAAGAACAAATGCTTCTAGCATATACCGTCAAATCGGTGAGAAAATTCTGCACAATGAACTTGGTGTGACGACGGAAAATACCAGGTGGGTTCCACGTCTTCTGACACTCAATCAAAAGCGCATTAGACTGATGACTTCACGGTAAAGTTTCAAATTGTTTGAGGCAGATCCAGGTTGTTTCCTTGAACATTCCATAACCCAGAGTGATTGTTGGGTTCAGCATTTTAAGCCAGAGTCAAAGAGTCAATTACTCAACGTAAACATCATTCTTTACCTGCTACAAAGAAGGCCATTATCTTTGTATCCGCAGACAATGAGATGCCCCCAGTTTTTTGGCGTGAAAACATCATTGTGATTATTAACCCTCATCAAAAATTATCACCCCACAAGGAAGATTACTATGACAACTTGTTGAAGCAGTTAAAGAAGGCTATCAAGTCCATATATATATATATATATATATATATATATATATATATATATATATATATATATATACATTAGGTTGGTGCAAAAATAATGTCGTTTTCTCACATATGTTAATTTTTGCACCAACCTTATATATATATGTGTGTGTATATAGGGGTGTGTGTGTGTGTGTTTTGAAAACTGAAAACATTTTATAAAACATACATACAACAAACTATTTTTTTTATTTTAACAGTTAAAATATAATCCTTGAAAATGTCTAAATGCAACGCCGAAAGTGCTCGGATAAAAAGAACATATGAAGAAATATAAATGTTAAGAAGTGCTATATTTATGGAATAAAGTGCTGAATATCAGATAGAGCCTGTGTAAATATAAAATTGAACATAGAAGTCAACACTTAGAGGCGACAGTCTATTTCATGCTAGATGCAATCGTCACCTCCCGATAGATTTTATCCTAGGAATTATACTGCTACTGTCACATTATACATCAAGATAAGAAAATGAAATTGTTTACTGTTGATTCAGTTTATGATGTATCTCTAATGTATGAAAAGCCGACACTAGAGAGAAGAAAGGCACCAGCTGATGTATTCGTTATCCTGTACGTGTAGGTAATTTTAAAAGTTTTCCCTGTATGAGTCTTCTAATATTACCAATGGTCAGTAAAATCTAAATGGAAACGAAAAGTTAACAAACTTAATCTCTATTGTTATTTTTAATAATTTCATCCGAAACAAATAAAATCCATTAGAATGCGAAGAATTATTCAGAGCGAAGATAAAATTAAGCCCATAAGAGAGCAGCATACGAAGAGGCAGGTGATGTCGACTTACGCAGCATTTAATATTTGATGATTTTAGGTAGCAAGGAAGCAGGAATTTGGATGAGAGTACCACGGGCAACAATGAAGTCCTTAGGAGAGATATGTCGGTTACGGCTAGCACCTTCAGCACTGATATTCTAAGACCAAGCTGTTAAGTGAATTTGTGAATTTGAGGTGCCATGGAAGACAGCACATCAGAATAATTAAAGCGGAAATATCTATAGAAAAAGTTACGGGATGGGAAAATTGACTGAAATCGAGAGGAGAGCCCAGGAGCAAGCAGTGACATTGTTGATTTTGAATGGGGAATTAAACTAAAAGAAAAATAGGGATAGACTTAAAAGGGACCAATGAGCATACACACCCTAGCTAATTTAACTGAAAAATTGAAACTAAAATTCAAAAACAAATCTAAACTAGACTAAATTCGGGATGGGTTGGCCAAGTTCTAGACCGGAAGAACAATATCCTGATGCATAACTGGCATCAAAATGCCACTCTAGGTCAGCCCCTTTCACACGACAAAACGCGGAATTTTCACTCAACTTTTGCCAAATTCTGATGATGTGAGCCGCCGATTTTCCGGCCTAATCCTGACTTTAAGCTGATTCTTAAAGAACAAGATCAGTTGGGAAGAAGTGTACTTCTCGCCATCATAGAAATCCTTCTGATGCGTTGTCCAAATCACGACTCTCATAACACCTAATAAGAAAGAGAATACATATTGTTAAGTCTTCGTCATCTGCGGCATCACATTGCTACAAACAGAACTGGCCTCAAGGACAAAGAACGTTCCTTGCAGCATGCAGAACATGAGGCCTTCAACAAACTTGCACAACGGCGCTACCATCCTGCAATGGAAGAAGGCGTGACCAATGGTCTCGACTTCCCCACAACAGCGTCGGCAGTTTGGAGATTTCTCCAAGCCCGGTGAACAAATCTTTTGGCGACCCAGAGGGCCCCATGAATCACCAGCCAGGTGGGTGATGCCTCATAGTTATTGAGGCATTTCAACCCTGGCGCCCAAGGCCATATTGAGCGTGCCTCCTGCTTCGTAAGAGTGAGCTTGTCAATCACATCATCACGAACGGACCCCCTGAATAAAACTTGATATAATGCCTTAAAAGACAACACCTGGACGTTGGAGACTCCACCCGACTAGCATAAGACGACAGTCAGAGTAGAAGGAGCACCCGGCTCGGGGTAAACTGTAGGCCTCCTCCTCACTCCAGTGCACACTTCTAAAGGATAGAAAGCTGTTACGGGCGTTTCCTTCCAGAAGTCACCCTCCTCATCCGACTCGCGGCACATTCGATCTAGCCAGCCTTCAGATGGATGAGGGCAACAGATCTCTCGAGATAACATAGTGACCTTATCTCTCCTCAAGGAAGGGAATAAGGGCCTTACTAATAAAATTATTTTGGCATACGGAAATGGAACTATATAGAAATGGAACTATATAGAGTCGGTATAGGAGAATCGGGTATATGTGAAGATGTCAACTGCGATCTCGGCCTTCCCTTGTACATCCGACTAATTCATTTTCAAATGGATATCATTACCGAACCAGACGCCAAGTATGTTGACTGGCCCATCCGTCCCGTGGAAAGGTCCGGGAAGAGAATCTCACTCCCACGCAACCAACCGCAAGTCAACAGACTTATCGCGGGTGATCTTGGCCCCTGTCACCATCTCATAATCACCGATTTCTTTGCTGATTTCGTCAATCTCGGCTCTGCTCGACACAAGAACCGAGACGTCACAGGATATGCAGAATACTTGGCCGAGGTGGTAGCAACGGGTAGGGAAATTCCGCGCACGATAGGATTCGTCTTTAACTTGCGAATGAAAGGTTCCAACACAAGAACGTAATGAAAAAGGCGAAAGCGGATACCCTTGACGAATGGAGAGAGACAATACAAAAGGCTCCGATCGTACCCCATTCACCTTCACCAGCGCACCGGGAGTCGCATAGAGAAGTCGAATCCATATGTGAAAGTACGAAAGGAAAACCTCCAGGAATCGATGGTCAACCCTATCGAAGGCCGTGGACGGATCAAAATTGAACAGCGCGGTTTCACTGTCGACTTTCTCGATGATAAATCTTACCATATAAAGGTTGTCCTGAATAGTCTTACCCTTCACAGCACAAGTTTGCTCGGAGCCAATCATGCTAGACAGGACAGCCAGCAAACGGCTGGCTAAGATCTTTGCCAAAATATTTAACTCTTTGTTTAACATAGTTAAAGGGCAAAAGTTGACTAACCTATCCAGACCGTTCTTGTATTTGTGCAGTAACTTTATCATACCCCTTGTGAAGCTTTGAGGTATCGACCCCTGCTTCATCCAGTTGTTGAGAATCAGTTCCAGCTAAGGAACGAAAACGGGCGACTGCCTCAAATAAACTACGTACGGAAGACCATCCAATTGCGAAGATTTATCCAGGCTAACCTGTTTCAACGCTTCCCGGATTTCCAATTCTATGATAGGACACTTGAACCCAGCCGCTTCAGCTACTTCAAGGCAGCTAAATTCGCCTAAATAGGTGTCAAACTGAACAGAGCTCAGACCGTCTCGCTGGTGAAAAGTTCCGGAAAATAATCACGAAACACCTCACATATGCCCGCGTTTGAAGTCACGGTCCACCTATCGGGAATTTGACGCATGCGATATGTTGCCGAGATGCATTCCGAGACTCCTCTGTGCGCATTTCAGCGACCATATTCATAATCTCGGAGGACATTCTTTTTAACCTAGCGCTAACTTCCAGAGCTTGATCCTTCTTGATAAGCAAGAAAGCCAACTCTGCCTTAGCTAAAGCTATTTCCCCACTATCGCGGGATTTAACTACCCGATCTAATTTTGCTATCTATATTGAGTCGACGACTAAAGTCAGCAGAAAACTTTCTAAGTTTTCATTTTAGATTATCCCACCATGCATTCCCAACCACAGCCCCCGTCATTTCCTTCTGATTCATTAGTAGCAGCTGGTCCCGGAAATTCTGCTCACCAAATAATGAGCAGTTTAATTTCCAGTAGCTAGTCAACCTAATCTTAGGCTTATCGAAGTTTACAAGGACTCGGACAAGCAGATGATCTGAATAAACTATATAATGCACATTTGGACACCCTAAGAGCCCAACATCGACTATCCTAACTAAGTCTCGGTCGAGGTAGCTAGAACGCACACCAGCAGCCAAGCCGCCACTATTTGTGCAAGTCCAAACTACCTCCCGATGGTGCTTATTACAGTACTTATCGACAAGATCAAACCTGTCGATAAAGTCCCCGAAATGATTTCACGTCTTCGTTGTTAGTCCCCGAATTTGGCACAATACGATCTATGTCGGGTCAGAAATGAACCAATTCCCCGACGAGATGTCGTCAAAAACAGTTCGATATGCCGAAAGGAAGTAGGCTGCTCAGAATAAACTTTGGGCGCATAAACCCCAATGAGACAAAGAGCCTTATCCTTTATGGTAACATCCAGCACGCAAACCTAACCGCCGGATATGCGCAGACAAGAGTACACGAAGCCTTCAAAGACTTGCTCACCAACCAAGAGACACCTCTCAAACGAGTATCAAATCATGCTGAATGAAGTGAGATCTATTTCGACAGTATGTCCGCGTAGTCATGAGTACAAAACCGGGTTTCCTCTACACAACAAACATTCACCCCGAGGCTATGAAGGTCACGAGAGAGACTCTCCCTGCGAGACTCCGACCTCAGGCCTCGGAAATTTACGCTAGGCTAACCAGAGAGACATTATCAAACCGATTAGTGTTGCTCTCCTACATTGAACATGGCCTGGCTTTGGACACCGACAGCATCTCCCATTGAACTTGTGCCCATCTCAGTCGTGATGGAGTCATCAGGAGACAAGCCGCCAATATTTTCCAGGTGAAAAGTTAATTTAAGCGCTTTATAAAGGGAGGGGTGAACGAAAAGCCGGAGCCTCCCTGAAGAAAATTGATTTAATTTCTTAGCATTATCATTATCAAAGAAGGCAATTGGACGTACCATATAAAAGACCTGGTTTGCCACCGTCTTGATTACAGTTGATATCCTCTTTGTGTTAGGAAAGTTGCTGGGGTTTTCTACATCAAGGTTATTAATTTTACGAGATTTAATCAAATGTTTCAATTCCTTGAAGTTTTTGAACTGGGATGCAAGTTTTTCCTCTTGTTCTTTTGTAATAGTACACAATATTCCTCTGTTTAAATTTGGGGGCTTTTTTGCATACAGATTCAGAAGCATCAGTGGACGGAATTCGTTGGCGTTTTTCAGATTTTAGATGGCAACTGATGGAGTTTGGACAGGAGAAGTGTTAAGTGCATGGGAAGTAGTAGGGGTAGGATTGGGGTGCTGGGAGTCTTTTGAGGAGTAGTCATTTTGGAAGGGGCGGGTGACGATTTTGTCAAAGGAGGTGGTGTCATAAGTTGTTGTTTGTAAGATGTAGAAGATGGAATTGAAGAAGAGACAGATATTTTTGCTGCTGTTTTCGTTTTCCTGTTATCGTGTCTTTTAATAATTGTAACTTTTGTTTTTTCTCAAAACTAGGTTCGAATCTCAGCTGTTGTTTAAGAAGATTGCTGGTCGGAGTGTCGCCCTTCGCGCTTTTAGGGAGAGTGGGACTGTTTGTGTCTTTGTCTGTGTAGAACGATGTACCGCTGCCTGGAGCTCCCCTTTCGCTCTGCCAACGACTGCCATTCCCCCTCCTCCTTCTCCACAACCGCACAAGCAGCGGGCAAAGGCTTTTCGGGGAATAGGAGCTGAGAGTTGGACCCAACCGGGCGTTTTACCACACCGGTCCCGATCGTTGAAATGCCCATTACAGGCGAGACGGATACAACAGATTCAGCCAAAGTGGGATTTGTTTGGGCGGAGGGCAGAACTTCAGAGGCCTTCTTCTCTATGCAGGAAGGGGACAGCTGACCAGTCTGTCCACATTTCCAGAATGTTGGACTTCGCCCGGTAATAATTATCGGCATTTTCTGGCCATCTACATCCAGAAACATGTGAATGGAGATAAAGGCCTTACGATCGATCATAAACTCGAATATCCATCCCCCGTTCAGATCGTCCGAGGAAGCACTGAGTATCTGTCCGAAATGGCACAGATAGGTGGACAAGTGCTCCCCGACGATCCCAGGTGGAACCTCATAAACTGCAACTTGTCCGCCGCCTGCTTTCATATTCTGTACGCAGAATTAGGTTCTTTGCAATAAGTTCGTTTCTCGTTGCAGCTTCACAATTGGCAGGCGTGGGCAACTGCAAGTCCCACATAAATAGCCTTTTTCATTTGATGACTCTCCTAGCTTTAATGCCGAGAGACGTCAAGGCCTTAATTACAGTGTCTTTTGTGAAGCGTCAATTTTTTTTGTGAGCGCTTACCCACCATAAAGACTGACACAATTCGTCTTTAAGCTTTCTTTAAGTCCTCGGTATTTGACAAGAGCCCATCTGCTGTAACCAGATGCGCGTAAATCTTGGTTTCTCCAGGAACTCTCTCCAGCCACTACATTTCATTCTTTGTTTTCTTCTGTGACTCATTAAATACATTTTGGCCCTTTTCGGCCACCATATTTGTTTCTGAAATATTGGATTTCACCGAATTTGCATCATTATTCTGATTTTTGAAGGTATCTACCTTTTCAAGACAATTTTGGCTCTTTTCAGCATCCGTCACTTCTTCCACATTTTTTTTTTATTTTTCTTATCTGGAGGGTCTTTCTTCTTTTTACGTGTACCACAAAGACTTTTCTTAACAATTTTAAGAATAGTGGTAAGGACATATTAGTGTGTGTGTGTGTGTGCGTGCGTTTATATTTATTATTTGTATTATTTTTCTTTAAATGTACAGAAACAAAAGACAAATATTTCAGTCAATTAATACAGATTTTAACAAGTGATCACAAACTAAACAGAATATAAAGAAATTGAAAAAGAACCGAAAAATTAGGTATACACAAAAAAGACAATCTACAAACTGAAGTACGAAAGAAACTATAAGTGTAATCTAAAATTCAATATGGCTGACGTTAAAAAAAGGTCAGCCGATTAACGAAATACGAAAATAAAAATGAAAAATCGGACAGATTAAAAGCAAATACACGGAAATCTTAACCAATAAAATATAGATTACAATGAAGAACAAGTTAAACACAAAGAAATAATAAAGAAAATAAGGCTAAACCTACAGTAAATAAACAAACAATTCTTGCGAGGTAGATAAATTAAATACGGAAATGTAGAAAAAATCAAAACGAAAAATCAAAACAAATACACGGAAAGATTAACAAGCAAAACACAAAAGCCTTAACAGATATTTAAAAGAAAAAAACAAAGAAAGAACGAAGAAAGAAAAAACAAAAGAACGAAGTAACACGTAATGACTAAACAAAAAGAAAAATAAAGTCGTTCAAACAAATTAACAGTAACTCGTAGAGTAAAAAAAAGAAACGATAAATCTGGCAGGGGGTTGCAGGTTAAAAACGAAAAAAAAAATTAAAAAAAGAACTTAAAAATAAAGGAAAATCAAAAAAACTAATAATAATAACGAGCAAAATAAAGGGGAAAATATAAATGGGGATGGTAATAATTTTACAAAAAAGGAAAATTCAAAAAACTTTTGCAAAAACTGTCAGAAAATGAACATAAGAAAAGACGGTAAAATACATCGATAACTTAACCAAACGAGGCGTTTAAAGTTCAGAACAAAGTTCGGTGAGTAACAGTAAGAAATTACCGGCTGGTAAACAGCCGTCTTACAGGAACTGCAAAAAAGAAGGTGAGAATTACCCTCTCTAAAAGGCAGTACCTGCTCCTATTTAGAGCTGGGTGATTCCATGCGTGCGTCGGTAAATTACCATAACACCTTGCTTAGCGCGAAACGATTAAACAAATACTTTTGGATCTCGTTCCTAATATTTGTTATTAGATTTACCCAAGCTTTTGAGATAGCTTATTTTTTCCTATGTCCCTCTTGACTTCAGTATACCCTGATTCTGTGCCCAAGGAATCTGAATTGTCTCTATCTGATTCTATATATGAGTGTTTTCATTGTTTTAATTTTCCCTAAAACTTCCTCGTTAAAACTTGTTCAGTTCATGGGATTTTCTACATCCTTGTGCGGAATCACATTTCTGTTCTCCCCAGTCTATTCTTCATATGTGTAGCGATTGTCCAGCATTCACTGCCATATACGAGGAATTACATATATTACGTAACAGTTAAGCACACATTTCTTTGTTTCTAGCGAAACGTTTCCATTTTTTTTTATTCTGCCAAGATGTCAAGTTGCGTTATTCAAATGCAGCTCGGATTTCGGTGTCAAGTACTCTACTAATTACCATTTTGGCATGCTCGTCTTGGTGAAAACAATACGTTCTATCTTCTTAAAATTGACAGTCCTTTATTCTTGCTTTCATTTAAAATCTTTGTGGGAGTTACTTCATTTCGCTTTCTATATCGGTTATCAATACCGTGTAATCTGGATTAAACACCTTGAACAAGGTTCTCTTTAAATCGCGGGTCTAGAATAGTGTTTCCCAAAAGGTGCAGTCCGCCTCAGAGGTGCGTAAAAAGAGGAGAGCAGGTGAGGCAGAATGAGTGAAATGCAATCAAAGATTTAGAAGCAGTTTTTAAAAAATTCACATTCCAAAAATGAATATAACTTCAAAATTTAAAATATTATTATGGATTTCTTATAATTGTTTGTATGAGTCCCAGCGTACGTAATTATAAATAATTATTAACCGATTTTATCATTGTGGTATCTTTGTATTACGAATATCTTAACTAGGCTCCGCATGTTTGAGGAGAGAGTTGTCAATGATAATAATCTACCTGGTGAACCAAAATAATTTATGCCTAAAAGTTAAAAAGCCGTATGAGGAACCAAAGGCATGAAACAAACGATAAACGTTAGAAGATCCAATACAACCAAGAGCAACATCGAATATAAACATGTAATCAGGAGAAAAAAAGAAGACTGTTGATTAAGGAAAGCCGACTGAGATGTGGTAGACATTGAATACAAAAAACAGATTAATTAGAATATTAAAAAAAGAAATATGTATCAAAAATAAAAGTACGAAAGAACGGAGAACAAAAACAAAAAACAAAAAAACAAAACAAACAAACAGAAAAACGCTTCTCTAGAAATATATCCATAGCAGAAAATATACCAATATATAGTGTGTGTTGTTAGCTAGCCAGAGGCGGAAATAAAGAATACGTCACTATTGGGAGATCACTTGTCTATGAAATTATCAATGGTTTTCTTTGAATTGATTCAATACTATTTACATTAAACTGGCACAACAGTTACGCAAATCGATGATAAAACAACAATATTTGAATGCAATAGTAAAAGGATCTATTACAAAAAGGTGAGGTTAATTTCCAAACAAATATAGGCCAATAACATGATTACCCGTTATGTGCAAACTCATAGTAGCGCTAGTAACCGAATGAAATACTTCATCAACTTGCTGTTAATGAAGTAATTTCTACTCTACAACCACTTTTCAACAATTGAAACCACGCAAACCATTCGATACTCTTTCGATATTTCTATATCAGTCGATCTGGCGAGGTTCATTCATTAGGTCGAAAGTATTGACATCAACAGCTAAAACCCGACATGACATGTACTCTAGTAGAAATCACCACAATCCCCTTCATATTAATTTACTATTTCTCGTTCCGAAGTCTCATTAGGCCAGCATCTCCATAGCAATTGCATTGTAGAACCCAATTGTGGGAGATTGCTTACGTATCGTCATAATCAGCGCCTCTAACATACTCCTCTTTTGTTCATACAACAGACCATTCAGTAGGCTTCTTTCTAGTTGAAAATGAATTATTTGGCGATCTAGGACTATTTCCAGGAATAAGAACGATCATTGAAAAAGGACAAGATATTTCTTATTCATCAAGAAAAGGATACTGAATATAAATGAAGACAGGTGATGCTAGTGATGTTAAGATTAGAATGTTGCTTAGATTACAAAGGATTTCTTACACAAACCTGGATAATATTTAAAGAACAGAACAATTTCAAAAGCAGTCATGATCAGTACAACGAATGTAACATGATTAAACTCAAGAGAAGCACCTACGTTGTACACAACTTCCTATACTATGTAGCACTTAATATTAGTTTATTCTCCTAAACTTTGCTACATTTTCTCAATCTCGCTAGGTAGGTTATGAGATGCTTCCATCTCTGCATCTTGCTCTCCATATTTCCTGTAAGTGACAAATTTACTAACCCCGCTAGACTCATAAATTACCCTAGATATTCCAAGAGTCTCTTCCTGATGTTAAGTATAAGTGACCTTTTTGTTTACATTTAAACGTCATTGTTGCCCTCGGGTTTGGTCTAAGGTATTCCTGGCATCCTTTTGTAGTACCACAGTTCTGTCGCATCAAATATCTTCTTCATCTGTAGG
>OZ038496.1:80922426-80929926 GCA_964036315.1 Acanthosepion esculentum
TGGTAACGGGGATATTGTACCTATGGTGATAATGGACATTGTCAATTAATGTTGCCTCTTATTTTCTGTCAGATGTTTGGCTGTAAATTAATTCATTCATTCATTCAAACGTTCCGACGTTCCTCGACCAAGAATAAAGAAGAAATATCATGAAAAATAAATTAATTTCGTATGCGAAAAAGAAATGATTAATGCAATGCACTGTATCTCTTACAATACGTACGTAGATAAACTCACCTATCCAATATATATATATATATATATATATATATATATATATATATATATATATATATATATATATATATATATATGATTATAGTGGTGAAGGCTATATATATATATATATATATATATATATATATATATATATATATATATATATAATCTTTGTGTGCGGAGGGTGTACACACACACTTGGAGAAAGCGCGAATTTGTAAACAGTTACTATTACTGCTGATAATGCAAGACCCTCCCAACGGATTGAGATCTCTGGATCATTGATGTGTATATGAATATATAAATGCGCAAAAATTAGACATTCTCGCTGCCTGGTGCCGATTGAATTATCCGACTGATGCCAAATTCGGTCGGGTTTCGGTTCCGGTTTGAAGCGATCGGATATCTAGCCACAATGATGAGCTGTGATACAGCGAAAAAGTCTGTCCGTTGATATATATATATATATATATATATATATATATATATATATATATATATATATATATATATATATATATATATATAACACTCTTGTTATGAGCGAGCATCTGTACATACACATACTTATTATAGCTAGTTTCTCTTTGTATATTTTGACATATGTAATTACTTATCCTAATACATGCATTGTTGTTTGCTTTATATATATTACTTTGGGTTACTTATTTTTCACGAGAATTGCATCGATTCTTTATATGTTGCTTGCGATATAAATTCACCAGGAACCTGCAAAAAGGTTTTTCTTGAAAGTATTGTTTCCGGTAACATAATTGTCTTTAATATTAACCTAAAGATACTACCATCCGGCATCAAGAAATAGACGGCTGGCATATCTTATGCATATTCTGTATATTCTTTCATTTTATAGATTTATTTGCATTCCTTCTCTCATTTACTTTGAGATTTTATCCTTGAGCTAAGTTTCTCACTGACAAATTCTGGAAAATTTTCTTATAGCAATATTTTTGAATATCGCATTTCTAGAGAATGAGTCATTTCAAAATGATTGGCAGCAGGTATTTACTTGACCCTCCACTGAGTCAGGTTGTGACACAAGGTCGGTTTTTAACGTGGCGACCCGAGTGTTTTCACCTGGGCCGCTGGTCTTGGCTGGTCATAACTTGTCCAAGCTGGTCATAGCTGGTCTAAGCAAGTCATAGCTGGTCTTAGCTTGTCCAAGCTGGTCATAGCTAGTCTTGGCTTGTCATAGCTGGTCCAGGCCGGAGCCCGTCCAAGCTAGTCCTAGCCATGATACTACCAGCGCAGGGACGAATCCCTACACCCGGCAAGTATCAAGTGACACTCTCAGCCAAAAGGCCGACAAAGCGAGCGATCTGCGAACAGATACTACACTTAGTATCTACTTGACCCCCCACTGAGTCAGGTTGTGACACAAGGTCGTTTTTTAACGTTTTTTAATGGGGACCCGAGTGTTTCCACCCGGGCCGCTGGACTTTGCTGGTCTTAGCAGGTTTTAGCTTGTCCAAGCTGGTCATAGCTGGTCATAGCTAGTCATAGCTGGTCTTGGCTGGTCTTAGCTGGTCCTAGCTGGTCAAAGCTGGTCGTAGCTAGACGTAGCCGCAATACTACCAGCGCAGGGACGAATCCCTCTGCCAGGCATGTATCAGTGATCGAATCTCAGTCAAAAGGCGATCATTAAGCGAGCGATCTGAGAACAGATACTACATTTTGATCAGGGCCTTATGAGCACTGGTAAAAATCATTTGCTGAGACTTTAGGTTTATAATACCAATAAATTCATACACAGATGTCTTCAAGGACACATGATAATGTGGATAAAGGCGTTGGTTAGATCCAGTGACAGGAACCAAAGAGTGTGAGTTCAATATCCGGTTAAGGCAGTCGAGAACTTGGAGAAGGGAATTAACAGGAGATAACTGATAAGTGACATCCATTAAAACATGGCACGTGGAACTAGAATAGTCTACCTCAGTGAGCGAAATAAATGGTTTAGTTCGACATTCCGACCAGCTGAAGAAGGCCGGAGCGTACAACGTTGTAATAAATATAGCGAAAAAAGATGAGGACAATAGTCCGAATAATGTAAATAGTGTAATTTTGTTTCGTTGTAAAAGTTATATCTCAGTTTTATGGATATTATTCTCTTGCTGAATGATTAATTTTCTTCTGTAAAACTTTCTCATAAGGAGAATTTCGGAACTCTTTACATTTTTATAGCTGATAATTTAACACTTCACCCGCTCCCTTCGCAATTTTCAGCTTCGATGTTCAACAAAACTGTCTTCATTGAATACTAATCGGAGCACACGAGCCGACAGACACAAACGCAACATCATTGCCGCGTAACAATAATAGAAAAAGAAAAAAAAAATCCTATGAATGTTTAATACTATGGAGGCTCGCTTTTTTTTGCCGAGACCGAATCATATAATCACAGATAATTTTATTTGCTTGCTTACGCTCACAACAAGTTTCTATTCTTTCTTCACGAGTTAGTTCAACGTTTGAAATATTAATAGCTCTCACAGTTCTCGCTCAGCGTGACTCGGTCGGGAACCCGAGGATATAAACAGTTCATTGCCTTTAGGTCTAAATGTTTAAACAAAGAAAACAGCAAGCGAAGTCATTGCTTTACAAACTTACGTGTAGAATCAATTAACAATTTATCAACAGCTTTCTGGCATATGTTCTTTCTCCGGTATTTTACGTTCAGAGAGACCGTTTTATAATCTGTGCCATATTTAATTTCATTACCAGCAATACCAAGAAATGGTTTCACACACACACACACACACACACACACATAAATATATATATATATATATATATATATATATATATATATATATTTGTCATCCACAGACAGACAGTTTCGCTGTTTCACAGCTCATCAGTGTGGGTAGACGTCCAGTTGCCTCTAGCTAGGATCGAAACCCGACTGAATTGGTGTCAGTCGGAACTTCTACCACTAAGCCGTCGGAAGGGATGAAGGTGAATTTTAGCGTGTTTATTTTTAGATTTAGATAAACACACAGTGACTGACAGTGACTCACTTCTCCCGAAGGGTCATGCTATATTAGCTTTAATAGTCACTGTTTACAAACGCACACCTCAAACCCACAGAGCTCAACCGAAATTATATATATATATATATATATATATATATATATATATATATATATATATATATATATATATATATATATATATATACACACACACACATGAAAGACAAAACCAAAGTATGATAGAGGGTATTCAAATGAAGATAGATAAAGCTAGGACTCACAATAAATAATTGTAGGATATAGCAACTAGCTGTGAAGATATGACAAAACGATGTTTTCTTTGTTTCTAACGAAGTTTTCATATTTTTTACTACTTCGTGTTGTTTTTGTAATGCATACATTGCTAGTAATTTGCCGTGTCATATATAAAAAAATGAATATATGTTTTAACGTTGGCCCCTTTAGAGATTTTCTGTTGAATCGAAAGTTCTTTTATTTGAAAATTGACAATCGCTAACTTTCTTTGACACTATATATTGGATTAATTCTAGGTTTGCGCATTGGTCATTCTCATTTGAATTCAACTTTCAGAAATTTGAACTACGTGTTTTAGTGTTGAACAAAGAAAATCTCCGCCTTTGATTCTTCGGTTTTATTCTTTCATTAAATCCTTTTTCATCACTCGAATATATTTCGCGGACAAAAGTTTAGGTTAAATCAAAACGAGATATATCTTTTCTGTGAATGCGTAGATTACAGAATTTACAAAGTGAATCGATTTTTTCTCACTATATATTTAGAAGCTAATCGAAAGCGAATATTAACGCATGCGTAATAACATCTGCTCTTATATATTTTCGAAGGAGTATCAAAGCCTTTCAAACTGAGTTTGTGTTACATAAAATAAAGAAATTGAGCTATAATTAAAATAAAGTTACATACGCCTTGACTGTCTTTACTGTTGAGTTCAATGTTCGAAGCATGAAAAGCACCATATGAAATCATGAATCAAGTGAATCCTGAGCAAGCTGTGGATTTGCAGAAAGTGGGTAAGCTTTAGAGGTGCATGCTGGAAGGTTTCAACTGGTCTTTATCTTAGATTTTAACTCACCAATATGGTCACTATGTGATTTTATAAAATTAACGACCCGTTTCTAGAAAGCCGTGTCCATTCAATCGCATGAGTTGCTAGTGTTTCAGTCGTTATATTGACAAGTTGGCAGACTCGAGGTTCTATCTCACTTTGCCTTTCAACTGATGTTAATGTCTAGCTACGTTACGTGAGCCATGTACGAGATCGCCGTTAATGAGCGATTTTGGGGTTCGAGAATTTCTCTCTCTCTCACACACACATGTGTGTGTCTTGTCTGCCATCTTGTGGCCTAGCCGAATATAGCCATTGCATATTATCAACATGCGGTATCAAGCTACGCCTGTAGATAAAAGATATAAAGTAGAAAAATACGTTGCACGAGATTAATAATGCATTCTAAGAAAAAAGTGCATATACCGACAAAAGGAACCAGTCATCTATATTGGATACTGTCAAGCAACAGTGGTTACATCATAGATTTCCTTCTCCCAGGTGGATATATTAAAGAATGTTAACAGATCCAGTTCTCACAATCAGATTACTGCATGCCTGATTGTAAGGGTATGTCTCTCTCCCAGCACTTGACCAAGATGGTCGTTGATCGCATTAATATATATATATATATATATATATATATATATATATATATATATATATATATGTTAATACATGTTTCATTAAATAATATAGATAAATGTTGTCTATATATTTTATGTAAGTTTTTTTCATATAGTCTGATAAGCTTAATAACATTATCATTAAACATATATTAAACATTAAATATATATATATATATATATATATATATATATATATATATATATATATATATATATATATATAGATAGATAGATAGATAGATAGATATAGGGTGTCCATAAAGTTCGTGTGCACTTTAACAAATTTATGTATGTACTTATATATGTGTGTGAATGTGTATAGATATAATTTGCAAAATGGTTTAGAAAGAAGTAAATCTATATTTTTTTTAAGGTTTTATTGAATTTATATTTAAGTTTCAACATGTCCTCCATCATTAGCACTAAAAAGGTTAATACGATTTTGCAGTTCACGGAAAACATTTGCCAACTGATTTACAGTAATGCAAGTCACATTAGTTATTTTAGCTATACTTAAAAAGTTTTTACAGATTATTTCTATCGCAAATACAAATAAAGTTATATTTTTTTTAAGTGCACACGACCTTTGTGATATATGTGAAGAAATATAGTCTTAAGATGCGCTATATTTATGACATAAAGTGCTCGATAACAGTGATAGAACGTGTGTAAATATAAAATTGAACATAGAAGTCAACACTGCGAGGCGACAGTCTGTTTCATGATAGATGATGAGTGCATCGAGCATTAAACAGATGTCGACTCTAAGTGTTGACTTATATATATATATATATATATATATATATATATATATATATATATATGTCCTTTTATATGTGTCTACTTTAATCAGTCTATAAAAAAACCTTGTGGTGGGTACCGGTTTAGACTCCGATAAATCGACTATGTGACAGAGAGCAATTGGTTAAATGATTCAGATTCACTAATTGGGTGAGACAGAGGCCCACATGCACACAAGCACACCTGGATGCTTACCGGATGTATAGTAATATACAAAAAAAAGTGAAGACAATGATACCAAATGGAAAATCTATAGACGATGCGTATACCCGGAGGCGTTAGTTCCTTCTGACTTAATCAGGTCCGTAACACGATGAAGTCAATGGGAGTAGACGCCCTCGGTTAAACCCGTCTTATATGACTTTTCCATTTTCTCTCCTTATGTCCCTATATATATATATATATATATATATATATATATATATATATATATATATATATATATATATATATAATGGTATCATCATCCGTTTCCTTATAGGGAAATGTCCCACATTCAGTGTTTGTGTATCTACGTGCGTGTATTTTAGAATACGCATACATTGAAGTTGATCTAACAGAATATACACCATTTCTCTTTCAACTTTCCTACTCCTCTCTCTTTCAACCTGATTAATACGGGTGTTTCCAAGCCGATGCAGGAAATCACAAGGTACAAATTCCTCTCGATTTCAAACACACAACACAGTTATCGTCAGTATTTTGAAAGTGAGAAAAACCTTTCTGTTCATGTCCAGGGACGTGATGACATTACAGTTTATTTCCAGGTAAGAGAACCATTCAGAGCGGACATATGTTATAAGTACGACCGAGATCATCTGGAAGGTCTTGAGCACTAATATCTGCAACCCCAATAAACAGAATTAGCAGACGCGGGTTAAATAAACTATAAAACGTGTAGTGGACCGAATGAATCAGTTAAGACGTTTGAGCCAAGAACAATGTTCTGTGTATGTTTGAGAAGACACCAGCCATCTTTTTCTCCCAATCTAACAATTTTCAGAACAAAAACGAACTACCGAATGGACCCACATTTTTCTAA
The DNA here is from genome assembly GCA_964036315.1 of Acanthosepion esculentum. Lineage (NCBI taxonomy): Eukaryota > Metazoa > Mollusca > Cephalopoda > Sepiida > Sepiidae > Acanthosepion > Acanthosepion esculentum. Next base: position 80,929,195 of record OZ038496.1, read on the forward strand.
TTCAATTTGGACGACTAGAAGCTGCATGTGAAGAGCGGGAAAACAGGTAGGCGTGCGCGTAAAAGAAAGTCATAAACATGGCAATAGAGAGTGTTAACATCAATGGTGATACTTCTGGGATTGTGAGTAAAGCTTTCCTGTTGTTCGCTGGACATCAATTTCAAGACCGACATTTACATACAGAGCGCTATCAGGCGCTGGTTTCGAGGCCGTCAGCCGTAGGAAGATATACTCTTGCCAATAGTTGTTTTGTTTCACTTGATCCAGGAATACAATTATCAGGATCTGCAATGCCAACGTGTAGCTTACTACCTTCCATAATTTTGAGGGCTTATCGAAATCCGAACGAAACGGAAACTTCATAAGCGCTAAATACACTAGCCATTAAATACGGAACGGCAGAGATTATTAATATATAAGTATTTATGTAACTTTCCTAAATCTCACTCAAATCTAAATTGGGATACCGACAAAAAATGCCATAGATGATAGATCACAAATCGGTAGAGTTTCGCTCCCAGCTTGCTTGAAGCCATCGGATGTCTAGCCAAAAGCCGGGACCGAAATCCGACCGATTTGACAGCAGTCGGAGATTCTAAGCCCTATTTATTTTTTCATATATATATATATATATATATATATATATATATATATATATATATATATATATATATATATATATATGGTATTATTACCCGTTTCCTCAGAAGAAAACTTCACACATTCAGTGTG
>OZ038496.1:80934926-80942426 GCA_964036315.1 Acanthosepion esculentum
ATATATATATATATATATATATATATATATATATATATATATATATATATATATATATATATAGCGCATCCATCACGATAGAAGTACGTCAGCATTTCGGAATACTTTTCAACTTTATTTGAAATTGTCTCTACACAAATGTGTAGGAATATATGCAAAATATATGCATAATTTACAAGTTACTTTTATTTTCGGCGACCCAAAGAGAAGGAATACAAGACGGGTGAATATAGACAGGTATGTTGTGCTATCGTTTTGGTTACCTACATGTGTGTAAAATCCTATTAAAGAAACGCTATGACAAGCAAACTTATGTTATTTATCTGAAGTAATCTATTCTTTGTGTCATTTTCTTCGCTAAGCACAGGAAACCACCCGAGTGTACAGAGATATATTTTATCCATAATGCACAAAAGAAAAAGAAAAATTGAAAACAAATGATAATTGAGAAGTATACACCGTTTTATTTTATGCTGCTTTGACAAACGCCATCTCGCGGCTGTTAGCAATTCTTTGGCTGAAAATTAAATGCCAATTTAACCATTATACGATATTCACTTTAATTATGCTTATCCACATTCATGTGGGAACATCGATTAAAATCATGTCAATATGTTTTTTTTTCTGAAGACTTTTTCCTAAATTACACTTTGTTACGAAAATTTCATCAACATGTAGCGGTGGTGTGTCTAAAGCAAGATACAGTAAGCTAATGAAATTCTCCATTCAGAAACAAAAGAGTTCTATTCTTTTAAAATCTATTGAACCAAACATGAAAAAATAATTGCACACAAGGAAAACAAAATTAAAACGGATAAAGAAAGATTGAACATCTCTGCTATTTATAATCAGTATTTGCTTTGTAATTAATAACGTCCGTTCCTTTTTATTGTAGACTTGCTTTCTATATATTTTCTTGTAAACGGAGCAGATCGGCAAACATCTCGCAATGTCGAAACTACCAATGTGTTCAGTTCACGCACAACTGAAGGCCGGTAGTTTTAACTACTGAAATATGATTACATCGAGCAATATGACTCTTCTGATCTGACGGGCCGCCACATTACATGGACTATTCTTCATATCAGACATTTAAAACTAGTCTTATCAGATATTCAATTTTAGGACAAATTGTCCGTCTGCTTTGAATCTTTATCTGCCATCATAATATCTTAATTGTATTAACGACTTGCATTGCCTTATATGCTGAATTGTCTCATTTTTCATGTCAGAATTCAGAAACCGCCAATATATTCGAAAGTATCACTGAAAATGTGTCAGTTTTTCATGTTATATCCTTTCATTATGTAGTCGATCATGGCTCGCCACTGTTTCTTTTCTTTAATGTCTGAAAATTTCCATGACATCCTTCGAAATATAGTGAAGTGAATTCCTGCCGGCTTCTCCACGGTTTGAATGCTGACTCTTCTTTCACTTCGACAGGTTGCGGTTCAGTAAACTTTGCAATTTAATTCCTAGCTGAGGGAGAAGTAATCGACTGAAGCATCCCATAATAGGGAAATTAAACACAATATGGTAGGTGGGATTTGAACTCGACATGCCCATTCTCATATGAAATTATACCCGCCGTACAATTTCACAGAATTAAAAGTCCAAATATTGATCAATGATATTATCATGCCTATACTCTGCATTTTGCTTTGGTTACCACTGCTATTTCATACTTTTATTTACTATTACACTTCTTAATTTGTGTTTCAAGGACAAGTATTCCATCTTTATTTTTGCTTCCCGAAGCATTTTAATACTGTTTTATGTTGACAGTTTAAGGTTTTGATGGAAACTGTCAGAGAGACACGCTCTGGGATTTCGTCTTCGAATACAATAAGGTAATTTGATTTATGGTTTGACTTATTCACAGAGACTCCAACGCATTTGTCCTTATATACAGTTTTGACATTTTTCATTCCATACTGAAGAAGGCAGAGGTAGCAGCAGATCTCAATGAAACACGCGGTTTATAACTTTTTCATTTTGTGTTTCTTTTTGATTTGATTTTATTTCGTTTGGTTTGTTTTACAGCATATCAACCGCAATTATTTAATGCCGACAAGTTTTTATTGTCGGTAATATTTTATTTTTTTCCAAAGATGTATTGTTAGCAATATTCCCCCCACCCAAATGTATTGTTAGTAATAATGAATTGCTGGTAATAATAATGTTTTCTTTAAAAATCTATGACTGGTAATATTTTTTTTCCAAAAATGCATCTTTGGTATTAAGACCTATTTTTACTATTTCATAGCGCTTTTATCACAGTTTAGGGGCCAATCTCTTGCCCATAGCAGAAACCCCATCAGGTGCCACCACACCGGGTAAAGGTGGGTCTGGTTACGCCAGCAATCCAGAGGCGGCTCCACGCTCCTCAAAACCTTACGATCAGAGGTCCTGCTGTTGGATGCAATTTATCGTCCACCCAGGAAGTGGAGGTAGTTTATCGTCATATCCAGGACGTTTTTTTTTAATTATAAGTAGTGACAAATATATCGCATCATTGCATATTATATTTCTGTTAGGAAATACATGATTTTAGTTTTATTATTATCAATATGTTTTTGCTTGAATCATATGTCTTGTTTAACCCCTATCAGCTTTGTATACTTGTCTAACTGAATCCTTTTCCCTGACCAGTTATATATTCATTTCTATTCTTCGGTGCCATATATTGCTGAAATTGTCTGTTCATGGTGAGACTGATACTGCTTTTCAGTTTCGCATTCTGACGTATGTTAATGTCGATTTCTATAACTCACATATCCTTGCTATGAATTTAAAATATTGTTATTATTAAAGGAGATATATTTAGTGTAATGATCGAATTGACAACCATTAAGGTGTTTATGTCAAAAACGAAAAAGTAAATAGCTTGCGAACTTCCTGTTTCCGAGACTCAACACGCAGAATAATCATAAAGAAATTATTGGCCCTGCAGTACAGCTACTTCCTCTGCGTAAATCTAACTTCCTGTGCGCTGAACGTAACAGCGTCTTTCCTCATTCCTCCTCAGGGGCAACATCTAAAAACTTGTGACTTATGACATACATCCAGTTCTAATAGGATGCCGACAACCCGAATCTCCGCAAATGTAGCTGAATTTTGCACGAAACGCATTTACGTACCTTGAGATAAATCTGACATATATATATATATATATATATATATATATATATATATATATATATATATATATATATATATATATATATATATATATATATATAAAAGAAGAGAGGTACCGCAAACTTTTTTGGTTGTAATGTGGGTTTTTTTTTTTAAAATATTATTCTTTATTTTTCATAGTTTTACATAGTTTTACAACACGTGTTTCTGGTCTTACGACCATCTTCAGGTAAAGGGTGGAGATTTCCACATATTATTAAAAATAATTATTAAAAATAATTAATTTTTTTTCCTTTATGCTTTTCAATGTTACATCTTCTCTATATGAGACATTCTCTGTTTTTTTAATAATTATTTTTAATAATATGTGGAAATCTCCACCCTTTACCTGAAGATGGTCGTAAGACCAGAAACACGTGTTGTAAAACTATGTAAAACTATGAAAAATAAAGAGTAATATTTTTTTTAAAAAAACCAACATTACAACCAAAAAAGTTTGCGGTACCTCTCTTCTTTTTAATATACACACTTTTCTCTCGTTGGAACCATTATAACCTCTTCATTTCATTTTATATATATATATATATATATATATATATATATATATATATATATATATAAATATATATATATATATATTGAAGTCAATACTCCGAGGCGACAAACTTTTTCATGCGAGACGCAATCATCAGGCCACCTTCAATGCTCACCTTATATTTACATATGCTCTATCTCTGAAATTTAGCACTTTATCCCCTAAATATAGCACACCTTAAAACTATATTTCTATATTTACAGATATTATACATGGTAATTTTTAACAAAATCCTTTCATGCTCACGAATAACGTTCCGTGTATTGATGTTAAAGCATGAGAGAAATGAGCTATAGCTGTTAAATTTCTTTGTTAAAATTTTATTAAAAATAAGCAGACGTAATGTGTGTAATTTATTCAATTAGGCATGCATGCATATATATATATATATATATATATATATATATATATATATATATATATATATATATATATATATATATATATATCAGCACTCGTGGCCTGACGATTGCGTCTAGCATGAAACAGACCGTCGCCTATAAGTGTTGACTTCAATGTTCTTTATCATATTTACACTCGCTCTATCTCTGATATATGAGTACTTTATCCCATAAATATAGCACAGCTTAACACTATATATATATATATATATATATATATATATATATATATATATATATATATATATATATATATATATATATATGTCATTCACACACAGTACTGTTTCGCTGTATCACACCTCCTCAGTGCGACTAGACTTCCGAATGCCTCAAGCCAGGATTGAAACACAACTAATTTGGTGTCAGCCTGAGCTATCTTCACTCGGTAGAGTTACACAACTAAATCTAGCGTATTGTTTTTACAAATGTAAACAAATGCCAATCAGTCAAAGTGCTCCATTCATTTTACTTAAGAGCTTTGCATTAGTGCAGGTGGCTGTTGTTTATAGAATTAGCTTATCACTCAACAGTGCTCAATTGAAATGTATTTTCAAGAGCTAAATTTTTTCATATATATATATATATATATATATATATATATATATATATATATGTGTGTGTGTTTGTGTGTGTGTGTGTGTGTTTGTGTGTGTGTTACTAAAAATGCATATTATCCCTCATCGGTAGTACAACTCGGAATTTCAGGCACAACTCATTCTTCTGAGTCTGACCGTTACATAATTTAAATTTTAATAAAATTATCTGGTTAACAGAATTCTGTCGCAGTCCATATAATACGCGGAGAATACGGGATTTTATTTTTAAAATATATATTGAATTAAAATTGATGTCATTCAGATTTTATTTTTATATATAAAATAATTTGTATGGACATGAGTTTGTGACCCTGAGTTTCTCGCTTTTGCGATCATCAGACAAACTGGTTTATTTTTTTAAAAATTGAATCTATTTATATTTGTTTGACTATGTATGATGGCGTGTGCGGGAATATACTTCTGTGTCTGTTTTTGGTGGTACTATTACAAGCATAGAAACATATATACAGGTGTACGCATTTTAGTTCATCCCAAAACATCCATATAAGCAAGTCGAGGTAAGACGAAGATATATAACCGTGCGTTCTGGCTTACATACATATGCAGTTCTTCGGGCATACATACATCCGGATTTGTAATTCTAATTCGGTGTCGGCGTGTTAGCTGTTTACGTGTGGTGATGTTCATTTCAACAAGGAGCTAGCAGGTGTGTTCGCGACGCTTTTCAAATCTAACGCATGGGTGTCAGTGAAAGTTGTACTTCCTGGCACACACTGATAACTACCAGCATAATGACAGCCATGAACAACACACAAGCAGTTAGCGTTGAAAATACAAACATCATCATCGCCATAACCACAAATAGAGCCTACCTTAAACAAAGCGGTGGTGAAAAGGCCCAGACCAATAATAGTGAATGTGCAAGTCGGCACATGTATCCCATGTGATCTTGATAAGTATATTGTGGTATATCCAATATAATTATAAATGAATTCCTGGTGATCAGAAAGGAATTTCCTTATGGGCTATATAAATATATAAATAATATTGGTTTTCTGTAATTTGAAACTTGCTGGTGACTTGTTATTTTTGAAGTTGTGTGGTTAGCAGTTTTATTTTTTTTTTATAATATATCCATAATTAATTTTGTTTTGTTCTATTGTGGTTGTTTATTTATTAATAATGTTTCTACAAATACAATCCCTTTCCTGGGTTAAAAACAGGCCACGCAACTCATAAAATTAATTAAACATTTAATGGTCTTAACAACAAAATATTGATCATCTTTTTAGGAAGAAAGATCCACTCTTAATTTTCTCTATAAATCACTCAATTTAACTATATATATATATATATATATATATATATATATATATATATATATATATATATATATATATATATATATATATATATGAATTTAAAAATCAGGGGGTCAATCGAAATACGTGACCTTGGTTTCGACCTGACAGTCTCTTCGGGGGATACTTTTAAAATGTCCACTTTAACACTTTACAAAAAAAACAAAGAACACTATATAATTATCTTTCAAAAGATTCACGGGTGCATAATGACTGAGAGACAGGAGGATGAGTGTAATGGAAGAGAATTCGTAAAGGAAAGTGAAGGAAAGAAAAGAATGGAAAGGAACAGGAATGCAAGTGTATTGTAAATATATGCATTAAAGAGGGAAACAAATATGTAAATTAATTGTTATGGAGGATGAGGAGGCCAGCATGTCTAAAGAGTAACTGTGGGGTTTTAAAATAGATTTTTTTAACAGCCTTCATATTTGCTTAATAATGTATTTCTTTATATGGGTGCCAGGGCTTAAAATTTCGAATATTTTGGTTGTTTTGTGTATGACGAACTCTCTTGTCTCACTATAATACTTACAAGGCAGGAGAGTCCACCATATATAAAATAAGGATTTACATTTCAATCACCCTAAAACCCTCAACCTTTCTTTCTTCAACATTCGTGCTATTGGTAACATCTTCTACAGCGTGGAAGCTTTCCTCTTCAAAAGGTCTCCGGAAAACCTAGCTGAAAACCTAGCTCTCTACGAATCGAAACTTAATTCTAAATCCACTCTTCTCGATTCCTGGCTATCTTCCTCTCAATTGGACGGACTCTAATGTAAACACACATGGCCTAGAAACTCTTACCGCTGGATAGGGGGTTCTCTCTTGAATCTCTAGACAATTCTTACGTGTGTCTCCGTCTCTCTCAACTAAACTCAGCTATCTCTTCTTACTCTACCGGTCCCTTCGCCTGCCTGTTGCGTACTAGAGAGTAGTTCTGATAATATAAGCAAGATCATTTCCCTGCACCTATCTGCAAATATATTTGTGTTCGGTGACTTTAATGCCCACCATACCAGGTGGCACAATCATTCCTTATTGACCTCGCTGTCATCCAAACCCGGATCTTTGCAATCTCTCACTTAACTGTTGGAGTTCCCCACATATTTTCCCAGTAAACATGATGGAAATTCATCTCATTTTACCTCTGTCGCTACAAAATATCGTACCATGCAGATGTGACCTTTTGGCAACTCTGATCACGCGGTAGAGTCTGTAAACAAACCTGGTTCTCTTGGTTCTCATGACATGCTCAGCCGTATTTCTCTTTGTCTTTTCTACAAATATTTCCATGGCAACTGCTTTGACGAGTGCCTGGACAACGTGCCCGTACAACGTGAGTTTAAGCGTGCTACTAGATTTGTCTATAGATCTCACCCTTTTCATGGGGAATTATTTAAATCTAACCGCCACGTCTACACCAAAAGTTACTTTTCTCG
>OZ038496.1:80947426-80959926 GCA_964036315.1 Acanthosepion esculentum
AAGATTATTGTTTAAAAGACATCTAGTATGGAGTGTGATCATTCACACGGCTCTTCAAGAAAATTCTAACTGCTTTTCCTTCAAAATAATCTTTAGACTCACACCTCGCTTCGTCGACATTTTTGGATCTTATAAATGTTGTATTATTCAGAGAGTCGTATATACAATAATGTTTCAGATATACTCTTTCACTTTCGATAGAAGAAATTTAAAACAATAAAGTGATCGGAAATCCTCTGTCTGTCTTTTGGGCCAATATATTGGGTCTATATTTATGCTAGAATTCATCATGGTGAACAAAAGTAATCAAAGTTGTCAACGCATTGAATTCTCGATCAACCACTGAAAATAAAAGCCAGATTTGAATGGTAGAATTATTGTATTCTCCCTGTAACATTAATGGGGTCGTTCTTACCGTAATTCAGAGTTAATTTGTAAAATACCTAAAGAGTGGATTTGGGTTCCGTATGAAGGTCCATTGTGAGAATAGAACACAAGGTTCCACTATATGCAGAAGTTTTATAATGAGAAATGTCAAACCTAATTTTGTATTGCAACAGGAAGTAAAATATTGTTTTACCTCTCTACGGAAATTTGAAAAAAACAAGTGTTAAAAGAGAAAAAGGGGGAAGCTGAATCTGAGATCGAATCCAGTCCTTGCGTTTTGTCTACTGAAATATGAATTGGGTCATAAATTGCAAATTCTTGAAATATGAAAATATCATCACAGCAGAAGCTTGTTGCTAGCAGGTTGATCAGGTAAACAGAATCTTCTGTGGAAGTTTTCCTTCTTTGGTAAACCGGAAAGTGTGATTTTCTAGCATGCAAATCCAAGCGTGCACTCAGGAGAAGAAAGAAAAGTAAAAATAAGGTCGTTAAGATAATAAGGTCTTCAATCAGATTTAGACTCATTAATTTTCCTTTATTTTGATTAAGAAAACTATTCACAAGTGTTGGAATATTCGAAAAATAGAGATGAATTTGAAATTAATTTTAAAAAAATTCCGGAGAAAATATAGCATATTTCTTTAAAAATTGTCTTATGAATAATCGACAGTGGTCTTCCCCTGTTTTGTTACTCTCCTCTGTGAGAGAGCTGTTTCTGTTTACTGGGACTATAAAAGGAACACGAACGCGAACATTGTATTCTCAGTCGAAAAAAATTTTGGACCGTGTTTGACCTTTTTTGTCTCTCCGAGAATCGTTTGAACCGTATACCTGCCGTTATTTAGTTAAGTTTTTGATTTTTTTTTCTGTTTTTCTTCCATTCGTTTTTGACTATTTTGATTTTTTACTTTTCAAATTCCTTACACTCGCCATTTTTATTTTATTTTACTATTATTCTTTTATTATTTAACTGTTTGATTTTCTATTACGTTTAATTTTTTCCTTTTTGAATTTATTTATCTTGCCGTACCCACTTCACAGAGTTTATCTGTTTATTTTTACATTTTCCGTTCGACTTTTCTTTGTTTATGATTACGTGTTACTTTATTTCTGTGTTTTTCTTTCGAATATCAATTAAGTTATGTGTTTCAACTGTTAATTCCCTCTGTAATATATTTTTTTGTAAATTTTGTATTTAATTTTATTTTTTGTCCATTCTTATTTCTCTTTCTTTGTTTATCGGTTTGTTGACCGTTTTTATCGGCAACCATATTGTAAATTGTTAGATTTTTCGTTTCGTATTTCATTTGTATAGCATTTTTCTTGCGTTTTCGTTTTTAACACTTCATTTTATTGTGTAATTTGTTGGTTTCTTATATGTCGTCTTTTTAATCTTTTGTACATTCTTAGTTTTTGTGACTGTTTTAAATTGTTGTTTCACCTTTTGGAGAACATTGTTCACTTGTTCTCGTCTGCCGTACGTCCATTTGTTTTACGTTTTCTTTTGTCTCTTTAAATTTGCTTAATTTGTTTCGCCTTTAGGCGAACCTTGTTTCTTTGTTTGTCTATTTAAACTTTTTGTACGTCCTTCTGTTTTGTGTTTGTAGCGTCGCTTACGGGCGAACTTGTTAATATTGTTTTAATTTTTTTTCGTCTGTCGAACTTTGTTTATTATTACATTTGCTGTCTCGCTGTTAAGCGAAACTTGTCTATTTTTACCCTTTTTGTATTATTTAATTTTTTATCTTTCTTAGTGGTAAAAAAAGAAACCTAAAATGGCTTCGTTCAGAAGATCCGTGAAGAAGAATTTGTATAACCCAAAAAAGACCCGTCTGATAAGGATGACATCGAGGAGTATCCAGCGTTGGCTAGGGTACCAACAAACGAAGAGATGGTAGATGCTTTAAAAAAAGTTTCCAAATCTACAGAGGCCGAAAAGAGCCTTAACTTAGAAGCCAGCAATGACAAAATAAAAGACAACCTAAGTGAGAATGCAGAAGCCGGGGAATCGCCCTCTTGTTGGAAGTTCCCCCCGAAGTGTGTCATCGATATTGCGGAGTTCTTGCTGCGTGAGAAGTATTACGCACACCTTGTCGTAAAAGGTGGCTCTTGGGGGATATAATTGAACTAAAGAAAATCGACAAAAGAATGGTGTCAGTTTTCGTCGTCGACAAGCGTTCGCGCAAAATTTGTCGTTCGACGAAAAACACAGTGTTGAAAACACGGAAGTCCTTAGGATTTAAGCAACTCCAAATCGTTATGGGCAAGGTCTTTTTCATGTGGGATGTGCTGTTACCCACTACCGAAAACTGCGTAAGAGTCACAAGCAGGGAGTTAATCACAAAAGATGTAATTCTTCGTATAGAGTACGAGGGCGGGCGAAGAAGTGTGACAGTATATGAGGTCCCTCCTCGGGTTAGCGGGGAGCACCTGGCGGCTTTCTTGGCCCAGTATGGTGAGATTCTGGGTTCTTCTTGTGAAAATTTGTCATGGGGAAGGACCTTCGATATTATGCTCGATCATAAGACCTTCGGCTCCATCTCCAAATATCTTGACATTGGTGACCTGAAGCAGCCGCTCATTGTGACCGGCCATAAACCAGCTTGTTGGTCACCTTTCCTCTTCCTGTACAGAGAAGGAGGCCTCTGAAAGTCAGGTCCCATTCGACCAAATTCCCTCTCTGACCGAGTCTTTAAAACCCGCCTCGCCTGTAAAGGGCATCCCGGCTAACGGGACCGGAGTGGTTTTACCCCCGGTTTGGTCATCACAAAAGCCCCCATTCCGCGAAGAGCTTCCTTCCACTGCAAGTGTAGTTGAGGAGAAGGGAGAGGGGGAATGTCAGGTGGCTGGCAGGGCCAGAGGGAAGCGTCAAACAGCGTGTCCTCAGTCCCCTGAATCCCTCGGGACAAAAGACATTTACAGTCTCACTCACTCTGTCAGCAGTAAGGGCGATTTACAGAAAAAGTACGACCCCGGATTCGACAAAACAGAGAAAATCGAAAATCTCTAAGAGAAATTGGATAAACAAAAGTCCTCTTCAACTAAAAAGGTCATTATCTCTACGTCTTCTGCCCAACAATCCCCACATCCTTCAACCCCTCTCAGTAGAAAACACAGTCCCAAAAAGACCTCTCCAGTGGAAAAGGCCACTCACTCTACATCTTCTGCACAACAATCCCCACTTCCTTCAACCCCTCACAGTAGAGAACCCAGTCCAAAAAAAGACCTCTCCAATGAAAATGAACACTCCCTCCACATCTTCTGCCCAACATTCACAAAAAACAAATTTTGCTCCTCTTGGTAGAAACCCCAGCCCTTTAAGACAAATCCTATACCAATCTTCCGCCACTAAAACACATGAAATGTCCCCACCTCCCAACAAAAGGCGAAGAAGTCTCACGCAAGACACATAGGAAAAAAAGAAAAAAGCACATAAACATATATTCAACACAGGAGAGGTGGTATGTCGTATTTCCCCTGCAAAAGCAGAAAAAGCTCGAGATTACGAAAATCGGATAAAAAAATTAAAATATCTTCTCTATATAAAACAAATTGCAGACAAAGACATAGATGACCCCAAAATCTTCCCAGAAGTGCAAAGACTGCGAACCGTCATAGGAACTGGGACGGGGGCTAGACCCGTTTGGGCTATGCTCGACGAGGCAAAAGCCTCTTTGAAAATGTCCCCACTAATAGACATCGTGGAAAACAATAATCTTAAAAATATGAAGCAATTTTGTGCTGTGAGTGTCCCTGGTTTTGTTCACCTCTCCCTATACAGAGCACTAAAGTTGACCTTTCCATGGGATATAGGTGGTCTTCCCAAGACGGCACCATCAAGACTGAGATAGGCCTGGTCGATGGGAGGGGCTGTCGGTATCCTGACCCCGTCCATGTTTAATTCAGGTAAGCAACCCTAATCGGTTTTCACTATATCTTGTTAGCTAGCTTGAATGTCCGAGGCCTGAGGTCCGTGTCTCGAAGGGCGAGGCTCTATCGTGTCCTTCAGCGCCTCAGGGTGGATGTATGTTGTGTACAAGAGACCCGTTTTTTTTTTCTCGCGATCATGACAGAATTCTGTCTAGGGCATTTTCCTCTATTCAGCATGTTATGATGGACGCTCGAGTGGTGTTTCTTGGCTAGTGAGCAAGTCGTAGAAGGCTGTGTGAGCACATGTCTTCGCAGATCAGGCGGGCAGACTTTATGTGCTGGATGTTACCATAAAGGATAAGGCTCATTAGGGTTTATGCGCCCAAGAAGCATTTTGAGCGGCCTGCTTTGTTTCGGCAGATCGAGCCGTTCTTGGCGTCATCTTGTCGGGTAGTTTTAGCGGGCGATTAGAATGTCGTCCTTGACACCGATATAGAGTCAAATTCAGGTACTAACTAAGCTAAGTAATTTCGTCCAGTTGGCCTCCTTGTTTATCAAGAAGGATCAAGCTCTGGTAGTTACGGCTAGGTTAAAAAGAATGTCTTCTGAGGCTACGAATATGGCCGCAGAATTGCGTGCAGAGGAGGTTCGGAGAGCATCTCGGCGACATATCGCATGCCTCATATTGCTGGATAAGTGGACCGTGACTACAAACGAGGGCATATGTGAGGTTATTCGTGAGTACTTTCAGGAGCTTTTCACCAGGGAGCCCGGTCTGAACCCAGCTCAGTTCGACACCTATTTAGCCGACTTTCCCTGGCTCGAGGCAGCTGAAGCAGCTAGGTGCGAGTATCCCATCACAGAGTTGGAAATCTTGGAAGCGCTGAAACTGGTTGGCCTGGACAAATCTCCGAGATTAGATGGTCTTCCGTACGAAGTGTACTTGAGGCAGTCGCCCGTTTTTGTTCCCTTGCTGGCACTGATTTTCGGCAACTGGATGAAGCAGGGGTCTATACCCCAACGCTTCACCAGGGGCGTAATCAAGTTGTTATGTAAGGATAAAAACGGTGGAGATGGGTTTAGTTAACTTTCGCCCTTTAACTATGTTGAACACAGAATTAAAGATTTTGACTAAGGTCTTAGTGAACCACTTGTAGGCTGTCCTATCTAGTCTGATTGGCTCCGAACAGACTGGTGCTGTGACAAGCAGCACTATTCAGGGCAACCTTTATATGGTACACTTCATCATCGAGCAAGTCGACAGTGAAGCCACGCTGATCAATTTAGATCAGTCAAAGGCCTTCGATAGTGTTCACCATCGCTTTCTGGAGGCTGTTTTTTCGGAGGTCGGTTTCAAGCCGTACTTTCGCACCTGGATCCGTCTTCTGCATGCCACCCCCGGTGCGCTGGTTGAGGTGAATGGAGTACGATCGGAGCCTTTCGTGTTGTCTCGCTCCATTCGTCAAGGTTGTCCGCTTTCGCCTTTGCGTTGGAACCTTTCCTTCGCAAGTTAAAGACGAATCCGGTCCTACGCGGAATTTCCCTACATGCCGCTACCAACGCGCTCAGGCATTCCGTCTATGCTGATGATTCGTTTGTTGTGTCAAGCAGGGCCGAGATTGACGAAGTCAGTAAATAAATCAGTTGTTATGAGATGGTGACAGGGGCCTAGATCAACCGCGATAAGTCTGTTGGCTTGGCGTTGGGTGCGTAGAAGGGAGTTTCTCTTCCCGGATCTTTCCTCTGGACGGATGGGCCGCTCAAGATTCTCAGCGTCTGGTTCAGTCCTGATCTTCAGTTGGAAATGAATTGGTCGGACGTGCAAGTGAAGGCCGAGATCGCAATTAATTTGTGGTCTTGGAGGAATCTTTCCTTAAAGGGGAGGGCGGAAGTATTTGTTTTACACATCTACCCGATTCTCCTTTACCGACTCTCTGTGCTTCCACTACCGTCTGGCACTTTATTGGCGTTAGTGAAGATCTTGTTATCCTTCTTGTGGGGAGGCAAGGCTGACATAGTCTCTCGGGCGATCTGTTGCCTTCATCCATCTGAAGGGGGTCTAGGTATGCCTAGCATTGCGATTCGTCAATATATGCTTCGCATCGGGTTCCTGGATCGAATGTGTCGCGAACCGGATGAGGTGGGTGCCTTCTGGAATGAATACGCCCGTAAGAACCTCCCATCCCTGAGAAGTGTGCACTCGGCCGAGGAGGCTCCTTCTACCGTGAAGGTCGTCGTGCTCTGAAACGCCTCTTATGGGCGTCAGATAGCCTTTCCAACGTCCAGGCGTTGTATCGTAACGCATTATATCAGGTGTTAGTGAGGGGGGCCGTTCGCGATGAACTGCCTGACGAGCTCGGTCTTACGAAGCAGGAGACTCGATCAATATGGCCTTGGGCGTCTGGGTTGAAATGTCTCAATAACAATGAGGCATCACTCACCTGGCTGGTGATGCGTGGGGCCCTCTGGGTCGCCAAGAGACTTTGCACAGCGGGCTTGGAGAAATATCCAAACTGCCGCCGCTGTAGTGGGGAAGTCGAGACCATTGGTCACGCCTTCTTCAATTGCAGGGTGGTAGCTCCAGTGTGCAGGTATGTCGAGGGCCTCATGGTTCGCATGCTCTCTGGAAAGTTCTTTGTCATTGAGGCCGCTTCTGTTTGTAGCAATGTGGCTCCGCCGCTGACGAGGGCTGAACATTGTGTTCTTATGCTTGCTAGGTATTATGAGAGTCGTCGTGATTTGGACGACACGTCAGAACGAATTCTATGAAGGCGAGAGGTTCACTTCTTCCCAACTGATCTTATACTTTAAGCATCAGCTTAAGGTTAAGATTAGGGCGGAAAGGCGGCGACTCACTTCATCAGAATTCAGCAAAAGGTGGGTAAATCTCGCGCGTTTGTGTTGTGTGAAAGGGGCTGACTTGGAGTGGCATTTTGATGCCGGTTATGTATCAGGATATTGCTTTACCTGGGTTGAACATGGCCAACCCATCCCGAAATTAGATTAGCTTAGGTTTGTTTTTGTGCGACTTTTAATTTCCTTTTTCTATAAACTTAGCTAGGGTATGTATGGTCATCGCCCCCTTTTATTTCTGTCCCTATTTTCTTTAAGTTTTATTTCCCATCTCTTCCCTCGTTAGGCGGTCAGTGATGTCAGTTCTCTGGTGGATGCGGGCGCCTTTCATTTCGCGTGCGTGTTTTTCGTATTTGTTGTTGTGTCTGAATGAGTGCATGTCTGCGTGAGTGCTTGGGATGGATGGATGTTTTTCTATAATTTTATAGTCCCGCATTATTTTCGTTCAGTTAACTGATATTTCTGCCACATTTAAGTTTTGTGGGGTTTTTTTTATTACTAACACGATTTTGTTTAGTTTCTTAACTCATATTGTACATAATCATTGGGGATATTTTAACTTGTTGTTTTTATTCCCCCCCCCGACAATATTTGTACATATGGGGAACTATTTACGATTTTCATTGAGACAATGATTTTTTTTGTGGATGTTGTAAGAAACATAAGTATGAATGTGTTGTTTTGTTGATCGGAATATTGTATTGTTTTGATTGTGTCAGAAGTTGTCACTAGCTAAGTTTCTAAATTAAGACAGATGATGACCGTCCTTCCCCAATCCCCCCTTTTTAGGCCTTGTGCCACATTTTCTTTTTTTACGGAAATAAATATCCTCAGTTGAATAAAGCTTTCTTAAAATCTACACCTGCGTGCTTTTTTCATTAGACATAGTATTGGAATTTCGTATGGTTAGTTTAATGTCGGTGGTAATGAATGCATTTGAAATTTAGACAAATCATATGTAAATATATTTAACTTTTTAAAAACAATCTTTTCTTTTTTATATAATTTCCATTAAAACTTATTTATTTTCCAAAACCCTTAACATTATAGAAAAAATATAGCTTAGTGACGAAATAGCATAAACGATATAATTAAAAAATAATTGTGGCTGATAGAAAAGACTGAAGAGACATTCTGCATATTATTTCTTTTTTTTAAGTGAGGCGTTGCTGCGTTGAACGAGAAGCATTTGGGTTGACGTCATAAAGACAGATACGAACTTACGTATTCCCCATCAGCGCATCTGGTTGGGTTTCGAACCCACTTCAAATACTCAGTTTATTTGAAATATTTTCCCTTACAATCAACACTTACTTTGTTGCCTGCTTCAAAATTAAGTTCACCAGATTGTGATACATATATATGGTGTGAAGAAGTGTTTTCTTTATATATTCAAATATAAATACACTTCCCAAAATTAACAATATACAATCACCTTCTGTATATGTTTTTGGAAAACAAAATAATATACGATTTCCGACGTATTATCCATTTTTAAGAACGGGTACTATGGGAATTCATTCAGCAAGTATGTCTCTTTCAAGTTTGGCTATCTATGGAGCATTTTCATAGTAAGTACCATCGATTGAGCAAACAATATAGGAAAGGGAAATAAATAATAATAAAACAACGAACCGTGCTCTTTACTGTTGGTTACTTGTTCCTTATCAGTTGTTTTGATTGCGTGGCCGAGTATTCAAAACTTATGTTTTCCGACCAGTATACAAGGCACACCATAATCGATTTTTCATACAGGTGAATTACTGAACATATAGGCCAACTGTGACAATCCTATAGTGTTGCTTGCTGGTTCGGGCCTGAATACCATACGACAGTTTGGCCTAAGTTTTTTTAAGTGAAAAGAATCATACCGCGGGTTGACCCAAGAATTACGAGTGAAATTACGAAGACGGAAGGGTTCAAAAGCCGTCGATATTTGTGCAAGTATACTGCAACATATCTGGGTTTGAGCTCACCGGCCTTGTTGAGCTACTGGTCACGTCATATAATGCTCTTTCAGATTCTGTAACTAAGGTTCATTTGGATATAGTTGCAATATAAACTGAAACTTTCTGTCTGTGAATAATAAAAAAAAATCTGACCGAGCATGTTTCGCCTACCAGGGACTACTAAAATACTGTAGTAGACAACATATTTTCCTCAGTCTTAAAGAAGTCTACAATTACTCCACGCTTGAAATAAACGCCAGAAATATACAGTGTAAGCCGGATATAAGAGATCCGGATATAAGAGAAACCCGGATATAAGAGAGATTTTATATGGTCCCAAATTAGAGCCTGTGTTAATGTATATATAATAGACCAAACTCGGATATTAGAGAAAACCGGATATAAGAGAAACCCGGATATAAGAGACTTCTTCTCCGGTCCCGACAATTCTCTTATATCCGGGTTACACTGTATTAACATCGTTTGGCTTAAATAATCCTTTAATTTATGTAAAGTGAAAACAAAAACCACGACTCATATTTTTTTCAGAAAAAAGTTTAATGAACAGATATACAGATAGTAATAAGGAAGCTTTCGCAAACCTAGTGATACGTGAATCTATTTTTGTTGTAGCACAATACTATCATTAAATTTTGACGATTATTCTGGGCAACTTTAAATGAAGTAAGTTATTGCGAAAATATTAAATTCTGAATCATTGTTATGGCTTGTCGCGTAAGTCCGTCGACTTATTCAACATTACTGAAAACAGGGCATCGGTTAATGCTATGTCGCTCATCAGAAATAATTGCATCTAGGAAGAATTGTGAATATTTCAAATCCTAGCAGAAAATTGGTAGTAAAATTAAGTTTTGCTGCACGGTCGCTCGTCTTTTATGAATGCGAGCTTGCGTTGAATAAGTGCATTAAAGACCCACCCTATGAAACAACGTCTAACATAATACAAGAGCAAGAAGGAGACAAATCCCGTGGGTGATGTGATTTCCATGCCTGTAATAACATCGCTTAATTTAATCCTGCGGGTTGTTAGAAATAAAGTGCCAATAGTGGCTCGGCAACCTCGGTGTAATTTCGAGCGGAATAACTTAAATAATCTTTGCAATTCAATGGCTTGAATTTCTGCTGATAAATTGGAAAAATTCAGGACCACCCAATAATTTTCTAAGGCGTTTAAGTGAAACCCGCGCCACACAAATACAACAACGTAACAATCACACTGATACGCCTAAAAGGGTAGGCGAGAAGCAGATGAATGCAATTAACTGCGAAAAATATTGGCGCAGACATCATTATGCAAAAACAGTAAAAAAAAAAAAAAAAAATCTGAAACGAGATATACGCTCTGCAATGATGCACAATAATATATCACATATTTTGTTATTGTTAGCCGTTTTTTAAAATCTTTCACTATTTAAATTTTCTTCTGTGTTGAACATTCTTTCGACGTGTACTTTCTGCGAAATGTATCAGCTCAGAAATATATATCGTAGAGATTTTACAGTAAAAAGTTTTTCCATCTGCTGTAATCCTGTCAGAATATTGGTGATCATAGCTCTACACAACGTGCTCATCTTTGAAACCCTAAGCAAATAAAGTCTTTTTCTCTGTCTCCCAATCCGTCAAATATTTACACAAAGTTGTTAGGTAAGTTAAGCTTTGTATTTTGGCTCTTGCTTTCAAGATGGTCGGCTTGAGATTTTCCATCATCTCTTCCCTCATTATATGACCTAACCATGACAGCTATCTTATCTTACGGTATATATGTGTGTCTTTTTATTGAAAAATCACCCATTTAGACAGATGTTCAGTCCATGGTATTCTCAGCATTCGCCTGTAGAATTACATTTCGGTTGATATAATTTTCTTATTATTTATAGGAGAAGTGGTAACAGGTATTACATGAAAGTTATTGGATGATTCCATTATCTAATTTTAATGGTTTAACCCGGTTTTCACGCCAAATAAGATTTGGCACGTAATTACAAACGCTAATTGAGCGCAGCCTAAGATTTCGAACGAGAAAGATGTCTTTGGCTGGCTCCGAAGAACAGCGTCTAAACCAGTTTGAATGAGAATGCCTACTTTTCAAGAGAAAGATATGTACTAGAACCTTCCAGATGGCCCCTGAGACAACCAATCTTTGCTTGAACGACAGATAAGTGTAACCAACTATTTATACTGAAATGTATTAGAACTGAACCAATTGTCTTACAATATCCATCTAAAAATATTATACTATATCCATCTAAAAAAAATACTATATCCATCTAAAAACACATTGTTGTATATAAAATATCTTTAAACTATATAGTTTCTCTTCCTTATCATCTGCACGAGTTCATGTGAAAGTCGTTAAAAATCAAATAGCTGTTTTGCTGACAACCATGAAGTGAATCACACAGATGATATGTAGGCATAAGTGCAAGAATGTATGTTCCATTTTATTCCACTACATTTTGTTCTGTTATGTAATATTGGTCCTCGTACATGGCAGCGGATGTTGGAAAATCTCATTACATGGAAAGAGGCTTGAGGCAACAGAATCCTGTTTCAACAGAAGAATTCTATTAGAATTCAGATTAGAATTCCATGAACTGAATAGGTGAGCAATGACGAAGGTTTAAGGAGAAACTGAAAGAACAAGTACCCTTACAACCAGTAAAAGTAATTTGAATATTCTAGAGTACATAATAAGGAAAGAGGGCTTGGTAAATGCAACACTCAAAGAACATGTCGAAAGCAAGGACAACAGAGAAAGGCAGAAAGCAACTTACATAAGAAGTTTTTGTAAATGGTGTGCAGAATAGGTTTTAGAGGAAATCGCAAAAAGAAAACATTAGTCAATAGTTATCTTTTTCAAAAACCTGTCGTACTTGTATGTTTGACAATAGAAACGCTGATGGAAGTGAGACTCATAATTTTTTCTCTCAATCATGAGGCATCAAATACTGTGTCGATTCATGTATCTGAATAGATTCAAATTCATTGCAACTCTCATCTCGTATATAAAGAATATATGAGAAATGTCGTGTGATCTTGAGTAGGCAAAACGGAACGTGCAAGACCACCCAGATCCCAACTTACATTTTCGAAGATAAAGTACGACGTTCGAACAGTAATCTCAGCTATGGCACCATCTCCATAAACACATTGCTGTTTTACACATTTTGTTTTCAACTTCAGAAATAATAGAGTCCCAAACGATAATTCTAAAATATTTTCAACCATATACTAAACGAATAGCGGTAATAACTCAGAGTAGTCAATATAATATATATTTAATTTTATTTTTTAATAATGTTCTGCAATAAACACATGTGCTAAAAATTTTGTCTACTATATATATATATATATATATATATATATATATATATATATATATATATATATATATATATATATATATATATATATATTTAT
>OZ038496.1:80964926-80984926 GCA_964036315.1 Acanthosepion esculentum
TTTTATTATTTGCCAGGAGCACGTCTCATCGTGTTTATTTCTAATTAGACGAATTGCAAGAGAGGTCAGAATGAAAATACCAGAAAATAAACTTTTTAAAACGCTTTGGTTGAACATTGACTTTCTCATTTAGATATAAAAAAAATAACTTAACAAATCAGCACTGCTTCAAGTCTCTGTCTACAAATTATTTTACAGAACAGATTTTTTTGAAAAACAAAATCAATATATACATTGAAAATGAAGGCTCATATATATTAGATTATTGCCTTTGCGTACGACAAAGATTAGACATGTATTGTTGATGAAAAATATGTCGGTACGTTTTCATTTGTAATAAGACATCCATACGATGGTGCGGAAAAATGTTATTCGGTAGACAACGAAGATCTTCCCATTTAAATTAAGTTGTTTGTTCATTTGTTTAGAATGTGGTATCAAAGAGAAATGTTTCCGGTGATATGGAATGTCATAAAACTCAACAAACGTAGTCCGTCAGAAAATAATATTCAGAAAAAATAATCGATTTAATGTGAATTCTTTAAGCGTATGCTGAACGAGGTCGGCAAAAATGGAAATTTCACCAGTAACAAACAACTGGTCATATATACAGGCGGACATAAATTAAAAACTGTGTAAGTCTTATATTAGACAAAGACAGGAGGAAATGCATTCTGGGATACTAGCAACTATCTGAAACAATTTTTCGACCGAAACTGAAAGGGAAGCCTTTCAACATATCATTCATATTCTTTTATCCAACGACAGCACAAAGTACAGAAGAAGACATTGCAATCGTTATGAGAGACCTGAACGCCAACGTAGACAAGGAGAGAGATAGTGAAGTTGTTAATTTTTAAGTAGGAACAGGGAGAAAAATTGTTCAAATGATGCATGGCTAATCACCAAGCAGTAGCCAAGACCTGGTTTCAAAAACAATTAAGATGGGTGCGGAGATAGAAAAACCTAGGAGAAAAATTAAAAAAAAAAAAAATTGCCGATGTAGTTATCGATAACATATTCAGCAATGCAGTTTCGAATGCAGAACACATAGAAATGACAACTTCCGGATCGACTTCTTGAAAGATGACTACGAAACTCCGGAAACTGAAGTGAACTAAGGCAGCAAATTACAAATTACAATAGGACAGACATCAGAATTACTGGAATGTGAAGAAACATCTAAGTACAGTGTTAAATGCAGATACAATGAAGAAATTGAAAAGTAAGTTGAAGCGAAATACATTAAGAGAAGCGTTAGTAACATCAACGATCAAGATCACCCCAAAGAAAACTAGAAAAAAAGATAAAAGGGACTAGATCACAGGTAATATTCTCGAAATCAAGAAAACAAGTTGTTGAGTCTTGACTCATTGTTGAATCTCGCCTAATGCCTGGAATAATAATGCAACACAAAATGTACTTAGAACAAGAATGTATTATAACAAGAAAGTGTACACAATAAGTACATATAGTATTTCTGTATATTTCTGGTAAGACGTTCCTGGAGAATGTGTTGACTAGTCGCAGTCGATCAGAGTCTCTAGTTGGATCTCGTGATACTACCTTCTTCCTCCGGTACCAACCATTATTTATATAGTTGATAGTCACCTATGCAGATTAGGTGGATCCTACACAACCCAAGTACAAACACCAATGCCGAAAAATGACATATAATATGGGACAACGTATAAATAAATTAGAAAGAAATTCAGGTGTGTTAAATAGGAATCATTCAACAAAAATGTGAAGAACTAGGCAGCACGAATACCACAGATAAAATAGATACGCGCGGAAAATAAGAGAACTCGTAACACAAAAGACATAGATCCAAATACGGGACTATATTAGAGAAAGAAAGAATACACCAGAGATGACAATTATACAACTAATTCCCCTGTTTAAGTTCTCCACAGCCTTAACCGGGTATTGAACTTACACTTTTTGGATCTTGTCAATGGATTAGACTAACGCGGGAATTAACAGGAGATAACTGATAACTGACATCCATTAAACATGGCAGGTGGAACTAGAACAGTCTACCCCAGTGGGCAAAATAAAGGGTTCAGTTCGACATTCCAACAATCTGAAGAAGGCCGAAGTGGACAACTGCCGAAACTTTGTGATAAATATGGCGACAAATATGATGACAATAGTCCGTTGGAAGTTATCTATTTGCAGGGATAAAATAATTAAGACCTGATTGTTTTTCGCGTTGTATGTAAATCTTGCAAATTTAAAACAAAATGTTTCTTTAAATTAATATTTAACTATATCACTGAATATTTTCTGTATTTGTAGCAGTTAATCTTTTCCCCCCCGGTAAGAATTTTACAACCTTATATATATATGAAAATTTTGATTTGCGGTTGTAATTTTCAAGAATGAGCAGATGAAATGTTTTGAGCAACGGACATATTTTGTTTCACTTAGAGTTTTTGTCATATTCATAAACTTGTGAAACTGTTAATGTTTCACAAAGCGTGTACACATGTACATATATATTTACTCATATTCACCCAATAAAAGACTCATTAGCTTAGGGGACGATGTGCAGGATATGAAAGAAAAAAGGTGAAAGTTCGAAGTGATTGATATGAGGATAGCGAAGACCCTTAAAGATGGTCTTGACATATTGATGTTAAGAATAAGACTTTATTTTTAAAAATGAAATATGGAGGAGATGCGATGATTTCAACTTAGTAGAGTTAGTGTGACGAATTCTAGTACAAAGGTTTGAACTTGTGGATCGACAGATGGCAGCTCATCAAGAAATTTGCCTTGGAGATAGTTATAGGTACACAGATTTGGGATACGAATGACATTGAACAGAAAATGAACATCGTCTAACAAGCTTTCCAAGAATTAGTACTTAAAATAAACTTTCCTATACAGAAACTATGATGTGGAATTTGATCAAAAGCAAGGATGTCATCTAACCTATTCATCAGAAGAAATCAGGATGTGCAATTAGTAAACATTAAACCCTTCAAATAATTTGCTGAATTGACCTGTTATAACAGATTTAATATAACAACATTAAAGAAATTGGTTGCGATAAGGGTAGCACAAAACCACAGATTGCTACAAAACGAAAACTTTAGCATGAAATCTCCTATCATGTTCTTAAATAGCTTCCGCAAATCGAGACTTTTATATGGATGTCATGCACGTTGCCAAAATTGTTGCGAAGTATCTAGATATCTCCTGTATACAAGCCCGTTTGCAGATCAAGGGTTAAAATCACTTTGGCCTAATGAAGAGTGGATGTGTTGTCGAAGAACACGCTGCTTCAGATTTTGATAGCTGGTCTACAAAATTACAAAGAACTGTAGCATACAAAAGAAAACACATTACTTTCAACAGCCGTAAGAACTAAAATGGATATCACATGTTAATTAAAGAGAAAAGCATCACACAATAAAGATGCCATTGTACAATACTTCAAATATTGGAATATACTTCAAAGTTTTAGAAAGAAATCCCGCTCAATACTGAAAAGTGCAATAACCTGTTTTCCAGAAAAATTGCTTTAAAAGTTTATTATAAATTTCAACTGACAGGTGTACTGGCAGTTCAGTCAATTAATCCCGAATTTTTACTTCTAAGTAACTGACTAATATTACTATAAGCATTACAATAAATGCGTTGGCTACACTATTCAGCGGTCATAGCAGACGTTCTTTGATAATAAAGTTGAGTCCTAGCAGAAATTTCCTAGAGATGAAAGCATTTTAAAAAAATATACAAATGAGAAGAGAAAATGCCTGATATTTTAAGAAACAGCAATGTCAAGTACGTGATTATTTAGATACATTGTGGGTTTGTTTTTCTACATGTCAGTTATAGAATGCATCATATCTTCTAAGAATAGAGATATCCCCGCAGAAAGGCGATACTACATGCATTTTTAAACAAATTGCGATCTTCAGTATCTGTCTATATTTCTGAGATGAGGTATTATGTACACTATTTACATTACTCGGACTATTGTCCTCATTTTGTCGCCATATTTATTACAACTTTTCGGCCTTTCAGTATCTGACAATACTTCTGAGATGAGTTATTATGTACACTATTTACATTATTCGGACTATTGTCCTCATCTTTGTCGCCATGTTTATCACAAGGTTTTTGGTCGTTGTACGCTCGGGCCTTCCTCAAGGACATATGGGAAAGTGGATAAAAGCGTTAGTTAATGACAGGACCCAAAGAGTTTGAGTTCAATACCTGGTTAAGGCAGTGGAGAACATTCAGAGGGGAATTAACAGGAGATGACTGACTTCCATTAGACATGGCACGTGGAACAAGAACAATCTACCCCAGTGAGCGAAATAAAGGGTTCATCTCGACATTCCAACAACCTGAAGAAGGCCGGGGTGTACAACGGCCGAAACGTTGTGATAAACATGGCGACAAAGAGGATGGCAATAATCCGAATAATGTAAATATTGTAAATTTCAATCTTCTATAGAAATAATGATATTCTTATTCTATGCGCTTTGTCCGTTCAAAACCTCGGTGATGATGTCTCTCCACAATTTCCTATTTTTGTAGTTAGTAATTTGGCTCTCTTTTGTTTTCTCTCTTAATTTGGACAGACTTATACACAAGCCCGATTGATTGGTGATGCTCTTTTTTAAGCTGTACCTCTTGCGTTCAGTGTATCTTGTTAATGTTAACTTTTCTAAGCTCAGTTCCCTCATTATGCGACATATATATTTAAAATATTTCTTTCTGTTGCTATGTATCAGTATATATTCCGTTTCCATTTTCTCTAAGTCTTTTTCATTGTTCGCATGTTCAGTTTATGGTATTCACATGTAGAACCACATTTCTATTGCCTGAAGTCTTTTCGTCATCTGTGATGAGATTGTCCCACATTCACTGGATATAGGTGGACTAATGTTACCTAAAATTTCACTACTATCTTCTTTAATGCTAACGAAAATTTCAAGTTTCTTATAATTTGATTAGTTTCTTGGATGACATCTTCCGCTATCGTTATATGCCATAATATTCTGGCGCCGTATTTTCTGTCCCCTGCTTAAACACTTCTAAGATATTTACATTTGTGTACTTGCTAGATATTAGTGCCTCCCAATTGTAATTCGCCTGTTGGCTGTTTCCTTTGCTGATAACTATACATTCTGCCTTCTTACAATTGATATATTAAGGAAGAAATTTGTTGGAAGTTGGAAATAAATGTCGATTAATTCATCTGTGACACCCGTACTTCTTTGGTCACGACGCCAAATGTGACGCCGTCCTTTGTGACGGGCTAACCCTGGGACATCTGTTAAAGTCTTGTTGGGTTCTAGTACCAACTTGTCGTACTCGGCTCGCTTCCAACGCCTGGTCACCGAAGCAACTGCTTTGATCTCGATTCAACCTACCCACGTTGTGATTTGATCTTAGGTTGACGAGATCAATCAAACGTCTGGCCGTAGTGCCAGCCGAATCCGGGTCTAGGTGATACTGCACAATAATTGTAGACAAAAAAAAAACAAAAGCACAAACAACAACTTCAAGGTGAGCGACTGGTTAGGAATAGTGATTAATTGTATGTCGGTTTGTTGAGTTACAGGAGTGCGTATCTCTCTTTCTCTCCCAGCCCGAAGAAAAAAAAATGTAGATTGTAACACTTTTGCGTTCCTTAGCTAGTTCTGGATATCTGCATTGTTTTTCAATAAAGTCGGCTCTGGTGGAAAATATAAGTCAGACTTCTATAATGTGTTCTTGGTTAGAAGTCTAAGTCGGAAGGCATGGAATCGTGCGGTCACCTGTGCGAGGCGTTATCTTCCGAGTACTGGGTCTTGGGCTCGACTGGATCTCTCTGCGAACTGCACTGCACTGCACTGCTCTCTCTTACTGTACTGTTGACTGTACTGTCTAAAACACCCGAAGACTTTTGCTTATATGGACGCCGATCAAAACCTGGCGTGGGGTCGGACGTGGTGTGGCCACCACGTTGATTTCAAATCCCCAATAAGGATTTTCTTTGTTTTCGGTCAGAAATATGTATCATTTTCCATTTTTGGAAATCTTCTTCCACTCCCACCCTCTTCTGCTCTCATATGGCTATCTCACCATACTTTAGAGGGCGTCAACAGTTTTCCCACTTCCTCGCAGTAACATCTCGTACCTATCCTCTCAATGGGTGGTGGCAGGCCTCCTCCCTGCGTCACATGATCACCTCCGCCTGGCTATTCGGCCAATAGGCGTCAAATGATAATCTCAATTTTTATCCAACTTCACGGCATATGGAATTCCTCAATCAAGTTTTTCGCCAACATTAAGTGGACGGAATTTTGGCGAAATTGGGTTAATTAAAATAAATAAAATAACATGGCTTTTGTTATCACAAACGAATTTCAACAGAACACATATGTCCTGTCCAGCCGACATCTTCTCAACCCAGGGCCGGGCTCTGTGTGCGGTCGGCAGATGACCTATTAAATCCCTTCCCGACAACACAAGTTTTGGCTATCATGACACAGTTAATGTTTTATCTGCCCAAAAGCTCTGGGATTCATCAACTAATTTTTACGACAATGACCATCAGAATTTTCGCCATTCCACTACCCAAAACAACATCGGTTTGTGGGTGGCCTTTTTCCTTCTTTTATCATCTAAGTTGTTAAGTCTTGTCCCTCTCTTTCTTTCTTTTCTTTCTCTTTTTCCTTCCTTTGTCATCGCAGAGAATTCTCATCATTCTCTGATAACACTGTTGTCACTTTAACACAGTAAATGGGTATCCATTCAAAACTCTGCGAACATTTGGCATATCTCAGCGTCAAACTTCTGCGAGAAAGTAAAAATGATTATCCTGATTCGCACTTGAAAATAACAAAACAAAAAACTTTTCACCGATCCATTGTTTTGGGAAAATAACAAAACATAAAGAATATCGCTCAGTATGCCTTTCGTTATATCTATCGGTTTAAGTTATCGCTCAGTATGTCTTTCCTTCTATCTATCGGTTTAAGTAATCCCCGTAATTAACTTCTGTGGTTAATTAATTGGTTAATTAACCTGCCGTTTCTAAATAGTGTTACACATCTAAATATGAAGCGGGAATCAGAAATCACACAAACAAGAAAATATAACAGATCTACGGTATGGCTGTACAGACGGATAGACAAGATCATTAGAAAATTAAAAAAAAGTATACCAGAAACAACGTATAGTGATTTTCCAAGCGTAGCATCGATGGGACAGAAGGACGAAAATATGGAGCACCCAGTAAGGGAGACAAACTCTCTAACCATTACACCGCCTCGTTGTGCCCACCAGAAACAACGTCTAAGTAGAAGTTAATAACGTACTGCGCAAAATTAACGGTTGGCTTTGTAATAAAAGCAAAAGTGGAAATGTGTAAAAAAATACAAGAAATATTATAGTAAGTTAATAGCAGAATTATTGAACTATTACTATGAAAGTTTTATGGAATAAGTAGCGTAAAAAAGATTTGAGATTTGAAGATACATGATGTCTCTCAATCGCCAGCGATAAACAGCTGATATCTGGTAGGAATATTAGAGAGTGATGTATAGTAAAAAAAAAAAACTGAAACTAAATGAATAATCGGAAAACATAAAAATATATTTCATTAAAGGTTGTGAAAGATATAAATAAATATTTTGTATATTATACCTGCCATGCAGTCTTGCAATCTCTATCAATAGACAGCTGATATCTAGTAGGAATATGAAAGAAAAAGAGGAAGGCAAAAATCATCGATCCGAATGAAAATAAATGATACAATTAAAAAAATAAGTATCTTGAAATCAATTGAAGAGACAGAAATAAAGGTACCTTTGTGAGGATATTTCCGCCGTTAGGGACATATTAAAAAGGATGAAATATGGGAAGATGAAAGGGAGGGATTTCTCTAATTAACAAAGATTACTTTTTTTGGCGCGATATTGAAAGTAATTAGCATTTTATCATTTGCGCCATTAATATTGACGACCTTTCGGAAAACCAAAAAGATATAAAACATAATCGTCGAGTATAGCAAAAAATATATGCCCTTATCTATTCACAATCCGTGTGTATATGTGTGTTCGTCGTAATATATGTTGACAGTTCTTAGGTAATTAAATTCTCTCTGGATTCAATAGAAAAATAAATTCAGTACAATGTTTTTAGTGCTTGTAAAATTAGCGTATTTTATGAAACGAGGTAAGTCTATGCTTCGTGGTGATTGTCCATAATTAAAAATTGCTCATCAAAAGTCATAGTCGGTCACATTTCCCTTGTGTTTGCGTGCGTGCGTGTTTTCGTGTGTGTATACGTGTGTGTGTGTGCGTGCGTGCATGTGTGTGTATGTGTGCTTTTTATGAATATATGTTTTTTCCAGCGTGTTACATAGAAAAAATTACATAAAGATATCGCACTCGCTCTCTCTCCCTTTATATTTATGTAAACACACACAGACACATACAGGAACAAACCGACACAGACACAGAAACGGTACCAGACACCAATACACACCCATACACACACACAGATATATATATATATATATATATATATATATATATATATATATATATATATATATATATATATATAAAGACATTTATGATATGTTTAACGTTCTTTTTATGGATACAAGTATTTGAGTTAATGCTCTGTTTATAATAAACAGTATTAAACAGTATTAAATAACATTTACCGGCCTTATAAACAGAGCATTTAATTAAATACTTGTATCTATAAAAAGAAAGTTAAACATATCAAAAATGTCTTTAAATAAATAGTCGGACTCTGTCCAATTCAATATATATATATATATATATATATATATATATATATATATATATATATGTGTGTGTGTGTGTGTGTGTGTGTGTGTGTGTGTGTGTATAGATAGATAGATAGATAGATAGATAGATAGAACTTTATATAATGTAAAATAATTTCACTTCTACACATCTTATGGAATTAGTATTCTGAAATAGCATCCAGTGTGGAAATTAACTTGCGTTTTTAGATATAGTGAAGGAATTTATTTGAATGCTCGCGAAATATCATGACCAGTAAAATGCCTCGTTGTCTGTTATTCGTTAACAGTTAGATAGAAATATAAGACTTATATATTTTGACTGAAAATGGATGCCAATAGAATGCTTTCATGATCTTTACAATTTCAACCTCTTCAAGTGTAACGTCAGCTGTTATGTATCCTTCGTATCGTCAGCGTATGCAACAAATCTTACTCGTTCTCTGTATGCACTTGCAACAACCTTATTTAGCCTCCGCTTACCATGTGTGTATCTCTGGCCTTGCATTTCGAGAAAAATAGTAAAAAAAATGATAATTTTAAAAAAAATGATTAGAGAAAATGATAGGACATTTTCCTGTTCTATTTACTTGTGTCACATGGTCAGTATTTAATCAAGAATAATTTAGGAAAGATAAATATCGATATTGCCATCTGTACACAACAGCTTTCTTTACATTACTCCGACCATTGTCCTTATCTTTGTCGCCATATTTATTACAACGTTTCGGCCGCTGTACGCCCTGGCCTTCTTCAGGTTGTTGGAATGTCCAGATGAACCCTTTATTTCGCTCACTGTGGTAGACTGTTCCAGTTCCACGTGCCATGTCTAATGGATGTCAGTTAATTCCTTTCTCCGAGTTCTCCACCACCTGAACCACGTATTGAACTTGAGGACTCATGACACAAGGGAATAAAAACGTTAGTCAGATCCAGGGAAAGGACCTAAAGAGAGTTTGATATATATATATTCTTAAGCAAACGGCATCATGGACTTATAATCTGCTGCTGGAATCAGATTTCGTCTCTGTCCAGGCCGTGGCGGGCTAGGGCTAAAAAAGCAACCGCGCGGTTTGACTCTTTTAAACCGACAGAATAACTGGACACTCTCGTCACTCTCGTCACTGCTAAGTTAAAGCAATGGAGAATGTGGAGAGTGGAATTCACAGGAGATAACTTATAACTGACATCGATTAGACATGGCACGTGGAACTAGAACAGTCTACCCCAGTGAGCGAAATAAAGGGTTCAGTCCGACATTCCAACCAACTGAAGAAAGCTGAAGTGTACAACGACCGAAACTTTGTAATAAGTATGAGATGCGGACAATAGTCCGAATAATGTAAATAGTGTACATAATACCTCATCTCAGAAATATAGACAGAAACTGATTTCTTATATTAATGGTTAAAAATATCCTCGATCGTATAAAGACCGTGTGTCTTGATGAATATCATCCTCCTTCGAAACTTGTGCGCCGGCGCTACATGATCACAAAGAACTAGGCCAAATGACATAAACTGCATTAGATGCGCAGTATCAACAGCAGCAAAATCTAAATTGGATATTAAATCGAAGCGACGCTAATGACATAATCAAGATTTTGACGCTAAGCACTATTTCAAAATGAAATCTATGAATAGAAACCCCATCAACGTCGAAAAGGCTGATAACAGATATTTTAATTGATAAAACTATTTTTCTGTAAAATTATTTGAAGAGGAATATTTGATACATTACAATAGGAACTTGAAATATTATCCCCATTTCATGAATGCTAATTGTTTTTTATAAGGTCATCTATTATGCATCCTTTTTATATTCAGCATCTGCAACAAATGTTACTCTTTCTCTGTATGCATTTACAATAAACTTATTTAGCCTCCGCTTACTATGAGTGCCTCTCTGGCACTACATTTCGAGAACAATAATAAAAAAAAAATAATAATTAAAATAAATGATTAGAGAAAGTGATAGTATATTTTGCTGTTATATTTACTTGTGTTACATAGTCAGCGGATAATCAAGAATAGTTTAGGAAGGATGATTATCATTTAGCAAAAAACCGTTCAGAAATATCGATATTGCCAGCTGTATACAACAGATTTCTATTGCCCTCATATTTGTCGCCGTATAAGGAAATGACCATTATTATGAATCCATAAACAACTTGAGTGATAAAAATATTTAGGTTTTATCGAATTATATAGGGTGTTTCTACAGTTTGGTCATCCAAAGTATGATGACAAGACATATCCGACAGCAAAGCCGCTGATCGGGAGGTTTTGAGGAGCGTGGAACAACCACAATTATTGTTGTTCCCCGATTCACCATGACTGAGAATTAGTGTTCCAGCTATGGACCAATATTTAACCCATAAACTTCTGTCTAAACACTATTAAAGCATGAAAATAGATTTTTATAATAAAAATACCAGAAATACACTTTTGAAAAAGAAATATTACCAGCAATACATTTGTCTCTCTCGACAAAAAAAAACTCTTTACAAAAATATGTACTGTTAGATATTACTGGTCCTTCTATATGGCAGTGAATGTTGTAAAATCTCATCACAGATAAAGATGTACTTAGCCACGTCAGATCTAGATTTTGATATGGCTGTCAATCATGGCGCCAAACACATTTAGAAATATGTAAATATGTAAACTTCCAGACGTATAAAACTGCTTCCATTGACCAATGCTTAAAATGGCTTAGCGTATATGAAATATGTCCGTTTCCGCGAGGGTAATCAATCGTTGAAATTTGTGGACTGGATCTAGAGAACCCCAATAAAAGAACTGTATCAAATAACAGAAACCACATCACTTGGAGACTTTCGCCAAATTCAACAACTAATTTGGTAGGACGTGTAGCTGAAAAGGAAAATATTGATTCATTAAAGATGTTGACATTGTACAGTTGTTCAAATAAACGATTAGCACGAAAACGATACTGGAAAGAGCGATAACAGCTACTGGTCATGAGAAACCTATTTTTCTGAAAAATTGTTTCATGGAAAGTTTTTATAAATTTCAACCGTCAGTTTTACTGGCTGCTGAGCCAATTAACGCCTAATGTTTCCTTATAAGGGAATGTTAATATTAGAATCACTCTGATGGGATACAAAAGGCGAGTATCTCCCTTTGGTCGAGACTGTCACATGGGCCACGTGATGGCTTTTTAGAGGCGTCACTTCATACAGTGACGAGAGTGACGAGAGTGAACAGTCATTCGGTCCTTTTAAAAGAGTCAAACCGAGAGGTTGCTTTTTTAGCCCGAGCCCGCCACTGCCCGGACGAATGCGAAATCTGTTTCCACCAGCAGATTACAAGTCCATGATGCCGTTTGCTTTTTAAGAATGTATATTTTCCAGATATAGAAATAATCTCGGACTTTAAGTCCTCAAATTGGGAAATACCAAGACTTCGTGGTATATTTCCTCGCCTGGACGAATCCGGCCAGTTTAAATCTGGTCCTTCATCAGACACACAGAAGAAGCTCCATATCATATGTAAGAAACTACCTTTTTCGTTTCTTCTCGCACAATGCTTGCGGTGTAAATATAGTGTTTTGCGCGTGGGACACATATATACGTAAATATAGACTTGTGTATGTCTTAGTGATATAACATATTTCACTGAGAACTAAGCTAGTTTCTCATTCTTTTTCTTTCAGCCCTTCCATTCCGTTGTTGAAATATAATAATAATAATAATAATAATAATAATATAAAAATAATAATCATAGTAATAATAATAATAATAGCAACAACAATAATATTAATAATAATAATATAATAATATAATATAATGCTAATATAGTAATAATATAATATAATAATAATATAAATATTATATAACATAATATAATAATAATAATATAATATAATAATAATATAGTAATAATATAATATGATAATATAAATATAATATAATATAATAATATAAAAATAATAATCATAGTAATAATAATAATAAAAATAAGAATAATATACTAATAATATAATATAATAATATAATATAATAATATTAATATAATAATAATGTAATAATATAGTAATAATATAATATGATAATAATATAATAAAAATAATAATAATAATAATAATAATGATAATAATAATAATAATAATAATAATAATAATAATAATAATAATAATACCCATAATGGGGGAAATGTAATTGGGATAATAAATCCTTGTTTCCAAGTCTCTCCCTTTATAATCATTAAAATGTTACTTATTTGAGATATACTTTGAAATTTTGTTTTTGTATTATAAAATGGAAGAATATAAATTGCCAAACATTCCATAAATTCGTGAACTAAAAGTCAATCCAAATGTGGAATAAATTAGCACGTACACGGATAAAATCGTGCATTACCTTTGCATACTCTAATTATATAACCCTTTAAACTTGCCAATCAAGTGAGATTGTCTCGAGGCTTGAACCCTGCTTAGGCATGATATAACTGACCAAAGGATTGCATGCCTCTTATTTCATCGCAATCCTGAATTGGTTATCTCTCTATTACTTGTGCTGGTGGTAAATCTTTTACCTCGCTGGTATTAACTAGGAATCCGAATCGTAAAGTTACACGTGAGGAGGTTATCAAATCTGCAGATTTGTAATATTAGAGCGGATATATTGTCATGTTGTGAATAGGAACTGGAACATGATCTAGCTTCTGGGGAGCCCTCTCGATTCCATGAAGAAGTATACAGTCAAGGCTGTGCTTTCTGTCGGTTAATTACCGTTTTTATTTTTATACATAACATTTGGTGTTTTCCTGATTCGCAAACTCAAATCCTCACTCGCCAAGACGAAAATAAAATTCTAACTATCCTTAATACATATATATATATATATATATATATATATATATATATATATATATATATATATATATATATATATATATATATATCATCCTCCTTCATCAAACATTTCCAACGGTCAAATTTAGTAACTGTATAGCTGGGGAGTCTCTTTTGCCTTATATTAGATTAAATATAATATGATTTTTAAAACCTGATGGAAGAAATGGAAATTCGAGTTTACTAAGCGTAAGGAAATTGTATTTGGCTCATTAGAGGGAAAATCAAAAACATTATCGGTTTGAAAATTTTAGATATGTTTGCATCAGAATCTAGCAAAAAAGATTTACAGATTAATATGAACATGAGGCTATGTCTCTTATACATCAAATTATTGTTTCTTCATCACCAGATATCGTCAATTAGTATTAATGAGGTGTGCATGTTTAGGTTTCTTTTGTCTATGCAGTATATAAGATACTCTTTTGTATTTTCTCTTTCCCTGTACATGTTTTTCGGTTACCCCACATATGTACACATTAAGCTCAGCTGGGTCGACCAAATGATAAATGTTGAGATAACCATCGACAATGAGTTTTTGCAAGAATATAAACCTGCTGTCGATGAGTATATTTCCCATTTGCACCTATATACAGTTGAGGCCAAAATGTTCAGAACGGCATTGTTTTCGTCAGAAAAGTAGGTATAAGTCTGTATAAAAGTTGTTTTATATTCTATATTTTTCACAGACAGTGAATACGATATTAGAGGAGAATACAAAAGGTATGGATGATTTAGTGATTTACTGCAAAACCCATGGCGGCCAAAATGATCAGAATGGTTGAGAAAATAACAAAATAATAAAAAATGACAGAGAATACTGGAATTATTTAATATTTAGTGTGAAGCCCTTTAGCTTCAATCACACTTTGACATCTTTGACTGCATGAGGAAATTAAATTTTCAATTTCTTGTTGGTTGATCTTATTCCATTCTTCCTGAAGGGCAGTCCATAATTGCTCGGTTGTTTTAGGATTTCTGGCTTTCGAACGCTCTCCAAGAATATTCCACACATTTTCAATAGGATTGAAATCTGGGCTTTGAGCAGGCCAATCCATAGCAATAAACTTTTCAGCCTTGAGGAAGTTCATGACCACTTTAGCCTTGTGACATGGGGCATTGTCCTGCATGAATATGGGTGGTCGCTTAGTTGAATTTCTCAGCACGGGAAAGACATGATCTTTTACAAGTTGTTTATAAACTCCTGCATTTACCTTTCCATGTAATCGCACCAAAGGACCCGCACCATCTCCAGATATCATCGCCCAAACCATGACACTTCCTCCACCGAATTTAACACTAGTCATAAGGCATTTACGCAACAATTTTTCACCTACTTTTCGACGAACGTACCTTTTCCCATCTGAGCCAAATAACGTAAACTTAGATTAATCATTGAAATGCACCGTTAGCCATTTTTCTTGAGACCAAAACACATGGTGGGTTGCCAAGGTAAGACGACACTTTTTATTTCCCGAGAAACAGCAGCAGCAGTTTTAAAGCTGTCATCTTTAACCAACTTTACCATAGCACGATCTTCTCTCTTGGTCGTTTTTCTTGGCCTACCTGTAGACTTGCTTGCTTCACACGAACCACAATCATCGTAGACCTTAAGAATACCGGGAACAACACTTTTTGACACGTTAACAATCTTTGCAATAAACCCAATACTTAAATTATCCTTCTTTCGAAGCTTAATAATCTGCTGACGATTTGGTTACGGAGTAAGTGGCATTATATTAACAAAGTAGACTGCAGATATTCTTACTAATGTTTAGTAACCGAACCGCCACGTAAACAAATTAAAAGAAAATAGAGTTTGCCGGTTAAATATACTAAAACATAGAGTAAAAGCAACCGTTCTGATCATTTTGTCCGCCATGGGTTTTGCAGTAAATCACTAAATCATCCATAACGTTTGTATTATGCTCTCAAATTACACCGAAATCTCAGACAATAACACATACTATCGTATTTATTGTCTGTAACAATTATAGGATATAAAACGAATTCGATAAAAAGTTATACCTAATTTTCTGACGAAAACAATGCCGTTCTGAAACTTTTGCCGCAACTGTACTTTGATGTTCTCATGTAATAATAAGCGCAAAGTCCATTTCGGTATCATCTGAAAGGAGCAGAGATATTGTGGTTAAAGTGGAAGAACGTCTCATGGGATAAATTTACATTAATTTTTATTCACAAATGTTAATACATACTGTCTTAAAATTTAATTTATACCAAATATGGTAGTTTTTATGGGAATTAAATTGTGCAGCGGAATATATTAACGACCATAATAATAATAATCATAGCAATATACCAAGAAGTAAACAAATTGTAAAAAAAATAAAAAATCAATATCGAGAAGATAAAGTCAAGTTTAGCTGACTTGTTGGGAAAACAATTTTCCCCAACTACATTATAATATGAATGTTATTTTTTTCACGAAATAATTGATATAAAACAATCGGTGTCTGGTAAATATTCTGGATATACTGTTATTTTACGATAAATATTCCATGCGTTTTTGAGTTTGTCATATCTGTTTTGTTGCTAATATTTACAATACATTATTTGAGGATGTGAGAATTTATTATGCAAAATTGATGTCATCTAACATGTTTAACCGACGTTAAGAAAGTAAATTAGACAGAAAGAAAGAAAGAAAGAAAGAAAGAAAATATAATTAGAATAGATAGAAAGGTCGGTAGAAAATTTAATGAGAATAGACATAGAAATAGTTATGCAGAAAATAAAATTAGAAAAGATAGATAAATAGACGCGTAGAAATATAATTAAAATACATAGTTAGATAGGAAGATAGATTGGTACGTAGAAAATATAAGATAGATAGATAGATAGATGGAAAATATAGATAGATTTGTAGGTAGGTAGAAAATATCATTGATAGATATATAGGTATGTTGGTAGAGAGAAAATATAATTATATATATATATATATATATATATATATATATATATATATGTATGCATGTATGCATAGATAGATAGATAGATAGATAGATAGATAGATAGATAGATAGATAGATAGATAGATAGATAGATATTCTTACAAATAATGCTCCCTCCTTAATATGTGAAATGATTCGTTCTGGCACGAGCCTGTTTTAGCTCAACAATAATAGAATAACTGACCAGGCTTTACCGTGGAATTTATTGCAGCGAAAACTCTCCGTAGCTACTAATATCATATTCATGACATTGTACAGTGTAGTAGGATCTTTGCCGAATTCGCAAATGCCGGCAATTATTGCAAGAGAGTTTTAGAAAAATGCAAATATTAGCTATGCACAATCAGTCCAAGCCAACGTTAAAAAACAAATGACTTGATTCTTTTGAGTTCTGGAAAGGCCCAAACAGAATTATCTATAGAGTCAAACCATCAATACCTATTAACGTAAATGTCTCTGAGGTTATTTCATCCCAATAGGCAAGGCAATGATCTTTGCAATGTACATTGCCAATAACTGCACGTTAAATGACAATACTAATTCCTTCACAACTTTTCCATATCACGGAAAATAAACCTAAATATATCTATCACAGAAATAAAATTTCGAGAAACGTCAAAATTCTACCGCTCCTGATAAAACCCGCTGGTTATTATCAACGTTAGATGTTTAATCAGGGCAATATTTTTAACAGATGCGTGAAGGAGAAATTATTCTGAAATTTATAGATATCAGATTATGCTCTTTTTTAGGAATGTAGCTGAGAGGTCATTAACGTCACAACTCAGCCGCCTTAGGGTCATCAGCAAATACTTTAATTCTCTTATCAAAAAGAACGGTGTATATCACCTGAACAAAAATAACCGCTTGAAAGAGAAACAATATTGATTCCACACATCTACCTTCAACTACTGTTGCCTTTATACATAGAATCGGTGAGTCACTAGACAAGAAATTCATTAGGATGTTCATCGCATTTGACAAAGTGTGTCAGAGATGATTGCTGAAGAATATTTTCAGCATTGTAATTTCTGGATTTGTTGATCGATTGACTGAATTATTTATTTAAGACTTATCGCTATTTTAGGTAATTTAAACGAAATGGTTTTTTTTTTTGCTTTTTTTATTGGAAGAATAATTCTTCTTTTTTTTGCAAGCATAAAAGGAAGCTCTGCAAGAATATTGTAACTTATCAAGTTATTCCTAACAGACATCTCGGTCCAACCCTTTCATTGTCAAAATGGTTATATGTAACCATCTCTTCTTCTCAAACAGATACTTCTCCCGCACTTCTCATCAGTGAAACTCATTTCCCTTTACGTGCTTCTCCGATGACTATAATCTTCAAATATTCAAGTGAAATGTCAATCGACATCTAAAACTCTGAGCTTGTTCCGCGTCTTTCTCTGTATCCTTTCCTCATATTCGCCTCTTTAAACTTGTCCTCAATCCTGTGTAACCCTTGCGTGCTAGTGGCACTCTCGTCTAGCTAGAGGTGAATTGCCTTAAAAAATGCCTTATAGTTCGTTTTTAAGTGTCAGATTACTGAAACCCACGAACTACATGCAGACGTTACCCAAGACACTATTCACGGTTTTACACATTTTTGCTTTACGTTCTGCTTTATAAAGACATCGTAAGAACATAAGCAGATCCTTATTAATGGGTTGTCCAGAAAAGTCCATTATTAATTCCATTATTCGATTTATTAAGAAAAATTTCTACTAATTAAACTCTAGAATTTTTTGGTCATCCCAATATATATGTATGCAGATAATACACAAATGTATGGAACAACTAGAAAAATCTAGACGATCAGAGCTTGGAAGCTGATATCCCATTGGAGATATAACTTGTTTATTCGCCCTTTTCAGGGGATGACATTACTCTTTCCACGCTACAGACCATTTTGTGACAGATGAAACATCACAAGCCTCTTGCTTCTCTACCGCTATTTCCAAGGAAGATGTTCAAACGAACTACAGGGTGATTGAAAAGAAACTCCCCATTTAATAATACTTATAATTTATTAATTAACTATATTTCTTACAGGAAATGGATATGTTAGGAAAACGTTTAGCATGAGGTTATATCTAAAATTCGACATGGGTACAAGATTTTGCTACCAGATTCTTGAGTCGCGCATGAATGCCGTCAAATGATTTCACGAATAACTCTTGTGGTTTAGAAAACATAACTTGTTTATTCGCCCTTTAAGTCCTTCCAGATTCTTGATTTGGTATAGTAAACTTGCTCCTTTAAACACCCCCCCCTATCTAGCCACTAATATATATATAATTGTGATTAACTTTTCAATCAACCTCTATATTCTTTAGTAATTAGCAGTTCTTACCTTCGGGATAAAAGCACACCATGCCACGCATATTTTAGTAAACCACCATTAGTCCCTTCGAATTCCGTTGGTGAAATGTAAGTCCCGATCGAGTAAGCTCTTACGACGAATCGCATCTTTCTCGAAAAGACTTCCGAAAGGAAGCTTCTCCAATCAGTACAATCTAATTCTGATCATGTCGAGAGTTAAATGCTATCATCCCCACATATCCACGTAATCAACACCGCTTAATCTGGAATATACTCACACGTCATGCCCGGGGCTTTTACAAAGTGAATATCATTGCAAAATATGAAAACACCCGAGAGGATGCTTCTCTGAACACTATTATATTAGCCACTTCAAATTTAGAGTCAATCATTATCCATACTACATGGACTCGTAATCTGTCTTTCAAAACATCAGGAAGAGGCAACGAAGTTTTTGCCTCCTTCATACAATAACCTCATTCAGTAAATTTCTTCATTGAGGCCTTGTGTTGTTTCATACAATACTAAAAAGTAGATAGATATTCATTTACACAGATAGGCGGAAGTATATTTAAAATTATGAACAAATGTGTACAACTCAATTTACAACTAGAAAGTTTACCGTGTGTCTTTATCTGCACCCGAAAGAGAGAGATGGGAAATATTTTCGTGCCGGTATAGCGTTCATTTAAATAAGTGCTTTTGCTCGTCTCTTGCATAGAAAGCTGTATTTGTCATGAAGGCATTAAAGAACTGATATCAAGAGAATAAGTAAAAAATAGAGAAAATATAATATGAACGGAAGGCAAACACAATGACATCCAGAAAGTACTCCAAGTTTAGCTGTCAGCAAATGAAAAAGGGAAAAGTTTTCTAAGCTAAAGCGCAGTATATAATGTACAAAAACAGCAGTTTTCAGTTTTCATATACTTTTACAATCGACATGGGTATAAGGTAAGTTTATGGAAAATAAATTTGAGCTAATGTTTATATATATATATATATATATATATATATATATATATATATATATA